>JAWWES010000041.1:21054779-21156445 GCA_035583135.1 Lophotriccus pileatus | reverse complement strand
TGCTGGACTGTAGCCCACACAGAGGAGTCTTACACCAGATCAAGGAGGCCCGTGTAAGACCTTGGGATCCCACAGGGAGATCCGTGCAGCTACCCACGTCCAAGACCTACGCTGGAGCAAGTCGGCTCAGGTAAGACTAGTATGACCCAGTGGGGGAATCGATGCTGGTGGGGCTGCATTTGTGACCCAAAGGACAGCAGAGAATGGAAGAACTGTTGTTCGAGGGGTAGACCCACGTCAGAGAAGTCTATCAAGGACTGTTCCTGTGGGAAGGGACCCCACAGGAAACAGGGGTGGACTCAAAAGCCATTATTTCCTGTGACCCTGTGATGCGGATCCATGGAAAAGCAAGAGTCCCCTTGCAAGTGTCCATGGGAGATCTACAGGACTCTGGGTAAGGAGAAACTTACAAGTGCTGCAGAGTTGACTTAGAACAATTTGCTTGCTTCTCATCCTGGACTGATACAAAGGGGGGAGGGGTACTTTTGTGTACTTTTATACATATGTAGTGCTTTTAGTTAATTAGAATTGTTGTAGATACAGTTGTTTAGTTTTAATTGTGTAGTAATAAATCCTAATATTATTTCTCCCCAATCGAATTTGGTTTTGTCTACACAAACCTTCTCTCAACTTAAAATAGCTTAGAGCAATTTGGTTGGGGGGTGTGGTAAAAAAATTGTCACCTAGACAGACCCACGACACATACCCACTTATGACCTTGCTTCAATGTGTGTCTTTTGCACTCTCATTCCTTTTAGAAAGTCCTCATGTAGTACATGCAAATTATAAGAATAAGCATTCCTATGCCTGGGAGAAGGAACATAGCCAAGGAGTGTGACAAATGAATTTTACGTCTTTTCCCACATATTTAGTGTTCTGCAAAGCTGTTTGAATATGTTACTGGAATAGGCTGCTGGCTTACTTGCCAAGGAAATTTGCTGCAGCTAGGAGAAAGTCCACCAAATTAGATCTCCTCCTACTCCCAAACCCAGAAGAGACAGATAAAACTGTGCTTATAATTTTGCCTAGCAAAAGCCTGTCTTTGTGGTCCAAACAGAATAGAAACTACCACTCCAGTTCCATAGAAGATGTTTTATCAGATATTGTAACAACTGCAATTTTTAAATTGTTTTTCACAAGGCACACTATGGTGCCAGTAAAACCCCAACATGCTGTCTGGAAAGTTATCTACAAAAGATTCCAAATGACATTTTAACAGAGAGAAAAGTGTATGAAGACAGTGTGCAGGTCAAACAAATCAAACAATTTAATTTCTTCCTCTCTGCCTCTCTAACTGGTTCAGATGGCATGATGTTATCCCCCTCCAAGTCAGTTTACTGACTGCTTCCATCAAAACTTAATTGAAAGAAGGGATCCTACAATTTAAAATGAAATAGGCTCAGCATGTGAGCAAGCTCTGTCAAGACTGTTTACTAAGTATTGATTTCCCACCAATTGTACAAGTTACACTCCACAAGGCCACCCGCACATTAACCTAGAATACATAAAATCACCTCAGGCTAACATCTATTACAAGGTTTGATTTTTTTGGACCATGCAGTCTCTAGTTCTTTTCCTCCCCTGTACATTCAATGGCATTCATTTGGACACCATTCACACTTTGTACTTACTTCATCATAAAGAGGTATTACTTCTATTTTAGTTTTTCAGAAAGAAGTTAAGATAACCACCCAGGAAAAAACTTCATATAACCTAGCACTAAGTTAATTGTAAATCCTGTAAAGACAGTCAGACAAGCTCTCTCATGGTATGAAGGAAAGAGATACTGGATGGAGCAACAGCAGAGTGGCTTACTGTGGCCTGGAAGCTTCTGCTTGGTCTGTCTGAAGCTTCTCACCCCCTTCCACTTCCATGGTGCAGTAGACAATCCGATTTGGAGCGACTGACTTTAAACCTTGTACCTCCATTATAACAATCTGAGGAAGATAAAGCAAATAGTTTATCCTTCAGAAAAAATTACATAGTGTGTTTATTGCAGTACTAAGCTCCACACAGGTACAAAAAAAGAAAAAAAAAAAGAAAAATAAAATATCCCTGAAGTCCCAAAGTCTGCTCATTCAATTCTCAACAAATAGAGAGGAATTCTGATTTTGTCTTCTTTTTCCACTTTCAACAACATATAGTAGGAATTGAAATTTTTGCTCTGCTTCTACTTGGACAATGACCAAAAACTCACTCCAATCATAATTTAAATGCCAATAGTGGAGTTTGAGATTAATGTCTGAATGTAATTCTAAATCTTAATACATGAGGAAATGTATCTTTTAATCAGTCATCTAGGTGAATGGGTACAGAATGAATAGGTTACTAAATCAGAGTGTAAACAAGTAAGTACACTGATTACATCTTCAAAGGTTCTGTGTCACTGGAGGTTGCAACCCTTTAGACTCAGAAGTGATTTGGTGTTGTGCTGGCATGAGGCAGGTCAGAGCATGCCTATCAGCTCCTGTAATTTTTTCTCCACTAAATACATCTTTTCCTTCTCCCAGTGCAGTACTTAGAGTCAGGTTCAGCATGCATATGGGCAAGAGGGAGAAAGGCAAAAAAGGCACTGCTACCAGCTGTGCTTTGAGTTTTCATCACCAGGGAAATTATGAGCTTGGTAGATCCCATAGATTTTCATCTCCTCTAGACTACTCAGTTACAGCTCAGAAAAGCCAAATGCAGCCCTACTTCAAATGCTCTCTGCTTTTTATAAATCTTACAGTTTTTCACAGTGTGAAATTATTGGAATTTTTGCACTTCAGATGTTTCTAATTCAGAGAAGACTTGAGTAGACAGTCAGGTTCCCCTTCTTGCTTTAGAAAAGATGCTTTTCTTGCCAGTTCCATTTGGGCCTATGCGAAGAAACCAGGAAAAATGTACTCCATCAGCAAGAGAAGATGTCCTCAACTGAACCTTACCTGTAAACCAATATTTGTTTAATTTGTTTTAAAGGTCCTAGAAGTAATAACTACTTTTGGTCTCATTAGAGTAATTGGTTTCTTAGGTCAGCAAGCAACTACTAAAATATTTTGCTATTAAACACTTTGCAAATTTGCCACTTTTTTCCAATACAAGCAAGTTAAGCCAGGCTTCACCCTTAGCTGTAAAATCCTTTGTCCTTTGAAACTCCCAGAAGCTTAATAATAGTTAAGTGTCTTGTAAAATTGCTAGTTTGTAAATATTTGTGAGATGACAGTCACTGATAATTTAGAACATTTTTATATTACTCATAAATTATCAACACTGCTCATTATGCTTTATAAGTAGCATCAGAAATTCAGGGAGAATAACATAGTCAACCCTCTTTCCCATCTTTCGTTGTCCAGGAATTCAAGTAGTTAGCAAAGTGATCAAGGATCACTGAAAGACTGCACTAGAGCTCCTTCTAGATGATACTGCCTATACGGTCTTTCCACATATCAATTGTATGTCCTTGCTGAATGCAGGCTTCATGTTTATTCACTTTTATGCTGATACTTCTTTTCCTGAGTTTCCAACTTAATTGCAGAGTACATTTTCATTTGGTAAAAATTCTGGATTCCAGCAATGGAACAAAGTTCCATTTCATTCCTTCCAAAGGAAACTGTCACTATTGGATCTACATTAGCTCCTTAGCTGATAAACAGCTTCCTAAATGTTTGTCTATTTCTGAAACTAACAGCTGAAGAATACAAATGAGGAAGTCTTTTCCTACTACTATGTTGTTTGTTTTTTTGGTGTTTTTTTGTTGTTGTTGTTGTTTGTTTGTTTGTTTTTGTTGTTGTTGTTGTTTAATTTCTGCAAACAAGATATCTGAGGAAACATGCAACTTGCAAAAACAGTCCCTGTTGCTTGCAGGGTTGCTCAGGAGTGTCTATGACCTGAGTCAGCAACATCCATTCTCATCCAGAACATTATAAATATTACTAGCAGCTTTTGCTGTTTGTAATAATGTGCAGTGGCAGCATGAACCTTGCCCACTTTACTCCCCATACAGAAATTTTTGTCAAGTTCTTTCACTCCATTCTAAGACATGTTCATTCATGTGCCTGTGCAGCAGCCCTTGGCAGGGATTTTGCTGGTTGCCCTACACTTTAATTGAGCCGTCACAGGATGTGACATGGATATACTTATGTGTTATTCAAGAAATGTGAAGTTCTGCACATATGACCTCACATTTTCAAAAAATTAAGTGTTCTGTTTTCTTACTTGGCCATTTGCACAGAAAAAGATCACATCTTCTGCATTTCAGTCTGCATTAGCATCAGTTCAACTGTTTCCTTTTGCCTTTATATCTTCTGAGATTTTTTTTCCAAGGGCAAGATACTTGTTTGGCAAGAGAGTCAACTTACGTGGTTAATATCATGTTTAAGGTGAAAATCTGTCTTAGTAAAAACTACGATACGTAGAGAATTAATTTAATTCTTTGTCTTGCACAGGATGAACTGTAGATAACTTATGTTGCAGAACATCTCTTTATCAGTGATAGGAAAAAATAAATAAAAAAAAAAAGTTAGTTGACCAGACCTAATAGCCTACATTTCTGGTGGGAGAGGGGAAGGGCTATAAACAAGCAAAGCTGTTCAAATCTACCAAAGATTTTGGTAAATGATTGTTTCAATGATTGTTTCAATGATTGTTTCAAACTTTTAGTGTGCTTTTCACCTAAATATCATATCATTCGGGGTATATAATAGTTCTCTCTGCAGGTACAGAGAAGGCTTTTCTTCTTAAATCCCTCACCAAGCAAACTGAAAGACAGAAAACATTTTTGTCAAACTTTTTCAGGTACTTTTTAGGCACTTCAGAATTACTCTTTGTTAGTTGTCCATTCCAGCCTTGGTAATCCACTTGAGGCAGACACAGCACATGTGGTGGAGACACATGGGATTCAGCACGGGAGTTACAAATAGTTCATCTTTTCATATACTTCAGTACTAAGGCCTGCACTCTAGTTTTACATGCTTGATGAACTAATACTTTTTGGCATATAGAATGATGGATCTTACTACTCTTTGAAAGCTGATGTTGAGCTTTTACATTATTACCTAGTAATATTAAAATTGCATACAGTGGGGGAAGTAATTTCTCTGTTATACAAAGAATTCAAACTTTTTCATCATCTATTCTTGACATGTTTTTAATTCTATGTCTTTAATGATGACATGGGGGAAAATGATCTGAATTTTTAACAACACATGAAAAAAACATGCTCATTTCACTTAAGAAAAAACACTGTTTTAAAAGATAAACCATTTTCATTTGTTTTAAACTCTTGAATTGAAATATTTTTTTCTGTAACGTTATCTGTTGTCTTAAACAAGCTAAAGCCACTTCAAATGCATAGAACAAGTATGGCACCTTCTGCCCAACAAATACAGAATGCACACTCTGGTAATGTTTTGATTTTATGATTATTAAAAGAGAAGCATTTCCTGGTATGCACATTTGTGGAACTAGACCTAAGTTAAAATGCTGGAAATTTTCAAGGCCAGGTTGGATGGGACTTGGAGCAACCTGGTCTAGTGGAAAGTATCCCTGGAAGGGGGTTGGAATTAGATGATCTCTAAGGTCCATTCCAACCCAAACCATTCTATTCTGTGATCAGACATGTCTGAATAACTAAATGTATTTCTGGTTTCCTCTTGAAGTCAGTTGAGCTCTTCATAGATTAGGACTGCATCGCTACAGGCCAGACTTCCTGAATAACCTCAAAAAACGTAAGATAGCTTCTTGAGGAAAGTGCAGAAATTTATAAAAACAAATTTCTGTGCTTATTCTTTAAATGCTTCCAGTGAGAAAATGCTACTTATTAATAAAATTCTATGAATGAGTTCTTGATAACAACAGCGGTTCATTATTACGTTTAAAAGTACACTTAGCTATTTAATGCACTGGAATTCATTTAAAGTTACACTTGTGTGGGAGATTCAACTGCCCACACCGCTGTGTGGGCCCAAATGAAAGTACTGCTGTGACAGCAACGTGTATCATGCAACTGTATTATAAATCCTAATTACCAAAGACACATAGCATAATTTACTTCTTTAAATTTTAAAATTACCAAGAAAGAATTGTTAAGAAAAAAGTATCAAGACAGATATTCTAGCACGTTAAACCATCAACAAGTTTTCTGTGAAATCTCTGATTACCTCTAATGTGAAGGAGAGAACCACGTCAGACTTTGACAGCTGAACTTCATTTTCATCTCCTATGTCCAGGAATGCAGAATTCTGTGACCGCTTTAACTTCTGCAGTTTAAATTCTGGCCCACCTTTAGACACTGGCAGACTTTCCAAATTTGCCATCAGCAAATTCACTGAAGACCGCAACTCTTCTATGTACATGTTCTCCATTTCCCTTGTTACAAATCTTGGGAATTTTCTTTCCTTGGAAAATATATTTTAAAAGTTAGGGAGGAAAAAAAAATTCCCTCATTATACACCATGTTAATGCACCAATTTGCTTTCAGGTAAGAGACAATAAATAAAAACAAAAGTCATAACTGCAGTGTCTATCTATTTTTATGACTTCAAAATGACAATGGGAAGGCTAATCCTGTCCTATAAATACAGTTAATTTTGACAAGAAGAAATAAACTACAAATGGAACCTCATGCACCTCCCCAAATCATTTAACCATAAACCCAGGCTGAAGAACTACATATTAGGTATTTTTAATACAAGTGTTTTAAACACAGTAATTGATAGTATACCTTCAATGTTACCTTCAAATATTTTATAAATTGACAAAATGACCTGTCCACTAAAAATTTTGTTACTTCATCCAGTTCCCAGGCTACCAAAAATAAGTCAATTACATTCATGCTTCTAATACAAAGCTGCTAAACTACAATCATGACAAGAAATTCCTATCATTATTTACCTCTATTTTTAATAACTGGTCATTCATTTTGAAAGTAATGTTGAATTACACACAGGATTATTTTAAATTATAATCTCTCTTAACCAATAGAAAGAAATTGAAAATCAATTTTTAGATAATAGTGTTTAAATATTGTGCTTCTAACAAAAAAAGGAACATATACACAAATATAATGCACATATGAACACATACAGACCCAATTTTATACAGTTTTCCAAATATTGAACATTGGGTGCTTGGGAGAATGTCATTCAAGATTAAACATAAATTATTCTAGAATACATGTTTTACATGTAAATGAGAAACAAACAATGATCCCTGTGTACTGTCTGCAAAGACAGGCACCTTGCTCCTAAACCAGACAAATTTTTTTTTCCTTATCTAAGGCATATCATAAAATGTTTTACATTAAAACCTCAATAGCTGATTTTTTTTTCAATAACAAAGACCAAGCAAGTTGACTGTGACCCAAAATACCTGCAGCAAGTCTGGGGTCTGGCTCATTATAGCACTACAGTGCCAGTATATTACAGATTGAAAAAGAAAAAAAGAAATAAAAAGTAATTTATAGTTAGAGGTTAAAAACACAGGACAAGATTCAAGGTTCTCTAGCAAGAAAAACTCTTTAGGAGGGGTTTTCAAACTGTACCTTATCCTGTGAGGGTCATTCAAATAATAATAAACCAACACAGAAGACAGGTGAGACAGACTGTGTTGTTGAAACATCTTTCCTCTTGTTAAGATATTTTTTCCCACCCCAATGTAAAAATTGAGGAAAACTGGACTTGCTGATGAAGGAAGCATAGGATTACACAGCATGACTTTCCAAAACCAAGGTTTGCTTTCTCCCTACCCCTGCTAACACAGATACTCCAGAACAGAGAGAAATTCACCTGCCAAACTGTTTTCAAAAGATCTGCTTAATTTTAGAATCAGAAACAGGAAGCACACACTATGGGTCATCCCACTCAACTTCATATGAAGATATGTTTTCGGTACAAGAAGGCAATCACTTACCCTTGCCATTTGATCTGCCAATTGTAGTCGACCATCTAGTTCACGTCTGATCTGGGCTGCTTGTTCATCTCCATTATCCAACTTGGAGAGAGAACAAAAATAAATCTAACTGTGAGAAATGCACTATATTTTAACTTTATAGCAAGTAATGTAGCTAAAAAACAAAAGAAAAATTAATTTCTTCTTAAAATCAGTGAAACGCTAAGCAAATAAACAGCTTTGAGACTTACCAAGATGAAAGAAATAAAACGGCCACCAGTTAGTCACAGCACTCAGAGTCTCTGAGTAACCAGTGCTCCTTTATATTTTTAATACTCAGGCTATACTGAAGGAGCATTATTTCTTTATGAAAATAGCAGCTAAAACCATTTTTCCATGAAGTAGAAGACTGGAATGACAGACTGGCTTAGAAAATGTTTGCAAGGGAGTGTAATCCTTGGTACCATGAGTTCCTGTATAGATGTACATAGGCATAGGGAAAGAAAACTGTGTGACTATGTCTGCTTAGAATGGTCCTATTTCACTCACATAGCTCTTTTCTCCCAATACTGCCCAACTGCTCACATCAAGACGTATCCAATTTTTGAACTCCCAGTATTTTCATACTTAGAGAATAGTCAGGACTAAACGACTGACTTCCATCAGCGAGGTAAAGGGGAAGGAGATATCTCTTCACCTCAGCAGAAAAGCTGGGTCTCAACAAAAGGAGACTCCCCAACTCATTTTTCACCTGTTTACTTGTTAAGGACAGTGAGGGTGAGTATAGGTGAAGTGAGGCTTCACCTCAACACGGGGATCTGCACAAATGGTTAAGAGGAAACCAGAGTGACACATCTGATAAAGATCAGGCACATCTTGCCATCTTACCTGAATAACTGCCAAACAAGGACAAAGATGGAGTTCCTATGGAGGGTTCTCTCTGTCCCTAGGGCTAACACAGACATGATTTGACATGCTGATATGACCCTAGTGCATTTAGTATACAGCTAAGGTTTAAGGATAACCAAATTGGCCTTCTCTAAAAAAAACCCTTAAATTGATTAGGGGTGTAAAGTGGCAAAACTGGATCTCTAATTGACCTGAAGAACTCATGAAAATTAGGCACTCCAATTTAAAAAAAATAATAATAATTAAAAAAAATTAAAAATGCACTATCCAGTGCTTACAAGTCAATTACAGCACTATGCTTAATGCAAATCTGACCCGGTTTAGCAACAGGATGAAAAGTTTTTCACTGTTAGTACGGAAGCAATGACAGCACAGGCAATCTGTCACCTGTGCAATCTGGCATCTTACAAGATCCTAGCAGGAACTGATCCAGACTACCAGAAAAAAAGAGAACAAAATCTGATGGCATTCCCAAAAGAGGCTCAAGTTTATACCAGGGAGTAGAAGATGGATCATATTACAGACTGGAAGGTTTTCCAACTAAGTGTGTTCATAAATCTGCTCCTAACTTGACTGTGAGCATAAATGGCAAGAGTGTTCTTGATCAGTGCAAATGTTTTAGATTCTCAGAATACAATTACAGTACGCCAGACGAATTCCCAAATTTGTATTCTTTAATTTCTCAGCAGATTAAGGTGCTGTTTATTGAACTTGTCACAAAGAATATTTCTATTTTCCTTTGTGTTATAACCACATGCTTTTGCAATTATTTTTGTTTATTCAGTATGAAAGCCCATCTAATATGAAAAACAATTTTGTTTTCCTTTTTTGCCTAAGAGAGGTCAACATTATTTTAATAATATATACCATGACAGGTAATTGCTTGAAGAATATCTGCTTGAAGGTAATTTCAATGATTGAATTTAGATTTCTGCAAAAAGGAGACTGTGGGAGAACAGAAAAAAAAAAAAACAACACCTTTTCCTGTGTCAAGACACAACTGGCACAACTTAAATGACTGTGTCCATCAATAATTCATTTAAAGAGGTAAAAGACTTTACTTAAAGACTGATATTTAGTTATTTTTCCATTTTAAAAATGTGTTCATTTAAGTTAATGAAGGTGTAACGTAAATCTTAACATTTTTTCCTTAACTCTGCATTACTTTCTATCATCTGTTTGTATTTGAGTATTTAAAAATGTGATTTCCCTACTTATTTTAAAACTTCAGTCTTCTTCCTGAAACACTTATATATTTTACTGATTTCATTAATGTATCTACATAACGATGTTTTGTAAAGTATGGAAAGAAGCTGAAGAGGTGAACAGCAAAGAACATACAGAAAAGGGCCAAGGTAATAATTATTGGTAGGTCATTCACATCTGTCCCAATAGGAAGTAAAGCTGTCAATACTAGTATTTTTGCAGTAAGCAAAATGAAGTGACAATGAGAAAAACAGTAACTTTGATATTCTATTTCATGCAAGGTCATTCTACCTGTTTTTATTCTAAACTCAAAAAATACATGAAAAAATAACTTTACAAGCAAACCAGCCAGTGATTATGAATGTGCACTCAAATAATTTTTGCATCTATTGAATATGAAGTGACAACAGCAGAAAGATTAAGTAGATTCTGAAAATACAGGGGGTATTTGAAATTTTTGAGTTGTGACCACTTTTTTACATAGAGAGGTACATAACAGAACCCATCACATCGGTGGGGAGAGATGACAATCATTAACATAAGTGTACCCTTTTCCTTAATTCCTTATTCATGGATCAAACCCATACCCAAGACATCTCTGGATACCAAGCTATGACAAGTAATTACTGATGTAATTTTCAAACTGTTAAATAAAAACTAGAACAGTGTATGACACGATACATAGAAATTAATATACATGTAACATTGCAGAATAGCAACTCAGATTCTTCTCAGTATTGCAACTGAAATTTGGTTAAAGGAAATCACTAATCCGAAAGGATGTGAAACTGAGGCAAAGGTCTGTTTGTTTGTTTAAGAATAATTGGTATTTACATGGCATCACAAAATGCTTCCCACCCTTAAATATCAAGTCACGTTTTTATAAAGTTACAGCCTTAGAGACTATTGTAAAAGAGAGTACATATAAATTCCATTAAAAAAAATTTCAGCTTGCTGCGATAGTAATTATACACCACAGCTATTCACTGATTGCACCAACATTAGAGATGCTTGTCATGTCACTTAAACCTCACATAATGAATAAGTTCATATTTTAGCAGCAGAACCCTCTCACTACAGAACCCTCTATAGACACCAGAGACATAGTTTCAGTGCATCAGACGCAGTAAAAGTCCTGACCAAACCAACCAATGCTTCCCCTAAATGTCACATATATGGCCCCCCAAACTTGAAAAACCTGGGAAAAGACACAGACTCCCCTTCTGAGGGCCAGTTAATTCAGAAGGAAAACTCCTGAGCAGAAGTATGAGTAAGACAGTTGTGTCACTCGTGCCCTTTCTTTCTGCAAACATGATTATTTGGATTTTTAAAGCTTCTTCAGAAAAATCAGTAGTTATGAGTGACTACACTTGGGTGAATAAGAAGCCACTTTTTATTAACAACACGTGACAGCTCATCATAATTTTTTTTCTCAAATGGTGCCTCATAAAAACAGCTCTCTAAAGCTACCGGCATCAGACATCAAGCTATTAATTAAGAAATGTTTTTACTCCTTAATGTTTGAAGTTGCCTTTATTTTTTCTCATTCTGAAAAGAGCAATTATCTTTAGAGATGGAGTGGGAACATCCTCAATATGCAAGTTGTCCAACAACTCATATTTCAGGATTTCATATTCATATTTAATATTCAGGATTTCAGTTGCTTACATAAGTGTCAACTTCTGAAAGACAGACTGAGGGTTTCTACTTCAAATTTCTGCTTTAATGTTTCAACCAAAATAGTCCACTGCTTCTAAAGAGACTAGGGTAGACAATACACTGCTTTATCCATAATAAGAAAAGTGGTGACCATCTTGTCAAAGAGCTCTAGCACAATCTTGCTTTGAAGCAAGAATATGAAATTCAGCAAGATCCCATCTGTGGAAACCAGCTCAACTCTGTCCAATTTCTGAACCTTTGAAAAATCAGTTTTGCAGCAGCCAGGCTACAAACAGCCACTACGAGAAGCTAAATAAAACTCTGCATTTAGATTCATCTTCAGGTAGTGATCCTCTCTGTCTTGAATATGTATGAAGTCTACGCTTAGATTATCTGCTCATTAAAGAAAGACTGTAAACTTATCAGAGTTAAAAATCACTATTTGGATCAACAGCATGCTATCCTTCTTGACAAACTGTTGTTTAATTTGTATGCCTGAATAACACAGAAGAGAAATATGTCTAAATAAATGAATGTTTCCATATTTTAACAGGTTGGAAAAGATTGCATACTTTGTGATTCCTATTTAAATATTTTTTTTGTCTTCAAATTACTTAAAAAGGCTGTAACATAGCAGTATATTTTGGTGCAACAGAAAAATGGTACACCAGAAAAAAAATCTGGTTAATTTGCAAGAGCAACTTAAGGTAAAAAAGACATTAATGCTGCCAAGAGATGCTACTCATCTACATTACTCTACATACAAAGTATATCAGATACATTATGCCCATGAAATCAGACCAGTTTGTGTATAGATGAGTATGGACCTGTTGCAAGTTATTGTTCTTTACAATCACAATGCTCACTAACTGATAGCTCCTCCAAGTCACTATTTTATTAATGCTCAGTTAGCTACCCTGCAGCTTTCTAATTTAAAGTAACATCAACATGAAATTACATATACCTGCCCACAGCAATAAAAATTTCTCTACATTTAATGACTAAACTGATGGTACACATATCTAAGGACTCATTTTTCTTTCTGCAACATGAAATCCAAAGTCTTTTCACTCTGCGTGACAGCAATGGCTGTTTTGCCTTTACAGCCACTTTTTGCCACATATAACCAAGTCTGAGTTGTGCTTGGCCCTGCTGAGCTGTGAAGTTATTTGTGGATGCCCACATCAGGCAACCTGTAGGGTCCATCCCTGACTACTGCCAGAGAGCCAAGGTAAAAACTGTAAACAAAAACCAAATGGAATAAAAGACTTGGATTTAAAGTATCAAGATAATGCAATAGTAAAAAAACCCCAGTTTTCTGGAGGCAACTAATGGCATCCAGCAGCAAGGCTGGAAGAGGCCAGAGAAGTTCCAGTGCTCAATTTTGGCTGTCAATCAAGTAAGCAGAAAGGAGGTAGTGGGTGTAGAAGATGCAAATACTGGCGGGTTTCAGACCATTGTCCTTGCTACTCTTATCTCTGACCCTAAAAGAAGGAGTGAGTTTTGCTTCAGACAGGCCTGATGACTCTTAGAATGGCAGGATTTGTTCCTTTGCTTTTCTTTACACAGACAGAGTTGCTCTGGAGGAGCAGACTGGGAAGAGATTAAAGGTGTCTGCAGCATCAAGGAGCCACTGTGCACTGAATACAAACAGCCTGCAGAGATTCCCAATGTTTCCCAAGCTTGTGAACCAAGATTAGCAGCTAAACATGTAAAAGTGGAAGGATCAACAAATTCCAAGTCAGGCCAAAAGCAGAGCACCCAACTCCAGGCTACTACTGCAATCACTTTTGGACATGTCTTCAAGAGGACTTAACTTCTGAAGGACAAGACTGTGATGGAAGTAAATGGCTTCCACTTCCTACAGGAGGCAAAACCCAGATTTAATTAAAGGGCAAGATGTGTGGAGCTTTCTGAATGGCTGCTGCTGGACCTCTTCATAAACCTCCTCCCTCCTGTCTCACAGCAAGAAAGACATAGCTGTAAAAATAAAGAAAATGTCATCACTCCTCTATTTCAGAGGAAGCTATGCCATTTAACTTCAGTTTTAAGATATTTTCTCTTCCTTGTGTATAGATTATAAAGAAGATTCATTCAGACTCATAAAAGACCAATAAAATGGGATTTCAAAACTCCCTCATGCTCTCTGCATCCTATAAAGTCCCTATCACACATCACACAAATGACTATACTGATGGATGACACAGCCTCTGTGGTGGTGAAATCCTGTAGATTTCTCACAGAAGTCTGCAAGAGAAAAACTTTAAAAACTCAGTTCCTAAATCTTATTCTTCCCAACTCACTCCTTTTCCCAGTCAACACACACAAAACCCAGTTGGCAAATGAACTCAGAAATGTGTTTTTGAATAGGTGCAACCCAAAATCAAAGTGAAACATAAGAGAAAGGATGTCAGCGAGAGAAAATCTCTTAAGAGGGATTAAATAAAAATAAAGAGGGAAATAAAGAGGGAAAACAGGAAACTATTTTTGAAATTATTTCTCATATGAAATAGCAGTATACATATTTTCAGCTAATTCTATGTCAAAGAACAAACTCAATGACCACTCAGCATTTATACTTCCAATTGGCCTGCAGCAAGTAGAGTTATAAAAGCTAACAAGTCCAAAACCAATATGAGGTGTTTGAAAAACTTTTGACAATGCACCATCAAGCCTCAGGATTTTTGTATCGATTTTGCTCTAGCAGAGCACAAGATTGCCTCTCAAACAACTGGCCAAGCTGATTACTCAGTTTTCCTGCAACACAGTGCCCACATGCTCAAGCGTCTGTTGAAATTAGTTTTCATACAAAGTCTTAAACTTTGTATTAAAAAGTATGTGTATTAAAAGATGATTTGTATTGAAAAAACTTTGTACTAACTTGGACTGCTATTTTTTCCCTGCTTTTTTTTTTTTTTTTTTGGTGGGGGAAGGGTAAGCAGCAGCTTTTATGTGACAATATAAATATTGAAATTAGGATGAAGGGTGTTTAGATGAAGAGAGAAAGCAATTAGCATATCCTTTGCTCTGTTGTCAGTATTGTTAAAAACCAGCAATAATGCAGGTAAGGAGCAAGGCCAGTCAACAGTCAAACACTCAACACTGGCTTCAGTTGGATAAAAACTAAAATCCAATCAAATCAATGTTTTCGAAAGCTGTGCCTGACTACCTTCAATAAGTCCATGAGATATCAGACCTCATTCAGAATTTTTTTACCGGCTTGATACTACCCAAAAAGCTCAAAAAAAATCATGGACAACCTCAGATTCTGTTCTCTGAAATATTTTTATTAAGTTCTGGACCTGCTTATGTGATTTCAATATTGATTTGTATATGTATGACTGATTAAGTGGCAAAAGATATCAATTGCTTGAACTTATTAACTACACTTATTATATACTGATTTGTAAAACATGGTTATATTATAAAACTATTAAAACCAATACAAAATTTAGAGTCAGAATTATATTAACTAATTAAATAGACTAAAAAGATAATTAGAAGTTTCCAAAAAATACACTGAAAACTATACAGTTTTAATATGTAGACTTTTTTTTTAATCAGTCATTGGATGGACACTATGGCAGTTTCCAATATAATCAAAGCTGAGATTTTCATATGGCCTTTCCTTACATTCAAGATCTGAAAACAAGTAAGTGCAGTTTTGAGAGTTTTGGCACTGCTTGAAATGTTTCCCAAAATTCATTTTATTCAGGGACTTCCAATATCAAACCCCCAAGGAAAACCTAAACTAAGACTTGAAAATAAACAGGAAAGGAAGCACATACAGTATGCAAGTTAATCAAAATGTATGCAATGGGAATAGCTAAAAACTTTTATTAAATCCACTCCACTCTGTACATATACATAGGTCAAACTTTCACTGCACTTGGCCAACAGTGTAAATGGTAAGACATTTGAAGAATTATATACATACCATCTATTAATGAGAAAATCTCTAGCAAGAAACAGTTTATTTAATACTGTGATGTGCAAATGTACAATGACTGCTTCTCTATCAATCACCTTTCATACTTGACTGCTATTAACCTTTTAGAGAAACTGTAAGTTAAAAGCCTTTTATTAACAGCAAACTTGATTAACTTTGCCAGGCAACCTTAGCCAATATGGTAAGTCCCAAATGGCAGAGAATCTTTACAAAGAGCTTCACGGGGTTGTTCAAATATATCATGTATCTTCTACTTAATACTACCACTACTGAAGAAAATTGAAAAATAAATTAACAGTTCAAAATTTATCCTAGACCAAATTAAAACATAGTCTTCAATATTTTATTACATATTTTCACCTACAGACTCTAACTGATATTCTGTGAACAGGACACTTAGAAAACTAACACAAATGTCCTTGCACAGTTAAAAATGAGGTTTTTGTTGGTAGATTTGGATTTGAACAGACCCCAGCACCATTTTTATCCACATGAGCTGAGGGCTTCCCATACAGGATTTTCACTAATTTACAACCATGGTCCTTTACACAACAAAGTCATATCATTGCTCTGCAGCAATTGCCCAAATAAAACATTTCTTTCCTTTTACTTTATACCACTGAAATTAATAGAACTGAAGTTAAAATTAGTGTTCTAATAACCTAAATTCCAAGATGTTTCTCATCTTAAACAAATCTTGACAAGTGGTATGTAAACACAATAAATAGAATTCAATAATGCACACAAATCACCTTTGTGCCCTAGGTATTTGGATGATAACATTTGAAGAAAGTATGCAAAGTCTTCATATTTACAAAAGAAATCACTATCTCCATATTGACTCTGCTATTAGTTTTTCCTCTGACTTAAGGTAAAGATAAAAGTTGAATCTTTATTTGGTTCACAGAAGCCATTAATTATGCAACGTGGGGTTTCAGTGAAAAAGATACTCTGACCTAGATACAGATATTTTAAATATTTATTTATTCACAGCAGTCTCTTTAGGCAACAAGGAGGGAAAAATCAGACAGCATGTACTTAGACACTTAATGCTTTGTCTTGAGCTAGCATTCCTGTAAGTATTACAGACTCTTTACATAGTCCTGGAATCATTGCATTACTTTACATAGTCCTGGAATCATTGTATTACTTGGACATTACTACCACCAGATTCTGAAAGGAGGGAAAAAAAACCAAATAAAAACAAATTTAAAAAAGAAAATTCCAACATTAAACTCTCCCTGAATTATATTTTATTTGCTACTTAAGCAGCTTTTCAGTTCAAATTCGTTTTCATACATTGTCCCAAGCTTGTCCATAAATGCTATAATCATGGTACTCTTCTGACTGTCTCTATAGTAAAGGGAATAAAGTAAAGATGTATCAACTTTATGAAGTGAATAAACATGGAGATAGATAGATAGATAGATAGATAGATAGATAGATAGATAGATAGATAGATAGATAGATAGATGCTGATTAGCATATTTACCAAGTACAGTTTCACATCCTTTTCTGTAACAGGCTCTTCACTCTTCTTAGTTTCCTTGAACTTTTACTTCAAGTTTTTGTAGCAGAAGTTCTATTCTATAAAGCTGAGAGCCAATACTGCAAACCATGCCTGCTCCAGTTCTGCTTTTAGCTGAAGCCCAAATTGTCTTCACAACTCAGCTACAACTCCCTTGTTACTCAAATTGTTGAACCTACTCAAACAAATACAAAAGAAATCTATTGGAAATTTAAGTATCCCTCTATCCCTTGTACACATCTAAGGGCCACTGTGGACAATGAAAATAGTGTACATGCAATCCTTTGCACATTTCTTGCTTGTTTGCTGTCAAAAAGTGGGTCATATCCCACAGCATTTATTTTGACCCATGCTTAGAAGTAAATGGCTGTTGATTTCCTGAGCACTATATTTGTGCACTTTCCACTGTGTAAGCCATTAAGATTTAAATAATAAAATTAAAAGCAATTAAATTTCTTTATCCTACTTGTACCTGCATCACATTTATAAACTGTTCAACATAAAAGGTCCAATAAGAGTCTATTTAAGGTCAATGCAAGCCAAAAATCTTGGATTTCCTAAGGAAACAATGGGTAGAGATGCAATAAAGCCTGCATAAAACAAGACAGATTATTTGTTTTAAAGCTTAAAAGCCTTTGCAGACTCTCGAAAGAAACTGAAACTAGGGGACTAAGAGAACTTCTAGTTTAGAGATGCCATAATACTTCTATAAAACAGCTTATAAGAATTAAAACCCCCAACATTATAAATCATGCTTTATTCTAAATTTCTCACTTTACAAACTACTTTTTTTTCATTTTTTATTGCTATTCTTCAAGTAATAAAATATGCTAATAATACATAATTACTATTTCATCCCTCAAATTTTAAAGGAAATACTTTCCTTTTGTCTCTCTGGATTATACCTTGCAGGCAACAGACATTAGAAAAACCTTGTTAGATCAGATAAAAAGTCCATTCAGACCAGAACTGTGGGCGTGACAGTGACAGCAGAGGAGGTTATTTGGGTAAAATGCTGAGGCCTGGCTGTTCTCCAAAGTGAATATCTCTAATGATAGTTGTGGAGCACGAGGAAGTGTGTGGGATGTTAGAAGGTATACCCAGGCCAAGTCCTATTAATATCAAATTATGGACGTGTTCTCCAGGAATATGTCCAAACCCTTTTGAACCTCCTGTAGCTGGCTGACCTCATCACTACCCATGACATCAATACCCATGACCCACTTCCAATGGTTCTGGAAGTTCTCCAAAAGCCATATACAGAAGCATTGTATTCATTTTCAATCTCATAGAAACTTTCCTGAGTGTCACAGTTTCTAGTGGTGTGGCATTTATCAAGTGAATGTACACATTCACTTTGGCCACTACTTTCTTTACTTTGTAAATCTCGACCATACTCCTTTCCATCAACCTTCTCATGTCCAGACTGAAGAGCTTCAGCCCTTTCAGTCTCACCGCAAAAGGCCACTGTTGCATGATTTTGAATGTCACCCTCTAGCCCTCACTGACCTCCCCTACATTCCTCAGAGGGGGAGACCAAAGCTGCACATAATACTCAACGTATGGGCATAAGAAGGTTATTTACAGCAGGAAAGCAATGCTACTGTTGTACACAGAGCTAATTATTGCACTGCAGGGAACCTGAAGTGTCTGTCTGAGTTGTAACTGCCCATGCTCAGTTCAGCATCCTATGGATGCGCACTGGTTTATTTCTTCTCTGATGTATCGCCTTACATTTAGCCACATTAAAGCTACATTACGTCACATCTGTCACACTTCTGCCCATGCAGTTTTGCAAGGTCCTCCTGGAGTTCCCCGCAACTCAAGCAACATTAGAGTAGACATAACAGTTTCATATTGTCATCAGAAATTTTCCCTTACACTGCCTTCTCCAGGATATATATGCTGAATAAACATGCAACACTGCTAAAATGGAGTGAAACAGGCAGAAACAACACTTAAAACTCTCTGGGAACCAATCAAAAGGAAAACAAAAGAAATTTTTCCCCAAAATCTCCTTTGAAAATAGCAAGACCGCACAGTAAAAATACCATTATCTGCACTTGGATATTTACAACAGAATTTGTCATTCAGAAAAAAGTGTCATGGACTGAGGAGGAGTCAGACCACTGGATGTTTAGCACCATTTTTAAATAGCAAGTATTACCATTAAACTGCAGAATTAGATGTGATTAGAATCACATTAGGATTCAAATTAGAGAATCAGTAGTGGATTAGAGGAGAAAAAAAGATGTTAGAACAGGTCAGAAGTGCCAGTGCAAACAGTGGAATTTTCTGCTTCTTATTCTCTTGGCATTTGCAACAAATGCACAGACCAACTGGCAAAATGCAGGTCCTGCCCTTCTTGCTTGTTGAAACTACAATGTTTGACCACCTCTGCTGCACAGGATGAAAACCAAGGAAAGCACATTGTGAAGATAGAAGGAAGGAGAATAATTGCAGGCTCTTACTATTAACAGATTTAATCATTATGAATTCTAAGAATATGTTCCACAGATTAATCCAGGACATGGATGCAAAGCATCAATTTTTATTACCAGAAATAGAAAAATTAAGATCTGTAGTATGTCATCCTGTAAACACATTTTGTCTAACTGTATCTTGGTTTTCACATCTGCTTACTGGAGTTCAGGGATACTGGCAAGACAGACCCCTCACACTCATCACAGCACTGTCGTCCACACTGTAAAGGTCAAACTCTTTAGTTGTTGCTAATATGAAAATGCCCTCCCCAACTTTGCCATCACAAAATTATTAATATCCACACACAAAACAGCTTAACCTTTTTTTTTTTTTTTTTACCCAAGCCTTTGTCTTGCTATTTGTATGGGTGTTCTTCCTACAGCTAGGCAGGGCAAAAAGCTTCAGAGCTATTCATAGAGCCAGTTGAACCATCCAAATAAAGTAACTTTTAAGTCAGAAATGTAGGGTCCCTAGGTAATCAATGGAGAGACAGAGAAGCCTCCAGAGTTATTTAAAGTACTTAAGCAGTTATCTGTACGCCTACCATGAATACTGTGGAAGTCCCAACTGCACTGGTAATCTCTGGTGAGTAAGATGATCAAAGAAATGGGCGTTCTTATTCTCTCTCTCACCTTCCCCCAGACCCTTCTGAAATAGATACTGGCTGTCACCTTCAGTACAAGGTGGTTTCAGATTCTGCCTAGGGAATACCCTCCCACACCCACCCTAAGCAGGAAGTGATGGGCCTTAAATAAGTTATGACTCATGTCCTGATCCTCCTTAGAAAAAGCCTTCCACCCTCCTCCTCTCCCACCACCTGCACAAAGATTACCATATCGAAGACAACCAAAAAATTAGCTTGAAAACCTCATTGGTATGTGCATAATAATGTCCTAAAGGGGCTCACAGTGTTTTCTGTTTTCCTAAAGTTATCTTTGTTTCAGAGGGAAATCCCCTCTTCTTTTACTTACCCTCCTCACTCTCCAAAATTATCATGCAGAATGTTTTCTTGCCTTATTAATCATCAATAAGATTGTCTTTGGAGTGTTGAAACCAAAGGGAATACATGAAATTCGGGGAATAAATGTTAATGAGCATTGCATTAAGTAAGCAAAAGCACCTTGAATGCCATGTCAATATTTTTTCCAAATAACTAAATGTGGCTAACTTAACTAGACAGAATTCAGGCTGACAGCTTTTTCTAAATACGATGTGGAGAACCTAGAAGATAACAGAAATGGAATCTCATATTCTCCTATTCTGTTCAATTCTATCACATTAGCTGGAGAATGCTCTGTATTGCCACCTGTTTCCAGAAGTCAGTGATATTAATGCTGTGTAGATACCTATCCACAAATATAAAAACCCTAAACAGTTCAGTGAGGACTGAAAAACAGATTTAATCCAGAGGTTCATGTATAAGAAGGCAAGCTTCATCTATAGATTTGTGTTGCACTGTGAAAATTTGACTTCCTTATCCATAGAGCAAGGTTCAAAAGAAAAAGGTTTATGGCTCTTCAGTCTAACAACCTAGTTTAAAATCCTCTATCTTAGGTTATCAATCCTATCCACAAATATGTCTGTGCTTTCTTGTCAAGTTGGATGTGTCACTCTGGGCCATCTCTGTTGTCGGAGTCTTACAGTCACCTTGGATCTCCTCAAGGTCATGTCACTGATGCAATGACAAGCATCAAAGGACAGTAGGTGGAAGGCTAGAAGGGCCTCAGGAATCTCTCTGCAACATCACAGATCCAGGTAGAATACAGTATAGAAGTCACACATCACAGGCTAGAAGCAAATATAAAGGTCTGGTCAGTAGATGTGTGCTTTTGTCCTAGACAGGGTGGAGTCAATAGACATGACCTTTCACTTCATCTTTTTCCTGGCCTCACTCCCATGACCTGAAGTGTCCAACGTGCACTCTTCCCACAAGAACAACTGCAGAGAGGCACAGATCCTTTCTCCTCCTGCTAGACGTTATAAGGTTCCAGCTTCTATCCTCCCAGAAACAGGGAAACTGCTCACACTAAACAGGTGTGAAAACTAGTTACAGAAAGTCTGCTATCCACCTGTAAAACAAAATAGTTGCTCCAGTATGGTAAAACTGGAATACTGTTCAGACAAGGAGGGATAGGTGTTTCAGGCAAGATCCTTCTGTCTTCAGCCTCCTGAGAAAAGACAACAAACTGAATCTGAGCATCTCCCTGCATGATGGGATTATTCTGTTGAAAATCAATCCTCTTTTTGGGTGAGAGGGTATCTGGGCTAGACAGCCTGGAAGCTTAGAGATTGAGAGATTAGATCCTAGAGGTTGGGGCAGCCTCAGCAGAGGAGAGAGCTGAAAAGGTGACCTGAGAGTTCTCTCATTTTTAGTACAGCCACAAAAATATCTGCCTAGAGGATGAAAAAAAAATACACACAAATTATAGCTTATTCAAAGAGAGCTGCAGATTTCTCAGCCATTTTACATAGATGCTCTGGCATGAGACAGTCTATCCTGTATTATAGCTGATATTTATATTTAAAATATCACAGAATCACAGAGTAGTTAGGTTTGGAAGGCACCTCTGGAGTTGCTGTTGTCCAACACCCCTACCAAGGCAGGGTTAAACCTAGAGTGTCCAGGTGGAACCTCCCTGGACAGCCTGTGCCAAAGCTCTGCCACCCTCAACGTAAAGGTGGTCTTCCTCACATCGAGGTGGAACTTCTTGTGTTTTAGTTTATGGCCAAAATGTATATATATCATATATGTATATATATAGAGAGAGACATAAAGAGGTGGCTCATTTCCACATTTACCTGCATCTTTGTCTTTGGAGTGACTGGGGTGCAGGAACCCATAAGGACCTTGTCCTGGCAGCCAATTGCAAAGAAACTTCTTCTCATGAAGAAACAGCTAGGTGGGTTCTCCCTTAAAAGTTTCAAAAATGGTGGGGGGAGGGGGAGGGGGGGGGGCGGAAAGCAGATAAGCTTCAGAACAAGAAATCCAGTACAAGTGAGCAAGCGGGATACAGAAACATAGGGTCATTCTTTTTCTGTGGCTTTTTTCACAGGAGCAGCCTCACATTGGCTGCTGAAGACATCTCATGATGAAAAATGCTGCAGAGGAACAAGTGATTGTTATTAGCAAAACTGCTTTACTTTGAATTGATGAAGAGGAAATATATAATACTACCATGTCTTAAGAAGAACAGATGACAAATTCATGCTAAGGGTCATTAACTTATTCAGCTTGCTCACAGGCATTCATTCAAATCCACGTATAAGCTAGTAATAAGAAACATTAATAAACTTAATCATCAGTCTGGAAATGCGGCTGTAAAAATTATTTGTTTTGTATTCATCTACCTGAAGACATGGAATCTCTACTTAAAAAAAAAATAGGGGGATTAAAAAAATTAATAATACAACAGCCTTTGGCAGAAAAGTTTTACTTTTATTGCTTAATAACAAAGTAGACAAATTTTATCTTCAGCTGGTAATATTAAACATGATGAGTCAAATGCACTGGTGCTTATAATATAAGCACAAGTTAAATGCCCGATATATTTAGCTTTGAGTGTTCAGGCAGCTTAACTCCCTTGGATCTAGAACTGAAGAGAATGTCAAAACACCATTAATTACTTCATTAAAGCTCCAAAAGGGTATTTGGGAAAAGAAATACAGGGAAGATAAAAAAATAGATGAAGCTTAAAAGGATCTCCTTTAACAAAGTCCAAAACAGTTTCCTTATTTCTTTGTGCTACAACAGCCATTCTGCTGCTGTCCCTGCACTTGCTGAATGCCAAAGACAGTCTTAGAAAACAAAACAGGTTGAAAGAACAATCTGCAGCCAAAATCCCAACGTCTATGATTTCCACCCTCAGGGGAGGTGTAAGACAGAGCAGAGGAAACGGGCAATTCTCAGCTTCTCTCTGCTGATTCCTAGTCAGGCCTTGCTTACCTCTTGTGACAAGAAAAGTGATCCACAGGAGAACAGGCCTACGAAGATCCACTAGTCTACGAGTGCTGATAATCTCACAGTCTACTAAAGGCCCTACATGTCCTATTCCTTCACACAGTTGCAAAATAAAGGACAAAATCAGAAGCCACAAATGCACAAAGAGCTCTGTGATAGAAAAAATCCACATGTGAGATTAGCTCAGTTGGTTAGAGCATGGTGCTAATAACACTGAGGTTGTGGGTTTGATCCCTGTATGGATTGTTCACTTAAAGAGCTGGACTCAATGAACTTTTTGGGTCCCTTCCAACTCCGAATATTCTGAGTAATTCTGTAAATTTTGTCTTAGAAGTAATTAAACATGTAAAACTATCCTTCAGAGCTTTTATACTAAACAAATAAAGCTTTGAATATTTTCATGGTTTTCAGATGACCCACTTTTTTTCCTTTTAAAGGTAGATGTCAAAGTCAATTTTCCTCATCCAATAGCCAAATCAGAAGGATGCTGCAATACCTCAAGCACTGGAAATGCATTAATGTTACCAACACACCATTTCTCCCTGGTATTTCCTCAGTATTCCTTTAACTATAAACAAAAACACTTCAAAGTATTTCATTATATAGCTTGCAAAGCTTTTAAACATTGTTCAGAGTAAGATATTTAAACATGGCAAAAAGGTAACTTGCTTCTCTGAGGATGTTTTAATATTCATTCCATCACTCTTCTATCATTAGAGTAAATGAGAAAAAATCAACACCCTTTGGGTTACTTTTTCCAAAGTAACTCTGCCATTATAGAAAAAACATTAATTTACAGGCTAAAATTCTCTACCCCCAGGCTACTTAAATACCATTAGTCCATGCTAACAGAACTGAAGCACTTCAAGTTACAAGACCTTCTTTTTCATCAGAAGTCATGTTATTAAGCTGAAAATCCAAACTGGCCTGACAACCACTGTTCATCTTAGCTCTGGATATCTCACAATCTCATTACAGAAGTAATCCTAGGGGGAATATTTGTAAGGTTGCAGCACTGTTTCCCAAAGCACTGAAACTTTTGTCTTGAGCACAACCTACTTAAACCTCTCGAATGGAGGTAAAAGACCAATGGTGCATCTCAGGAAAAATAAATAAAAAAAAAGATAATCATTGAAATAAGAAGATAACCACTGGAATAGCTACATATGTGCATGTAATCAAGAGTGATATCTCCTGAAGAAGAGACAACATCTAAAATCACGTAAGAAATGACAACTTTTTTCTCCGTTGAAATATTAGGTTTGAATTAGTCTGCTCTCCCTCAAGAACAGGCAGTGGCAGATCTTTTCTCCCCTTAAAGAACAGGGTAAAATCAATCAGAAAGCAGATTTTTTTTGCGGGAGGAGGGCATGGAAGAAGATATATTCAGGTATTCACAGGTATTAGAAGCTAAAGCAGATGTACGAACAAGCCTGAAACGTGGACATTTGAATGTTTCTGCTATAAAAGCCATGAAACACTTTTCAGGTTGACAGGCACATAGAGCAATTTTAAAGGACTGACCTCTTCTGTAAGGAAGGACATCATTATTGCCCCATGATAATAAGCAGAAACTTTCTAGACTCACATTTATCATATAAAAACACAGTCAGCACATGAGTACTGACTGTAACTCTATACCTTCCACAGTCCTACAAAATTATTGCTTTTCTTCTCCCCAAAGATTTCCCATACCACTACAGTTCCTTCTGCCCACCGAGAGCTCAGGCAGCTTCTCCCCTCACTCCTGCCCTGCCTGCTGTCCACTCTGCAGTGTCTGCAAAATTGGCTTTCATCCTGAGAGTAAAAACCTCCCCCTCACTGCTGGTGTGCATCAGCTGCTACCTAGCAGTAAAATCTTAGCAGATAAGGCGTGAAAGTAGCAGATCTCCTGTATAAAGCATGTGATCAGCACAAGGGTTTGGGTTTTGGTTTTTCGGTTGTTGTGGGGTTTTTTTTCCACTTATATTAAAGAAAAAAAAAAGGAATATCTTGGGCTGGGTACATCAGTGGATGTCTTAGCTAACACCTCATGCTACCTTTAAAACACAACAGTGGACCTTACCAACATTTTTCACAGGTTATTTTGTTGTATAAGGTATAATTTTTTGTGAAATAAGTAATGACAGTCATTGGTGACCATTGGAAATAAACTGGCTTAACTGAAGCCCTGGTCACATTATAACATGTCAGAAAGTAAGTATCTTTTCTTATGACTAAAAAAGACTCAGATATACATACTGCATGGAAGTACATGTTCCAGAATATACAGACCAAATAATTTTTCTTTCTGTGTCATGCCTTAACCTAATTAATGAATCTGCTTAAGTTTTGGTCTATACACCAAAAGGGGATCTTAGTACTTGTTTAATTACTTCAAGAAAAAGATTATCAACACTACACTGAAACATTCTGCACAAAGAAGTCATCATTCTTTGTGCTTCATAAACTCACATTTGTCCCTATAACTTACACAGAGTATGAAAGTTTCTAAGGAAAATATCCAGAAGTATGGGAAAGTCTTTGATCTGTGAAATAACTGCACTACTTTTCATTACTTTACCAAGGAAAGGATCAGAACTAAAAACTTACAAAAGTCATGAAGGTCTTGTTGCAAACAAAGCTGCCCTTAATTTGACTTTTTTCCAAAACTGCACAATTAATTGGACGTCACTAAAGTGCTGGGTGAAAGACTCCACTTGTATTGAGCACCATAAGCAGATTTCAGTTCAGGAGAAATTCTTCACAGAAACTATTCTCGGAATTAAAAATTTAAAAAAATTATTATGGAAGATACAATATAATCCATTGTTCTTAATATTAGACGCTTACACGAAGAGTTATATCTTGCAAAAGCTAAAGATAATAAAGGATGTGAACCAGATACAACACAAGGATTTTAAACAGAGAATTACATCTTGCAGCAAAATACCATATAAATGTATTTTCCAAAGAATTAGTTTGTGGTTGATTTCCAAAAAGTCAACATTAGAAGACTTAGCAAATAATTCTTCTTAAAAAATGTTACATTATATTTAAAATTATTTATTAGTTGTCAAAAAAGAGAATGCAACTTGCAAAACTTTTTTCATTACAAAAATCAGTATTGTTCTCTTCTCCTGCCACTCAATAAAGGGTTTTAGATCAGCCAAAAAAAGTCAGCCTTATAAAGGTACTTTCAAAATAAAATAAACTCTTGTGTGGAGCTATGATTTACCTGGTACAGAAATTCTGGTATAATGAAGTGGTGTAATAATAGTGTATGACCACACATCAGTCTGAGTTTGACTTTCATTTTGACTTTCTGCAAAGTTACCCTCTACATCCGTGAATAATTAAAAAAAAAAAAAAAAAAAAGGAGGAAAGAAAAAAAAGATTGTATTATGTTTGATGTCTATAAATCAAAGAAATTGTAACAACAGTTTGGCCAGGCATCTCAAATGCAAGTCAAGGAGCTCATTAAGTCCCAGACAACTGGCAATCATTTCTTTATCATAAAATACAGCTCAAAGCAGCACAATGTAAATAAAAATCAGGTGAAAGTGCTAGCACTTACAAAATTGAACCTTTTAATCCCACAGAGATGTAGGTGGTTGGCAGCAGTCACTGGCCTTTCTCTAAATTGATCATAGAAGAAGTATTCAACATCCTAATGAGAACATCCTGTTAATGTTCTCTGCCTAAGGACAACCCTAGGAATTTAGTGGATATTAAAAGATTGTGACAAAAAGTTATTCTTCAAAGAAAGCTGGAAAAAATTTTCATAGCTATGTGAACTATATTTGATAGTGTCAAAGAGTTGGTCTATTACTATTTTGGTTAAGTTATTCTGCTGGTTGAATGAACACTCCTACCAAACAAAGGATGGAGACTGGCAACTACTGTGGACCTGCAGAAAGCCCCACCATAACAAAATTGTCTGATGGGCTGCTGCGAGATACCAGTGGTGTAAGAGCTGCAGGGAATGCTCCATTTAGAACAGGCTGGGAACAGAGGCTGCTGAAATCCAATAAAACGTTTCCAGATGCAGAGAAAGTCAGAAGGATGAGGCTGGCAGACAATACTTCCTACTGTTATATATGGCATCCTTGTCTGCTTAGCAGGCCTGTAGGTGCAGAATAATTTACTGTTATTATCAACATTGTAAGACATTTTTCTGTTTCCTATTTGCAATGGGCTGGAAGATACAAACAGAGAGGGAAAGAAAAAGACAGAACTTTCTGCACCAATTCTAACTGTACAGATTTGCTGATAAGGGCAGCTGTTTCTCAGCAAAATATACAGAATTTCATACATCTCTTTCTCTGCTAGAACCACAGGCTAGAAGCCAAAGTAATCAAAACCTCTATCAAAAATACAATTTTAACATCTGTTTGGACTCGGACTTATCTCGCTTCTCCCAGACACTATTGATTATCATTATCTGCAAGTATCTAGTATTCTAAGCAGCAGCGGTAAAGGGAAATTAAAGTGAGCATTTTCATACACAGACAGAGGCTTCTAGGGCAGAATGAATACTACTGGTGCTGACTGAAATTCAGTCTATCTTCCTCTAATCTTCTAAGAATACACTGGCAATAGGAAGAAATAAAGTACAGCCTAACCTAAAATATTTATTAAAACTATAATGAGAAATAAGGGATTTTGCCAAAAGAGAAAAGGCACTACATTATCAGAGAGACTTGCTGCCGTCTGCACTACACTTCCTGGGAAGGCTAGGTATGATTGTTGTTTTTTCTCTCTGCAATAAACTTCTCTTCATACCTTTGGTTCATTATGTGCTTGACTGGACCACAGGAACAGGATATGAAAAGTGTGTTTGGTGGCAACTCTGTTGGAGTACATAATGAAAGTTTCTGCTTTAGCAAAGTAACCTCATCCTTGCCTCAGAAAACTAAAATCCTCAGAAAGCTAGAACCCTGAACAAGGGTATATCCTTGAAGCCTTTCCCTCTCCATTCTTTCCAGCTTGAAATACACAGGTGCTCCTGTATCTGCTCCCAAAGAAGTAAATCTCTCTTTCTTTGCATCCTCCAATACTTATATGAATCTGGGGTAAACATTGTGTACTTCAGAGACCTATGAGGGAGATTTTACAACCTTCAGTGCTCAAAAGCAGGAGGATCAAGAGAAGCGCTTTCTCTTAGTCCCATTGAGGCATCTTTGGACATGTCAGGGTGCTCAGTCTTTCTCCCTTCTTACCTACAATGAGATTATTTTCTATTTAATTTTCAATTAAAAAGTAAGAAAAGAAAACCCTTCCATGCTCACAATTCTACCACGTAACAAGACAAAAATGAGCCACTGGGATGTTTCAGTCTCTCCATAAGTTATGTACTCATCAACATTTCTACAATTAAGAACCAAAATAAAGAAGCCTTCAAGTATACAGATAGAACAACCTAGTGGACTGTATCATCAGAACCACATCTATACTAAGGGAACAATTTTCTTGTTTAATTGATCAAAGCTCTACAGTCACATTTTTTTGTATTCCTCTGGCCCAATGCAGACTAACAGCAGATTTTGACCCCTCACAGTAACATATAAAGCAAGATTTAGGAATTGCCAGACAACAGAGAGAGAAATCCATATAACTTTATACTATAAGTAACAGGTTATCCACTTTTGGGGAAAAAATAGTGATTTTTTTCATGTTTACAGGTATTACAACGGGTTGCCCAGAAAGTTTCCACAGTTTGTCTCCATTCTTAGAACTTTTGAGACCTGCCTAGTAAAGCCCTCAGTAACCTCATCTGTCCTCACAGTTGACCCTGCTTTGAGCAGGAGGTTGGACTGAATGAGGTCTTAACCAAACTGAACCATCCCATGCCTCTGTGTTCTATTGTATATAAACCCCTCCTACAAATAAGCAGGATTATTATCACAGATTTCCGTGCTTCTTAATCTTGTTACCAACCTGCATATCCAAGAGGTTAGCTTCATGATTTACATGTATGTGAATTAACAGGCAAAAAGAAGAAGAAGGGGAATACAGGAAAAAAAGAAGGAATACTTGCTATCTCTCACTGATCATAATTTGATGCAGAATAGAATATGACACTCTCTCGTTATGAAAGTTGGATCTGTGACCCTGAGAAGTGTTAAACACCACAGATGTTTCAAACATAGAACAATTACGTGACTTCATGCCACACTAATAGATAAATGAAGTAGACAACAAAGTCCCAAGATTCATTGTTTGTCCCTGTATTAAGATGGTCCATAACTACAAGCCAACCTTTAGCATAATATACGAAAACCAGCTTAGCTGTAACCTGGTTCACCATTTTACAGACAGTGCAGAAAGCTCTGTGAGCTACATTAACGTTGGCTGCTGTGAGACTTACAAAAATAGCTTAATTTTCTTCAGGTTTTTCCTCCTAAGTAACTGCTAATTTGCACTTGCATCACTGTGAAGGCTGGCTAATAAAATGTTTTTACGTACCAATTACAGTACTGATCACTGAGAGATTATACATATAAATCTAAATATGACTGTTGAATAGACTGTCTTGGCCTCAGTAATTTACAGGGAACATCACTTATCCAACAAAACAACAAAGTAAAAATGTGCAAATTATCTTGATAGAGACTGTTTGAAATGAAGCACATTTAGTTCTAACACGTGAACCTTCCAGACACTGGATGGCCAGGCATCCTGAATCACCCGTTTATGGCAGAAAATGTCTTTTAAAGATGTATACACATGCTCAGAAATGTATGTACATGCATATGTAATTTATATGAGGGTATGCAGGTGTACAAAACATAGAATATTCTTCAGAATCACCCAAATCGTTGGAGCTGTCACACTATAAAAGGTGTCAGGAGATCCTGTAGCATAAGCACCACATACTCTGGCATACCCTTTTCCCAAGTGCTCAGCACGTGACCAAACCATGGAGAGATTCCCTTCCTTAGCAGTCTTATCTCCTTGGACTGCGGAGCTGTAACTCAAATTGAAGGGTTCTACACGCAGGGATCTGCTGGCAGGGGGGAGATATTCTGGACACAACAGAACTGAATGTCACCAATACTTACTTGACAGGCATTATAAATCAACTGGTGTTCCAACTTTTTGATCCCTAGAATCTGCTGAAACATCTCATAAAGCTGTTCCTTGCTCAGAATCAGCTCTGATACAGCACTTAAGGCCATTCTATTTGGCTGTTTGCAAAAGTCCTCTTCTCCCCTGTATATGGCATCATATTTGGCTAGCCAAGAACTTAGCACAGTCTCTTTGCTTAATCCATCGATTTCCGGCAAACTTCGGACTCTCTTTTCTATGTTTTTCTTAAAAACATCTCTAAAGTCACTTGCAGAACATCCTCCACTGTGGACCATTCTTGCAACCCGATCACTCTTCAGAAATACCTTTTAAAATAAAATAGGAGAAAAAAAAAAAGAAACAGAAAAAGTTAGGCATGGACACAAACACAAAGCAATCCCTTTATAAGGGATTACAAACTAATATTTTGCTTCTATGCAAGATGGCTTTATATGAAAGAGTTATACAGAACAAGTTTTCTATGTTTTTCACAAAGAAACAAGTGACCATGTTGAAAAAGTAAGTTTCTGCATTGAATAAGTACTTATACTAAGTGGTTTTTGAAGTATTTATAGATAAATTTACAATAGGTAGACTAGAATGAACTTTGAATTAACAGCAGTTAATTTAAAATTTACCTACAATGAGAGAAAAACTCGGGGGGGAAAAAAACAACCCCCCAAAAAATCTAGAGAAACAACTGGGAGAAGAAAGACACACAGCTATTTCTACTACTGTAGATACAACACTGGTGACACAATATGGGATTCTGCATGTAAAATTCCCAAAGACCAACATAAAAATACCCTCCCAAGTATAAGATATGAAAAGGCAAATTACAACAACAAACCAATTAAATCAGTATCAGCATTGTGTAAGAACTTTTCAGCGTTCAAGGATGGTTGTATTCATCTCTTCTTTTAATAAGGGCCTTGGGAAGGTTGATCTGTATGTGCCCTGTACGCAGCTCTTTTCTAGTAGCAAGTCTCATGAAATCGTTCCTCTAGAAGTTGCAACCAACAAAAAGATGGCCTGTGTAAACAACTGCGCCATGCGCAAGGAATAAACTACATCATGCCATTGAAAGGATAACTTGGGGAGAACCACCTGTCTTCCCGCAGCAAAAGAGATGGGTCAAGGCCCTCCACCCCGCACAGTTCAGCTGCTGGGGGTTGCTGGGTGCCACATCAACACGCCAAGCACAGCTGAAATGCAAGGAACAGAAGCGAAACCACGAAGCTGAAAGAGATTTCCTACCTTTCACCTTTCTGCCTGACTTCTCTCTTCAAGCAGATGTATGAACTGGAAGTTCACTATGTATTTTCAGATAGTTGTTTTAGTCACCGAGAGCTATGAAATCACAACGAATGTACACAATAGCACAGTAGAGCTCTTACTCCATTTAATATCTCATGTTAGAAGACAGTGCACCTAACAACCAATCTAAAATACTGCTGTGCATCACTTATAAAATACAAAACAGTGGAGTAGGAAAGGATCTAAAAAGCTGAGCAGAGAGGAGTAGAGATGCAAACAGATCAAGAAATATGTGTTCTAAAAGTTTCAGTGCTTGTCAATGCATGTTGCATATTCTAAAATGTAGTTACTTACAAAGTATGCCTTTCAACAGATAACCTAATTGATATTCTACAGAAGGTTGCAGATTAAGCTTAAAAGTACTTGCCCAAACAGATTATTCAAAAAAACCACCACCATATATGCTAATCACATTTAATGCTCTATCTGTATCATGATAGATTTCCTTTTATGGAAACATAAGTAACTAAGGTTAAATTCTTATCCATAATGGGACCTGACATGCTTACTGTCAGTTAATGTTTATATTAATTTCCTCAAACTGCTACACAAATATTGAATCTAATTTCAAAACACATAATAGTCAGAAGTTCCACTCAGCAGTAAAACATCAACACAAACAGTACAAGGATATTAAGTCTTTCCTTGTATTAACAGTCTGCAATTACAATGATTCATTCCTCCAACAGCTTCACTGGAAAGCAAATAGGAAAAAATTAAAAAAGATGACTTCAACTAATTTTAGCTACTTTCTACTGTTCATAAACAGTAGAAAGTTTAAATCTTCCATCATATTAGTCTGCTCACCGAATGAGAGAAAGAACACGCAGAAGACAGAAAGAAACTAAGAATATTTATTGACACTTCCCACTCAAAATCTCATATTCATGCAAGACTACACGACCCTCTGTATTGCTAATATAACTGGAACAGTCTTATTAAAAAAAAAAAACAAACAAAAAAAAACAACCTGCAAAATACACACTGTAAGATCAATAGGATATAGTTCACCATTATCTTCTTTCAGTCATATTGTTCCAAATCATTAAGTTTGAATGCAACAGCTGAGAAGCTGTTACCACTTTTCTTTATTTATGAACCATACTAATTCAAAATTTATTTCTGATTCTGAAGTTGATTTTCCAAGAGAATGCAGGAAAAATCCATTCCATTTTTTAACCGCATAACCATGGAAGGGAAGCACTACTGTAACACTTGGTGTGCATAACACTGACAAAATCATGGCATATTCATGTTGGACAGAGCAACAGGTATGTGCACATACTAAATACAATCTGTATGTATCCCTGACACTAAAATGTTCCATTCTCATGTGTTTTTGGCCACAAACTGTATTTTTATTAAATTTTCAAAAATCATTCCAAGATAATTCTTTTGTAAGATACGGTGGACATAGAAGGAATTTACTCAAGATATAAAGCCAAGTTGGGGTAACAGACTATGAAACATGGTTGGTTATGAAAAGGAATCCACTGAACTTAAAGCTTTTATTGTACTATTTGAACAGCAATTTACCAATTTTTTTCCTGAGAGATAAAAAAAAGAACCATTTTTATTTAAGATAATTAAAAAGCAATAATAACATTTTAACAAACCCACTCAACTTTCAAGACTTTGTTAGCAACAGGAAACCATAAGAGAATGGAAACTCCATTAGGAATGTACCATATGTGTCTCAAATTTAAAACACTAACATGCCTTAAAAAGCTATTAGATGTCTTGTTACTCCTGTTCCTGAAACACACATGCTACACTTAATTTTGAATCCAAAATCCTTTGCTTCAGTTAGATTTCCTGAGATGTGCCTCCTCAGATTCAGAGCTTTTCTGAGCTGTTTTATGACTGCTTAAAAAATCCCAAACAAAAACTAAACAATAGTTTATAGGAATCAGTACTATATGGAGAATGGTACATTTTTAAAGCAAAATACTAATTAAGTACATTCACTAAATCACTTAAGTACATTCACTAAATTATTCCTGTATTTCGATAGTCTGATTGTTAGACTTAGTTCTAATTAAACAATCATTCAAAAACCTCCAATGTTAAAATGTTATCTCAGGTCTCTGGACTTCCTCAAAGACATCCTGGAGTGATGCTTTTTGGCAGCCAGCATTTGAACTTTTAGTATCATTACTGGTTCCTTTAATCCAAGTCAACATCAACTTTACGTGTTACCCACTGCTAACAAATTATCAAATACCAAAAAGGAGTGCTCTATTAACACATAAAATGCATACAGGAGAAAACAGATAGTTCAAATACAGGTTTTGATGGACCATACATATATATATATATATCTCCACTTTGAGGAACCTTTTCAATTCACATTATTTAGAGCTCTTCTAAATACTTTCGGACTGAATCACATCTTCAGTTTTTGATGGATAAAGTTCTCCTCAATCAAAGATGAGAGAAGAAGTTTTAAAAATAACAATAACAATTATTAGTAGTAATTTACTGAAGCACTGTTTAAATTCACTTTTTCCAATCATTACACATACACAATTTCATCAGTTGCAAATGTTAGTAAAAAAGCTAAATTCAAAATAGTCTTTAGCACTAGACAGTTACATTAAAAGTATAATTCTGTTTAAAGATGAAAAATCATTATTTAGAAGTACTTACAACTTGAGAAAATGCTGGAAATACTGAACAAAGAGCTGGCTTTTACTTTTTCTAGAACATCCCCCCTTGAATAACTTTTCTATTTATTGACCATCATATCAAATTTAACTAATTATATAATCAGGCAACAAAAACATGACAATGTTATTATCTACTGTAAAGCTCAGGAAAAAAATCCACATAAGTGAATACAGTAGGGCAGAAGGACCAGAAGAATGATTTTGCAGCCTCTGAAAACTCCTTACTCATCTGACCTCTGTACACCCTCTAATAGTGCAATAGCACCAACATTCTCCTCCTCTTTAAGCAAAGCAGCTGGGAACTTCATTTGTCACAAGAGCCACTAGAGATTTTTCTTCATTTTTGATGGTCACTGCTGTTCCTCTAGCTTTCAGGAAATCACATTTACAATTTAGACATGCCCTATGTCTTAACAATCAGGGCTCAATGCATCATCTGTCATGGAAAAGATGGCTGCAGCTCAAAACGCACACAGCACTTCTGGGATAGTAAACTTCTAGACATATAGACACCATCTGAATTGGCTTATCACCTTTCTGTACAAGGATTTCAAGCTGCATTGTATCTTTTTTTATTCCTGTTAAATTCTGGCATTACTGGATCCAAGCTCTTAGTACCCTGTATGTTCCAGGATTCAAGTTCTTAGTACCTTGTATGTAGGTGTGTGAGGGCCCCTTAACCAAACCAGCAGTAGTTTGGTACAGGCTCCAAAGGACGTAATGGTCTGGGCCATTGCTGGGCCGAGCACTCCTTTAGTTCCAATCTGTTCTCTGAAAACCCACAAAAGAGCAGAGTGACCCAATGACCATTGAAGCGCATGAGCTTGGAACACTGATCATGCATTTCACACATGAATAGCAGGTGGCTTTTCCAACAGTCATTTATCAAGAAACAAAGAAATCTGTGGGTACAAGAAATCTCATGTATACCTTTCCCATCACACGTAATTTTACTAAAAGCCAACTACTGTGTTCAATATATATGACAGCTCAAATAAGCTAAACAGCCTGGTTGAACAGTGGTGATCTTTGCTTGAGCTGGGATGGCTCTCAAGGCTGCTCCTTGAGGCTGAGAGACTCTTTACTGAGGGTAGATCTCTGATAAGAGACCAATATCATGCATAAGGTCTTAGCATGATAACTTTGACTTGTGCCTCAGTAGCTTTGAATCACCATTCAAATGATTGTGCCATACAGTAATAGAGTAAACCCTGACATCAAACTTTGTTAAGTCACACTTTCACAACATCATATTAAGACCACTTTTGCTAATCGCAGAATCAGACAAGTTGAAAGGGACTCACAAGGATCACTGAGTCCAACTTCTGGCCCTGCACAGGACCACCCCCAAGAATCACACAAGGAAGCTGTACAGTGCAGTGAGGTCTCCCCTCAGTCTCCTCTTCTTCAGGCTGAACAGACCAAGTGACCTCAGCCACTTCTCATACGGCTTCCCCTCAAGGTCCTTCACCATTTTTGTTGTCCTCCTTTGGATGCTCTCAAAGAGCTTAATATCTTTCTTACAGTGCCCAAAACTGCACACAAGGTGAGGTCGCACCAGTGCAAAGCAGAGCAGGACAATCCCCTCCCTCGACTGGCTGGTGATGCTTTGCCTGATCCACCCAGGACATGGTTGGCCCTCCTGGCCGCCAGGGCACTGCTGACTCATATTCAACTTGCTGTTTACTAGGACACCCATGTTCCTAATACCTTCCACAGGGCTTCTTTAAGCAATCTAAATCACCCACTCAGGACAAGGTGCAACAAAACACCACAGCCCTTACACATAGAGAGGGTCTCTAAATAACAGGTCACCCAAGAGTTGTGGTAGTTTCCTACTCCTATTGCTATGATTACTTGTATGCCGTTCTGAACTAAGCATAAAACATTCTTTTCTTCTAGACAACCAATCACAGCTGTAACAGTATCCTCTGCATTGATGCAGACCATTGGAGATGCTTCATTACCTTCACTAAGGCATTTATAAGTGATTACATCAACGGCTCCAACTGATGTAGCGTACTTTGCTTTACATGTTCTAAGACTCCAAGCCCCGGGAACTGCCAGCTTATTGGCTGGGAGTTTTACTTTAACATACAGATTTAGGCTTCTTTAATACCTTGGGACTTGATGGTCTCAGAGGGCCTTTCCAAGGCAGCTGATTCTACGATTCTATGCGATGGCGTCAAGAGATTAAGCTACAGGGTTGTTCCCAAGGAACTTCTTCATTAATTTATGGGAGTAAATAATGGAACTTGGCCGAAGTTCAAAAGGACACCATACAAAAATGTTCCACCACAATACTGACTCAACATATACTATTAATCCACAACACTTAAGTCAAAATCCAATACATCCACAACACTTAAATCAAGATCCAATAAGCGAACAACACTTCAGTCAAGATCCAATAAATCCACAACACTTAAGGCAAAATCCAACCAATTCCACAACATTTAAACCGAGATCCAATACCTCCAGATCCAAACCACCCTAAGCATCAGGAAAGGAGCAAAGAAAGAGAAGCAGAGGGAGCAAGAAGAGAGAAGGAGGGAGAGAGAGCTACCACTGAAGCCTTGTAGAAGACCAGCTCTCACAAGTCCAATGTCAGGGCTGTGAGACAAGGCAAACACATGCCTATGGTTTTATCTGCTCTGGTCCCTACAGCAAACCTCCCCCAGAAGGGTTTCTGACCCACCAGCCACTCTGGGGTTCCAGGCCAGGGTGAGGGGCAGTGTTCTTACTGTCTCTGCCAATCTGAGCTGGGTTAGGGGCTCCAGGACCTGTGGTGTGTTGAGGTTGTTTGTGACTGTCAGCTACTCCAGGCCTTCCCCATGTGGGTTCCAGGGGCTGCCATGAGGGACACGACACCACCCCACCTCTGTGAGGTTCGACCCACCCTTCCCCCTACACACACACACACACACACACACACACACTCCCCACAAAGTGGTTCTGACCCAGTACCTTCTAATTAGGACAATCCAGGTTCCTGCTGTCCTCCTAAAGCTTGTCAAGGAGCTGCAAGCACCACAGTGTAATCATTGGGCTAGCACCCAAACACATTCTTTAATGGTGAAATTCTTCCAAAGACTCCACCAGATGCTGACACAATTGTAAATGTATCACTACATGAGGGCCAAACACTCTCTCCGACCCCAGCTCACAATGACTGATGAACCAGATAGTTACCTAGATCTCCGATGTGTTTATTCAGGCCAAAGCATAAGAAAAAAGATTGCCAAATAAGCTTACAGGTATCTCTCTTTGGAGATCTTTTTAGAAGAACCCTATCAACCAGACACATATATACAACTACTGAAGGCAGCATTTTGTCCTTAAGGGATTACTCCTATTTTAGAGGATTTTTCTTCTCCTTTAAACTTGCAAGAAGCAAAGCTGGAACTATATTAGGATCAATGGCATCTATTTCATATCAGAAATTGTCAATTAAAAATAGAAATTAATAGAAGAACCTCTTTTATAAAGACTGAACATGGGCAAAAAGGACTTTCACAGAAGTCCAAGGAATACTCTAATCTGTGAATGCTTTTCTGGCACATTTTTCTGATGTGTTCTGCAGTCAAGCTCCTGCTGTGCTTTGTACTACCACGGCAACTCTTGAGTTTATGACACAAAGAACAAATTTTTAAAAAAGGACAGCAATTTTCAGGACTAAACTGAGTTCTAAATTTTCCGAAAAAGACATCCATTCTCTTTCTAAAAACTAAAAAGAATTGAAATAAGTTTCTTGTTTAAAAATTGATGGGACATGCATCATCATGCTGTGCTAGAAGCACTACTTGAGGCAAAATGAAGCATAGGACATTTACAATGTAACATTAAATGGTCCCTTTGCTGCTACTGCAGCAGGTCCACAAAGTCTCCCATACCACAGCTCCTTAGCAACTCTTGTCACAGTCAACTGTGACCAGCAACTTTACTTAAAGTCTTACCTGTTCCACAGGAATAAAAACATTCCCCATTTCATTAACATGAGCAATGTTCTCTGGGATCAGCTCACACACCCCTCAGTAGTTCTTTTGTAGTCTGAAACCACACAATGCTTCACACCAGGAGCTGGGCCTGGTTTGATGAAGGCACAGAAAACTTCTGTGGAGAACAGCTCCCACAGTATGTATTTTAAGAACAAAGGCTTATGCCTGGTAGGAAGTAACATATATTAAAACCAGAACTGTTTGCTCCTATACCTTGGAGCTGCAGAAAAAACACATTGTCTCAGATTTGATGTTCTCACTGCACTTACGAGAGTCTGGAAAGAAAGGAAAAAAACCTCCAAAAATTATTAAGTTGATGTTTACATTAGTTCTACTAAGCACACTACAAGAACAAGATCATTCGAGGTCAAAAATAAATAGCTAATGCAGTAGCATCATACATCCAATAGTACACATTAATTATTTTTATGCTACTTGAATAAAATTACTGCATTGGCCATTGAAATAGCATTTATATTCTAAGAAAAGACTAACAGTTATCAATGCATTTTAATAACTACTTTTAATAATTTTTGGCTGCTGAACATGAGCGTAAATTGAGATACTTCATGAGATTTGCTCAGTACTTTGAAATCAGAAGTACCTTTTATGTTTCTAGAAAAAAAAATTAAGATTGGCTTGCAGGTCTTCTTCCTCCCTTGTTCTCTTTTATACCTAGAAATATCCTCCAGGCACTATTTTGATTTTTTTTTATACGAAATTGTCATTGTTAAAGGGTCCTAGTTTTTAATCTATGTAAGTTTTCAGAACAGAGTCCTAACCTGCAAAAGATACTTAAATTTTAAGAAATCACACTAATAAACTCCTATTTCTTTATTTCAGTATTTCCATCATTACTTTGTTAATCAAAGGTTACTTCTCCTAGAAGTATATTATATTGTACAGTGTTCTCCCAGTTCAGGAGGGAAAAAAGGTGAAATAAAAAAGAAACATAAATTTGGTTAACAGCGAGGGATTTTTTTTTTTAAATCTCCTTAAAGCATCACATTACATGAAGGTGAGAAAAGGTAATAAAATTTAAAACAATAAACCATCATCATCCAAAGAGTCATAATCTTCATTTAATACTTCTTTTTTTTTTTTTTTTAATATATCTACTACCCTTCCTGAGCATATTAGGTTATGATTTCTTCTTATTAAGACTAATGGTTCAGAAACAACCACAAGTTGAAATCTTTAGGTGATATACTTTGCTTTCTTCAACTCTTTTGGGCAAAAGAGCTGCACATTGGACATTTCCCACAGCTTAGCAACCAGCTATCTGTAAAAATATCCACCAAAACTTCAACTCTTGAAAATTAAAATGTGTGCTACTGCTCCAGGCTTACATGTTTGTAAGTGTGCTATACAACACTGTGCACTGGGATTTGTTTCTCTGCCACCTTTTTCAAACTGGCACAAGCAATTTCCCAAAGTCTACTCGAATATCTGTTCCTGATGGCTACACATTTCACAGACCTATATATTGCAATGTTCATGCCTTGGGCACAAGAGCAAACAGAGTGACAGTAATCATAAAAAATGAACAAAACAATTTCACCCAGAAGCAGAGTTTTCTCCTGCATTCATTTATTAAAGTTATCTAGATGCCCTTTTGCAACAAGCATATTTATCCTCCTTTCAAGGCTGACAACAGCAACAATAGTATTTGCACCCTAGTGAGGCATATAAAGTTATGTATATATAAATTGTTGCCTACAAGAGCACGGTTGTGGATTACTTTTGCTATACCTTCACTTGGAACTGCCATCTTCACTTGAAAAGTATAGTTTCCTTTTGACCAAGCCCCAGAATTCACTTGCTGTCTGAAGCATGTTGAGGGACTTGTGCACGTGGCCCTCAGGTGGAGTTATTCTGGAGGAGTTATTCTCCAAATATCAGCTGGATGTACAACTCCAAAGTGGTCCAACTTCCCTTCCGAGTGACACTGCTCACATAGGCAATGAATGTTCACATGGTTTGAGATCTCTGTGGGCTGATCCACAGCCACATATTAAACACTGGCAGCCACAAAGACACAAATCATCCTTCCCCTCCCTGAAGATGAGGGCCAAGGACCCTCATGCTAGACCCTGCATGAGGGTAATTACAAGCAAGCAATTACCAAAATGATTTCTCATCTTCCAGTTGTCTATGCAAGGGAGAAACTAGCTGATAAATAGGTAATAAAATAGTGGAAATGATCTGCATATTTCAAAATGTTGTGATGCTTGGTTTGTTGAAACAGAAGAAGGAGCCAGCTGTTAAAAAAATCTTTGTAATTCTGTGTCCAGTTATAGTACTGGGCAATCTGATGTGCTGCTAGGGAGAAAACACTGTTCCCTCTGCATATTGCTTTCCTCCTATCTAGGATATTGTAAGAGTGCTGTAGACAATGCCATGAGGTCGGAAATCACACCTATATGGTTAACTCATCATTCCTATTTAATTGTGGAAATAAATGCATAAATGTCATGGGAGATTGAGCAGTTTTTCTGCAGGCCTAGGGTTTTCTATCCATCATCTTTCTCCTGATAAAAAAGCCATATTATGCCTGTAGAAATAATTTGCAAAGCCTCTTTTTGCCAAAGTGCATTTTCTTGGTTAGTAAACTGAAATTTAACAAAAGCATTAGGAGCTCATCAGCACATTGCTTCCTGAGTTTCTCTCGTCTTCGTAACAGAGCTGACAGCTTGCTCCCCAGTACGCTGATCTTGCCTAACCAGAACTCGTCCCTTTGGCCACTAATGGTGATGAGAATTTCGAAGGGTCTATTTTAGCTAGCATAAGCCTGAAAAAGGTTGTTAAATTGAATGTGTAACACAGCATGATTTGGAGAAATCACTGAAAAAAGGCTTACTCTCGCTTCACTATCGGTCCTGTGTATTTTCCAGAAAATTCTATAAGGAAAGTGTCCAACCCTGATTATGAGGGATAAAGGTGAAGGACAACAAAACCAGACAAAAATAATAAAGTAGAAAGAAGAAACTGAAGATTGAAAGAAACAGACTTCAAAATGGAAACATTTATACACAAAAATAATAAGTAGCAAACACAGCCTTGCCAAAAGAATTATAAAAAAAAATCATTTACTTATCATATTTACCTATTTTACAATCACAGATGATGATTAGTTTATGCATAACTACCTCTGTACCTGCAAACTTGAGAAAAACACCCAGCTGCTTAAAATCAGTAACATACATTTCCATTTGCATTGCTAAAAAACTCCTCAATTCTCTGATTTTTTGGTGTTTACTTAGTGCTGTACAAAATACAACAAGCCCCAGCACTTTATCTCTTCTGATAGTGTTTATCTCTTATGATAAAATCTTACTAAATATAACATCCAATTTCTTGCATTAACTTTGAGAAAAAGTGAAGTAAATGGGCAAATACAATAAGGAAGAGAAAATAGTCCTTCACTTCTCTAAATTTTCCTTCAGAGTCACTTGTAATTCTAGTTTTTATTCCACCTGACTGAAAAGCGAAAGTTATATAAGTGACAGTTTTCATCATTGGTATTGCACTGGGTTCATTTTGTCACAGATGAAAAGAATTGGCTATTTCACTTTCCTATTACCATAAATGTTCTCCTGCATTAACCATTTTCACCTTAGATTAATAGCTTTTAGTTCGAATGAGCATACAACTACATCTCTATTTTTAAACACAATATCAGGCAGCCTATAGTCAGAACAGGTCTGCTGAGGTTCTTTCAGTCCCTACTGCCCACCACCACCTTAAATACGTTCATTTAAAATGAGGACATTGTTTCAGGACATTTTTTTTTTACTGATCAACATCACTTTTTAATTTCCAATTTATATATTCTGCCACTGCAGATAAATGCTCAAAAAGCATATGAGCAAATAGAAATTGGGCTGAAGCCACCTGAAATATCATCAGACAACATTATTTTTTTCTGTCTCTGTTTTAAAATTGAAAAAGTGCCATCAAACTGACAACTTAAGCAAATAATCTGGCAGTTTCTTTTCCTGTTCTATTTGGTTTTAGTGGCTTTTTTTTTGTGATATGAAAAGGACACTGCCGGGTGAGGAAACAGGTTAAAGCACTTGTGGCCAAAGCAGACTAGAAAAAAACGGACACATCATGAATACTGCAAAACTTGGGTACTCACTGGAAAACAAAGGCAAGAGCAGACCCTCTTAACCCTTGTAAGGCTTATTGATGATGTCTTATCTTTTAAAATGGCATCTTTCTCCTGCTGTGATCCCCAAGATTTAAAGAAACAATACACACACAGAAAAATGCAGCCCCTTCCCTTCTAAGAAAAAAACTTCTTTTGCATCCCGTGAAAGATGACACATTTTTAACATTCACAATTCTCGAGAATTAGATGTAATGTGCAAAAGTGGCAGAAAAAAAATCTATGAGAAAGAACCACAACTATGTACTTCCCATCCCAAAGCAAAAAGGAAAGGCTATCTGCTCCTGTTATCTCCTGTATGACCCAAGAGCTGCTAGGATAGTCCACTAAGATTGTTTAAAAAATAAACCCATCATTACTAAAATAAGGGAAATAAGAAAAAATAGGCTGAACAGAAGAAAAGAACATAACAACTGCTGCAGACATCTAGAGCTGCATGACTGAAGACAAGTAAATTAAGAGATGCAAACCAGAAGATTAAAGGAGTACAACTCCATCTATCTGATAACTTAGCGGTTACTGAAGTCCTTACAAAGAGAAAAAGGAAAAGTCTTCCATTGTATCTCCATCTGCACTTACACACTATGTGAAAGGAATCATTCAGGGAAGAATAAGGACAAACCACCCTATAACTCATGTTTAGTTATGCAACTCATCCATTTTAGACATCTTTCCATGTGCTGCAAGGGCACACTCATTCCGAGGACAACCCAGAGCTCCTAGTGGTCTGAAGCATTCCCTAGAGGAACCTCTCTCCCTCCAAAATGGGGGCAGAGAAGCTCACAAATATCCATTGTCCAGACTGTTTTACGAAGCATCCCAAGGCAAGTGGTGTGAATGCTTTCCAAAAGTTCTAAAGTGTCATGACAGAAGACTTCAAAACATCTGAGGAGAAACAGGATGGAACAACACAGTCAAGTTTAATTGCAAGTGATGTGATAGGTAATACTAGCTTTGTAATGAGAACGTATTCAGTGTCATAAAAATTGCCTCCTTGCCTCTTCCAAAAGACAATCTATACTTCAAAGTGTTTCTGTTTTAAGAGAAAGATAAAAACAATGGAATATGAGTGCAAATGCAGGCAGGGAGAATGCATCATGAAAATGGGAGTGCTTGGGGAAGTGTTTGTTTTGTCTGTACTTAAAATGCCTTATTATTTGTGCAGACTCAAAAGCAATACCATCTCATCACTCATTAGAATCCATTTCTATTCCAGAAAGTGGTAGAAAAGATATACAGAACTTCTAGACAGCAAGCCATTGGTATGTAGGACTTAGCTGTCAACTGTTGTCTTACAAATCTTTTTATTTCAACACAACTTTCTTAAAAAGTCAGCCTTTATCATAAATACATTCCCTCTCTCTCTCGTTATAAAGTGTAATCTTTGCACGTCAAAAAACAACAATACATTTTCCTTGATTAATTTTTCACAAGGGTGATCAATTCATGGTGTTGGTAGAAAAGTTATAATACACAATAAAGCTTCAAAATGCATTCTGAATCTTAAATACTTTCTTAGATTTAATAATCACCCAGCTGGCTACACTTCAGACAGCAATGCTTCAATGGGAAGATTAATGAACATTTGCTCTGCAGTTTAATCCCTCCAGATTTTAGCATGCAGAATGCAAACTTTTATAAGTTGGACTATTTTTGTGCATTCCAATTATATGTCAAGGTCCAAATAGCTTTAATGGTAACTTTGAGGCTTCTTAGTCATAGTTTGCTCTCTTTAAAATACTTAAGTTCTAGAAAATATTAATTCACTACACTTCAGCATTCTCTAGACCATTTTAAAGATTACTTTTCAATATATCATCTCAAGTCAGAAACACCTTCAATTTCTTATTTATTTATTTTATACAATCAACAGTTATTCTGGCTTGCTAGCATTATATTCTATGGCAAAGACTTAACTGATCAAACAACTTAAGACACAAAAGTGAACAGTAGCTTTTTCTCTACAGCCACTGTCTACAGCCACAGTGGCCAGTTACTACCGCTTTCTCCTTAAGGAGCAGCTGCTGCCTGCCAAGATCCCAGCACCCCTGATCTTCGTAGTGCCCATACTGCTTATGTAATGCCTGAAGTCCAAAAGAATGCTACAGATTAGGTAAGAGTATTTGCACCCAGGTTGGGACAATGGTGAAGACACTGTCCATGTGCCTTTGTCCTCTTCCTTTTGTCCTCCACAACTATGCCTTTCCTCTTCTGTGCTTCCGGAGGGAGGTGCTGATAATAGCAGAACAACCTATGAAACTTCATTTGCAGTGAATAGGGCAGGCTGAAATTATTACAGTCAGGGAAACATCTTCCTAGAGATAACTATGGTTGATTACCAGGGGACAAAATCCAGTTAACTATCCAGTGTAATTCAAGATACTGCAAACAGTTTTGTTGGACATTTACACATATAAGCAAAGAAAAACAAACCTTCATATAGCTCTTATAATTGAAAGCCCCTCCTAAAAAGACCCTAAAGCCCAGAACTTTTTTGCTTCACAGTTCCCAGTAGCAAGTACAAGGTAGATTACTGAGGGCAGAAAAAGAAAGGAAAACCACCACAACCACCATGATGTTGAAAAGTTCTCCTTCTCCAGTTTGCTCCTAGTCCGGTTTTCAAATTCACAGTAACAAAACTTCACCTCTTTCTCTTTTCTCTAATTATGGGCACTGGTTTCAATAAACTAGAAAAATACAGGAATGTATGATTACTTTCCAGCTTTTTCTTCCAAATTACATTCCAAAATGTTTTCAAGCTAAGCCAGTCAAGAGCTTGGGCAAGAAATGCAAATTATTTACAAGTCAAATGTAATAAGCAAACAAACATTACCCTCCTGCTGTAAAAACAGTGCTACTTATACCAAGATAAAACTAGCTATTAATCAACATCCTAATGCATTTTTAATATTCAGAGAGAACAGTGCACATCGCTTGTCACCTCTAAGGCTAAATCCTAAAAACTGCAAAGCCAAAGTCTGGTCACAAATTCTTCTCATTTAGTTTTTGTGCTGTTATTCCACTCAAATTCTAGTCATAATTCCAGTAACACATAAGATTTTTCATTTTTATTAGAGCTTCTTTTAGACTATTCTGAAACCATATTTCCCACCTACTTATCTAAGAAGTAGACTTGCACTGATCTAAATAGTTTTTATAGAAAAGGTAACTCAATTCTGTGTCAGGCTATTTGGAAACATTTGCAGTATTCATCTGCCAACTTCTGAAACACATTACTCATATCAAGAGCCTTCTGCCATCTTCTAACACAGTTTTTCTAATTTGATGGTCTAAAGGGCCCAGAATAATCCCTTGAGGATTTTTATTTTAATAAATAAATTTCATGACAGCCAGAAACAATCTCCTTACTATGGTCACTTCTACAAATGATTGTACCTTTCAAGACACTTATTATTACAGACAGGCTGATTTACTGTGGAATTTGCATATATACCCTGATCACTAATTAAATACTGAGAAAAAAAATCAGTTACTAAAAAAGCAGTAAGCTGTGTACTCAGAATTTGTATTGTGGTGTCACTTCAGAATTAATGCTTCATTCAGTGAAATAGTTCAGATTATCTCACCCTTACACTAAGAATTGAGCCCATAAGGAAATAACAGGAAAAAAGGCTAGAGAATTTGAACAGGTAAGGGATAAAGATTAAGAAAAGGAACAAAACTGCAACAAGAAACACCCTGTCAGAAGGTAAGTCTAATACTTGCTTGCAGTCACAAAGCCCAACAGCTGCCCAACAAGACCAAAAAAGTGAACTCTACTTTAAAGTCAAGGAGAAAAGAGTTTTTACAAGATTGTTAGATTCGAACTAAAAAGCACTGGAGTAAGTCTGCCTAGCAGTACTGCCACGTCCCAGAGCATGTGCTGGCAGAGCTGCCACAACTAGGAAGATGTACACATCTACAAGATGCTTGCAAGCTACAGCAAATACAAGAACACTGCCTTGGCATTAGCTCGAGCAGCCCTCGCTCTCCCTGCTCAGCACATCCAATTGGTTTTGGCAGGTACTTCTGCACATGGTGACAGAGACAAGCTCAACATTTTTAACTTGCAAGATAATATATATTTTGGCAGGCTGCATTTGGATCTATCTGCACTAAATTATACTGAAAATTTTGGAGCTTCCAGGCACAGAGCAAGGTGCAACTTCATCTTGCAATCCGAAGGCAGTTAGAGCTGCAATGTCGTCAAGTAAGACACTGGCAGTGAAACAATCATAGAGGCAGCTCATAAACACATGGAGAAAAGCAGGAAAACTTGACTGTCACTCTCAGCCTTTGGTCTTTTGGGATGCAAAGAACAACTGACACCAAATATAAACCAACATCAAGCTAAGAAGCCACTTCTAGACTTGAATAAACCCTAAATTAAAATGTCAGTAAAGGCAGTTATGTCTCAATGCCAGCAACAGAACCAGATTTACACTGAAATTTGACTGAATCTTGGCTTTCCATCGAATAAAGATTCATGCTAGTTTTGCAGCAATATTTCCTTCTACTTAATTAAAAGCAAGATGTTAATTTTTCAACAGCTAACTTTATGCCATTTTAGATAAGACTCTACACCAACTTTGTCCACATTCAGTCTAAAATGAACACATGAAAAAATACCAGTATATTCACATTCTAAAGCTATATTTTATTTAAAAAAAAAAAAGTAATCTAGGAGCAGGAAACTTTGAATACTAACAATTTAGGTCCACTGGTTAATCCAGATAAAACAGTCCCTGAGTGCAAAACTTAATCTCCTGTCCAGCAGCACTTCAACCTGTTTCCACAGTTTTGTTTTCTAGTCCAGAAAATTTCAACAGCTTCCTAGTCCACAGGAAGTAATTTTCCTGTCTACATTTCTGTTAGGCTGCGTATGCTCCCTGCTGGAATATCTTCAATTCCAGAAGATACAGCCTCCTCTAATCAGAGGGGAGGTCTCTGACCCCACATGCAGCAGCCATTGAAACGTGGCCAAGCCCCATTTCTCTTGCCTGCCCAGACACATTTAGAAGTAACAAAACCAAGCAAAGGCATTAAACCAAATGCATCCTCCATGCACTATTTTCTTTTCACTGTTTCTTTCAAAAACACTGTTTATGCACACTGCCCATTTCTGAACATTATGCCCATTGAGTAAACTAAGGAAGGAAGTCATAATGTGAGAAAAAAAGACAGTTTTCTTACATATTGTCAAATGCATTTGTTATATATTGTCAAATATGTCACAGTTCCAGCCCAAAAGTAACTTAGGAACCCTAATTTGCTAGAACATTCTAGGTGTTATGCTCATATTGACTATGCTTCATCTAGTGGTTTTTTTGTTATTTTTAATTTTAGAGTAAACTTGATGATTGGATTCCATTCTGCAGCATTATTCAGAGAAGAAAAAACTGAAGGACTGGAGAGACCTTCAAAAAAATCCATTAAACCACAGACACTTTAGTCTAAATGCTACATAAGCAGTATGGAATTCTGATTCCAACACAGCCATAGGGAAGAAATCAATGTCATCAGTCTAAAACCAAATAGAACTAAGTTTTTGGCTTTCTCATATTTTTAGATGACATCTTTTGATATTTCAGTTAGCATCAGAAGACCGTAATTCAGGTTTTCTCATTGAGGGAAAAAAGTTACATTTTCCAATCTGAGCAAACAGGAGTAGGAAAGAAACGCACCACAGATGTGTACTCCAAGTACACAGAGGTGGCTTCTCTCCTGACTTATCCTTTTTATTCCTGCAGGTGTTTAATGCAGGTCACTTCACTTTGTGTCTTTATGTAAGAAGTATGAGCCACACACTACATGAAGCACATATTATTAAAGCTTTTTCACATGTCAGAACAGAGTCATGATTATCTAAAAGTGAAAAACTGTGGAGATGTCTTGGAGGGGGGCAACATTATGTTCTATTAAAAAAGAAAATTGCTATCTCTGGGCAACATTTTAAGGCCTCTGCTACAGAATGCTGGAAAAAAAAGGGTGAAAAGAAATTGTCCAATTATTTTCCACAATACCATTAAACTAGAAGTTCTTTCATTGATCAGATTTGAATTTGTGTGTGTGTGTGTGTGCATTAAAACTGGCTCTACAAATAATTACATTTAACAAGGCCAGTAATATTATCATTCACTTTTCTCTGCAAATTATTAAAATGCTAGGAACAAGAAGTAGTCCTGAGCAGAAACGCTTACAGCAATCTGAGACTGGTGGCCACTAAAAGGCTGCCAATACCTCTTGCCCAAATTCCTCATCAAGTGGCTATCTTGCAGCTGACTCAAATCTGCTGATGATCTCAATTCCATGACTCAGTCATGCAGATCAAGGAATAGATCCAGCTGAAAATTAACAAGAAAATGGATATATTTGAAACAACCTGCTCTGTCTCTCCGACTATGAGTCGACAAATCTGGCTCACAGCTTGGCTATGCAGTGGGGACAGGAGAGATGGGGGAAAGAAATCCTCCCATGGGCAGTTTTCACTAAGGTTGCCTTAAATGAATCTTCAAACCCCTATGTTTGAAAGCATTTACATACATATACTAAAAACCATTTCACTCTTTCCATTTATTTAAATCATCAGTTATTGAAATAATTGTGGCACACAGATATCAGAAGCCCTCTATACTGCAAGGAGCTAGGTAAACTCAGGGGCAGACTTCAGAAGTACTCTGCTTCTTTGATGGTAGGAATTTACCATGCAGTGGAAAGTCCTGGCCAAGGTGTCTACATATTCCAAGTAATTGTATCTGGAGGTCTGGCATAACATTACAGGGTTCACAGATGTCTAAACACAGGCAAAAGAAATTAATTATATCTAAAAATCTTATTTCTCTCCAGAGTTCAAGTGTCAAGCGACAAGCTGGGTGACTTAACTTGCCTCATGGTCCTGGAGAGAAATGTTCAAGTAATTTAACTGAGAAACAGGTGAGAAGCCTCTTAAATCATGATCTGAGATCATGGGGGTTGGGAGAATGCAAACTACATCTGCTATTTACTAAGAGAATGAATTCAACATAAATGAGGAGACTTTCCTCAGTCATGAAGCCTTCTCCATCTTCCTAATATAGCTGATACATGGGAAGTTGGCTCCCCGGATTAGTGATATTACAACGTCCACTTGGGAGGAAGCATCTGTGTTCTTAGTTCTTCCTCTAAGGCATATTAATCTGTTTCAACCAGTGATCAATTAATCTAAAATACATAAACACAAGCATGAACAAATCACTGGAGAGAAGCTTTAAGGAAGATGAAATGTCAACAGAGTAGAAAGAAAAATAGCTAGAAGCTCTGCAGGAGCTATTGCTATTAGAGTTCCTAAAGTCAAACACTGCTCAGCAGTCTAGTATGATCTTGTTTTCACCATTAGAAAACAAATATTTGACCTTCTGAGCAAGGAATCTGACTCAGTTACCATATGTGAAAGTCTGATAACTCAAAGCAAACCTAGCTTACATTTAATTAATATATCAAGGCTATAGCTATTCTGATCTTCAAGGCTCCAAGAAACCAGTTCCTATGGAGTTCTACACAACAAGTTAATGATTATTGTATTAATTACTGTCATATTATTTTTTTCTTGTGTTAACAAGTAAAATAGCTAGAACTGTGTTTCCTTTTGCTAGACTGAAACTGGTTTAATAGCAGTTATAGGCAGCAGTTACAGAAGATGCTGAGGAACACCTTTGGTATTTTAATTTATGGAGCTCTTTTTTTTTCTTTCATGAACTATAAGATGTGCTAAATCAAAGGCAGAGAACATTCATCTTTGTCTTGCTAACTATGGCATTTCTCCTCCCCTCCTCCCCCCACGAATATTTCTCTTATCAATCGCCTACATTTCATATATTCTCAGTTATACCGATTGTTACCAGCTCCAGCTGTTTTACACTCAGGTTTTTTTGCAGGCTCTTCTTCCTCCTGGATATGATTGATTTTATCCATCATATTTGCAATTACAGTTTGTGGGTAATCAGCTTTTATTAAACTGCTCCTAATTTTCCACATCCATTTTCTCCCTCACAACCAGTGAATCTTACCAGTTTCTTAAGCTTCAGGAAGTTTAGCAATTCTTCTGCACTTCAGGAACTGGAAGTGTAGTTGCATTTACTCCAACAGCCTTGCTGAAGAGCTCTTATAATCTGAATACTGGTTTATATATAAATATAAAATTTATACACACATATATATTTATATATGATGTCCTTTCCTCTGTCTCTTTTACTTCTGCTATATCCCTTTCTGGAGATGGAACAGATGTAGCGAGTTTGGTATTCTGGGCTGCACTGGGAAGAGTGTGGCCAGCAGGTCAAGGCAGGTGATCCTCCCCCCTGCTTGGCCCTAGTGAGGCCATATCTGGAGTTCTGTGCCCAGTTCTGGGCTCCTCAGTACAAGAAAGACAAGGAGCTACTGGAGTGGGTCCAGCAGAGGGCCACAGAGATGACACTTTTGAAAACAGACTGTGGAAGCTGAGCTCTTTAAGTCTAGAGAAGAAAAGACTAAGAGGGGATCTTATCAATACATATAAATTTCTCAAGGGCACACGTCAAGAGGAAAGTGCCAGACTCTTCACTGGTGCCCAGCAACAAAAGGAGGAGTAGTGGCCATAAACTAAAACATAAGAAGTTCCACCTCAGCACAATGAAGAACTTCATTACATTGAGAGTGAGAGAGCACTGGAACAGGCCGCCCAAGAGACGTCATGGAGTCTCCCTCTATGGAGACATTCAAAACCCACCTGAACGAGTTCTAGTGTAACCTGCCTGGGCAGGACGGTTGGACTCCAGAGGTCCCTTCCAACCTTAACAATTCTGTGATTCTGTGATTCTTCTGCAGTTACCACTTGCTCTCTACAGATCATAGTTTGGCTCTTGCCATCTGAAAAGATGCTGCACCACCCTGAAGATATCTGTTCCCTTCAAATGGACCATTTGTATGACTACCCACTTGGATTACTGGGTTATTTTCAGCTTTTAATTTACGTGCTCTGCTTAACTGACATTTCTTTAGATTGCTTTTTACTACTTATTAGGGTTTTTACAGACTTTTTCCTATTTTTTTTTTAAGATAGGATGTTAAGATTTCATTTACAAACAAGGCATTATCTCAAAGGGTGGCTTTCTCCTAGTTTACTTTTAAAAATCTGGAACAATCTTTTTCTAATTTTCAGCAACCTAGTTCTCTTCTGGCTTAGGGGATGCCCATCTTTTTCATACATCCCTCTGACTGTCTTAACTTTTGCTAATTCTTAACAAACCTCCTCCTTCTCGCAGCATTTTCCTCAAGAACATACTGAAATGCTCCCAGCACAAGGCACAGGGCCAGCTAAACAGGCAGGATGAATTTCAGAATGTTGTTATGGAAATTATACTCTTTAAGTCTTATTTTTACATGACCCAAAAGATTTTCTTTAGAAGTCTATCCTACATGAAAAATCATTGCAAAAAGCCTGAATAAAAGCTGGTGGTATTCTACAACCAGCTATATGAAATCTCCAGTCAAAGCCCCTAAACATAATTTTTCCATTGTAACTTTTCCCCTCCTTGTAACAGAAATTAAGAAACAAGTTTCTCCCTTTCTCAAACATAAATCAGCAGACTGCATAACGTGCCTTCTCTTCTATCTGTGTAGCTATTTTTTCTGTATTTCTTAAGACTGTTGCTGTCATTATTGCTTTCAAAATAAAATTTTACATGGCCACAAGACATATATGATTAGAGCTATTTTTTAACATAATTAGCACTTTTTTTTCGGGAGGGTGCTTGAGCTGGATTTTTTTGGCCTACAAGGCTGTTCGCTTTTTACACGTTTTCTTTGAGGCTGGATACATCCTTTCATTCCCTGTGCTTGGGGTTATCCTGTTTGTTAATCAGTGCAATACAGCTGACGCTGCCCTCACCTGTTTCTTTTCCAGATGTGTGTCTTAAGGTGTTGTGGGCAGGCAGAGGAGCCCTGGGAAGCAGTACTGGGTGTCTCACACATGGCAGCGATCTCAGACCAGCTACGGAACTCACAGCCCAGCCAGCAGCATCCCACAGGGTCAGCACTCTGCCTGTTGGGCCCCAAGCAGGTCAACAGTGCAGCCATGCAGCATGGAGATCCAGGAAGGGGACAACAGGAGCGCTCAGAGAAGGAAATCAGAACAAGCAACAGGATTTTTTGTTGCTCTGGCCACGGTTGTAGCAGTCAGGCAGCATGCTGCAAAAGCACAGCCACTTTTGATGAAATGAGTGGCAACATCAACACAGATGAAAGATATTCTGGAGGCCTCCTGACAGACCGCTCCATCTACCCTCCTGAATGATAATTTTTTAACATCGATGAAGTTTCCCTCATACACAAATGCTGTAACAACAATTTTTCTCTGCTGCACCCAGTTTGTTTCCCTGCCTCTAGCTTTCAGCTTTCCTAATGAGCTGTCGATTAGTTATGCAAATGTGAAAAACAAACACTCAGCTCTGCTTATGGTAACCTCTTGCTCCTTGCCATTCAAATTCACTGGCTCTGTATTGCAGAGGATGCATTTGATTGCCAAACCCTGCTCTCACAGAAGGGAAGGCAGCAACTGCAGTTTCTGTGTAAAACACAGTTTATAGTAGAACTGTAAATAACTGTGCAGTTTTGGGTGCCACAATATAACAAAGATATAAAGCTATTAGAAAGCATCCAAAGGAGGGCTACAAAGACTGTGAATGTTCTAGAGGGGAAGCCAAACGAGGAGAGGCTGAGGTCACTTGGCATGTTCAGCCTGGAGAAAAGGAAACTGAGAGGAGACCTTATGCAGCCTAAAACATCCTGATGAGGGGAAGTGGAGGGGCAGGCACTGATCTCTTCTCTGTGGTGACCAGTGACAGGACCCGAGTGAATGGTCTGAAGTTATGTCAGTGAGGGTTTAGGTTCGATATTAAGGAAAGGTTCTTCACCCAAAAGCTGATTGAGCATTGGAACGAACTCCCCAGGGAAGTGGTCACAGGACCAAGCCAGACAGAGTTCAAGAAGCATTTGGACACATGGTGTGATTCTTGGGGCTGTTCTGTGAAGGGGTGGGAGTTGGACTTTGATGACTCTTGTGAGTGCCTTCCATCACAGAATATTCTATGATTCTATGCACATAGAATTCCCACTGAGTTTTGGTCCATTATTCAGTCTTTGTCTGAACAGACAGTCACTGGAAAAATCTGTTTTAAATCCTGCTTTTCAAAACACCATGTTTGCTTATAGTTCAGGAACGCCAAATAAATTTAAACCACCTCCATGTAAGAAAGAAGACTGGTTTCTGGGCCTTGCACAGGACGTGTTGAAACTCGGCACAGATCTAACAAATTGAGGGGGATTTCCAGTTTAAATAGCCCTGTCAATCAAAATGTAAGCATTCCACCCAAAATGTAGCCTGATATGCTGCTATAGTCCAGAATAAATAAATTTCCAAAGGCTGTAATGTGATGAGTCCCTTGCTGAAGCTCTATTAATTAGCTAAATGCGTGCTGAATTTTAAGTGTAAACAGTCTCCCTTGTAGTTGTTCCTCATGAATACATTTTATTTCACTAATGGGCCATGCTTAGGCCATCTGTCCGACTCACGCTCAGGCTGACAAGTAACAGCTGGATCTCTGGGTCACACAACTACATGTGTTTTACAAGTGCTTCAAGAACATTTTACAGAAATCACCTTTAGAAGTAATTTTTAAGCTCCTATATATTCCAAACCCACTTTACCTTCTTTCACTATAAAGTTTACTCAACTAACGGACAAAACAAACAAACAAACAAACCAACAAAAAACCACCCCCCACGCACACAACCCCATCACAGTAATTTAGGTATTTTGCACTCATTCTGAATCTCTGAATTGCAATGGGCTTCTGTCTTCAAATGATTTCAGCCGGGACAGAAACTGTTTCAGGATCACAGATTTGCACATTTTAGAAATATGTTTCAAAGGGAAGCAAATAAACATTTTAAAGAACCAACAAAGAATGAGCTAAACACTTATATTAATTCAAATTATTCTATTGTTACATTGGTATCCAAAGAGAAGAATGCTGGACACTGAAGTCCTGGGCATTTCCTCAAACAAAGCATGGGATCTGAACATGCTGCAGGTGGATGAGACCTTTCTGCTACCTGCTCTATGCAGTGAACAAGGTGATAAAAAGGTAGCAATGCTGCTTTAGTATGAGTATCAAGGGTCACACTTTTTGTGCTGAAGGTAAGAAGTTAAATTCCAACACACAAGTTGTCATCAGGCTAGCTATAACACTATGACAGGAAAAGTAGACTTCTTTTTCAAATCACCAACTCCTGTGTCATAATCTGTTGAGTGGAAAGAAAATGTTGTCTTCAAAGCTGTTAACATGTCCACACTGCTGTTTAACTATAACTTTTTCTGACATCATAAACTTAAAATTCATTAACATCTCTTTTAACTTAGGCTAACAGCCAAATCAAGACCATCGCCAAAAATTAAATTTTCAGACTGTTTTATAAGTAATGTTTTCTACATTGTTAACCTCAGTACATTTTAAGAGTTTTCATTAGAAAAGAATTTTCCCCCTCTCTGCCTGCTCATGCTTTGCAGACTCCCCTGCCACCAGTATTCATTGACATTATTACATGTTTGAAGGATCAAGTCTGGGCTCATAGACAAACACAGGGCTCATGTACTTCCTCTAAAAGAAATGTCTCATTCCTTGACTACTGAAGTTACTCCAGTTCTGTTATTTACCCACACATTTTTGATCTTCAGGACAATTTACTCAACTTCTTAATGGTTCGTGAACATGTTTTGGAAGTAGCATTAGCCTCCTGTCTCACTTGAGGAAAGACAGGTCTACCTTCCCTTTCAGTAGATGAAATTGTGTTTAAGGAAAGAATTGCTGCAAAGCCATTGCAAGTCTTTATATTTTAAGCCAGAAGAAATTACTATGTATATTCAGATCAAGAGCCATAAAACAATATTAAGCCTGAAGACACCTATAGCGATCAATCTGATTCTGAAGCGATATACACAATTCTTCTGAGAGTTAATGATAGAAGCAAAATCTGCATTTCAGAACAAGTTTAAGTATCTTCCCCCCAACTGCTTGGAAATTTCTCACTGATTCCTATTCAAAGAGGCCTTATCTTTCTTCCACAGGCTGTCTTAAAATAGTTATAAAAGCTCTCACATCTAAGTTTTTCCTCTCTTGCTGTCATTTTTTATTTACAGAAGTCTGATCTCTGCATCATCAAACTGTCTCGTAATGCTGGCAGACAACTCAGTCTCCTCCTCAGAGACCTACAGAATGCAGTTAGATACAAGCTGAGCACATGCTGGGTCACGATGATGACGAGGTTGGCACATTGGAAGGATCATGTCCCACCTGCAGTTCTCAGACCCACCTTTGTGACATTGCCAAGGAAACAAAAGCAACAAATGAAACAAAAACTACATATGCCTTCTGGGTTCATCCTCAAACGTAGATGAGTTCTCTTTGTTTAATGTCAGAAATAAGGCATCCTTCCAGGAGAGAGCAGTATTTTTCAGTTGATCCTGGGGTGATATCTAACTCCTGTTTCAGAGTTATCCATAAAAAGGACTTTATCATCTATACATACCTGGGCCAATGGCCATTAGCACGACTCTTGTGTGTTTAAAGCTCACTTCTCTAATAATGAGACTTGTTACTCATATAAGGGTGATGACTTGTCTTGGGACTTCTATTCATCTTTTCTTCAGGGCCTGTGATTGGTGTGGACTTGGATCTGTCCTTCCTTTCAGTCTTAGCTTTGAAGTGCAGCAACAGCCTTGACCTATACTATATTCAGAGTAGTATAATGATGACATGATGGTGACATCAAGAGAACCCAAGTAGGGAGGAAGGATATTTTACCTTTTCCTTCTTCATCAGTTCATCAGCAGCAGAGACTGACTTTCTGAAGCAGTACATACTGCCAGTTGGATTAGAAAAGTGGTAAATCTCTTTTATGCTGAAGATGAAAGTTTTAGCTTATTTCCCAGTGAGCCTTTATGGATGTGCTCACTAGTCCAAGAAGGAAAGAGAGCTGAAAGCATCACAGTGAGCTGCACAGTTGTGGTGGAGCTATGGGTTCCCAGCACACTTTGACATATGCTCACTCTTATTCGCCTCTGAGCCCCTTGCCAGGATCAAGGCACAGAAGCCTCTTCAACTCAAAGTACCTAGTGAACCAGAGGGAGATAAATGGAAAACATTGTTTCTTTTTGTTCCATTGTCTCAATTGTATTTGCTGCATATCTGAAGAGCATTCAGAGGCTGAGAGCTGGAATAAGGCAAGAGGGATCATTTACAATTAATCACTGATTACTGCTGCAAGTCTCAGACCAGAACTTTTGTTTCAAAAGTACTTTTTCTTCAGCTACATGAGTTACATCAGTTACTGGGGCCTCAAGGACCAGCTTACTTGGTCTTTTTACAATTGAACATTTGGATAATGGTTAGGACAGGATGCCACTGTCCAGAAGAAAAGTTTGTACTTTAAGATCATTTCTCGAAGTCCATCATTCCCTCTCAACCCAAGTAGAGAAAAAATGGTCAGAGAGCAACTAAAACCACCTCCACTACGGTAATGACAAGGAAAGTAATTGATTCTGGAGATAAGACAACAAGACTTCTAAAACTTCCCCCTTATTGCCTTCCCCCCAAAAAAAAAAACCTGAGAAATGAGAAAAAGAAACATGTTTATGGGAGAACCCCAGCTGTCTCTGGGGTCTCTGTGTGAGAACTGAGAAACTGAAGACGGAACGTCTACGCTCGGCAGGGTGGCAATCATGGACGGAAAGACTGTAACACAGAACGGAATTACCTGGCAGCTATGCTGACTCACTGTGGTCAGACACGCGCAGACGTATGTCCAATTATAAATTATTTATGTAACTGAGAAGCCAATTGTACATCGACATGTGTTGCCAAAAAGTGTATAAAAGTAGCTGCAGTAGCTGTAATAAAGTTGTTCCTAGTTCCTGCTATTGAAAGCCGTGTGGTTCCCACCCCGACTGCAACACATTTTAACAACTGATACAAGGCTCATTTTCCAGATGCAGAAGTGCCTGCATAGAATATGAACACAATAACCACAAGCTCTTCCGGTTTTTGAAAGACAAAATTGAAGAACTGGTTAAAAGCCTTACGCTTTTACTGATGATGGAAAGGTGGACAGGTAGAGGATCATCCTAACCTCTGATGACTGGAATCGAGGAGAATATTCATGATAATCACGGCAAGCACCTCCCCTGCCCTGGTGTTTTTTCATCAGAAATCTTTGATCTGGCAGTATCTGAGAAAGAATATTGAACACCTTGGATTTGGATCTGACAAAATATTGTTGCTTGAATGTTAGTAAGTTTGGGAAACTTGTAATTGCTCCTTGCCTTTTTTAAAAAAATCAAGTTTTGTAAATTATTTGGCTACGTGTTTTTTTCATAGTTTTCTGGTAAGTTTTATTGAGGTACCGAAAGCTTAAAAGCCAAGGGAAAAAAGGTAACTTGCTTTTCATCACAAAGGGTTAGACTTTAAAATTACAAAATTACTTAACTGAAGGCAGAAATAAAGGATATTTAGTAATGTACAGATTCATCTCAAATAAGAGACTGCTACACTAGTGCCCTAGAGGAAGGTGCAAAGAAATGACAAAAGAGTAAACCCAAAGGGAATTTAGTGGGCATTTCAGTACTACTGATCACATTGCATGTGTCACAGCTCATTATGACAGAGCAAGAAAAACAGTACAGAACTAGACACTTAGCTTTGCTTTGTTTCATTTTGCTTCCACCTAGTTTAACTACTTACAAAGGAAATACTCTTGAAAGCATTACAAACTGAATTGCATTGAGATAACCAGTAAAACAGTGAAGGAACAGTATACAATACTGACTCTTGTAATTTGGCCACAGATTCCTACCACAGCATTCTAGACTCTGGACATAAAGAAACCAAGGAGAGCAACTAAGAAATACCAAAGAAACAAACTGTAATTTAATCTATAGACTGACTCTTTTTATTATTAACATTGAAAGAAAGATTATACAAGACTTGTGAGTGAATAGACTCAAAACAGGGAGATTTATGTGTGTGTTTATTCCTATTCAGGAATAAAGATTTGAAAAAAGCTTGGATTTCATTGAAATTGAAACCTCATGTCTGATTAATCAGACATGAGGTTTCAATTTCAATGAAGTAGATTAAACTCTTAGACTTGGAAGGCTCTGCTGCAGTAGTACCTGTACACAAAGAGCAGAATCACATATTATTCAAGGAGCGTATTCATCACTGTGAAAATTGCGGAGACACAAACACATAGAAACAAAGGATGACTGCTGCTCTCAATGGAAAACCTTTCCTAGTTTGGGAAAGGTACACCAAGAACAGAAAACTTAAATGTAACAAAAACATCAAGATCTCATCCCCGGGAGATTGTTTATTTTCTCATGCTGGGCTGCAAACCAGCATGCTGACATTTCAAACTGAGGGAAAACGCTGTAAGTTATGCGATGCTCACAGGTCCCAGGCACCCAGCCACAGCTTTCTAGATGGGCAGTGTGCTGCCCTAGTAGCAGAGCACAGGTGGGCATCTTAACATTTATTTTCCCATCAGTTCTGAAAGCATCAATAAAATAAAAAATGCCCAGAGAAATCCAATCATACACACATCTAGGATCATATGGATCTATAAGTGGAGATGCAGAACTGCATCTTTTGACAATTTGGTAAGAAAAAAAAAAACAACAAACAAACTAGCAGCACAGTCTTTAATCATCTTGCCAGTCACTGACAACTGTGCAAGTAGGCAGGCCGTGTGGGACTCATCTCTGAATGTTGGAGCACACCTTTGGGACAACATGCTGGCAAGCAGACAGACTGAAGCCAGTTCTGGACAAACTGAGGTATGACAGGGTAGCTCTGTGTACAGCTGCCTGAGATACCTGCACAAAACAGCTGCAGACATATTTTCCTTCCTTTACATCATTCTTAAAGTTCAAATCCCTTCTGATTGCTCACTTCTGTAAGGACCACCACCCATCTGGGTGAGAGGAATTACAGGACTAAAACATAAAGCATCTCAAGGTATCAGAAGCACACCAGGATTTGGGGCTCTGTTTGGAACCCTAAGAAATGAGAAAAGTGAAAGGTCCAAAGAGGGACCCGACACATTTGATGCCTGACATCAAATTCTATGCTACAGATTAAGAATTTGCTCAGTGTTTTTGTTTTGCTAAGGCGGCACAGGACAGACACATTTATATGAAGGATAATAGAATAAGAGATCATAGAATTCACATTTAACAAACAACAACCTAAGCAACGAGCTTAATGCAATGAGCTTAAGTTAATAAGAAAAACTGAACTAGGAAATTAGGAAAAACGGTTTTGTGGCAAGGCAAAGTAGAAAAAAAGTTTCCTTAATGAGGTAGTTACTGTTCACTAGAAGTGCTCAAAGCAGTATTTACTAACTGGAATGGACTGTGTAATCTATTTCTCTTAGTATGCTCTGTTTAAGATAATGTTGTTTCTTGTTGAGAACCTTGTGTGCATAGAAATTTTATGCCTACATTTAATTTTTAAACCTCTTTTGTGCTCTGTGAGGAGTAAAACTTTTTTAAGGCAACATGAAATAGAAAAATCTATCTCTGTGGTACTTTAGAAAATAAAAGCTTGAGAATAATCTTGTTTTCCAACTTGGCTTTTACCATGGAGAAATACTCCATGGTAGGAAACACAGATCAATTAGAATTTGAAAATCATCACTTAGAAAATATTAACAGCAACACTGTCTGTGTTCTGCCTTCACAATTCTCTGGATATAATAATTTGTTGTTGTCTTTTGAAATTAGTAACATAACAGATATGAAATGGGGTTGAGAGAGATCAGTGAGAATTTAAAACTTCACCTCTCATTTACTGATTTCTGGATTTCAGCCATGCATTTGCTGACCTTTTTTATCCCTTACTGCCACGTTTTCTCTAGCTCAGTTTACTCAGAGATTATAAAATCACCCCTTAGAGAAAAATGCCACTTTTTCAAGACATTACTTTAAAGTTTAAAAGATTTTGACAAGTCACACATCTCTAAGGATTTGACAGGTAAAGCTTTGTAACACAAAGTAAAACAGTGACAGAGAGGTTCAATCAAAATATGCAAACAAAAGTTATTTATCCCACCATCTAGAAATCCAAGGGTAAGCGAAATAACATCCAGAGTAAATATCAGCCCTAGAAATTCAATCTAAGGTACATGAAAATTGGTGGTTTTCTCCTTTACTACCTGTTTGCTTAGTGGGTTGGGTTTGGGGTGTTCGGTTGATTCACTGGTTTGGGGTTTTTTGTTTGGGTTTTGCAGGATTTTTTGTGTGTTGAAGGCCAAAAACTCATTTAGATAGTAGTCGCTTGCTATTCAGTGAAATGATTCACTAGAAAAAATATGGCAACTTTCTACAACAGATTGCTAATTCAAACTTGAAGCCTAAAGAAATTATGTGAGAAAATTCTAGAACCTACAGAGTCAGGAGATAGAGACCCTGATTGGAATAACTTTGGCTCAAATGGAATCCATAGGAATCTTGTAGGAATTTTCACTTGTCTTGTTCAGAGACACTTCAAGTGTGATATTTTGTGAAACTATATGCCTCCCTCTGGTCATGGAGAGAGAGAGCAATTCTCTACATATCTGTCTAAGTATCTGTTTGAATGGTGAAAAGAGAAAAAAAAAATGTCCTGTTGCTCGCCATTGATTTGGAGAGTCCCTGAGATACTGCTGACTGGAACACACAGACAGCACAATACAAAGGCATAAAGGAAAATTCACTGGCATCAACATGACTCTTAATGAAATACTTTGCTATATTATTTCCACATCCAAAGTGCTTTGAAGTCAGCTCTGCCCTGAGATCTCGAAAAGGCATCAGGAAGAATAACTTAAAAAGATCAAAAGTTGCCATCCTTTCATCATCTAGAAAATGAAAAATCCTTCCAAATAATGATTTTCAGATAAGATTAAAAAAAAAAAAAAAAAAAAAAAAAAAAGAGTAAAACAGTAGTACCTCCTGCAAGATTTTGGCAGATACATTAAACTGTCACAGTTCTTGCTAGTATCAGGCAAGCTGAAAAAATCCCCTCTGCTTTTAGTTGCCCAGAAGACAAAATAAACAAAAAAAAATGTGTATAGTGTATGCGTGAGTGCAACATGCTGTTAACTGCAAAACCAAGGTCCAGATAAGTTAACTCTGAGACTGAGTTAAACACCACTGGGAGTAGGAGAAAAACAGTTAAGCAAAGCAGATCTAATTCACTGTTGTGTAACAGTTTGAGCCATTACTGAATTTCTAATTGGTTTGTTCAGATTAACAGACATTCAGAATTTATCTAATAAACAAGTAACTAATGCCACATAATGCTTACTACATTAGAGACATACCTCACTACCCAACTAATTATCTCTGTGGTGTAGAGTCAGGCCTACAATAAATCCTTCTTTGCCTGGCACAACAGCAGTCAAAAAATGAACAAAAATGGTAACATTATTGGACTTTTTTTTCATCTAAATTCAATGGGCCATTCCTTTCTCTCTTCCTATCAGCACACACAACTTCCAAACCAAAGACTAATGCACTAACTAATGCACTAAACTTCATCCATCAACTATCTACCTCATTTAGAAATTTGAAATACAAGTCTGTTACAACAATGCTAACATAGAAACCCTGTGACATCATCAGACAAATGAACAGCAATCATCCACAAATACCAGCGTCCAAAGAGTCTGGACAGACACAGTTTGAACAGCAATTCTGTGCAGATGTACAGCCTCTCTGACACTATACAGATGGAAGTGAAAAGCAGATTCCCAGTCTTTGAAAATGAATAGTTACATATAAGCCATGTGTAATGCAAGAGACTTTGTGGATTTCAGAATGATACACTTTCCAGGCAACAGCAATATAACAGCCACTCAAGAGAAGGCCGTGCATCACAAAGCCTGCAGTTCCACTCTATCAGGTCTGTCCTTAGCAAGGAAGAGGTCGAGATCATGTAAAGCGTGTTTTAATTTGTTGTATCTTATCTCCCCCTCACTTCTTTCAGGAAAATAGACTGCTAACACTGAGGCAATCTCCATTACACGCCAAACTGTGATTGGTGATCCAGAACACTGAAGGCATTAGAGCTTTTTCAACAAAACAGATGACCTAGATAAACCTCTGTTAGGCAGCTATCTCGGAAGTGATATGTTTCTGAAGCTTTTCAAAGACCTGTCCTAAAACAGACCTCTAAAATAACAGTCCCCATCCCAACACTACACTGACCTCAAGTCTGCCAATGTTTTAAAGCAACTGGAAGGAAATAAATTGTCTAAGCGTTAATAAGTGCAACTACAAATATATTTGGTGTGGAAAGGCTCCCTCGCAAGGCAAACCACAAGATTATCCTAAAGTTAATGTAAGAAAACATCCTTTTGAAACAGCTTCTCCAAATGAGCATACCAACAATAAATCCCATGCTAGCCTAGTACGCAGGTTTTTGAAGAGGATTTGAGCAGAGCAAAAAGCCCATATCCTTAAACACATGCATAAGCCAATTATGACTTTTGAGAAAAATGAAAGCAGAAACCAGTGAATTTATGCCCTGAAACCCTGTTAGCTTCTACACTTATTAGCCTAAAGTATTTAAATAAATGTTTAATCTACCGATTTCATTATTTTCCCTCAATAATATAAAAGCAGAACGTTCCAACATTTAATTACTATTTATTTTGTGCATACTGTGTTTTGATTCTAATGAATGCTTTTTGGTTCCTTTAGGTGTCATCTTCATCTCTGAAATATTCATCAGGATCAACAATGCCTTTTGTTGCCTTGAATAAAATAGCTGATATTAAAAATCAAACTGTAAAAGCAACCAAAGTACCACAGTCCAGAAAGCTAGTTCCTTTCTCTGATTGCACCAGTAAGACCCTATTGCCCCTAACTTCCAGGCAAAAAATCTTCGGACCACGTTATTCAGAATTATGGGTAGAAATAGCATCATTGTTTCACTCCTTTCTTTACACAAATACCTCAACTTCTTTACAGAGTAACACAACATCTTAATGTCTTCGTATAAAAAATCTCCCATAAACACAATTCACCCTTTTTAAGGATAAGTGAAAAAGCTTGCATTAGCAGCTCAGGATTTGGTACTTGTAGGTAATTGTAGGACATTTGGTCTACTTACTACAGAAGCTGAAAGGTGCCAGCTATCTACACTAGTATGAGGGAAGGGAAAGGCTTTCTATTACCACCTAGGAAGCTGTAAAGGGTAAATTTGGGTTGGATGTAAGGAAGAAATTTTTATAATAAGGACAATAAAATACTGGAATGGATTGTCCAGAAAAGCTGTAGATGCCGCATCACTGGAAGTTCCTCAAAGCCAGGTTGGATGGGACTTTGAGCAACTTACCTAGTGAAAGATGTCCCTGCCTGTGGCAGGTGGGTTGGGCTACATGATCTTTAGGGTCCCTTCCAACTAAAATCATTCTATAACCCTATGACTTGGTTCCTATGCTCTTTCTTATTTTTGATTTTCTTTGTTTTCTACTTTCAATTCATTTTTTTTTTAAAATCCTCCTCCGACCTGTCAGTGCCAAGCTATTACCTATTTGTGTTTGTACACAAATGTCCTGCTTCATCAATTTTTGCTAATGGCCATACCTCAGCTCTTTCCTATAGCCTGAGTGTGGCAGGCAACAATTTAATTTGCCAAAGACTACAAAACGTCAGTTTAAATAGGAAGTGAGTTAAATATGATGTTTGTATCACAGGCAAACTGGTACAGTTGAACCAAGTCTGATTTTAAATTCTGCAAACGCCTCACACTGCTACAGATTCTGCATTTAATATTCAGATTTAAGCAGCATGCAGTAATTATGATTTAGAACCACATATTTAAAATGAAGGAGGAAGAAAACCAGGAAAAAGGCCAGTATATGCCATTTCCTACAGTTTCGCATTGCTGTAAGCAGAGAGTTGAAAACCTGAGAACTTTCAATCATTACAATATTGAAAAATTCAGTATTTCAAACATTCATTATAGTTCTTCGCACCCATTTTACTGATATCTAAGACTGCACAAATTCAAGACTAAAGAATTAGCACTGCGAGTTGAGCCCGAAGTATCTGCATACCTGTTACACATAAGTATATTAGAGGTGCTGAATTAACCTACTAGGGCTCCGCACAAGAACACTTTCTAACCTCAAGGAAAGAGCATGCAAGAATTGATGAATGAAAGATCATCTACTATTTTACAGACAAATTTTTTAAATACTGGGTTGAATTATGAAAAAGACTTTATTTCACAAATTACTTTCTCACTTAATTTTACACTTAGTAGTGTGTCCAATATAATTACTTATAAAAATTGCCATATAATTGAATTTTTCTCTTTATCTGAAAAGCAGCACCAGCATCTGATGTGCTACTGATTAGAATCTTGATCAGTGTCTGAAATAGAATTAAAAAAACCAAACCAAAATAAACCAACCAAACAAAAAAACCCACAACACCCTATGCTAATTCTGAGAGAATGATTTCAGAAAGAGAACTGTAAACATTTCCATGCCTTTGCTGAAATTGGGATGGAAGAGGAAATCATTCCCCAAGACAATCATAATTACATGTATATAAAAATGAAACATGCTAAATTTCAGTGAGACTTTCAGGAAGTGTGTGGCATGCTAGGGGGAGATTACACAGAACAAGAACATAATAATTTCTAGAGAATTAAAGAGAAGTTTATGCAACTTTTCTTATGATTTATTTTCCTACTACATTTTTAAGATAAATGAAAACCAATGCCAGATTATTCATAGAAAGTCTTAAAAACCATGACTCTTACATCACAGTGAAATTAATGCTGAAATTCATATTTATTTACTTGTTTAGCAAATAAATTGCTTTTTCTGAAAATATTTACAAAAAAGTAAATCAAAGACTGAGCAGTAATAAGTTCTGAAATCTTTAGAACTTACTCTTACATTTTTGAGAGGACACATTCTGAACAAACCCAGTAATTACATATTATAGTGACTCAAAACACCTGCAACTAGTGATACAAAATTTATGTTACATTCCCAAAAACAGACATTCTCTTTCACATTCAAAGTTAAAGAGTTGGGTGTTGGAAATCAACTACAGTAATTAATATACCCTGGATTTGCAAGCAATATTTAAATAAGTTTGAAACCATGACTACTGCATAGGATTAAAGGCAAATTAATAATTTTCAGAATAAAGTAATTACTGTGCAGACCATATATTTGTTCCTTTCCCTGTCAGGTAAAACTGAACTGTAGGCCAGAAACTAAAGTATAAGTTAATTAACACTAAAGTTTATGAGATGATGTATGACAGAAACAAGGAAGATGTCCATAACAAACTACTAACCAACAACACCCCACAGAAAATGTGACAGACCAGATGCGGTAGACATAGAAACCATCAGAGCACAGCATCAGCAGAACACAAGAAGAATTAATATAGATTCATATTTTCTACCAATGAGTAACAAAGAAAATGAAAAAAGCAAAAGAGACACATATAAGCAATGATAAGAGCACATGGTCAGATGCATAAAATTTTACTACAATGCATTAAAGAGGGGCAGTAACTTGAACTAAGTCTCCAGCTGAATTCCACCCCTGCACTATTCATTAACTCTACTGGTGACTATCAACTACAACCCCAAAAAGAAATTAAAAATTCCTAGCAAACACCGACTCAAAGTTTGAAAGGAAATCTGTGGATAGAATGAAAAATGGAATTGGGAGGCTGGGATAAACAAACAAACAAACAAAAAGACTGAAGAACCAAGTTATAGATGATCTATCAACTCATGATGTATTAACACAGGACAAAGAGATCCTACTAGCCCTTGGTGTCATTATATCCTTGACAGTGATGCTGACATTTTTGGAATTCTCTGTTTGAAACTGGACACCTAGAACACTTGTACACTTAGAAGTGAATGTTTGAAAATAGCTGGAAAATTTTAGCCTTTCATTTTATAAGGCTATCTTAGATTATTATGTGTAGCCTTTCATTGCAAGAGCAGATATGTTAAAAATCATAGTTTTCAATGTGCCCAAAAAATCTCAGTAACAGGAGACATGAAGTAAATCTTAACAGAACAGTTACTGTTCAGACATTTATTTTAAAATAATTGTTATTCACTATCACATCCTTTACAAAGGGCAGGCTACTTCCTCTAATAAATCAAGTTTTTACACAGTGTGATAAAAGAATGAACCATAAACATTACATCCTTTTCAATTCTACCCCACCTTTAGTGTCTTGAGACATCCCACTACTCTAAAACCTACCTCTGGGTTGCTAACTAGCTCAGCCTTGCCCTGAATTGCCTTCCAAACTTTCCTTCTTCCCAGTCCTAACCTCTTCATCAGTTATACAGAAAAATTGATTAGTTTCTAACAACTCCTGTAGTGTTCTTACACATCTACATAGTACCTTATAAGTGTTCGTATTCTCATTTCACCGGAAGACCCATCCTCATCCTTTCACAAGTGTTTTTATGAGAATTCCGTCATTTCAAATGCCACAGCATTTATCAGACTATAATTCAGAGAAACACTGAGTTCTATGATTTCTACAGATACTTGTATTTCTACACACTGAGTTCTATGATTTCAGTACAACAGGAAAACCATTTGCCCACCCATCTCTCTTTTTGTTGTGCAATATAATTTAATGTAGACAAAAATCAAGCTAGGACCTAAATCACATTTTTTTCTCCTTGAAGAAAAGCTTATTCACTAGCAAAGAATAGCTGAGAGAAAAAACAAACAAATAATATACCAAAAAAATAAAGCAAAAATTTAGAAAAAAAAAGATGTGGTAGACTGAAATACAGAGGAAGGCCCCTCAAAAGACACGGAAGTTTAACATACAGCCTTGGTGATTCACTGAGCAGGTTTGAAGTTAGATGGAACAAAATGAATTCACAGTAACATTTGCTAAGAGTAAGACATTAATTCGCTAGCCATATGCTTCTGAGGTTACAGAAATGACAGTGAACTGTCCTCTACTTTGTAATGGGACCTGTCCCTTAGGCAATTCAAACAACATCTACATATGCACTGAAGGCACTGTGCCTGGGAGGTCACAACAGAATGTGAGAGCTAGCCCAGCTGCATGGAAAGCTTCTGTTCTTTTGGAAGGGAACAGGCAGGTCCTCTCCAAAACCTTCTGCATGGTAACTAAAAATCAGAAGATGTATTTCTCAGGATGGTAACTTAAAACCGAAGTGCTCATTAAAAGAGGTACCTTAGACATATGGAGATAAAGATAGTGGTGCCTAGTTGTATTAAATGCTGCCAGAAAGATTTTTAGCACCAGGGTTTTTTTAATTTTATCTTCCTTTTTTTTTTTTTTTTTTTCCCCTTCTTCAAAAAGGGTGAGTATTTTCCAGTTCAGTTTCTCTCTTGTGCCCAGTAGATTTCAACTTTTAAAATGGCAAAGCTGGAGTAGGAAGAAACTGTTTGTAGAAGGTTTGGAAGTTCACAGCCTTTGAAATTTAAAGTTACTTTCCTTGTACCTGCACTAACAGGCATACCGTGAACTGTTTAAATGATACAGAAAACACGGCACATAGCTCACCTCATAGTAACTTCGCACAGCATTGCAAAATGCTTCATCTGCTACGATTTGCGTCTCACCGTTCAAAAAGGCCTGGAAACGTTCCTTCAGTAACTGCAGCTGCTGCTTGTTGAGCTGTGCAAGAAAAAAAAAGAGAGGGGAGAGAACAGTGATAAATGCAGTTATTCTTGAAGTAAAAATACACAGCACTATACGCAGTTGGAAGCCGTGAATGGGCAAGGAAAGGCAGAGGCTCCCTGGCCACCTGCCTCCCCAGTGAGTGGCAGATCTTCAGAGTCCCACTTGGGCAAGCCAGACATGCACGCACACAGCATGCAAGTAAATCTCTGCCCTATCCATGGTGTCTTTGGGATGTTACAGGAAGTCTGCATGGATACTTCTGAGCAGTATTTTATATCCACATGCTGAATACAATGGTTGACCTCCCCCATGGCAGCAGTATCAGCTAATAAAACCCAGCTCCAGTCTTCAAATATACACTTTTTTCCCCACCTTCAAATAACTGAATAAAAACAACTGAGATACCTCAATTTTTTTGAGTAATCCAGCACTACCCCTGGAGTGTTTCAATAAGCATGCTCACTGTGAAGAAAATGGACCTGCAGCAACTGATGCTATAACACTATGAATGACATGAAACAACTAATCTTGGGTAAGAGCAGCCAAAAGGTTCCAAGATTGACACCAAATTGCATTTGGTGGACTTCATATAAAAGTTAAGTACATTTTGAAAACAAACAAGCACATTACATGACTAAACCTTGCAATCAACCTATTTTTATCAAAGTTTAATGTTATGGGGAAAAGCAAAGTCTGAAAGCTCTCCAAGGATCCAGACAGGTCTTTTGCCAAGGTTCTTATCAGCTCCTGAAATACTTAGTAAGATATTTCTCCTTATCAAATCTATATTTCTCCTTATCAAATCTGTGAGAAGTTTTAATATCACATCAAAGGAGACTGCCACTAACATTAATATAACAAAGCAACAAGTAAAAATAACTGTTTTGCTTTTACAGAACATAAAAACTCAAGTAAAGTCTTTCCTGAAGTTTAATTTAACACCAAAAACATTCAAAAACTATGGATTGAAAAGTTTTTCATCCTTCCTGTATTTTGGTTAATTAAAACAAACAAACAAACATATAGCCAGAAATTGGAAATATTTTCCCAGAGGGCAAAAAGTTATATTTGTAATGGCTAACCTGCAGCAAATAACATTGCCCCAATGGCATAATCATTTCTTACTGATAAACATTTTGGCATCTACAGTAAACATGGTGACCTTAGGCTTTTAGGTCTCTTATGTTAACACTTTGAAGCCATTTAATATACAACACTGTTATAAATTAGCAAAATCTCTGCTATCCTGATAATGTGCCTACCTTGGACAACCTCTATTTTCTTCATATCAAGTGAGAATTTTCATCCTACACAAACTTTGCGAAGTTTGCAGACTCATGTGCTCCTATGAAACATAGTAATTTTCTACAAAACTCCAAATTCACGGCACACCTGAAAGCTGTTCTATTTTGACAGGAAACAATCATTTAGATGCCATCTAAAACTTGATATCTGAAATCCTCTGAAAAATAATGAAATGTAGGCAGTAGCAACGCAAAATCAAAGAATTATGCCTTTGAAAAATAATTCAAGCTAGTTAAAAATACATGATAATTCTATTCCTCGTTTTAATTGAACAATTAATGATACAGAACAAGCCCCAGGAGACCCCTACAGAAAAAAAAAACAAAACTGCCTCCTGTTCAGGCAAGCAAACTTCAACAGAGGTTGCTGTGACTTGGATAAATTTCCTACAGGAATTCCAGAGAGCAGCAGCCTAACACTTGACCCAAGCCATCCTGTACCGCTGCTAGTTAGAAATCAGTGGGAGAGAAGTATTTGTATTTTATCTGCATATCCACCAAAAATGGCATCTATCCACCTGCCTGCCAAACGTCCATTCCTTGCACAGCACATGCACCACAGATGTTAGCTGTCTGTAACAGAAATCAAACTTTATTCCCCTTATTTGATTCCTCTTATTCTTCTCTTATTTTCTAAATATTTTAGACAAGCTGAAATATCAGAAAATGCAAATCATTAAGGATGATTTGAATTCTTTTTTCAGCACACACTTGCTCTTGTGAGGGACTTAAAAAAGACACGAGCACTCATGCAGACAGTGTCCCACTGCTGAGCAAGCAGCTCCATCATCCCATGGAATATTCACAGCTCTGCCACGAGAACACATAGGCTTCCTGCCAGGACGATTATGGAAATGTGTTTTCATGCTTGCAGACTTCATTCTTTAGGTGATTTGTTTGTCTATTACCCACATATGAAATAAAAACATTATGAATAAGGCAATGAAAGATAAATTTAATTCCAACTTTCCCATTTCTAGCCATCATAGTTCAACAAACTGAAATGCCTTTAAAATATTTATATATGGCTTTCATATTCACTACTTTAGGCAGTAAGAAATTCTAAGGATTGAGTGGCATTTTAGGGTTACTGCACATTTCTTAAATTACTAATGTTTTAGTGCAAAATCTAGATGTGCAGAATAAAGTTCTCCCACAAAACTAAAAACCAGTAATATTTCCAGTGGAAAATATGAGAAGCTACAACTTGCACTAAGGATGAGCTCAAGTCTATTTTACATGTCCCAGATACTGTCATATATAGAAATGCAGTTCCGTTAACTGTCAAGATACAGAATAATTTATAGTAGTCTACTGCAGCATACAGCTCCTCTGTTTTTTTTTTTACTTCTCAGAATATTAGGTGTACAGTGAATTCACTCTTACATCTTTTTTTTCTTTAAATGTTGGTCATTTTTAATGAATTTATTAGTACTCTTCAATTTGCAGCATTTAAAAAGGAAACAAAACTATCAGTAGAAGTAGTGGCTTAGAAAGGCAGAGAAAAAAGGGAAGTGTAATTGCATTGGAATGCTATAATAGTAAAAGGAGAGAAACAGGTGACTGTACAGGACATTAACTCTTGAACACTGTCAAGCAGTTCAATTTGGGCTACCTTTGAAGTTGTCCATCTTGGTCAACATGGAACAAGAGATGAGGAAATCACACATAACCAAAATGCCAAAGGAAATGCTTAAACTTAAGGGCAGTAAGCCTGGACACATTTTCTCTGGCAGGACTTCACACGATGGAGCTCAGAGTCCTTCTGCAGGACCACTGCCTTTCCACTGCATGTGCCCTTTCCTGCTTTGCTCTGTGCAAGACCCATACACATCAGACCTGTACTTTGTCCCTCCCAACTTCCTCCCATCTTTACTGTCAGTGCTTCTGTTTCCACATTTTAATTCTAATAGAAGGAACTTATCAACAGGAAACATAAAATAAAAAATTACATTATTTTCCATACCCCTAAACTATGAATACCATCTGAAGTGTACAGCCAAGCTTCACTGATTCTGCTGCTTTCCATCAACCTGCTTCAGTTTTGTATTGCTTATTTGGATTGCGCATTCTCAGTGGTATGAAATCTGTTGTTGTAACTCTGTGTGATGCTTCATAAATAACTACTGCTGCTTCATGGGAGGATGTCTAACTAAATTCCAATGACTCAGAATATCAGGTTTGATTGTATTCTGCAAAACAAATGAAGATAAGCAGAGACAAATTTAAGGGAAAACAAGATTAACTGCCCTAAAATTTGTTTTTAATTTATTGCAGCTACACAACAGACAATTTTTTTCACCCTCCATCCCTGTGCCTTCAAAAAAGGTAACACTATTTTTTTTACTTTACATTTGCTAATCTCAGTAGACTATCAAAGAATGAAAACATGTATTTACAGTAAACTTTTCAAAGAGCTATTTAATTAAATTAAGAATAACTTTTTCAAGTTACAGTAGCAATTTAACTTTTTATAATTTACAGACTAATACAAAGGTAAGAAAGAGCCTCAAGCACTTAACTATTAAAAACATTTCTAACCTTGCACTTTACATTTCAAAGAAGTCTTTTATATCCAAATATATTCCTCTTTGAGCACCACTTTAAACAATTGCTTTTTTGCCTTCTGAAGTAAAACTTGGGTATTAAAACCTAGAGGCATTTCTGGTTAAGCTCCACTCATACCTTTAGAAAATTTCAATAAATGGATTTTACACAGAATTTAAATTCTTATTTTTATAAGAAGATAGATCAAATAGATCTGGAAGTTTAGAGAGTTGTTCCCATGCCACAAGTTTTACTTCCTTAAATAATAAACTCCAACATTTTGAAGGAAAAATGAAGCATCTATGCATTTTTAACAGTAATACTGCTTATTTCTCTTTGAAACACAGAAGGAAAAGAATAAAACCATAGCTTCACTGAGTCTGATGCTCAATTAAGAGCATCTTCATGTGCTTCTCACTGTCTGTAAACAGAACAGCTCACTACTGCCCTAATCATATATTCAGCCAACAGCAGCTGGTAAAGACATAATTCACAGCACCACTGTCCCCTAGAAAACTCTGGGCTTAAAAATGAACAGGTTAACATGTGGCCTGTGCGTTGGCTTGTCCCCTCGAGCATCGCAGCTGCTGGTTAGCAACATTCCCCTATTTCCCAGAAGTGCAGTGAACCTGGAGCTGTAACCTGGTCAGTGAACCTGGAGCAGCAACACTCCGAGCCATCGCCACCTGGTGGCCATCTCAGGAACACCGCAGGTTGCAGGTCTCCACGCTCCGACTCGGGATCTCTGCGATGATCAATACGCCCCTGACCTTAACACAAGCAACAGCATTGCTTCTTCTCTCCTCCCACACTGTAGTGTGAAATTAAGTTTCCCAGACCATATGGGTATTTTAGGGAAATAGCAGGAGGTGATGACTGCCATTATAGACAGAGCTAGACAAAATATTTCTTACGCAGATTGCAAAGATACAGGGATAAGGAAAAGGCAACCAAAGAGCCACTTCCCAAACCATCAGTGCTGCAATGTGTATTGCCTGTATCACCAAACATGACTTAAGTCCCTGAACACTTCCAAAAAAATTAGAAGCTTTGTTATTTCAAAATTATGCCATTTTGTATAATGCCTTTGACAGGAGCAGTTGCTTTTGAAAAACTTCACTCAGAACTATACTTTTTGAGACAAGAAGGGAAAAAGAGCCAAGTGAGGGTTCCCTCAAACAGCTATCGCTCCCTTCCACTTCATCCAGGAGATAAATTTTCATCTCCTGAATGAACAGAAACTAAGGTACAAAGAAATCCTTTTCTGGCCAACGTCTTACACACTTCGTTGAATGTAGTTTTGTTTCTTGTCCTGACAATTTCTTTGCCAAGGAAAAAAGAAACAAGTGTAGAAATTATGTCAAGGACTAGCTATCCCACTTGCCCATATCCTCAGCTAAAACAAAATCTGGATGATACAACAGGTCAATGCATTTACAGCAATGCTCAATTTAACACACAACTGCCAGGACAATAAAAATTCATGTGTTCAGAGCACTACACATTTAGCAGGTCCACCTGCACATTAAACCAAGCTCTCAATCTATGCTCCATGTGCCTATAAAAGGAACATGTATGTGCTTTACATGGGCTTTGTTGGGGTTTTTTAGATTTTGTTTCCTATTATTTTATTCTGCCTTTAAAGGTAGTTGGTAAAGTGCCAATCTGACATTTACTTTTCTCTCCACCTTCCTGAATACTCCAACACGCTCAAGTATGTTGAGTTCAGCAACTCTCTCCCTGTGTCTCCTCTGCAAGGTCTCCCAAATCAGGTGTAAGGCGACACTGGCCAGCCCAACACAGTAGCTTTCCTCTTCTCAAATGAGCCTTAAAGATGGCAGGACAGCATCTAACAACACTTGAAACAATGCTTGCTCTCTTGCTGACTGAGAACCAAGAGCTACCCAAGCCTTCACTCCAGACCAACTCTGCTGTAACTTCAGCTTCCCACTATCCTCCATGGTGGTGGGGATGGCTTTGAATAAAGCCAGTCTGGATAACGCCCTCTTTTTCCAGACTCTGGAAAGCCACATGCAGTTCCTCTGTGAGAGCCAAGAGCAAGGCACAAAGCCTTAGGCTGAACCCATCATTATCCTCTCCCTCCAGAAAAAAAAAACGACTGTGCCACATTATTGCCTGTTAACGAGCTTCATTTCACACTGGTGATGAGAGTAAGCCTGCAAAGCAAATAACCCGTTATAAACAGTGATTCTCAGTCTATTTCCCCTCCTTCTCCCCCACCTTGCCTCCTCTTCCAGTATCTGCCTACACACAAATAATACTTGTATTTCAGAGCAGAGATAGAAAGTACTCATTTATAGTGAATTACTTGAGAAATTTTCTTCTGAGAAAGACTAAATAAACAGTATTAGAAAATACCAGTACAAAGACAGAGGTGATAGCTGTGGTTACTGTGCTGAATTATACAGGTCTTAATTATGTGCAATAATGGTCCTATACAGCATGTGGGTGGCGCACAATATATGTTGTCCTTTACTATTCATTGCATAAACCAGTTTGATTTTCTAAAAAAACCCGATAAATATTTTGCTGTCACTTAGCAACCTTGGCTGTTCTTTGATTTTCTTAAAGTTGAAGTCATTCCAAGCAAAACAGTGTCTGTAAGGATTCTGTTTGCTGTCACTCTGTGCACACTACACTATGTACATAATCATTGTGCAACAGTTCAGTGCCTTGCAGCATCAAGTATTAGATTACCAAAACCAGCAATACATTTTACCAAACACATTTATCATTCTTTATAATCTAACAAGCACAACATGGCATTTACCTTTCATTTGCCTGACACTCGTTTAAAAACCTGAAACAATGCCAATAATGTTCTCTTCATTGAATTCCACTTACAGTGTGTTTCATTGTCAGTTATAAATATTTTACGCATTGTTAATTTTAAGTATTTTCATTGTCCAGAGCAGCATATTCAGGATCCTTTGACAGAATTGTCAAACATTTCATAAGGAACAGAGGGTTTGGATATTGGTTTACTTCAGGGAGTAGAGGGAATGGGACAAAAATCACCAGCAGTGAGCAAAGCAAAGTTTGATTTACGTGAAGACATTCAAGACCTCCCAAATATAGAACCAAACACAGACTCCAGAAAGGTCAGATTGGTACCTGAGAGAAAAAGAAAAATAAGTATTTTGAGAATGAAGAGGAACTAATATTTTCTGGAGGGAAAGAAAAAATAAAAATCAGACTTCCCTAATTTTGGACAGAAGAATGAAAACATATAAAGAAATACAGAAAAATTTAACTGCTTAGAACTTGCTCACAGTAATGATTTATCACTGGGAAAAAAAATCAATATTTTACAGACTATGTTACATTAAGAAAGAAAGCATCTGCTATGTGTTTTTCCTAAATGCAGTAAATATCACACCCAAATAAAAGCTATCTCCACTGAGATGAGGTTGTCAGTACAGCTGCAATAATTTTCTTTTTACCTCCTCCTCCTAACCAAGATTTGCTATAGATTTTATCTGACAATCATCATCTAGATTTATAATATTTTAGTTATTTCCCCTGTGCTGCAGACTTCACTGACCTCCTCTTAGTCTGTAGTGGCTGCATACACACTGCACCTAGGGCAGCTACATTTCTCTGTCCCTTGTGCCACCACTCTTCGACACCATGTCCCATGCAGAATACACAAGGACACTGCAGCTTCACTTGCAACTGCCAGAGTCACAAGGAGATCAGTCATGCCTGAACACTATGCAGACAAAGCTTACAGCCAAGAAAGCTGATGATGGTTCATGTGGTGATCATGAAAATTATGCCTAGTAGGGATGCACACAGTGATACTTGCCTATAGCGTGAACCTCAGCTACCAGTGCCTTTCATAGAATCACAGAATGGACCAGCCTGGAAGGGACTTTCAAAATCACTCAGTTCCAACCCTCCCACTGTGAGCAGGGAATCTTCCACTAGAGCAGGTTGCTCAAGGCCCTATCCAACCTGCCCCAGGGATGGGGCAGCCACAACTTCTCTGGGTAACCTATTCCAGTGTCTTCCCACCCTCACCATGAAGAATTTCTTCCTAATATCTAATCTAAACCTAGCATTTTTCACTTTAAAGCCATTACCCCTTGTTCTATCACTATGTGCCCTTCTGAAAAGTCCCTTTCCAGCTTTCCTGTAGACCCTTTAAGCACTGGAAGACCCCAGTGAGGTCTCCCCAGAGCCTTCTCTTCTCCAGGCGGCACAACCTCTCAGTCTGTCTCCACAAAAGAGGTGCTCCAGCCCCCTGATCATCTTCATGGCCCCTTTCTGGATTTGATTTCCTTTGGACGGACATCTCATCCCTCCTGTGTGTTGTATGCACCACACAGTTTGGTGTCCTAAGAAAACAGCTGTGTGGTGTTTAGCTACCTGCCAGGTTAAGCCACAACACTAAGAGACTGGGTTTGGCACCCGGCAATTACAAGTTATATTCCCATTACACTCTGTGGCAACATGTTTCAGGATTAGTTTGGCTTAAGGAATAGGAAGGATAACAGTGAAAGTGGGAATAAAACCCAGAACAAAGTATCCATTTTGTTCTGAGTTCTGATAATGTTTAAATTATAGTTCACGAAACTAAATAATTATACCAAATCTCCACAAAATAAATTATCTAATTTCATTAATAACCAGAATTGTGTCCATACTCTGTCTGCCTTCTCTATCAGGGTTGTGAAATAGAGAAATTTATGATGGGCAGAATCTCTGGAATCCATCTAGTCAAACCTCCTTATCTGAGCAACGCTAGGCTGAAGATACATCATATTGTTCCAGACCTTGTCCAGACAAGTTCCACAAAGATACTGAGGATTCTGTGTTTAACCTGCTCCAATGTTTTTTCTGAAATTCCCACCCAGACCCCTAATATTAGTCAGAAGTTCCATGTTGTGGCTTGTGATTATTCCTTCCTGTTCTTTTCTTGTGCACCTCCAAAAGAGTCTGGTCCACCTTCCCTATAGCCCTGTCCCCCTTAAGGACTACAAGACAGCAGTTAACTTCTTAACCTTCACCATACTAAACCAACCCAGTTCTCTACCCCTCTCCTTGTTTATAATGTCTTCCACCTCTCTAATCATCTCAGGGGACCCTGAGGGACTTCGTCCAGTTATTGATTCCACTCCTCTACTTGGGGACCCGAAACCAGACAGAGTATTCCAGATGTGGCCACACCAGTGTCAAGCAGATAGAAAAATAAAGGTACTTCCCTTGACCTCCTAATTGCACTCCTGTTAATGCAGCTGAACATGCAGCCAGCCTTCATTCCCCCAACTCACACTCTATTTGCTCTCCATCAGGTTAACCAGGTCCTTTGTTGGAGAAAGCCCAGCCAGTCAGATGCTTACCTGTAAAGGTGCATGGGTCTCTAGCCTGGAAGTGTGGCTTGGCTTTTCTCTGTGCTGAACAACTGGAAATTTTTGATGACTCATCTGTTCAGGACATCAGAAATCCCCTGAGCAGCAGCCCTGCTCTTCTGCTATCAAGTGCTCCTCTCAACCTGATGTCATCTAAGAATGTGCCAAGGCCGCATTCAGTTCTATTTTCCAAGCCAATCTACAGAATCACCTAAGTTGGAAAAGACCTTTAAAATCATCAAGTCCTACACTTGATTATTATACTTGTACAACAGCATCTTTTGGACAACATACTTGTACCATCCTCCAGTTCATCATCCCAAAAGAAACATGAAAATATCAACTCCTTAGGAGATTGCAAAGATAAATTGACAATATGTTAACTGTGAATGGTTGTTTTCAAGTAAAGCTTTTTGTCTTCCCTAGAATTAGATAGGAGCAGACAGTCCACATCACTGAGTCAATCATCAGGTTAAGGGAAATAAATTGAAATCTAAAAACTATCTCATTAATTACATGCCTTCAACTCCAACTAGCAAATTAATGTCAAAAAAATTTCACAAGATTAGTGGGTAACATAGACATGTATCAACACCTCACCAAAGGACAATGTAGGCACCAAAAATTGTCTTGGGAGACTAGATAACCTTATGGAAAAGAAATCTACTGCAGATTATACACACAGAAATGCTACACACTAAATTCAATCCCCCATTCCCCCCATTTGGTCTAGAAAATTCCTGAGACTAATATAATTATGGGAACTACAACATAAACTTGCTCCATTTTCAATCATCGTCTAGGCATCTGATTAAGGCCACTGTTAGAAACAGCCTAGTTGGTGAGATGGGCTGCTTTTCTGATGCAGTTAACAAACAGAAGAAATTAAGGAAGCAGAGGTAAAGCCTGGACTGTCAGGTCATCAAATCATACAGACACAAATACTTTACACATGACAATACACAACCCAATATAGTTATGGTATGGTAGAACTAAGATGCTCAAAGAGCCATAATATTAAAGACCATATAAAAACCCCTAAAAAAATACTATGCTAACCCAAGTGACCTTCTGTTTTGTCTTGCAAGAACACTTCTGCTGTGAGAGACTGCAGCTTTGAATGAACTATCCAAGTATCATCTGACCTTTTACACCTCTATTTGTCACATACTCTTCTACCTCGGAAACTCGCAGTGGGAGAAATCTCTACTTTGAAATCCTTTCCCAGTTTCACAAGATGAACCTTCAAACATTTTAGTCTCCTACTTTTCTAGGAGCCTCAGGAATACATTTATCGCAAACATCTAGACACTATCTGAACGATAAATACAAACATCTGCATAGCCATCACAATAAACATCCTCCGTGACAGACACATCCAAGCCCCTGAATGCATTTATTTCTCAGCACGTAATATGAATTTGAACCAGCCCACCAGACGATCTCATGAAAACTACAGAGATGAAACTAAGCAACTGCACATGGCAACCAACCCGCACTAACATTTCTGTAACAGCAAAGAGAGCACTTCTCATGAAAGTACTCCCTCTCCAACCTCTCAGGCCTATCTCCCAGAGCTATCTCTGGAAACTAATTTTTATAAACCTAGAGGACTTCAGTACTCATGAACTCATGGAAGTTTAGGTTTGTCTTGCCTTTTAAAATTCTACCAGAGAAATGTTGAACAAGTAGGTAAAAGTTTTATCATGTCCCTCATCAACACCCCTGTACATGGTCCACAACTACCTATTCTCTAACATAAGTAACTGAAACTTTGTGCTTCTGTCTCAGACTTTAATATCTCACTTGACTAAAACTTCCTCTCATTTTCCCCCTCTCTCAATCATACAGACTAGCCTAATAGAAAGCATTTATTTTTACCCACAAATTTTGTTCTCCTTACATCAAGGAGCCATGATTGCTACAGGATTATTCAATATCAGCATCTAATCTAACACACTTATATGGAAATTTTCAATACTACTAGGTTTGGTCATCAAAATATGTAGAAGACTCTCCACCATTTGAGGTTTGGTCATCAAAATATGTAGAAGACTCTCCACCATTTGAAGACTTAAGTACAAAGAAACATCTCCCTGAACCAAATGTTCTAGCAGAGAGAAAGGATTTGAAAAAAGGAACAACAGGGTTTATTTTTACATGCACATAATTAGGAAGTCAGATTGGATTATCACAGTCCTTCTGGTCAGTTTGCAGAAAGTTCTCAAGGCTTAATTTACACAGCTGAAACTACCGGGTGAGCAATACAGATTTTATAATGACACCTGGTTGCAGCTTTAAGCAATACTCCAATTCGTTTCAAATTCTCAAGCTGAAATTTGCTTGGAATTCTCAAGCTCAAAAACACCAAAAGGAATGCAGAAGTAACACACAATCCTCAAGCATATTACTATCGAATATGTTTTGTTAGATGTCTATGTACACTGGACTCAATTAATCCTTTCTACACCAAAATACACAGATACACTATCCAAATTTACACATTTAGTCATATTGACCCACATATTTCAAACACAACATGGAGCATTCCACTGTCCATCTCATTTTGGTTATACATACATATAGCATACATGACTACATTGTCCTCTTTTGTCAAAGTGTTATTTTAACCTGTGAAAAGTTTGAAGACAGCACTCAAACATCTGTTGATATTTTTTTTTTTCACAACAGACTTATTAACAGGTAAATTCATCAATTAATGCAAATTCATTCAGCTTTCTGGAAAAATGAGCCTGTCTCAGAACTGTATGCTGTAACATTTAAATGTAGAAGCAAAACACAGCACATAAATCTAAAGGTACAGTTTTCCCATTCTAAATAAATTCATCAGACTTCACATATGAGACTGGTACACTAATGCTATCCAAAGCTATATTTCGCTGGGCAGCCTTTGTGTAATTAAGAGTCTCAAGAAAACACTTGATTAAAATTCCCTTAAAAGGAGAAATACTCACACACACCCCCAATATCGCAAATACATCAGACTGTACCTTCTGTTTTAGAGATTTCAAGCAATAGGATCATCATCATAATCAATAAATAGAAATTTTAACAGTACTAAAAGATTTTATTGTCAGGCTTTTCCTCATAGTGACTCAGAACTTTCTTTTTTGCTGCATTTCAACTCTATTTCTAGTTCTACCTTTTGCTATGCTAAGTGATTTCCTCTGCTTAGTATGTATTCATATCATCCAAGCCTCCTAGAATTTGCTTCTATTTATGAATATCTTTTTCCCATTTCATCCTTGTTCCTATGTGTTATTTTGGAGGAAAGAAGCAGCTTCATACTTTAAAAAGAAACCATTTGTTGCTTATTTTCTTTCATAATCAGGATTCTGGATTAATTTTCTTTTTGTACTTAATCAAATATTTCCTTCTTCTTAACCATTTGAAATGAACTTGCAGTATTTGCTGTCACACCACCTACTAATTATAATCCACAAATTTTATCCCTAAGTGTTAGTTCTGTCTTCCCTTGTGAAAATGCTTCTTGGTTCTCACCAAGTCCTTCTGCAACGTGATGTGCACAATTCAGGGCAACTCCTGTAACCAAAATTCCTGCAACTGATGCACTTTAATTTTGTCTGCAGCACATCTGCGCTCGCACACCAGATAACTTGAGTGATGGACAGTATTAGTATGTTAACATTTCTGAGTAAAATAATTGCTTTTGTCCTCTCTGCTGTACAATGTGCTGGACGAGCCAGAGACCAGCCCCTTCATGGCAGAGTTGTGGTGAAGGGCAGCAGGGAGGTCCTCATGCTCTTGCCTTGGGAGCTGCTTGTCCCTAGCCCCCATGGTGGCTGCATGGCGTGTATCAGCATCTCATCTCCTGCTTCCCTGATCCTCAGTCCAAATATCACCCACTCACATTTCTATGGCTTGGTCTTGGACCTGCCTTCTGACCATGACCCTCCCAGGGGACCACCAGATGGAGGCTGACCCTGAACGCTGCTTTCAGACATGATCCTGACTCTGCCCCCTCAATCCCATCCCTTCAAGGAACAGCCTGCCCCAACTGCTCCCTGACATCCCCTTTATTTCTCTCCACCACCCTCAAAATTATCCCTTTCCTAGCAGTAACCCAGGGCCTCCACATCTGCTCTCCCCTCTTTCCCTACTCCTGCCTCCAAATTCAGTGACCACAGAGCTTCTAGCATGATGCTCTCCATGTTACTTCTCTTCCTGCTCCTCTGTCAGGTATACTCTAGCAGAAATGCAGAACACCCTTAAAAACAACCAACCCTCACCCTCATGAATAAAAATGTACCCTTAACATTTCAATTTATGTTATTCAAGTAGAAGCAGGAACAACATCATTTATAACATCTCCATATAGATTTCCAAGTCCATACTGCACAAACTGTATAAGCTATTCACTGATATTATCAGAATAGCTTTCAGCAAGATCTTCTACAACTTTTTTCCAAACATAGGCCATGTTGTATTTTTGTCTTCCCCATTTTTGTACTGTTTTCAAAATGTTGCAGGCTTTCAGCTTTCATAAATGAATTTTCTCTTTATGTATCTTCTTCCTCACAGCTGTTTCAGAGAGGTTCCTAAAGATTTCACCTTTGTATTTATGACAGCTCATATGCACAAGTGGATGGCACCCAACAGGCTTATCTAAGCAGATGACCTACAGGTCTCTTTGCTTTCTCCCTCACCTCAGGTTTCACTTAGTAAAAGGACTGGTGTTACACTGTCATTCTGGTATCTCTCCCATGGTGCCCAGGTGCCCACTTGGGTCCAGTACAGACCTCCTCAGAGGTTCACAGTGCTGTGTTCAACTCTTCCTTTCCTGCCTTCTCTGGATAGACACACTGCAGTTCTTGACCAGGATTAGAAATCAAAATCATCTTCAGCTCAGTCCTCCCTCCATGCAGAATTTTTGCTGTTCCCTAAATAATCTCTGTGATCCAACTTTTCCTACATTCAACAAAAGCTGCTTATGCTTGAATTATTATCTCAATTTCTACCTAATAAGCCCAGTACCACTGTCTTCCAAAAACGTGATTATTCACCACTACAAATACCTGCTCCTTCCTTTTGCCATGAAAAGAAGGTAGACAGTTAACTTGAATTCAGTCATATCACCAGTTTTACAATGATGCATTTTTCTAAATCAATTAAAGGAGTAATTTTGGGGTTTAGGTTTCTAATATTCCTGCATTAGGATATTTTATTTTATTAAGTTTTCAAAACAATGTTTAACTACAAAATTCATGTTCTTTAGAGTTGTATCCCATCAGCCCTTTAGTGCAAGCAGCAGAGACCACATTGCAATGCACAATACAGCACTGAGATAAATTTAATTCTGTGAAAATAGAGCATAAAAGTCTGGAGAAGTCTGGCTTTAACCTTATCACTTATCCTACTTAAAAATAAGGAGGAATAAAGTCATAGCAAATTCTGCTTTCCCACAAGAAATAGTACTGGAAGAAATCACCTTCCAGCTGAAATTTCAACTAAAAAAAGAATAAATCTCATCTCCAACTATATATCAGAGGTTAGATTAACATAAGATTTCAGTATAAGCATTACAGTCTTACAGGAAACAGAAAACCAGAAGACAAGTTTAATTAAGGTGTTTTCTTAATTCCTCTGCAATTATGTTAGCACTAATTAAAAAAAGTTATTAAGCTGCACTAATTTCCATAGAAAGTTACTAGCAAAATGCATTTCTTTTATTGTAGGCTTGATGCCTTGAGGGAGCAGAGCTCAATGGCTGAGTCAGTCAGTAAAACAGCAAACCAATTCCCTTGCATCACGTTCTCCTCTATGTTCTGAATACTAAAGAGGACAGAATATTGAAAACAAAAGCTGAGTGTCTGCCAGTTGAAACATGACTCCACCATGCTGTCTGTAGTGATAACTTGTTCCCTCCTCAATGAGTAAACCAAATGAATCACAACAAACAACGAGGCTGTACAGTATAATACTACAGATTTGTTTACTCCATACATGCATATTCAATTCAACAATAAATATAGGCAGTTACTAAAACTCATTCCACAAGAAAGATTTTTTTTTAATTTGCAATATAACAAAGAGAATCCAATGGTAATGTTACCTCCAGGGTCTTCACTCTTACTCTGCACAGCACACAGCAAGTATGCATTATTTCCCTCCTCTTTTTGTGCAACATCCATATATCAAATAATGAACAACAAAGGCTTCAAGACATTCTCCAATGTAACAATCCAAATTGTTACATTGTTACAGGTTAGGGAAAAAGTTACTTCAAGCACAAGTTCTTTCATTACACATGCATGTGAATCTGAAGATTTACCTATGATCAATTTTTTAAAACGACGTTATTTTTTACAGTCATGGTAGGGTTCACAAGTCTTTGCCAAAACAGCCCATGCCTATGAAAACTCAGTATTCCATTTTTACATCAACAGTCCATGCTTCCCTGCCGGCAAATAAAAGTGCAGTGCACCTGCAGGAATGCAGCTGGAAAGAGTGACAGAAAACCTGACAGTCTTATACTATTGATTTAGAGTGAAGTGATTTCCAGGGCACATTGTGGAATCAGATTTGATAAAACACAAGAGATCAGAAGGAAAAGGCAGCAGCATCAGATGCAAGCCGGGTGGAGCAGGGACAGATGGTAGGATATCCAAGTGAGGGACTCAAGTCTGAGCCAAGTTCAGTAGGTTGCCTCTTGCCAAATCATGTTGATAAAAAGAAACAAATGTCTTTTGACTTGATAAATTAACATAAATGTGGAAATCATTTTATAGTAACAATATTCTGTTGACCCTCAGATCAACCCAGGAACCAGCCAACAAGGGATTATACTCACTTCCTCTCCTCTAATGTTTGTTAGAGATTAAATCACTTAAACCAGTGCCAGGGTTTCTTCTGGAATGTCAGGACACAGCAATAGATGAATTTTCATTTTTCTCACCTCGAAATGTTAATTCAAACAAGATCATTTCTTTGTTGAGAGGACAATACAGCATATAATAACTTTTTCACATAAGTATATTACTAAGTCTGGAACTGTTATAAATATCCCTAATTAGTTTGGCACAGATTGTTCATTAAGGTTTGAAAGGGAACCAGATTTACACAGTATTTTGGGATATGTGCATTTGTTAAACTCTGTGCAGAGGGAAAAAAAATTAGTCAGATAAAGATTAAATAAATATTGTAGCAGTCTTACAATTCTGATTAGGAACTAGGTAAAAAAATAGACATGGAAAAGTATCACACAGCCACAGGACATTGATTTGCAGTAAACATTATTAGAATTCAATATACATTTATTTGGAACACAGTCTAGAAAAAGGATCTTGTAAATACAGTTTGGTAAGTGCTTGGTTACTAAACTGTTTGGATTTTATGTACACAGTAGACAACTTTGAAACAAAAGGTAGTTTTAAAACTTCATCTGAAGGTATTAATGAGAGGATGGAGCCTGTCAACCAGTTTTTACACTTTAGGAAATCCTTTCACTACTGACATCGTAACAAAAGACAATAAAACTTACTGTGCTTAGTTTCTACTTACACTAGAACAATTTACTTTATAATGTTTAGAAATAGAGGGGGGAAAAAAGACATACACAGATAAAATTGGTTAGTCATGAACAAACAGCTGGAGTCTGAAGCATCAGATTCACCTGAAACTGCAATTCAAGGACCAAGCTCCATGTGACCCAAGTTCCAAGGGGAAAACTCCTGTGCCAGCCTTTAATAGAAGAATACAAAAAGGAAAACAAAAGGGATGAAAGAGCTTTAAGAAAAACCCTGAGTACAACAGCACGGACCTTAGAGTAAGATGGGCTGCAGATAAGTGAGCAGAGATGTGGTTTCCTACGTACTTGAGTTATTCCTGAAAATTCATTGAAAATCTACTGGGAACACTTTCACTTCATCCTCATGAAATCGACTCCCAAATTTATGCAGTGTAGAAAAAACAGCGAACACTTCTCAATTTACCTTTATTTCTACACTGACAAATATTTGCAGTATGACGTGCTTGATCAAGATATTACAAGTTCTGGTTCATTTAACTCCCTTAAATTGCTACCATCCTGGCATATATAAAAATGAGGTATCCAGGTAACGTAGGTAACTACACATCACACAGCCATCATTCCTCTTTATTGCTGAAGTCCAAACATTTGACCACAACTTTTGCAATATGAGCACCATAAACTGATAAGGGGATTCCATAGGCATTTTATTACATTAATCTTTTACAGGTCTTCCTATTTTTGCCACCCTCACAAGGAATGAAGTTTTCCTAAACAAAGTGGGGAAATAAAGAATGAAATAACAAAGTTATCTGTCCAGTTAAAAGAGGAGAGAGAGATGAAAACAAATAAGCACAGATAGACCAAAATTCCATAGTTGACTATCAACAGCTGAAACTGCTGGTTAAACTGAACACTGGTTTTGCCCTCTAAGCTACTAAGCAAAAATTTAAGCCTTCAAGGTCTTATTAAAAGTCATAAATAAACTCACTAATGATCTATTTCAGCTATTCCAGAGGTACAACTTTTGCTCTTTATTCCTTCATATACAGGATCATTTCCAACATAATTTAAAAAATTTAGCAGCATGTTTGCAACTCCAGCTGTGACAAGAGCCCATATGTTCCAGCACACTGGCATCGTGACATTGCTAGAGTCAGTTCACAGTTCTAAATCATGTCACAAAATAAGCTTCCCCAACCTGCCCTAATTGGTATGCCTAAACACAGTTCTTTCTAGGATTTTCATAACAGTTGGTTATTTTGAGGCAATGTCACCGAAGCTCAGTGTGTCCCACGCTTTTGAGACACACCTCTTTTCCTGTCCCTGTCTGGATACAATACAGTTGGTACACATATGCCCAAAAAAATCAGTATAAAATTTCTTGGAAGCAGCAAGCATGCTGTGCAAGCACACACCATTTCTGGTTTTATCATGCATAGAAACAAGAGAAAAATTTAGGATGGGTGGATGTAGAGGTCATCTGGTCCAAACTCTTATTCAAAGCCAAGTCAGCATTCCAAGTTGCTGTTATTGCAACTACTACCGTGCTCAGAACCTTGGCCAATGCAGGCCTGCACACCCCCAGATTCTGCAAAATCTCTGAGCAAGTTATTTCAGTGCTTAACCCCATTCACCATCAGAAATTTGATTTCCTGATAACCAGGAGTTTCCTTTGTTGCAATTTACATCTTTTGCATATTACCCTTTTGCTGTCTATCTCTCAGAATCATCTTCATTTTTTCTATGCCACTGGCCCCACCTCTGCAAAAGCTGCCAGGGAATTGCATTTGAGACCATTGTTCATGATTTCTCTAAATATCAATAGCAAAATTACTCATGAAAAAAGGATTAAGACTGGAAGATATCCATGCAGGAAAGAGGAAGACACATCAGGAAAAAGCTAAATGGGTCTTCTGCACACAAGACTGATAGAAACAGGAACACCTGCCTAGCCCAAAAAAACCAAAACACCTACCTTGCGAACATTTCTGCATTCTTTAAGGCTTCCCTCATTTCCAGACCATTCTGGCAATAGCAGAAAACACGGAAGTCATATTTAAAGCAACATAGACAGAAGATCCTGTACTAGGGTCTTTACAGATGCATACATTGATGCTGCAATCTCATCTTTCCTGCATGTACCAGAAAATGAATTTTGATACAGTGCTTCTCTACGTAAAGCAGTTTAACAGGATTTTTGAAACTAGCAAGAGTCTCAGTACATTGGAATTGTGTGTGCCAGTGCAAGGTTTTTAGCTTACAGATTGCAGTCACCCTCCAGAACTATGCCTTACAAGTAGCTGAAATTGCGAGTTAATTATGCTAAAATCCAAACTTAAGACTCAAAGCAAAAAGTATAAGCAAGGCATTCAAACACAGCTAGTTCTCATTCCAGCATCACCCTGAGAAGAAAGAAATCCAGAAAATGTGAAGAATCTCCTGTTTCTGTTAGAGTAAGATCAAACTCACTAGGGAACAAATGTAAAAGCATGTCTGAAAGCACCAGTTATTGCCTGATCCAGGGCAGAGCCAGACGACAGCTCTGTAGATGTCTTAACCGTGTTTCTAAAAGTTACTAATTCAATTTGACTTTATATCAGTGATTTTAATTCCTACAGGGAAAAAACAGCAATACTATATGAATATTTTAGAAGTAACGTCCTGACTGTCTAATCATAGCCTTTACCATATGCATGGGAAGTCAGCTGTGGAGGACTTAGTATTTCTTGCAGGAGAGGTCTGGGGACAAGGTGGGGAGACGCTGTTTCAGAAGAGTTGAGTGCTTAGCCCAGTTATTCTGACATATGAGTTACCTGGATTGCTAAATATGGAATCATCAGGTTTCTGTGACTCCGGAATATTTCTATTTCTTTTATTAATTTTATTAATTTTTATTTCTATTCAAAATTTGTTACATGCAAACAGCAAAGGAACTGAAGGAAAGACTTAGATGGGTCTAAAGACTCAACCTTACATAAGGCTTCTCTATCACTAATGATGGCATTAAGTGTTAACTTCTTATTTATTTTTGAAGAATTTCAGTTTCATATTCTATTTTTTTGGGGGTCAGATAAACAGGTGAATATTTTTATTTCCAGTATTTTTGAGCATCAGTTTCCTTAAAAACCTTCATGTGGACTCTTTCATTGGTAACAGAGCACGATTTAGTTGATACTGTGTGCACACATCTGAAATTTATCATCCTGACCAGAGAAACAGAGTATGTTCACAACCACAAATTACATTTAGTCATACATCTGCTGCACAGTTAGTGTATGTCAACTATGGTAAGAAATGTCTGCCAAGACTCTCTTTTTTTCTGGTTCATCAAGATGTAATTCCTTATCGCCTTCTCTACGTATTCTGCAAGAAAATGTTGGAAGGAGGACAGTGAGTTCTTGACTGGTATAGTCCTAGTCCAAGAGAGTTTTAACTCAGAGGTTGAATATAACAGGAAAGCAAGTAAGCTTCTTTTGAAACAATTAGATCTTTAAGCTGTGTTGAAAAAGGTATTAGAGTACTATTAGAATCTTCTAGTTCTCTTAAAATGACTTTCCACCCTAAAATGATTATTTCCACTCTTTCTGGGCCCCATGGAACTTCAGCCTTATGATATTTGTCTTTACTCTGTTCCACTGCACTCCCATTGATTTTTCTCCCTGACTTCAAGGGTCAAACATCTATCCTTTGTGAACAAGGTCTTCCAGCATCCTTAAGTAACAGAAGATTATATCCCAGCTACTTCAACACTAGTAGAATCTACCTTTGGAAGTGGAGAAAGAAGAAATTGTTTCCTCACACAAGTCCAGCCAGGTCTGTGCCAGCACACAGGACACTAATTCCAACAGAAGAACAAAGATAAGCAAGTAATAACAGGAGATAATATAATTTGGAGATCAGAAACAGCCCTCATACAAAATGGTATGGTTTTGTGCTTTAAAACATTGCCTCAGCTATTTATGCTTCATCAGCAGGGTAGCAATGTGCCCAAAAGACAATCAGTACAGGCTCCTGCTCCCTTGACAGAGAAAAAACAAGTGGCAGAGCAGGAATACTTGCCTTCTGATCTCAGTAATGAGAGTGTGAGCACAAAACCCCCAGTTTTTAACAAACTTGCAGAAAGGAGGAAAGGCAATTTGAATAACAATGAGAAAAATAAATCTCAGAAGTTCAGGGGGTTGCTAAACTTCAGCTTGAGAAGAAAACCTAGGCAAAGAGGCATGGTTATTTGGAAGCTGTATACACAGGGGTTTAGTTTGGTCTGTTGTTTTTTTAAGGGGTTTTGTGTTTTTCATTTTTCTCCCCACTTTCCTGTTTTTCTCTTCAGCATCTGATATTTTTCACTGAAAAGGAAAGAAAAAAAACTACACTATACTAGATCAAGTGATTGAATCCTTTTATGATTTTTGGCCAAAACTCTCTCCAATAAAGCTACATTACAGCTATTTTAAATAGTCTCCATTTGGAGGAAAGAACTGATGCCCATTAGCTAGGTTGCAAGCTGTCAGGATTCCAGGATTTACTTCTTTGCATAAAACAGTTCATCCAGTGTAGCTTTGTCTCATTTCAGTACTTTAAATATTTGCTACTCTTACAAACAAGTAAAGAAGAAGTTGGCAATGATCTGTAATTTTCACCACCTAACATTCTGTCCTTTTAGATAAGATGCATGCTGTATTCCATAGAGGCTCTAAATCTTAACCTTAGAAGCAAATCCCTGAGGTTAAATCCAAGTCCTAGACTTCAGATTTATTTTGTGCTTGCCCTGAAGCTTGGTTTAGATTCAGTAGATAGAGAGATAGATAGGTAGATAGACAGACAGATAGATGAAAAGTCTTCTGGTTTCCCATGTAGAAACTAAAAAATGTGTCTGTATCAAGAGGTTTGACCATAGACATACTGACCAAACACAGCCAATATACAAATAACACTGTTAGCTCTTCTCTCTTTCTGCAGTAACAGACATCTGCAGGCAGTCTATAAAAGGTTCCCAAGAACAGGAATTCTAGTTCTGAGATTTAAAATGGAGTAATTATGGAGTATGCTTTTATTAGTTAAAAGATAAGGAATTGTATACTGACATGTTTAAATTACCCATTCAATTCACAAAAAAACAAACACTCGAAAGAAACCAGAATTAAAGTTACCACGTTAACTTGCCTCCATTATATCTATACACACTACTGTCACACTGACTGATGTCACAAAAACAATCACACAATATTTTTCTCATAAAACATTCATTTTTATAAATAGGCTATACACAGATGTATGCATGTTCGTTCTCCCTGCATCTCAGCCATATATATAGAAGACTGTTTCCATCCTGAGGTATCTCAGTGCCCTAATGAAAAAGTCAGCCGTTGACTGTGCAGATAATTGAGCTATCTGATTAAAAGCTCAGTAAATTTGTGTAAAAGTAGCAGACAGTTTAATTAAATAAGGGAAACCGCAATCAACTGACACAACTCCAGGTCCACAGATAGAGCATTTGTGGAGACAGAGGCTCAGTCTCAAAATCCTATTACCTCAGTGAGGATGAGATTAAGAATTCTCATTGTATACCACTTGTTGCTGTAAAACCAGGCAGTTAAATAATTGATGGAAATCCACACTTCATTCTTTGCTGCAATACAGTGATCTCATTTACACAGATGAAGCTGAATCTCAAGAGAAAGTTTATTAACTAAAGTCATGGAAAAGAACTGAACCAAGCAGTTGAACCAAGTACATTCAGGTCTGCCTTACTAACCAAAACACTGCTATTAAATCTGTTGTGCAAGACTGCTTCAAAGATTTCTTTGCAGAAAATCTGGGGGGGAAACAGGATCATTAGTATTCTAATTAATGAAAGGAAAGGATGATGGTTGGTCAAGTACATTGACTATAAAGGATACATATTAGTGTTGAAAGAAGCAGAACAAGTAGTTAACAAACTCCTTCCATCCTAGCAGTCCAAAGAGGACAAGAAATCAATGTGAGTGACAAATTCTGAATCTTAGGAACTTGGTTTAGAGTTCAGATTTAAACAGTAGCAGATGTTACTAACAATTAGAAAAAAAAAATTGCCTTTATTTCAGAGTAGTTAAATTGTCCTTTCTAAATCCGCATGAAGCATGAGTTACAAACAGATTTTAATAAATTAATTGCCTAATCCACAATCACATGAGCAGTCATTCATGTTTGCAGTCCTGGAACTTTCAATCTGAAATATCACTTGAATCTAATCATGTAACCATCCGTGGTTCCAGTATAATCATAGAGAAATTTAACTTGGCAGGAATGCCTGCAAGTCATTTAGTGTAACTCTAGGATCAGAACAAAGCTAACTTCAAATGTAAACCAAGCTGTCTAGAGCATTAACAGACATACAGTTATCCAGAATAATTTAGAAATCCTTCATTTTTAAGTACTGTGTTGATGAATTAGTATAAGTAAAGTTTAAAGCAAAAAAACACAATACATTACTTCAAAGTGATCAAAATAAATGAATTTTTTTCTGTCTAGTGAGTAATCTTAAGACTCTATTTCCCAGAGAGGTCATGGATTCTCCTTCTCTGGCAATACTCAAAAGCTGTCTGGACAAAATTCTGAGTAATGTGCTTTAGGGGACCCTGCCTGAGCAGGAAGATTGGACTTGATACCATGCAGTGGTCGTTTCCAACTCTATTCTTCAATATTTAAAAGTCCTCCTGAGTTACTCAAATCAATCCAGTATTTATCATTGCGGATGAGTCTCAAGACACTGTCTTTCTACTGTCACAATTTGTCAAATGCACTGCAATAACGGTATTTGGCAGCTTGGTGCTTTCAGAGCCTTTACTATATAACATGGTAAGTAAACAGAATTTTTACAAACTATCATAAATTGGTCCACTTCTTCCTTAGACACTGAAAAATTGTCACAAATCAGCTAGCTGATCTTATCTGATTAATTAAAACTGGGAAATGCTCAAGAAAACACTTCTCCCTCCTTCCTTTCTTCCACTCCTACCATCCCAAAACAAAAAAGCAACCTATAAGAATGTTGAAAAGAAAGTTTAATCTTATAGTTTAAACACATGAAACTGCTAGACTTGGGAGTTCAGCTGTGAAGAGTCAATATAAACTTTCAAGCCCCCCAAATCCATTATATACCAGCAACTGTAATCAAATTGTAAATTCCCTGATATGTTCCTCATTTTTTGGGGGAAATCTGTTTACATCTTCCTTCTATGATTACATAGAAGCATCTAGGGCAGAGATAGAGGAAAGCAAAAGGCAGGAAGAAAGGGACAGAGACCGTACAAAATGAAAATTCAGGTGAAAGAAGTAAAACAATTAGCTGTGTATTAAAAGAAGATAAAATTGAAAGCTAAAATGAGAAGACATATCTACAGAACACATAGTGCATCCTACACATAACAAACATAAATGATATAAATATGGGTCACTTCTTCCTGTTCCACATGGGGACACAGACCAGGATTCAATTTATTATTTTTATTTTATTGACTTGGGGGGTTTGCCATTTCTATTTGCTTGGAGAGGAAAAGATTTGAAATATAGAGAGAGGAAAACAAAAAATAGTTTCATAGTTTTTAAGCCTTAGTATTATCATCAGAACAGGTAATTGTCAGTTTTATTTACATTTGTATAGGAAAGCTTCACTGAAACCAAAATTTAAGATCTGCCATCTTCTCCCGTTCTATTAAGATGCTGCTTAAAAAGACTAGTCTCTATTCCAGCTTCTACCCCTCATTTTATCCCTACAGCAGGGTGGCATTACTATGCAAGATCCTAAAATAGTGCTCAGTGAAGACTTTCTCCAGCAATTTAGGATGCTGATCAAGATACCACAGCTCCTGGGAAGAATTCAGACTCCTTAGTCACTAAAGAGACATTTCCTGAAATGGAGTTTTAATAGAGGCATTACTGTCTGTTGTCCTGGACAGAACTTTCCAAAAGCATCCTCTCTCTAGAAGGCAACTTACAGATGAGAGGCTGCCTAATTTCCCAGGCAAGTTATATAAGCAACACACAGAGAACAAAAAGTGCTATGCTTTTCCTTCACTACAACAGACTGAACTGAGTAAGTGATCATCTGGCTCCGGCATACAGCAGGAACAGACCACAGTTAAGAACTGGTGAAAATCCAGACTCCACCAAGCAAGTGACAAAAAATCTCAGGTTTATTTCTCTGTTCACAGTACAAAGGTCAGCAAGTTATAATGCAACCCTAGCCAGAATAAAATGCCTCAATGATAACTAAAGGCAATTTGAGATTAATCAAAAATTCCTCTCAGTATGACAGAAACAATGAAACTTCAGCAAGGCACACAGTGCATAATGGTCTTGCTGCTTCAAAGGGAGTTGGGAAGAACCATACACAGTTTGCATGAGTAGAGTCAGAGAGGCCCAGAACAAAAAAACTATGATTTTCCTAATCACTGTCATGGGTTTTCATCTACAACTGTTTTTCTCACAGAGAGATGCAGAGTGAGCTCACAGTGGTGGGCTTTTTTCCCTTACATTGCTAATGCAGATTAAAAGTTAGCACATTTCTGAATATTATAATAATAGCAGAGCCTAGTGCTAAGTCTTTTCTCAAGATTTCTTTACACTGATGATTTCTACCTTTTGGGAAAAGGATTTCATTATCTCACTTAAAAACATCCCACACAATCACAGATACATGTATCAACAAGGGAAATTGCAGAATATTATTGGAATGATTGTATTTTAACAGCTTTTACACTAGATACAAATAGTATTACACTTTTTTCCTTTTTAAAGAATTGCAGGACCCCATATTATATGCACACACACATGCTAATGGTAGTATGACAGGTTTTAATATAGTGTTTTGTGTTAGCAGATGGCCCTTCGGTGCTGTGTTTTATTAGTTTGTTTTGCCCAGGAAATATTTGGCTACAGAAACTGCAGCATGTCATTGATTTTATTACATTGGTGGATTATCTCAGAGTCTGGTAATACAAACTGCTTAGGCAGTTATTAATTTAATTTATGTTTTGTTATTACTGAAGAAACCTCTTTGTCATTCCCCGCTGCTATCACTGTCTCCTCATCAATCCCAACTGATAGCGTTCAACATGTATCATTCTTGCCATCAATTAATTTTCCCTGTTTCCTATCCTTTTGGTGTTCCGAGTGGATTCAGCATCCAGCTCAGCTCACATTTCAGTCCATGCCCTGGCTCTCCTTTCCTCCGGTCAGCACTGGTGACAGACTCCCTGCCAGCCACCAGGCTCTGGGACCGCTGCCAGCCTGGCTTTTCTTCTGCTCATATGCTCCAATGCCCCTCCATCTCTCTGTGCAGCATGAGGCTCGTGAGCAAACTCAATGCAGGAGGGGAGTGCTGGTGTAAGACCATCCCTCACTCCTCACAGAGGCACCTGGCACACCGGTGGTTCTTCCACGTCCTTCTGTCAGCTGCCAAGAGCACAAAGCACCCCTCCCTGGTCTAAGCAAAGAAACACCATTAGCCAAAAGCTCATGATGACAATGTTTTGCACAAAGCAAGTGTGATAAATTTACTTCTAAATACAACTTCTTCTATACACTTCCAACAGTTGCTCCAAAATAATTATAGTAGCTTAAAAAAAAAAAAAAGTCTACTTTTCAGCCTTATGTAGGTCATCCAGTGTTGGAAATTAAAACTCTCAGATTCACAACACAGTTGATAGGAATGACTGGAGGGGAAGCAGCATGTAGAGAAGCCCATATGGGCAACATATGCTCCACCAGGAAACCACTAACTTTGTGACAGCAGCAGAATATTCAGGATAATAGATGTTTATACATGGGTCCAAGAACAAGAGTGTAATCTAAAGATGGCAGGCAGTATATCCAACTATAAAATATCCCATTAGAGTAATCCTGCTAAAATACTAAACAATCCAAATTTAATATATTAATAATATAAATTTAATATATTAATAATATTAATCCAAATTTAATTATGAATTCTGAGTCTGCTACCAGTTTTTGTTGGATGTGCAGAAAGGTGTGGAGAAGTCGTCACACTTCCTACGTGGGATAATCACTGTAAGTCACAGAGCTAAATTCTATTCAGAACTCAGCTTGAAGCCACATGTAAATCTACAACTTTCAACTGTAAAGTGGGTGACTAACAGCTGCATCCCAGAAGATAATAATACACAAAATCTTTAACAATTCTTAAAATTTCTAAAAACCCCAAAATACAGCTACAGTGTTTGAATGAGCTGAGCTGTTTTGAGCAGATAAAATAACATTTATTACTTTTTCTGCATTCTGCTTTGACTAGACATTCAAAGATTTTCAAGCAAGCCTATGATTTTCTATGAGCAAAAATTAAAAGTGAAGCTAGAATCTCGGGGGCAAGGGGAGAGAATCAGAAGATATTGTAAGGCAGCAATTTATTATTTCTTTCATATTTCTCAACTTCTTGGATTGAAAAACTATGATCAAAGGGCCATCAGTGTCAAGACAATTTCAACTCCAACTAAATTCTACTAGTTAAAACTTTAATGTATCAGCAGTTCCACCATTTCCATCCATCTTCTAGCACAAACGATTTTTCAAATGTTTTACAAAAATATAAGTCTGGTGTGTTTAGACAAGAAGAAAAGGCTCATTATCAAATAGTTGCATTGCCCTCTAAATACATACTACACTGTAAATACATAACACAACATATTAAAACATTTCAAGGCATTGTTGTCTTTCAAGGAAAAAAAAACAAAACCAAAAAAAACCCAACCAAACAACAACAAACCTCCAAAACCAAAACAAAACTCAACTAAACCCTCCCCAGACCCCCCCACTGTATCACAGCTGCTTCTTCAAAAGCAAATAATCCTATATTTACTAACAGTGCACTTTCAGCAAACAAGGTCTCTAGGAGTGAGGTCTATTTTTACTCACACTACTGAAAGTACCAAAAGCATTCCCACATGCAACAGTGAAACTCATGGTCTCCAAATTCACCAGTGATTCCCCAAAGAGGACCTTTTCTTGCTACACTGCTACTATTTTGTTTGTATCCTCTATTTCCCCCTTACATCTCTTGCAAACCCAAATGCTTCACAGCTCTTGCAGGTACATATTAAGAACATTTTTTATAGAATGTATGGTATTGTAACAATTCAGAACTACACTCTTTGCCATTTCATTTATACACATAGAGATACACTTCTATTACAGGTGTCAAAACCATTTATACTGCTGAGGTGACTCTACAGTTGCATGTAAGTGAATACAACAGTCATTGCCCCCTCCTTTGCTTATTCTTTCAAAATGTACTTGCGGAGATGACCACGTAGTTTTAGATCTAATTTAAGTGTTAACATAATGGAAAAACAAAGGAAATAGAGGAAGGGGAAACGCAGCAATTTGAGAAATGTTACCTTGCTTAAACAATACATTCTCTGTGTATTCCATACATATATATTCACAGTATATATTCACAGTCTCACAGAGAACTGCTCTCTCTTTTGTAGACTAGAGAGTATGAAGGTCAATTATCCCATAAAAATCTTGTGTGCCAGGAGAGATGATTCCTGGTTTGAACTTCAGGGCATGCCATGGACGCATTATGGAAGAAGAGCTTATGTGAGAATCAGCACAACACTCTCAATTTTCTTTCCTTTCCTCTCACATATCTTAATAGTAAGCAGTTATAAACCCTTAAAGGAAAGTGCTAGCTAATTATGCCTTTATCAGCATTTCTTTATATTCTACTTGCACAAAAGACGAAAGTCATAATTTAAATGCAAATTACTGAAGATAAGACAAATACTCAGAGTTTTTAAGAAAATCCATTTTATAAAGAAAGAGAACCACAAAAGAAGTTTAAGTATTAAAAAGCATAGGACAATTAACTTTGTTTTTAAACAAACAGATCTCACTTAATCCTGAATGATGCAACAGTTCATTTTCTGACAAGAACTTGTGATTTCAACTCATGAGTTAATTACCCAGCAACTTGTCTGGCAGCAAAATCCCTGTGACAGAAGTCTTAGAAGCTCAAAGCCTTTCTAGTTGCAATTTCCCTCCACAGATCCAGGAACATATGTTATGTCAAGATACAGATTTCTGAGTTAAAAAAGTTTTGAAAGAGCTTTCAGGGATTCAAACAGACAACCTATATCCTACAAATTTTCTAGGTTCTGCCTTTTAATTTGAACTAGAAAGGTAGAAGGAAAAATATAAAATCTTGATGTTGGACTGGACAAGTGAAGGAACTCATTTAAATGCACAAGTAGAAAGCTCCTGACCCACCGAAGTAATGTACAATAAGACAGTAATTAATAGGAAAAGGAGACAGTAACAAGTGTTTAAATTAGTGAATTTAAATATGTTATTATGTTAGGGACCTAGCATTATTAGTCTTTTTTAGATGGCAGAAATATTTTATATACTTATACAGGCATTTTAGGAAAAAATCAGAACAGAGCACCTGAATATGAGGAAGAACTTTTTTACAGTGTGGATGACCGAGCACTGGAACAGATTGCCCAGAGAGGTTGTGAAGCTTCCCTCACTGGAGATATTCAAGAACTGTCTGCATGCAATCCTGTGCCATGTGCTCCAGGATGACCTTGCTTGAGCAGAGAACTCGGACCAGATGAATCACTGTGGTCTCTTCCAACTTGACCTACTCTCTGATTCAGTGGTTCTGTAATGAATTCCACTTGTTCTGCCATATAGTGTTGAGCTCCCTCACCCTTGCAATAACTACTAAAACTTGAAAATTAAAATAAAGATAAATCTGTTATTTTAAAAGTAAATGTAAATTGTACATAAAAAATCATCCTCCTGTTCACAAATGTATTTAAAAATATTTCACTTAAAGAAGTAATTAAAAATAGCCATACTGTAAGTATCAAAAAAGCATTACCAAATTCTAAAATGCATTTTTTCCCCTACACTTATAAAAAGGTACAACTGAAATTAGTGCATCCAAAAAGGAACCTGTGGTATCATTTGCATCAGTAAGCAATAAAGGGAATATGATTCAACTCCTGATTTAGAAAGACGAATATAATTTAAAAGGGGGTTTTTTGGTTAAAATTCATCAACAATTTCAACTTAACATCAATTTGCACTACTGTAAGTGGATGCTATACAGTTTTTATCTGTAGGTTACCAGTGCCTTTCTAATTGCATTTCTTTAGCTTCCTCATTCTTCCTGAAGATGTTTTACTGTTTTACATAGGTAGTCTTCTCATAGATAATTTTTTTCATTGTTTTGTATTTCAAGTAATCACCTACATTAGAAAGTGAAGGTGACTTCTCCAGCAAGAGGAACAAGGTAAACTCACATCATGCACCTATGCATTGCCCTACCACAGTTAAAGCCTGAGATTTCTGACTAGTAAACATTCTCTAGAAAGGGTTACTGCTGGAAAGCATTAAGTCCTGCGCTTCTATATCACATGAATTTTTAAGTCCCCTCCATTAGACGCCTACATATAGTAACTACAGTTTACTTGACAAAACATTTTGGATTTCAGTTTTTATTCCGTAACTTGAAAGCCAAAGGACTCAATAGTATGAAAGAAGTTACATTAATTCTCAGCTTCTGCAAAGAGGTTTGGTCCCCTGTTCTTTTCCTGACTAGCTAGGAGGGATGAAAGTCAATCTCTGATCTCCAATAGCAGTATGGGGTCACCTCTAGAGACAGAGTACTGCAACACAGCTCACTTCCCCTCCTGGAACAGATCAAAGCCACAATGGACAGAAGCCTTTATATTCATATTTTCTTTGTCCCCTTCAAGTAATAGATAAAACCTGAGAGAGAAAAAAGGAAAGTAATCAGCCTCCCAAGACACTTCCTACTGAACCAGCTCTGCCATCTTCCAGTCTCAAAATTACATCCAGTTTGAGTATGAGTACCTGCAGCACAGATATTGCAAGATAAAAAAAAATGCCACTGATGCGCAAAGGGAGCAAAGGCTGCTTTGCACCTCTGAGGGTTCATCCTCATGCATAGGGAGGCCAAAGGTGACTCTCATTCCCTCTCTCATTTTAATGACAAATCACAAAGAACAGCAATAATCATCATCAAGCAGTAACATTCAATACAAGGGGGTTTAAGTAACTGTATTTATCAGGAAAACTCCTACATGTGATTTTATTCCTAGTGAGAAATGAAACCTTTGTAAAGTCGACTGTTTTGTCCTCCTGCATTATTTAAATCAATTGTTTTACTTTAAATAAATAAAAGAAGAGCACTATGACAATGAACTGCACAGTTCTTGAGTAAACACTACCCCTTCTCTGGTTGCTGCAGCAGATAAATAAAAAGAGCATAATATCCAGTCCACCTAGACCTAAAAAGTAGAAACCAGAAGTTAATTATATCTTTTCAAATAAGAAAAGGGAATGGAAAATGGATTTAAATGTTACCAGAAGAAAGTAATCAACATTATTATGCTACTAGAAAATATGTCAAATGCATAGGGAGAAACAAACCCCATCAATAAATAAGCAATCACTGTATTATGCAAACAGACAGTTCACTTCTAAATAAATTTCTTCCTTCCTATGCATGATTAAACATACTTAGATGCTTTGCTTGGGTAAGCTAGACTGACAGCACTGTATTGGAAACCCCTTAATTGGATCCCACAGAAAAAATTTCAAAGTTTTAGACTGTCGCTTTGTTTCTACGCCCTGCAGTGTTCCCCTCTTTTACCCCAGTGCACCCTGCAGTGTCCAGACAGGCATCCCAGGCAAGTACATGTGTAAAAGGATGGTGGCCTGTACAGGGGTGTTTTTTGGAAAAGCCACAGTACCTCTGTAGGCCAAGAGAGGATTTGAGAGCATGACCAAACCCTGTGTCCAGAAAAGGTATTTTGCCATCTACTTAAAAGCAATCTTTACTTTTATACAAGCTATTGTCTAAAAGTACATGCTGGTCCAGGCATTGGCCATGAGGGGTTACAGGAGTGGCCTCTGTGAGGGGAGGACAGGGTTGCCCTGAGATGGACACAGCTGGTTCCAGACAGCTCCAACCCACCCACTGCAGGGATAATCTGAGCCCCTCATGCACAGTGGCAGCACCTCTGGGAGCAGATACTTGAGAAAGGGCAAAATCCTGCACAGCAGTGGAGTGAGGGAAAAAATGTGAGAACCAGGTGAGAGAAGGGGAGGAAGTGCTTCAGGTGCCAGAGAGACCATGGTGGAGCAAACTGACTCCCAACAGCCCATGGAGACCACACAGGAGCATGTGTGGTATTTTCTGAAGGACTACAGAGCCTGGGGAGGACCTGTGCTGGAACAGGGGAAAAGCAGGAGGAAAGAGCAGCACAGAGGAGCTGTTCTGGACTGGTCACAGCCCTCATTACCTTCCCCACTGTGCCAGATGGGGTGGGGGGGGAAGAAATAGATGAGCTGGAAATGAAGGGGTGATAACGAGCCTGGGAAAAAGATGAGGTGGGATGGGAGTGGAAGGCATTTTAGTTTTGATCACTGTTTCTCACTATCCAGCTCTTCTGACTGACAATAAATTAAATTAATTCTCCTGAAGTCAAGACTGTTTTGCCTGTAATGGTATCTGGTAGGTGATGTCCCTGTCTGTCTTGACACAAACTTCTCCATCTCAGCTTCTCCCCCTGTCCTATTAAGAAAGGGAATGAGAGAGCAGCTGGGTACATGTTTGGCAGCTGGCCAAGGTCAACCTAGCCCAGCTATAAAACTCTGATTTCTGTCTACTCAATCAAGTCTTCAGCACCTGTGTACCCTGAAAAACCTCCAGAAGCTAAAACCTCCTCCCAGCCAAAACCACAAGGGGCTGGCCTGCCCTCTGACACAGCTAAAAACCCAACACAAGTTACAAGGGAAAACTACAAACAGCCATGCTGGCTTTGTCAGTGTGGTCACTCCCCCCGATGAAGGGTACTACCCTCCTCAGCTCAGGGTATCACAGAATCATAGAAAAGTTTGGGTTGGGGACTTAAAGATCATCTAGGTGCAGCGATCCAGCCCCCCTGACATGGGCAGAGAACTTTCCGCTAAACCAGGTTGTTCAAAGCCCCATCTGACCTAGTCTTGAACACCTCAAGGCCTGGGGAATCCAAAACCTCTTCAGGCAATCTGTCCCAATGCCTCTCTACCCTCTCAGTGAAGTAAGTAGAGTTGCTGTCTGTGTGACGTCTGCCCTATGGCACATCACAGAATCACAGAATCTGCTGAGATGGAAGAGACCCACAAGGATCATCGAGTCCGACTCATAGCCCTGCACAGGACGAGCCCCAAGAGTCACACCATGTGCCTGAGAGTATGTCATGGTTTTGCTTTGTGCTGCTAGAAGGTTAAAAATTGTTCCTTTTTTCCCTTGCCTGGTTTTGGGGGAGGGGAGGCTGGTGGGACCAGTTGGTTCCCAAGCAA
>JAWWES010000041.1:21042118-21054679 GCA_035583135.1 Lophotriccus pileatus | reverse complement strand
TAGGGGGAGGAGTTTTGGGTCTCCCCTGTGGTTTGGTCTCAACAAAACACTTGTGTCCCACTCAAACGTAGACAGAGTATCATCCAAATGCTTCTTGAACTCTGTCAGGCTTGGTGCAGTGACCACTTCCCTGGAGAGCCCGTTCCAGCACCCAACTACCTTTTGGGTGAAGAACTTTTTTCTAATATCTAACCTCCTCTAAGCTGCTTATCATAAAGTGTGCAAATCAGTAAACACAATGGGAAATGTTACTGCACTGAACACTACTTGTTTCAAAAAATTCATTGATAATGAATTTAATAATTCATATAAATTTTATGATCAATACAAAAATATTAATGCAACCCATTTCATGAACTATGTGGGGATTTTTTTTGACGATACATCAAGTGTACATTATTTCTTCAGTTTTCACTTGGTTCCATTTTTTCCCTAATGATTTTAGATTCCATGGAAATGCATTGACAAAGGATATTTGGTAGGTGACCTTTGAGTTTTCAAGTAACTTGACTATTCATCACTCTGAGTAACACTATATACTAGCCACTATTTACATTTGGCCTTTGAGCTGCTATGCTCACATATTTTTGAAAGAGCATCTTGCTCACTACCCAGAATTTTTTCTTTTTGAAGTGGTGTTCTCTACAGATAAAGAACTACTTAGGGAAAAAATCTCCACCACACAGTAAATTAGGTGATTGCACAAAAAAAATGCCTTTCTGACAGTATGATCACTGTACTGTCCATGTGAAAAGACTGCAACACAAGAAAGTTTCAGCTCCTTAGTATCTTTTTTTTAAGGAGCTTACTGTGGTTTCAAAGTAATTTTGCCCTGTAATCGTTCAAATGAAAAAGAGAGGTCAGTGGGATAATGAAGAAGAGGAAGGTGCACAGAATAAAAACATTCATCAGTTCTCTGCAAGACACTTGCAACAGGGTTTCTGGCCTTTAACAGCTACCTAAATAGAAGTTTTCCCCTTTTGACCCATAGCCCATACAAATCTCCTCCTGCAACCAACTTCCCAGTGTCTCAGCTCCAAAAAATGTACACTAGGTTTGCCAAGACCGCAACTCAGATCATCAGCCACATCCTCCTTACTTCTAAGACAGACTTCAGTCATAGGACTACACCCATATTTGCCAGCAATGTCTTCTTCTTACCTACAACCCTTCATAAAGCTTTTCATCTGCTTTTTCACTGGCATTCAGGTCTGATGTGCATCTGGACTCCAAGAAATATTTAGTTATTTTGCTGCCAATTTGTTCTTGTGCTCTACATCACATCTAAGCTTTCTACACCATCTGAAGAGCTTTAGACCACTGTATTACAATAATTATTTGAAAGACTACATTTCCACAATACTTTTATTTATCCCTCTGAAACAGTTTATTCTTTTCCATCCCTTACTCTTTGATAGCAAAGACTTTGCACAGCAGACTACTGGCAGCTCATTGAAAGCATCTCTACCCTTGAGAAACAAGTAGCTACAGCAACAAGAGAGCTCTTAGGAATTCTCAAGTGTCAGACAGAAGGATGTTAAACTTGCACACAAGATTTGCAGTAAACGAAAAATCAATAGAGATGCTATGTTATGCGCATGGTATTTTTGTTCCCAGTTTATAAGAGTCTTCTCTAAGTAATTGCATCCCTGTGCTGAAGGCAGACCATTGTTAGGAGCAACAAGTAAACAGACCTGTAATTCAGGTCCCTCACAGGTGAATCTGATTTCACACATGTAAGAAACAGGTAGCTACACTCCCAGAGCACCAGGATGTAAACAGGCTTTGGCAGGGTCTTTGTTTTAACTTCTCCAGTGCATATTCCAGCTAAACAGAAGCCAAAAAAGTGCTCCAAAAAACTCTGATAGTTTGGACCTGGCTCCCTGCCAAATGCCTGAACTCACAGTGGTAACCCCCTTCCCCCTCCCTTCTTCCCTTAGGGCAAAGGAAAAAAACTATGAAAAATTGAAGAACTCGAAATCAATTTAATTATATAAATATATATATATTTACGTATATTACAGTTATATACAATTAAAATATTATGTACACAGCTAAGGGAATCCAAACACCCCTGAAGGGAAAGGGAACACCCCCAAAAGGAAAGGGAAAGGGGGAAAAGGGACAAAAAGGGACACAGAACAAATATACACAACCAAGCATGAGGACTAGCAAAATAACTAGCAAAACAAATCTCACCATGTCCCTCAGAGAAACAAGATCACAGGGCCAGCACTCTCCAACCTCCCGCATGGCAGAGCAGTGGTCACTGCAGGCCTCAGCCCCCAGAGAAGCAAGACCAACGCAAGGACCCACTGCTCCTGAACCTCACTGGAAAAGAAGAGAGAGCGAGGCCTCTATTCTCTCTCTTATTTATACCCTGATTTACGTAAAAATCGTATGGAATACTGGGAACATGGTCACTTCCCTGGTTACAAGCTGGTTACCAGGAAGACCTAGACCAAAACCGTCGTATAAACCAAGCAGGAAGAGCTAATAAACCTAGAGCCAAAATTACGTTTCCCCATAGTCAAGGCACTTTAGAATAAATTGATAAACAAAACTAGTTTTGTTCACACTAAGTTCTGTGTTTAATGTTAGGTGTTTGTTTTGTTTTTTAAACAAAAGCCACATGAAGACCTATGAATATGGTGTAAGACTTTACGAATATAGGCATTTAAGTTCTGACTTTTCTGTTCATTTTTTAAAGAAAAGCATTTTATACTGTGGCTCCAAAATACGCTCATCAAGCTGACCGACTTGCAACAACACAGGTAGTAGTAAAGGAAGAAACACACAACAATTAGAAAAAAAACACAACAAACAACAACATAAACCAAAACAAACAAAAAAAACCCAAAGAAAACAAACAAAGAAAACAAAACAAAAAATTCAATTCTGCAGTGGAAGACAGTCTTCAATGAACACAAGAATAAGTCAGGTAAGAATTCAATACAAAAACTTTCCAAAGACTTTCTAACCTAAAATTTCAGCACCAGAGTGGTGCATACCTATTACAGTGTCCCATGGGTGATAAAAGTGAACGCAGTTCCCAAGGACGAGTAAAAGAGGGATTGCAAGCTCCATGGCAACACAAAGATAATAGACCAGAATGTGTCATGGAAGGAGTCATCAGAAGTACGAAGAGTATATAAGGTATATTCCATGATCTTTTGGGTCTTGCAGTTTATGGTCCTGTTCTTCTACAAAAACTTTGTATTTGAGTTTCCATGTTATTTAGTTATTTCTTGTGCATTTTCAGCTCCATTCATTAAACAGTTCACTTTTACAGATGTGTCTCTCTCAACATTTCAAAACTCCTTGGTAATCCAACCCGGCTTTACAAGCTAGCCAGCTGAAAACAAAACAAAACAAAAATTACCTGAAATAAGTAAGTTGTTAATGACAATTCTGCTCTAATGTCTGATATATAGAAATCCCACATCATGAGCTCTCCTGATATTAGAATTTGCTGTAATCTGCACGTCTGTTTCTCTGAACGCTGATTCCTGAAGGCATTGCCTCTGATATGTAAGAAGTCTAAACTTGCAAGGAAGCAAAGCAGACTCATAGAGGCACTAAGTCTTCCTTTGAAATAAAACTTGAAACTTAAAAATTTAATCTTTAAAAGCCCACATGCCAAGAAAGTTTGCTTTTAGAAACTGCAAAACAGAGGTAGCACTTCTGTTCTTATTTCAGAGACAAACATATGATAGCATGTTGCAAACCAAGAGAAACTGTAGCATGAAGTTACTATGTAATGTTTCAAAGGCAGTAAGCTATCTCAAAAGGTCTTTGCAGAGAATAACTTGAAAATATGGTTAATACTCTTGAGAATGCAGAAAGTAAACAAAACAAATCATATAAAGAATAAGATTCTGGTTTTCAAATTACCATGGGTAGAAAAAGTGTTATTGCCTCTTAAAATCTGACTTCATAAAGTTAATAAATGGACAGACCAATACCTACTGCCAAAGCTAAAGAATGTAACGGTATTTTGCTAAAACGGTTTAATATAATTTGATATCACATTAAAAACACAACCACCAGGTGAGAAGTGCTTGTCTATAGCAGTGTACTACAACGCTGATGTACACATAGAAACAAAGATTCACAGAATCACAGAATATGCTGAGTTGGAAGGGAACCACAAGGATCATCAGAGTCCAACTCCTGGCCCTGCACAGGACCAGCACCAAGAATCACTCTGTGTCTGAGAGTATTGTCCAAATGCTTCTAGAACTCTGTCAGGCTTAGTGCTGTAACCACTTCCCTGGGGTGCTCCAGCACCCAACCACCCTGTGGGGGAAGAACATTTTCTAATATCTATCTTACTTCACATTGACACATTCATCTTCATAGAAAAGTTCTTGAACTCCCATTAGATCAGAAACTTTTAACTCCCATCATATGGCCAAAATTAAATTGGGTAACTTCATCCTGGTGTTTGTCCCAGTGAATATGAGGACATGATTTCAGAAAGAGATGTTTCAACTGGAGAAAAGAGATGTTTCTTAGGACCTCTCTTCCTCTTCCCCCTTTTCACGCAAGCTGAATAATATTGTGTGAGTCAAACTCACTTCGGATTTGATGAATTCTGGTCTGAAGGAAGAGATTCCATGAAACAAAAAATATGGTAAGAATGCAGCTGACCAGAAAAATGAATGCAACAGCCACATTCAACTCTAGATACATTCTGTATTTTAAACAGTTTGGCAACACTTCAGGATGCAGGATATATTTCCTTATGACAGAGTCACATAGATGGATATTCCTTACCACAACTTATTGCAGCCACTTCCCTCTAGCCACAGATGCAGGCAGCTGTGTCCCACCTACACTGCCTACAGAACTCAACTCCCCGGAAATTCTTCTCTAGACCTATGGAAAGTTTTTTTTGTCTCCCATAAGAATGGTCAAAACCCTGAATGGAAAGGTCAGAGTCTTCATTATTGGAGGTGTTCAAATTCCTCCATATGCTCTGTGGAGATATTACCCATCCAGTCAATGCAGACAAGAGATCAAGTCACCTCACTCTACTACAGGAGTTTCATAACCAGCCCAAAATGAGTGGATGACTTAATGAATGAACTATGCACACTAGACTCTGTTCACCAGATTAACACTAACTAAACGTGAGTCCAGACAAGTGTACCCAAATTTATACATCTTAATGAACCTGTCCCCTAACCAAGGTTTTTTTCTTGAACATGTGCAAGAGACTGGAGAAAACAGTTGCTGCCTAAAAACTCGTGGGGGGAGGTTGAGGGAGGTGGGCAGGGCAAGTCCTGCCAAGGTGGGATGGTGCACTGCTCCACATCCCACCAGTGTAGCCTCTGGTCCAACCCAGAATGGCTACTAGCACTGGCAGATCAAAAACCCCACCTGGGGGGGAAGGCCCCGAGAGACCAAAGCAGATAAAAGCAATAGCACAAAGACACATGTGTTTGTGGCCCACCATTTGGATTTTACAGTACCTGAGATCATGCTGGAATTTAAGCAGTGACTATCAATCTTTGTCTGCCCTCTTTCCTTCTCTCTCTCTCTGTCTTTCTCCCCCGATTTCCTCTTCTCGAAATCTGGCTAACTTAAAGTTGGATGAGTTAGAGTTTGCTAAGTCAGTGCTTTGTGGAATGCTTTATTTTGATTGAATGCTGCTTTAAAACTTGTCAAGTACCCTTATTTTCTGAAATTTTCCAGTAAAAGTCTGTTGTTTATCTCCTGAGAACATTGTTGCATTTCTCCCTTACACCTGCCTCAGGGTATAAAAAATCCTAGGCCCCTTTAAGAAACTTATCGAGTGAGTCTGAGGCTTTACAATGTGCAAACTGATCTCTTCAGTTAAATAAAAAATTTAAAACTAGCTAACTCATTTCTGAATCACTGGTTACATCCATGACGATATCTGCCACTTCAATATTACAGCACTTGAGAAGTAATAAAGCCTCTTCATGTATGAAGTGAGAGAAATAATCCTACTAAATAGATAATCTTGTAATTTACAATAATTAGTATATTCCCTGCAATTTTTCCATTCTTTTATGTGCAAAATATATGAAGAGTGGTTGCAGTGCACAACAGTGTAAAGAAAACAGATTTATTCACTGCATGAAGCGCACAAAAATTGTACTGTCACTTAAAAGGCCAACACGAAACTTTGCATCTCTCAGTTTCCATCTTGCATCACAGGTTAGAAAATACTCTGAGAGTAGAGCATTATATTACTCCAAATTACCAGATGTTTCTGGTATCATGACAAGAAGCAGCATGCTAACAATATCCATAATAATCCAGAACTTGTAGAAAATCCACACTTAAGGGGGCTAACAGTGAAAGACCAATGCTTCTCTTATTTTAGAAAATAATATTCTGCATAAGCCAAAAAATGGACTTTTTAAAGAGTATTTAATGGATTATTTAATCATAAACAGTACCAAACAACAGAAAAATAAGGAAAAGAAATCAATCTTTTGTGAGCCTTCTGTAAACCCTTCCCTTCCCTTCCCTTCCCTTCCCTTCCCTTCCCTTCCCTTCGACAAGAGAATTTTTCCCTGGTATTTGATCTCCACTTCTGCTAAATTTCACAGCTATGTAAATAATGCAAATTCAGCCTAAATTTCCAACTTCTAACAGCCAGATGCAGGACTTTCAGGCATATTTACCCACATCATATTGCTCCTACAAACAACTGCTACAAAGTAATCTAAAATAAACAATAATTAAAAAAAAAATTGATGAGCATGTTGCTTACATAGTGAAGTCCCAGCGTCACATGTTCAAGAATAAATTCACACTCTCCATGAGCCATCTGGTTTAAAGCCAAGTATTTTTCTCCTCCACCCAGAAATCTTGTATAAACATATGAACAGTACACACCTAGCAAAAATCAACAATTCCCTCTAAGGCGGATTCACAAACACATTTTATGACAATAAATTTGCAGCCTGACCCTTTCTGAACAGGAGGCTGATAGAAATATCAAAAAAAAGAAGATGTTTTAGAATCTGGTCACTGACTGCTATTGCTATACACCTAATTTTCAGTGCAGTAGTTCCCATTCATATTGGTGGGACTTCATTTAAGTAACACTAAAGTCCTTTCATCACCTCAAGGCTCCTAAGCCACAGACCAATTAGTAATTGCTAAGCTATATATTAGCTCAACAGGAATTTTGGAGTCAAATAACAACAGATCTGCTTCAGACAACTAATGTTTCATACCAGAATTTAAATTACCCAAGTCTTTCAGATGCTTGTCCCTTCTCTAAAATTGAATTTTATCTTTACAGTCATAAACAGTAGGCTCCCATCCACCAAGAGTTTTGTAATTCCTATTAATTTCACTAAACTAGTATCTTCAAAGCAGAAGAGCAAAAAGAATGAGAAGTTGGAGGTGTTATTTTTATTCACAGCTGACCTTCAGAGGCACCGTTGTCAAAACAGGTAAAATCAATTAATTTTATAAAAAATATCAATTACTAGGAAACATTATACTACCTAATCTAGAAGTACACTGGTTCTGAAAAATTTTGCCCAAAAAAATCTGAGAATTTTTCTTCACTAACCCTCCTACAGTTTTCTCCCAAGTCAAAACATACAAGAAAGGGTGATCATCACAACTAATAACTGCCTTCCCCAGAACAAATTATTCCCCTTCTCATCTGCCTATCCTTGCACCATACTCCTCTGCTAATACTTAAACTCCTGGAAAATAATTATCAAAATTATAATATTGAGATTACATTATCTCAACTATTTCATTATATATCAGAAGTGAGGATGGGAGCTGTACTTCTGCAAAGCATATCATGAAACTGTTGCAGTTGCAGCTGCATCCCATGGTCTCACTGAGTTTCAAGAGAATTTTTGTAAAGATAAGAAAAACAAGGGACACATTTTTTTTTACCAGAAGGGCTTCCTACTTTCATCAACAGGTCTTTAAAACATACCACTTCCAGGAAGGAGCAAACCACTGAAACCACTGAAAACTGAGTTGGGAAATCTCTCAGTCTAGAAACAAACCCAGAAATATGGACTCAGCAGCTGACTAGAGACAGTGAAAAATTATCCAGTTTTGCATATCACAATAGTCCATGCTCTAATTTACCTATTTTAATGCAAGGCTCTGTAGCCCTACTATGTTACACCCCTCTGGGCAACTAGGTGGAGCTGACATTTGACACTTGCATATTGATAAAGATAGAAACCCATAGGGGGGGGACACAACACTATTTAGCCATTTTTCAGATCTGTGTAAATTAGGAAAAACCATATTATCATAGTTTTAATTCTGCATGATTTAATTTCTTCATTTCTGCTTAAAGGAAATGGCCAAGAAAATTTTCTCACTCTGCCAGATGCTAGCAAACCTATTTAAGAATGAGGTTTTTAAATTAAAATGTTAAAGTTTACTGGCCTTTTCTTTTCTTTTTTTTTATTCCTTATCATTGCAGAATGGTATGATTTTTCTCAAAGTCTACCACTTGAAAGGAACAATCTCAGAAATGTTTATTTCAAAGCATTGAATAATGTCATTATTAGCATTTTATTTCAAATTATGACTCATGGATATTCATTCTGAAAAGCTACAAAATAAAAGCACTAAGAATCATGCAGTGACAGACCAGGGCAATAATGAAAATGAGAATGAAAATCAATAAAGAGAAAAAGAACTAGAGCAATGGGACCTGGACCATATCACAGACCATAATTCACTGGTGACTAACTCAGACTGAATGCTAACAACTGAATGCTGGCAGGAATCCATTTGATCAAAACCTACCTGATGAGCGCACAGCTCAAAAGGCAAATCATGCAGGTCTCTATGAAGCTAGTCTAATTAGAGCTTAGTGGTGTGACCATTTTTTTGTTCCCTTCTTAAAGAGAAAAAGAAAAAAAAAAAAAGGAAAAAAAGAAGAAAATAGTCTTAAAGCTATTACTGTCTGTAAATGCTTAGTTACAGCTTCACAATACATTCACAAAGCGTATACTTGTGCAAAATCCCACTGAACCAAAGAAAAAGGTCCCCTTCTCACAATCCCTAAAAACCAGGATCCAAGCAGGGCATAGCAGACAGGTGAAGGGGGAGAGGCTAAGTGATTCCAGGACAGCACACATATTTAATAACATGACAGCAGACCAGACAACAGCAGATATTTGAAGGAAACAATGAAAGGAAGTCTGCTGAAAGCCTCCCAGACTTCTGGCTGACAACAACCTCGTTCAAAGACAAGTGTGACAAAAACAGGAGTACAGGGGAATTAGCAGAGTAGAATGAAAGCTGTAAAATTCAAACCCAAGGGATAATAAGGACACTTTCAAACAATGACCACTACAGATCTGCATTTATAGAGAAATCCTTTCAGGCAATGGGAAGTGCTACTAGGGAGCCTACGGAAAGAGACTGACAAGTTATCTTGGCACCACAAAACAGGAGTACAAATGGAGTAAGGACAAAATCCCAAATTGATAGGTTAATATGCTTCACTGTGAGTTACAATGTCTTTCCTTCCATCATATTTAAACATTGGGGGAAGCTGCAGCTTTCTCCTCAGAAAAAGCTTAGGACCCATTTTAATCCAGTGAGAACTCATTGATCAGCTTTAGTTTATGTTCAGTTTTTATTTTCTAGGCTTTCACTTAAGTTCACAGACAAGAAAAAGCACTGCCCTACCATGAAAAAAAAATACCACTAAGTTTTTTGCATGTGGTTTTACAAATTTAGGAGATAGATGAAATGTAGCTTTCTGCTTACAAATGGAACAGTAAACCGTAGGAAGAAATCACAGTGTTTTCCAGAGGTTGCTTTAAACCTCTGCTCAGTTAACTTAAGTGAGGTTTCCAGTCAACTCATGAGCATCTGAACTGACACCAAAGGCTTAATCAGACTGTAGGAGTGGAAAATCTGTATTTTTTTCCTCATAAAAACACTGCATACTGTAAGGTTGGTTTTATTGTTTGTTGGTTTTTATAATACCCACTTGCTTTAAAGGGAGGTTTTTTTAACAGTAACAATTCAGCTTTGGAAAAAAGAAATTGGATTAACCCTGTCACATACAATTATCAAGTATGTTTCCCTTTCAGATCACCAGGAGGGGCTGACCAATAGATCTTTAGATGCTCATCACAGGCTTTCTCATTTAAGTTGGAAGTAAATTCTTTTTTAACCCTAAAAAGGCTACCTAAGAAAATTTCAGTAGACACTGTGCTGGTAATTTATGTACTCCTGATCTCCACCTCTCCCACTGTCACAGAAAAAAAAAATGGCACAGTGATTAGGTACATGCCAGAGGAGCAGAGCTGATGCTCTTACCACACAACCCTTGAATAATGAACTGGGGGTTGGTCTCATATTCTGGAGAGGCAATTTCCTTTCCAAACTTCAGATAAAAATCAACTTTCAATATTTCTACTATTTTCAAAGTGACAGTTGAGAAGCAATACTTATTTATCCTTCCTGTTCTGCACAGAGAGCATAATGATGAAGGACCAAAGCATACAAAAGTCAGAGCTATTTTCTTCCTCCAGCTCCCACTTCTGCACTCCTTTACTGAGACTAAAAAGTTAATTTGACAGGATGCCTCTTTTTCCCCTTTGTAAAGCTTTTCTTCCTTCTGGTGGAAAGGAAAACACAATCCTAAACTAAAAGAAAAGACACATATACCATTCTGTAAAATCCAGTATAGTTTAGGAGTGTGAGAAGGGGAAGAGTTGTGGTGAATGAGGTTTGCTTAACTTTGTATAATTAAACCTTGAAGGAACAAGAACCAGATTTTTGAAGTGATTCACTTGGTCCCCAGCACAAGCACAAGTACTGCTCTCAAGAAGTGCAGAAATAATTACTGACCTTCAGAATAATTCACAGTATGTTCTTCGTAACAGCTTTTCCTAAAATTATAATTATTTAGAAGTGCTGAGTAGGAGTAAGGCAGACAGGCCAAGGCTCCTTGCAACTTTCCAGTGCTAGGAGATGACTGAATTACAGCACTACAGGCAGAATAAAAGATGATGTAGAGCCAGAAGTCACTCATTCTTGTGCTCTATTGAACCACAAAGTTATGGTGGAAGGAAAGTAAAGAAAGTTAGGAAGGAAGCATAAATCTATGTCTCCTGTTGCAAAGAAAATTAATGTATATACCTGTCAGTGAGTTGGAAAACAAAAATATTGGCTTAAGTATACTGGATAATATTTTAGAGAGAAGAATTCACTCCAAATGCTGCAGCAGTTATACATGCTTGCTACAAGTATTCAAGTCACATGCAAAAGCATAGTAAAAATTCACAACTCTGTACACATTCTGTACAGAAATAAACATGTCCTGGCCATTTAACCTCCCAAGGTCAACAAAAAGCTTGACAGAACAGATGTCTTCTTTAGATGAGTCAGAAAGTTGTCCACAATTGCCGAAAGAAACCTCCTTCCCAAAAGAGTCCAGCAGGTCTCTATATTCAGAGGACCATAGACTCCTCAGGAGAAGAACATAAAAATAAGTTTAGAATCCGGGTAATGGGGCACCATCTGACCCAGAATGGGAAGGATTACAAAGTCACAGATTTATCAGATTTATTTAAGAGATGTCAAAAATCAAGTAATACATTTTCTTTTTATTCTTGCTTCCTGACTAAAAGAATGTTGTAGATCTTATCGAGACAACAGTTAAGCACCTGAGACACTGCCACAAAGGGAAAAGAGACTCCATAAAAACATGGGAGTAAGTATTAAAGGAGAAATAGCAGGAAAGGTAGCTGCAAAGTTCTGGAGGGCTGTACCTGCAAATTAAGCATACATGCAGTATTTCCAGCTTGTTACGACAGAGAGAACAGGAAAACAACATTCTGAATTTGAAGACTGATATTGATATTCCAGGCTGGGATGCCTGGAATAGCACACAGAGTGGATAAAAAAAATGTACTGGAATTAAAAACAATACTGGAAAACACAGCCAGCATGTGAGCTGTGGTAACAGAAACAGGGTAAAATTCAGCATCCCACACTTCAGGCGAGGACCCACAAGAACTTCTGTGAGATTTTCATTCTTGGCTACTCGGAGCTGAGGTTTCAAATGCACTGCCTCAGCTCACCCCAGGCACATGCTAATGTGACATGAGAAGGAGGGTACACTAATTCCAGCTGCAAAAAGATAAAGGCTGTTAGTATAATCAGAGAAGGAGAGAGAATACTGCCTGAGGGATGGTTCAAACCTTGGATTGTTTCATATACCAGAATGAGACACCATCCTCTGCCAAATCCTTCAGGAAGGAAATGCTGTTACTGTAGTGGAAGGGCAAAGCTGACAGTACCTGGGTATAAACCAAACTGCAAATGCATTCTGTTGGGAAACAAAAGTCTCACAACCACCAGAGTAAAGAAAAACAGTGGGGCTACCTAACAACTGAAGTTTCACCTGTTTATAAAAGAGAGATCTTGGTTTTGGACATGAGACTGACTGACTCAAGCCAGGAGGTTGTTTCCCATTTGCCCTACAAGTAACTTGTTTGTGTGTTAAAGACATTATCAGCTTTGCAATAATTCTGCAAGATAATCTTTCCATCCCACAGCAAA
>JAWWES010000041.1:21022217-21042018 GCA_035583135.1 Lophotriccus pileatus | reverse complement strand
AGTAACTTGTTTGTGTGTTAAAGACATTATCAGCTTTGCAATAATTCTGCAAGATAATCTTTCCATCCCACAGCAAAACAACAATTTCATTCAGCCATGATATTTGCCAGGATGCTTATTTGGTGTACCTGAGGCACAGCAGCTTTGTTAGCCTGGCTTATCACATGTTCTGTCAAAAGCAAAGCATTTAGTTCAACAGGTATCATTAAAGGCACAAATATGGTAGCAGAGTGGCTTGGCAGCAGAGATGTTATTCCCTGGTAACTATCTGGTGATTCAGAAAGAATCTTGTGAACTGGCAGGTGAATAAAATACCTCGTTTAACACAATAACTACTGAGGGGAAAACTTACAGCTATCTTATTTGTGTCACCTTTCAGAAACGCCCCTTATTTGTTTTCCTAGGTTGTATGCACACAATCTGCAAATACACACACAAAACTGTTTAGAAGCTACTGCATCAAAAATGATGTCCCTAACTCAGACTATCAACCCCTCTTTAAAACTGTATTAGTTTAGTCCATTATAATCTTTCTCACTCTTCTGCACTGATTGCACAAATTTATTTATTTGCTATTGAAAAAAAAACCCCAAACCCAACAACAAACCAACAAGACAAATTATTTCAATGCTTTATTTGGCTTACAATCATTGGTCTTAAAATTAGCAAGCAACTTACAAGTATTTTGAGATAGTTTTCTATTTTGATAGCATCCTAAGTTTGGGGTTTTTTTTATTATTCATATGAATGACTGTGATAAGTAAATACTACCTGACATCTGCCTTACACACACAAATGCACATACAGTCCAAGGATGGGTTCACTCCACTGATAAAATGACCTAGTTTCTCCCTCTGAATCCTTCAGCCTTTTGGAAAGGAAAGGTTAGAGGCTACCTATCTTCTTTTAATGTTATTATGCAGTTCTGTTCATTTTCAAGGCTGTCCAGCACTACAGATTGAAATGGATTTGCCTTGCTTACCATTTGTATTGCTCAGAGCTTCAACACCTTACACCTCTTTACCCAGTCCCTCAGACGACACATCACTCCAGCTATTATAATCAGGATGCATTACCCCATTTATCTTATCAGCACTGAGGCAACACCATCTGATCACTGATATGAAGAAGCTGTTCCACTCTAACCACTTCACTGTTAAAAAAAAAATAGACCAACTTCTTTTTTTTTCCCCAAAAAGTGGCTTATGGCAGCTCTGTTTGCTGCTCTGCAGCCTCAATGAAGTCACACTGAGTAAAAGGTAAGTGCTGTCTGCACATTTGTGCAGTGAAGGAGGATATTTTTTTTTTTAACCACACAATCAGCATAGCTGTTTTCCTGTTGGAACTACTTATTTTTCCACTATATGAAAAAAATACAAATTGAATCAAATTAGGAAAATAAATTATCCTTCATGCTGAGAACACATATGCTTCCAGAGCAAGTGTCTGCAGCCGAGGTATAAATCCATCCTAAATACAAACCAAAAATGATATGTAAGTCATGCTTGTAAAACTCAAAGAGCAGAAATGAAATAGTAGAAATTCTGTACTGATTTCAACAGGGCACACTCTGAGCTAGCCCTAAGGAATCATAACAATTCTAAAAGCTCAATATTAATAAAAATTAATATTTTACTATTAACATAAGCCTTGGGACATCTTTGCTTCCTTATCACAAGGTTTAAGAGTTTGTTTTACATGAAGTGGCTACCAAACCTAGCTGAGGTAGAAATATAGATCTGCAGAGTTTGGGATATTGGGTTTGTTGTTGGTTTGGGGGATTGGGAGTGAGTGATATTTGTTTTTAAAGAAATTAAATGGCAATTTACAACTTCTACTACAATAGACAGAACAAAAAAAAATCACATTTTTGAAAAAGTAGTAGTATTAAGTAACTTGTATTTCAGTATTTTATGCTCAATGCGTAACTTCTTTGAAACTGATGAGATCATAACTTTTTTTTTTAATAGCAATCACAACATTTCATGAGTGGAAACACTCATTCTACTCTCCTCACATATTATCCATAGCTTTTTTCCGTGTCTCTCTTATGCATATGCACACACTGTCTCGCTCCTCTTTTATATATAAACACACAAATGCGTGTTTTTCCCATCCCATAGGGAATTTGGCAGAACCACAGCATGCAGGAAGCAGGGATGCCCCACCAGCAGCAGGACCCTCTGCCTCAGGCACAGATCAGGGTCACAGTCTCACTTTGAGCACACACGAGTCAATTCCTTCCCTTCTTCCAGTATGTGAATACATTCAGAGTTACAACACACAGCCTTATGAGACCCAATAAATACTAATCAATTCACGACAACACACAACCTTATGTGACCAACGAGATACTGATGAATTTATTGAAACACAGAACAACTAAAAGACACTACAAAGGACACTGGTATTTCAGTTCTGGGTCTGCTCCATCTGTGAACATGAATTCCACATAATGGGAGGCTCATTACAATGATCACAAATTGATCAGGGAGAATTAAATGTTATGCCTATAACACCACACAACAGTGCATTGGTCTCTCAGCCTAATTACTTAAAGGCTGCCTTCATGTGCACTCAAGGACTTTGGGGAACCTGAAGCCTCCTCCCTCAGCCTCCAGCAGATACTCAGAACCAGGACAGGAAATTACAACTAGGATTCCATGCTTCCAAGCATTTATTTTTATTTATTCCTAATCTAAGTTTCTATAAATGTGTCAGTGTAATTTAATATTAGGGCTATTTAAGACAATTCAAGTTAATAAATTAAGGAGTACCCAATTAGGCAGGAACACACAAAAAGGTGCCTGCATAACACTTCACTCCTGATTAGCCCCTTTAAAGAATTGCTTTAGGATAAAGAAACTTATTAATCAAGCTAATTTTTTTATTTTTTATGAAAAAAGACAAACCTTTAAACTTTCAATTTTTTTTTCTGTCAGATATAATTTCCATATTGCTGTTTTTTCAAGAACACAGAAAATCACAGTCCATTTGGTGGCCCATACACTTGATGACCAACAGTTGCTACACATATACATGCTAAGAATAAATATAGAGAGGATGCTACCCAGTGCTCTGAAAGCACTCTCAGCTCTTTGAACAGTAGACTATCGAAAAGCCAACTATTAAAAGAAAATACACTATGACAGTATATTTCATAAGCAGATTCTAGGGAAGTCATACATTAAAAAAAATTGAAAAGAGCATTTGATATTAAAATGGAAATATTATTCCTATTTTACCTGTCATTCTGACCCTGTTAATTCCCACCAGCATTATTATCCTGAGCACTACAAAGTATAAGCAGAGCAACCTCTTGCAAACCAGTTAAGGTCTATCTGCAGGATTAGATTCAGTGAATGGCTCAGAGTGTCACAATATTTTCCAAGGGCATTTTATTTGCTCTCTAGAGATACTCTTGAAAATGATTTCTCAGTCATTAATTATTCATTCTATTTCTTATAATCAGTTCTTTTAATTAGTATCCCAGGCAGCTTTGCCGAGGATCCCACACTTTCTGTAATTAGGGGCAGTTTGTTGTCCCTAATTAACTTCAGACATAGCAGAACTCTTATTACTTTGTTACTTCAGCTGTTTTCATGTTTGCATCACATATTCTGTCCTGCTTTAATGGCTCAGAAAGGAGACTGCCCTGTTGTGCTATTTATCTCATTTAGGTTCCATCTCTCTTTCTTGACTGTGTGTTAGCTGCTTTATATTAAATCTCTCTGACTCTCTTTGAAGTCACATCTACGTTGGCAAGCAGTGTGACACCAGAAAAGTGCATCTGCATGGTGAAACAGAACCCTGCCGGCCTGTAGTTTCCTTCCCATGTGTGCTGTTCTGCATAATTAAGTGCACTTGTAACAGACACAGCTTGTAATATAGCAAGAGGGTCATGTATGGAGGCTTTAACCAGTTTACTGATTTTATCATACCTCTGTGACCTCTTGAAGGCCATTCCAGACTGAGCTCTAACAACTGCAGTTAACAATTGATGTGTTAGAGTTTAAATATCCATAACACACAAAACAGCTAGCAGTTTAGGAATAATCTGAATAACTTTATTGCCATTTTAAGTAAATAATACTTCTAATTCTTACATGATGCTTTTCATCTATAGACAGCAAGGTATATTAAGGCAGCAGAAAGACTCTTGGAATCCACTTGTTCCAAAGAAAGTTTGAGGAAGAGCTAGGCAAACACCACCAATAATACCAGCCCTGTTTCTAGGGACAGTGAACTGCTGTCCACTGTTGTGATTCAGAAGTAAAGAGGTTTTAAAAATTCTCCAACACAGCCTGTGGGCAAAGAGGGGACAAACAAATATTCACCTGGCTCTAACAGTCTGATTCAACAGTCTGATACCAGTGGGTGACTGATCTGCAGAACAAGGAGATCACTTTTATATTACACAGTTAAGAATAACATTCTTATTTCCTTCTCAGCAACACACAAGCAAAATACATCCATATATGCACAGGCCGCTAGATCTCATAATTCTCAGACTACCTTTGTAGGATGTTTTGGTTTTCATATTGTAGGTGGTAAAACAGAAGGCTTGTAGTCACAAAACACAGCTAGTCACTTTGTAACATTTATTACCACAGAAAATGGCCTGGAAACATTAAGTAAGGGTACTTAAAAACTTGGGTAGCACAACTGGGTAACTTTAAAAGCTGGACTTAATCTCAAGTGGTGTTTTTAAAGTAAATGAATTTGGGAGCCAAAGTATGCTGAAATTTCTTGTATCACAGAACATTTAAGGTAAAATGCTTCAAATTACTTCATAACTATGTACTAGCAAGCTCAGAACCTCCACTGTGTGAAGCATATGTGTGGTTATGAGAATGATACTGCATTTGGAGCTAAGTCACCACACCAATATCTGTCTGTTTAGGCAAATATTCCAACTCAGAAAGCGGATGATTACTAGAAGAAAACATTTCTAATGGAGTTTGTTAACTTTTAGCTCCAAATAATACCACTATTTACTCTTAAATTCCCACTGGTAAGATGGTGAAAAATCCTCTGCCTTTTAATGACACTGTAGGAAGGGAGAGAGAATGAGAGAAGAACTGATTGTTAAAATGATTTAATATCAGATCTATACAAAAAAACCCTCTTATTTATTTTTATTTCTTTTCTTTGTTTATGCTCCATCCATAAAGAGATAAAAATAAAAAATATTTTAAATGGTCAATATTAATAGTTTAATATTAATGCATATTTGATGTATTAAACAGTGGAACAGTGAAACATACATAGAACACTTTTGAACAAGAAACAACCTTTCTACAAGGCCTCAGAATACATAATTTAGAAATAAATGAAGGAATGTATCAGCAATAGGCACAAACTGGAGATGCTTCCCAGCAAAAGCCATCAAGATAAACATTTGGCGTAGGCTGCCTGAAGGTAGATATTTTTAAAAAACCAGAAAACTCATGAATTCACCATTAGAAAAACCTAAACATATGAAACAACTCCAACCTTCTACTGAAAAAAAAAAAAAAAAAACAGTTTTCCCCAGTGCACTATATCCTGCTACTGATTTTCATGGACTCCAACTCCTGCGCCCCACGTTTCTCACCAGCCCTTTACACTTCACATTTTGTATTACTGACATGAATATTGAGATTATTCACTTTTTTCCAGTTTTGTCCTTTCTTCCATGTCCTCATCTGTGGCCGAAACAAGTCTACTCAAAGTACTATCCTAAGGATTTTTTTTTTTGATATCTATACTATCACTCAAAGTATCCCTCCAGCACTTTCATTAAACAGAAGCTGTCAGCCTCTATTTCTAAAACCTCACAAACAAGACAGCTGAAGATAAATGAATAATTAATGGTTGAGAGAAAAATGGAAACAGAGCTGGAGAAAAAATCTTGCACAATCAACTTCTCTTTTTCTAATTTTTCTTCACCAGGTCACGTAGTTAAAAAAACACTCACTGTAGTTCATTCTTCACAATACTGTTAATTAATGCTTTTCCCCTTCCTGACAGGAAAAACACTCAAGAATATTCTTGACTTCATGCATACTTCATGCTTGAAGAGAACCATATGCTTTATCTCCTCACTGCAAAATAAATAAGAACCAGAAATAAATTTTTTTAAATAAGTACCATCAACTTCTAGAGAATTTTAAATACAAAATGAAAAGCCTTCAATGCTTATGGCTGAGAAAATAACCTTTAAAATGCAAACTTAAACTGATGCAGCCTGGTATCGACATGCAAACACTTCATCTCTCCTGCTGCTCAGAGTTTCCCACACACAGCAACAAATTGAAAACTGCCTTTTCACAGCTGCTACTCTGAAACCTGGGGGAATCAGCTGCAACACACAAGAACTGGGCTGCTTTCAATTCAGTGCCAGCACTTCTAGGCAGAAATGGGCACTGGAGATAAGTACTAGGCAAACGCAACAGGACTTCAGCAGATGCTGTTCCTCTCCCCGGCTCCTGTCCTGAATGGCAATAGCTAGAAGCCATGGAGAGGTCTGAGTTACCAGACCTGTGCATGCCACTGCCATCAGCTGGCAGCAAGAGGAGTAACTTGGAAAGAAATACAGGAGTCATGTTTGCAGCTAATGTGCCAAAAAAAATATAAAATATGAAAAATTACTTAAAGATTAAAGAGTTTAAAAACCTTAGAGGCTGCTAGTAACATACTAACTAGGGCTCAGTCCAACTAAATATAGAACCAGAGTCAAGGCACAAAGACTGGCACCCCAACATATTCAGTCAGCAAAGGCAAGCCAAGGACTTTCCTAGAAGACAACACATCATCCCATCTTCCCCTGTGGATATCTCTTGGGTTGAGAAAGCAAGTTTTGTCCCTGAGCTATTAGCTTTCCAGTTTTAGCAGGGGAAGCAGCAGCAGATGCTAGAAACGTAGGAGATATGTACACACAAAATAGAAACAAGGGTAACAGGAGAGTAGAAGACAAATACAGAGGTACATTTAAAAAGCAAAACAATACATTGTGAAAGCAACTTCAGGATGATTTTCACTAATGTGAAAAAGCAATGGTAAAAAGCCAGAAGGATTAAAAACAATTCTAATAACCAGCATGCAAATGGACAGTCAAATGGTTAGTAGTGTCTCCAAACATGAACTAATGACAGCAGGTGTGCATGGGGGAGCAAGGAAGGGAAAATGAAAATTTGCTTTTATAGAAATGCATCATTCAATGAACGGTTAACTAGCAACCAACAAGCATTTTCTGCTCTGGCAATATTGTATAGTTAAAGACAGTACATGGTAATGGTTATTCTGATATATTGCCCCTCTCCAGATACACGTAAAGAAGTGTGGCTCAGAGGGGAAAAGAGTATTTTCACCAGCTTTGTTATTCCATAGCAGCAATGAGTATATTTTTCAAATAATTTCAGAGAAAGTATTAAAGACAAGATGAGCTGATTTGGTATTTCTGCTTCTCAGTCACCAATTACAGCAGTTCAGATGCACAAAATATAATGTGAGAATAACAACTGCAAAGGGTGAGAAATGCAAGGCAGTCCAGCCAGCCAATTCCCCCATACAGTTCCTGCAGAGATGGAGACAATCAACTAATCCTTCAAACTCTCCTCGTCAACTCCCCTGTAGAAAAAACCTAATAACTAGTCTTCCTCAGGCACTTTAAATGGGGTACATGCCAACAAAGTCAACACACTTGTCAAACTGTGTGTGTGACAAAAAAAAAAAAAAGAAACAACCTGTGGTCACTCATTCAGGAAAAAAAAAAAAAATTGCCCCATCAAATAATAATAAATAAAAAAGAATCAAATTTCAAAGGCAAGTACAGGTAAAATAGGCAGGGAAAACAAAACAATCAAGTAAAAAGAAGAGACTGATGAATTTTTCATCACAGTAGACTAGGTTTGCAGACTGCCCATACACATTCACTTCATAACACAGCTGTTTATCAGCTCCTGGTTTTCCCAGCACATTGTCTAGCTTTTGGCCAAGCTCCAGCTATCAATTCTGAACTGGCAGGCCAACAGAAGAATTTAGGATCAAAACAAAACTCTGAAGAACTGTCATTTCTGAAGCAGCGCTAGTAACTTGAAGGCTCCGCTTCTCTTGCCATCCTTCAGTATTTCTTCAGCCATGGGTTGATTCAATTGCCCATGGCGAGCAACTTTCCTACTGCAGGCAAACCCAATTTCTTCTCCAAAGAGCCAGTTCTGACGGGGCAAAAAGATCTATTTGCAAATAATCTTGTCTGAATATGTAAAGAGGTCTACAGGTCACCATATTATGGGCTTCAACAGGATTTACCAAAACACTCTATACTCACTTGCCTGCAAATAAAATACACACAGCTGAGAGCAAGGCGTTATGGGGGAAAAGAAGGCAAATAAACTTGATTTAAAATTACTTCATGAAACACCACAAAAAGACCTGAAATTTTTCTAAGGGAAAGAATGAAGGTAGCAATGGAAGACATTCCTAGAAAGCTCTTTAGCAGAATTCTGATCAGATGACCAAGTTTTACAGCTAAGCTCTTCCTCTTAAATGTGACTAGAGCTTCTGAAAAAAATGGCTTTGGATGTACTCTTCTTACTATCGTAGCAGTGCAGAAAGCAACTCTTATGAAGCAGGCTCAGAAGCCAAGAGACATTTTTTCTTTCCCAAGAAGATACACACCACCAGCTCAAAAGTAAGGAAATACGGGGCTTGGACAGGAGAAATAAAAACACCGAGAATAAAATTGATCCAGAGAATGAAGTCTATCCCCACAGCCAGCATTTTTCTGATACTGCTACTTAGTGGACACATATTACTATAAACCTCTTCTTTAGAGGTAAACTCCAAGAAACAGGAAAGAACAAACTCACAGAATTCAGATGAAAATAAATTATTGATTATTTCTGCTCCTACTTTAAGAATTAACTAGAAGTCAGTGTTTTCTATCTACTCATGATTGAGCAGCTGGATAGGAGAGAAAAAATGGTCATCGAGTATTCAGGAAATAAAGTCATTCAGTTATGAATTTTACACAGCCAGATCAATTACTTCTGCTACCTATCACCTATGAAAGCAAGACTTGAATTATCAGCTTTGATGTACTAAGCCTTTCATGCACTATGAAATCTTGTTTAGCCTAGGAGTGTTAAGTTCTCCCTCAGTCTTGTGTTTCTGTGTGGCCACTTGATTACTAGAGTAAATTTTAAAATGTTGAGGAAGAAAAACACAGGAAGAACTTTTTTGTTAGTTAATTGTAGCATTTCGTTGTCCCTTCCTTTCTCAGGAACTTTAACTCTGATTTGTCTTCTAGATATAGAACCTGCCTTTGGCATATACTCCCTGAGTAAAACTAGGTGGGTACACACAAGTGTACCAGTGATTAGTATAAACAGCAATTACCAAGGTCATCAGCTAATCACTGACAGTGTATGTTCACAGACACCACTTTCCCTTGATGGAAGAAAGTCACAATGGCAATGCATTTCCTTTACCATCTAAATCTCAGTCTGCTGGATTGAGATTCAGTTTGGCTGGCGTAGGAGAACACAAGGAAGAAGAATGGGATGTGTTAAATATTTTCTTCTTCTCTTTTGCTGGGACTAGAAACAAAGAGGAGTGGAGACACAGAAAATAAAAATGCTGAAATACGTTCAAGAGGACTCATAAAAACGTGGTAACAGCAAAAAAGTTATAGTCACTTTAAACCAGGGTCAAACCTTGCTTTACAGAAGAACCACATACAGTGCATTGATGCATTAATATTTCTCTAAAAGTAGGAAAATACATTACTAAATGTCCATAAATATCTATTGAAAATATGTTACTAAATACATACTAGCTCTACTCTTTAGAGCAAACTCCATCTTTGTCAGGATTTGCCACCCAATCTTGAAAATTCACATCATGTTTCAGCTCCACATCTCCAATATTTGCTTATTCCTCCTTCTCTATTAAAAATCTACTTGCAACCAAAATAAGACAGGATGTAATAGTAGGCCACTAACTAACTCTGAACAGTTAAAGTATTTCTACCAAATATCCTGAAGATTAAAAAAAAAAAAAAAAAGAAATGCAGTGTTATTATAAAAATACGTGAATCAGCAAAATCTGGGCTAAATGACATTAAATTTGTCATTAAAAAGAAGTTAGCGGAATTGATTAACTCTGGTGAGTTATAATACTTCTTTTTTTTCTCAGAGTTTGATTTTTTTAGTTAATCTTATCTATCACAATACAGCAGAGTTAATTTTACTTAGCAAGAAGAAGGGACAACAGAGGAATGAAACACTGCCTGCATTTAAAATTCTTTAATTAGTATAACGCAGTCCTTTAAGTATGGTAGTTTCAAGATACTGTATAGTGTATTTTAATCTGATACTAAAGCAAGAAAATAAGAAGCCAGCCATACTGTAATCCATTTCCTTACTGATATTACAATGCAGTTGAGGATATTTGATACATGAATTCTATTTCATTCCCTTACTGGATAATACGTTCCACATTAAAAAGGAAGAACGCAGCACATTAAAATACTGCCGAATGCAGTTTTTGCTCAGCAATATGCCGAATGAACTGGTAGAAAGAACAAATTACTTCTGCTCTTAAGCAGGGTGGATACTATTCTTAGGTTATCAGAAAGACTGCTGGTGCAAAAGCATTACAAAGAGTGCACAAGCTGAAACAGGCAGAGAGCTGGAACCACAGAGCATCCCAGGTTCTCATTCAAAACCATGTCTTGGATCACTTGTCTACTGATGATGGACAGGACATGCAGTAGTTAACAGCTCCAGTTAAATAATACGGGTAAGAAACCTCAGTCCAGCTCGCAGTGGACAGCCAGTCACATCACACAAGTCAGAAGTGAAGCAAAAGCAAGAGATCAAGGAACAATCCATATCTGTATCATACCATGGCAGAGAGAAAATTAATTCAGGAAATAAGACAGACTTTCATCCCATGGAATATAAATCAAAGAATCACAGAATGGGTAAGGTTGGAAGGCACCACAGTGGGTCATCTCATCCAACCTCACTGCCTGATGAGGGTCATTCCAGAGCACGTTGCACAGGATTGCATCCAGACAGTTCTTAAATATCTCCAGTGAGGGAGACTCTAAAACCTCTTTGGCCAACCTGTTCCAGTGCCTGGTCACCTGCACAGTAAAAAAGTTCTTCCTCATATTCAGGTGGAACTTCCTGTGCATCAGTTTCTGCCCACTGCCTCTTGTCCTATTGCTTGGCACCACCAAGAAGAGCCTGGCTCCATCCTCTTGACACCCTCCCTTTAGATATTTATACACATTGATGAGGTCCCCCCTCAGTCATCTCTATCTCTTCTCACCTATCACATCTCCAAAAGTGTCTTCCTTTGGGGCACGGCGTAAGACAGGTGGTTGTACTCTCATTCACAGGGCCACTGTGCAGCACAGAGCACAGAAATTAGACACAAAAGAGGGCTCCTTCATACAGCTCTCAGCAATCTCAAATTATCAAAGGTTTTCTGAACTCTCAAAACTCAGGACAGCTTTTGCTACCCTACATTCACTGGGTAATACATACCACATTGTCAAATAAGAGAAAGGCTTGTGATGCGCATTTCAATACTTTTAGGCAGAAATGCAACTCCTAGAAAGAATTATTTCCCAACCAGCTAAAGATAAGCCATCCTTGTTCTGTAGCTAAATTCCTAAACATGACAAAAGTCTCTTTGCTCATACAGTTATTAACCCAAAAGTCAGAGTTCACTTAAAAACAGTAATTACCAGAAGTAGCATTTAATTTTAGGTGTCAAGTCAATTCTGTCAATCACTCTGTTCATTGCTCATATGCTAAATCCACAACAGTTTTATTTCTGTATTTGCTTCACATCAGTAATCTCTTTGCAGACATTTCATTAATAAAAACAATTAATACAGTAGTTATTTTTAAAACAGTTCCTATGCTTAACGACTGACATCAGTGAGAACTTCTAAATGCTCAGTATCTTCTGAAATTGATGGTCACAAGCTGAACTTGGAAGCTGATTAGGAAAATTTAATCAAGAAGAGGGCACTGGAGCAGGTCACACAGATGGGCTGTGGGATCGCATCTCTGGAGGTTTCTGTATCAACACTGCACCAAGTCCACTTTGGCTTTGTCCAGTGGGAAGTCACACTCAGATGACCTCCAGATGTCTCTTAAAAATATCATTTCTACAGTGACTCTGTTGGGGTGGGGAATCTTCAGTGGGGTGAAAATTCTCATTATGACAGGTTTTCTTCGTCTTTCTGCTTACAAGATGTCTTTATACAGGCTCCACAGTTTAAGCACCTAACACTTAATGAAACCAAAACATTCTTCCAGAAATAATCTTATTATTACTGCCATGTTAACTTGTCAGAGAATTCACAAAGCACAATTACCTGTAGCAGACATACTTCGAACACCCCCAAACAACTAGTATTGGATTTTACAAACCCTTAGAGATATGGAAGTATCAAGATCATAAAAAGCCAAGTCGAACTGAATTCTTTTTTGTGTCCTATCACTATCCTTCTGGAAAATTATGTGGAATGGGTTTTTTTGTTTGTTTCTTTTCTGTTTTGATTTGGATTGGTCTGTTTGTTTATCGAATTGAAAGTAAAATGCACAGACTTTTTAGACCAAACATTTCAAGAGCTGAGCTTTTAAGTGGTTATCTGGAAATGCAGTTCAAAACTTTTAAGTATTCTACCTATTCAACACCTCAAAAGTAAGTGAGAATAAGCACAAATCGCTACCATGTACCTGCCAGTTCTCAACAGCTTGTACTTGATGTATAAGGTGCAGAGAATAATTTTGGTCAACCTTCACTGGCAGGCCATTCTCATCACAAACACCCATGTTGATTGTTTCTATGTACAGAGGGAGTGCACTTAATAATTCATGGAACAAAATAATTTTCTTGTTCACCTCTGTATTATGGCTTAATTTGCTCGGGTGGGGTACTGATGGTCAGAACGCGACTCGCAGGAGGCACCTCTGGGAAATTTAACTCCAGTCATCAAGCAGCGCCGAGAAGCAGGAACAGATCCTCCACGGCAGAACAGCCCCAGCGCCCCCGCCCCCGCTCCCTGCGCTCCTGTGCCCTTCGCACGGCGACTCTAAGCACAACTCTAGAAACTTAAACGACTTCACCCCGGTGACTAATGGATTTCTAGGTGAAGGGTCTGTTTTGGAGAAGGCGGGCTCAAACCCAGCCCTCCAGCAGCCGCAGCGTCCGCGATGCCGCCGGCGGCTCCTGGCGCCGTGTCCCGCCCGCTGCCCGGGGCGGCGCTCAACCTGTTGCGGGGCCGGAGCGCGGCGGCGGCGGCTGCGGGATGGCCCGCGGGAGACAAACGCAGGCGGCGGGGCAGGGGGAGCGGGGAGGCGGGGGCTCACCTTCTGCTGCCGGCGGGCCATGTCCGTGGGCTGCTTGGCGTTGAAGGGGTGCGCGATGCACCTCGCGATGAACACGTAGAGCTGCAGCCGGAGCCGCTTCTCCCGCTCCTCTCGCTGCAGGCGCTCCTGCTCCTCCCGGCCCTCGCTCAGCACCGAGGGGCTGGGGCTGGCCGCCCGCGCCGCCCCAGCCTCTCTGCCCCGAGAGTCCCGGGGCGGCGCCGGCGGCAGCGAGCGCGGAGAGCCGCCGCCTGCCGCCACCAGCACGTCCCGCCGCTCCTCTTCCAGCAGCTCATCGGACTCCTCCTCGCTGGAGGAAGGGTCCAGCATCGCGCTCGGGGGGTGCGCCCGGCGGCTGGCACGGAGCGAGTCGGGGAGCGGCGCGCACCTTTCCGGACACGTCGAGTTTACACACGGACTGTTTCCGACCGCCGGCGGCTGCCGGGCGGGAGCGGAGGGGTGGGGAGGAGAGGCGGGGTTTGGGAAAGGGGTCGAGCCCGGGTTGCCTGGGAATTGCTTCGAGCGGCTCCCGGCGGAGGCAGGGGCGGGACGGAGGCCGGGCTAACATCTTCGCCCGCCCCGGCGGGGATAGCGGCCCGCGAGTGGCCAGGACGGAAAGGGAAAGGAGCGCCGCACCTGTCAGAGCATCGCTCAGCACAGCACGACTCGGCTGCCCTGCTCCCAACAAGGGCAGCTGCTGGCCGGGGAGCCTCCCTGGCAGCGCTGGTCCGGTGCGCCCTGCCCCGCGGTCCCGGGGAGCGGGGCCACCGTGGGAAGCGCGTCCTCCACTTTCCATCCGGCTCCGACGCACGGAGGTGCTGGAAGGGGAGAGCGGAGGCTGCACGCGCCAGCGACCCAGGGTTCGATGGCATCCTCTGCCAAGTAGTGGGAATGGAAATGAGAGACATCTCAAATGACCCCAGAAGAGGAAGCCACCGAAACCCTGCCTTTCTGAAGTTGGTGGTGGGCTGATGCTGAAGTGTGCGTTGCTCTCGCAGGTTATTTCTGTCGGGATCCTGCAGCCACAAGTAGGTAGTTCATATCTCTCTGAAGTCGTTGTTTCAGACTGTCTGAGAATCCAGACAGTTTCTTATTCACAGTGGTTGTCATCACACTTAAAGCTGTGAGAACCATATGAAAGCCTATGACTAGCTCTCTCTAAAACTGAACAAAAAAGGCTTCACCGTTTGAAATCCAAATTCCTGGAATCTGATCAGGACCCCTTGGAAAGGCAGGCCTAGGGAGTGAAGGGACATCAGATTTCATGTGGATCACCAAGTGCTTCTTTCACTCCTTATTCACCCACATGTGAAGGTGCTGGTACCAGGGAGGACAAGGGAACTACTGAGCAGGGAAGGATCAGGGGCCGGAAGGACAAAGGCTGGAGGGATGGACTGGCTCACAGAAAGGCCGTGACTCTGTGTGCTGCTCTAAAACAACAGTAGCTGAGGCTGTGCCCACACTGCTTCAGGCCCTGCTCTATAGCAGTGACAGGTTTTCAAAGCTGTGCATGGAAACTGAGCAAACTCAGGCAGCCAACCTGGTTCTCACTGTATAAGCTGAGCTGGGTTTAGAGTGGTGAAGGACTCTAGTCCATTATCAATATTTTGAGGTGCCCAGAACTCCGGATTTAGGAAAGGATCCTTAAAGCCAGCAGTTATCTGCCTAGTGAACCATCTTTCAGGAGGTGGAATTCCTCTTGCTGAGGGCAGCAGCTATTAGCTAGATGGCAGCATTAGGCATTAGGAGTCTGGGTTCTGCCTCTGGATCTTTACCAGGAGAATGAGGTGGAACACCGAGGGAAGAGTTGTGCTGACAAACAGACTGGCTTTCTTCAAAGTTTGAGTGCTAAATGTAGCAGTCATATAAAAATAGGTGAGTTATTTATATATTTGGCTCGTGTCCTTAGCATTGTATAATAGTAGGCAAAAATCATGAAATGCAGAAAGCCAGTCAGGGAAAAGCATGAATGTCAACCTATCGAACATCTCTAGTCACATTTCCTCAGCGCAGTAATTGCTAAAACCAGTTTTTGTGGGGGCCACCATCACCTATCACATGCCAGTGTTTGTGTTTCCAGGGTATCACAGCAAGTAGTGCTAGTCCTGTAGTAGATAAGAGGTAGTTCAATGAAAAATATGATTACTGTAAACCACTTTTTTACTAGGAGGAATACAATGTCCACTCAGATTTGTGTGTGCCTTTTGTAATAACTTGTTCTCATTCTAATGGCAAATAAAAATAAAGTAACACTAAATAAAGTAACACCAGAAAACTCTTGCCACTAAATATATGCAAAGCATCGACTGGGATATGAATTCCCCAAAACTTCAAAATGGTCAGATCCCAAGCAGTTTTAAATGTAAAAATTGCTCACTCTATCAGTGTCATTTTGCAACTACTGCTTCATAAGGCCAGGATGATCATGTTATAATAAATAAGATTACATGACTCTTCTCTTTAAAAAAGTTATGTTTGTTTCATTAGCTGCCTGCACCTTTTTGGAGGGAAGATGTCTCTTCCTTTCTTTCATGATTCATATCAGATTCAGAGGTGCTGAGATAGACAGGAACTTTCTGAGCTCATCTAGTCTAACCCCTGGAGCAGGGTCACCTTGAGCAGATTTCCCAGGGCTTAGTCCAATCAGGTTTTGAACATCTGCAAGGATGGATAATCCACAATCTCTGTGGGCAACTTGTGCCAGTGTTTGACTACTCTCACAGTGAAAAAGCTTTTTCTTATGTCTAAACAGAATAAATTGCCCGTATTTCATTTTGTGCCTGTTACTTCTTATCCTTCCCTAGGTATCATTGAGTAGTGTCTGGCTCCGTGATCTTCACTCCATCAAGCATTTATATATTGATAAGATTCCCCTGAGCCTTCTCTTCTCCAGGTTGAACAATCCCATCTCTCTCAGTCTCTCCACATAATTCACATGCTAAGTCATTAATCACCTTCCTGACCTTTTGCTGGCTTCTATGTGTCCATGTCCCTCTTATACTGTGAAGCTCAGGACTGGACCCAGCACTCTGAATGTGGTCTCTCCAGTGCTGAGGAGAGGAGAAGGATCACACCCTTGACCTGCTGGTAACACTCATCAAAATGCAGCCCAGGAGGCTGTTGACCTGCATTACTGGAAGAGCATGTTGCTGGCTCATGTTCACCTTGGTGTCTACCAAGACAAATATTCCTGAAAAGCTGCTTTCAGAAGCCAGCCCTCAGCCTGCACCGGTGCATGGGGATTTTCATCCTCAGGTGCAGGATTTTGCAATTGTTCATTTTGTTGAAGTTCTTGAGTTTCTTGTTAGCCATTTTCTCCAGCCTGTTGAGTCACACAACCTGAATATCAGCCACTCCTCACAAGTTCATGGTGTCTGCAAACTGTCAAAGGGCATGCTCTGTCCCATCGTCCAGGTCATTAATGCAGATGTTAAATGGCATTGGTCGCAGTATCAATCCCTGGGTACACCAGTACTGACTGGCTTTCAGGTGTTCTTTGTGCCACTGATCACAAACCTTTAGGCCAGGCAGTTTGGCTTTCCCACCTAGTTAGGCTGCACTTCACCCATTTTTCTATGAAGATGTTACAGGAGACAGTGTTGAAAACCTGATTGGAGTCAAGATAAAAAACATCCACTGCTCTCTGCTCATCCATTGAGCGAGTCATTCAGTCAGAGAAGCCTATCAGGTTTGGCCAAGCATGACTTCTCCTCCATACACCCATGCTGACTATCCTATGACTTTCTTGCTTTGACTATGTTTGTAAAGAGTTTGCAGTGTTATTTGCTCCATCACCTTCCCAGGGATAGAAGTGAGGCTGATTCGTAGTTCTTCTGTTTTACCTTTATTGAAGATAGGAGTACTCTGCTTTCTTCCAATACTGAAAGCATCCATTTCTTCCCTGGAGCTGCACACAAAGGACCTCTACCAAGGCAGCAAAAGTCCTGTGCTTTGCTTTCAGGTCACAGCTTTTCTCACTGTATCTCCTTATTTGCGAAAAAGATTAAAACAAAAGCAATTTAGATTTTGTTTTCCATCAGACCAAGCTCAAAATAGAATGTCTGCATCTTGGAATTGACTACGTGGATGAATTGAATTGACAATATCTATCAGCATATCTAAGAGTTTAGGAGGAGCACTCTTACCTTCTGCAGCTACTTGTGTCACAACCCTTTATTAGGTATTGTGTGCTTCCATTCTGTAAAGCTACTGTCTTCTGACAATATTTGCATTTTTGATTCTGATCTCTTGCTGATTCTTGGTGCTGTTTTTCATCTGGTGCTTTTAAGTGTAGAGTATAATTTTTATATATTTTAAACATTTCTGCAGAGCACAAAAGCCAGCTTCCTGGAGCCCTTTTTGTACTTTACTGATAATGCTACCATCAAATGAGGGTGTTATCAGTCTCATAAGAATCAGCCAGAACTTGTTTCTGAATTCCTCAGATGTTTGTTCAAATTCTGCCCAGCCAGTTCAGTACACAAACATCAGTGCAGGATGTTTATATTCAAATACCTATAAGCTTAAGAAATCTAACAACAATGAAAAGTCATTCATTAGTTCTCATTAAGATAATCTAACCAAACCCATTTTATTTGTATTTACTCTTCACTTTGTCCAACCTCAGCACAGATTTATTTACAATTGCACTCATCCAACTGCAATTTTTTCTGCCTAGATATTAGATTCTACCTAATTTAGTTTGTAGAGTGTATTAATCTTAACAAAATGGTCTTAAGAATGTGACTGTTCTTTTTTTATAAGGCAATGAAATGAGGAATTGTCAAAAAGGTTTTCTATTTAGGGGATAGAAGAAGCAGTGAAATAGTGGTGAAAAAAATTAGTTTTGAACTATTTTGGGGGGTTTTTTCAAGACATAAAAATTATAACTATGCTTTCAAATCCTTAATTTGGGAAAATGTGACTAAAATTAAGGGATATATGAATATATTTATCTTCAGTAAAGGTGTCCTTGTATGAAATTAGTGCCTTGTAATTCACTTATAACTGTCTTTTTGTCATAAAATTCACTAATATTTTGAGGCTCAGTAGTTCACAGTGGTGAGTTTTAGCTTCATGCAGTGCATTGTTATTTTAGACACTTCTTGTCCTATTTTTGTCTAATGTTTTGGATTACCAAATCATGTGATTAAGTAAGAATCTCACCTTATGTTATTTGTAAACAGGTCACAGCCAAAGCCAGACATGACAGTGATGTTTCTACAGTGCTTTATAATTGCTTTATCATGGAAATACACCACACCAAGCAGCATTAAGTGATGGGTGAAGTGCTGCCTCATGCTTTGCCTTACGCACTGTGACCACCTTTATCTGTATATCATGAACTTGTGGAGGAAAACTTGAAAGCACGAAGGAATACTTCCACTAAAGTAAAAACCTAAAGTAGAAAAAATAACCACATTTTTATTACAGCCTTTTTTTTTTTTTCAGTAGTAGGACTGTTAAGCCGAGCATGTTTTGGGTTTTTTTTGTGGTCTTGCTTACCACTTCTGAAGGCATCTGACTGTTGACACTATTGTCCATTTATATGTATGAGTTTTTGCCTGGGCAAGAACACATAACAGAAATGCTGTAGAGGCCTATGGTATAGCCAGTGTGGATTTACAATCTACTTGGAAGAATACAAGTTTGAAAGTGCAAAAGAATTTGAATCTTGTGTTCTTTTCATGAAGAGTTGTGTACAATAGATCCTCAGAAAAATAAATGTATCAGCATTTGTGTACTACCCCTGAGTAATGCTCACCTTTACAGTGTGAAAAGTTAGTGCTGATATATTTCCCAGTCCTCCAGCTTTTCCATGCAGCATATTAATTTAATCCTTTGTGACAAGTTTGCAGGAGGTGCTAAAATTTCTGGAGGTTTTATTTCTGGAATATAATATAAATTAATTTCATTTCAGGGATGCATTTCTCCCAAAGGCATGTCAGATGATACCTCTCCATGAATTTCGGGTGTTCTGTACAGATTTAAGTATTTGGATGAGAATCTGTAGAAGGAAAACACTGAACATTGTGGTGTTGACCACACATAAAGTGGGTTTGGCAGTAGTAAGGGACTGTTGCGATGAACAGAGCTCTTCAGCTTGCGTTGACAAACCAGAGCTTTCCCTGAAAACCAGGCTTGCCACCAACTTATTTCTTAGTGGGTCTCATTATAACACGATACTGATGATGGAACTCTCTGTGTTAATATTCAGACAGCTTCTTTATGATGCCTGAAAAGATGGGATTTTTTTTTTTTTTTGGTCCTCTCAACCAGACAAACAAGTGGCAGAGCATTCACAGGCTTAGAAGATGGAGAGGCTGCAGACATCATCACACTGTTACTCTTGCTACAAAGTCTTTCTTGTTCACCTGTTGGGGTAATTCTAATAACGGGCATATTTTGTAAAAAATATGAATATG
>JAWWES010000041.1:20991898-21004868 GCA_035583135.1 Lophotriccus pileatus | reverse complement strand
TCATCTGTTGTACAAGGAGAAGAAATGTGTGAAGCACAGTGCTTTACTTTGATGGAATCATTGTTCAAGTTTATTTATTTAATTTTTACTATATTATCTGCAGTTTATTTTAAAAGAAGGTAATTTTGAAGCTGTTTTCTTTGAAGCTGAAGCAACGGGGTCAAGTTTGCAGCTAACCTTACTGGCTATGGGAATTCATAGCACATTTTCATATGCCTGAAAAACTTGTACTGTCTGTAATAATTTAGAAATAAAATTATTTTGTCCCTGAGGTATGAAGTGTGATATTCATCCTGGATTTTCCATCTGTTTTGGCTCTGTACCATAGGGCAGCTTTAAGAAAAGCTTGGCTCCTGGGGACCCAAATGGGATCATACACATGTATGCAATGGTGTTGTTCCACAGTTCCTCAGGTTGCGGGGGGGAAAGGCAAGTGCACTTGCTGCTGCTGACCTGACTACTTTCTGTCAAGGCCAGTTGCTGTAGCTTGGAAGAGACCCCAAGAAGGTGTGTGAAAGGAAGGTCAGCTGCTCCTCAACAGGATGGAGTGGGGTCTCCCAGGCAACTGAAGCGGTTTGGAGATGCTGTGAGAGTTTAGTGACACTGAGAGATGAGAAAGCATGCCTTAGCAAAAGGCTTAATTTGCCATAATGAGTATATAACTCTAACCACAGATGGTTGTGCAGAAAATTCCTCTGAGTGATTTTATCCACCTGTTAACATTCTCCTGCCTCCACTGGACTCAGAGCCAACCTGCTGGTCCTTATGCGGGAAAGAATACACCTAAGGATGAGGCAGTTTACTGCCATTGAGATGATCAAACATTCTGAAGGATAGTTAGAGCTGTGTGTAATCTGCATAGTGGTACCATGCATGTCTGTGTCATCTCTTCACCTCCTGCTACCATGGATGAGCTGAATTGCATCCTCAGTAAGCACTATTTCCAACAGCATCAATAGGCCTCATTAGTGATAGGAGACAGGTCACAGGAAAATGTAGAAGACAGATTAAATAGCAAGATGTTCACGGGGCTGGCTTAAAGAAAATCTTTAATATAGATTCCTTCATACTACTATTATCACCCAGAAAGTAGGTAAGACTGATCTGAAGTATTAAAGTACCGACACTGTCAGGACTGGATGCACCATAGCACAGATGCTTTAGAAAGAGGGAGAACTTAGAAAAAGGTTTTAAAAGAGATTTTTTATTCAGTATTGTGCATACTTGTTTCAATTATTCTCTGAAAATAGTACTATTCTCTCTTTCCCATATCTAATTATTCTCTTTATCTACCTTATTCTCTTCATCTGTCTCTGAGCTCTTTACTTCTCTACATTGTCTTTTGTGGGGATAGGGAGACTAGAGCCAGATGCATCATTCTGTCAATTCAGAGAATGGTATTATTATACTTTTGCTATTACTTTCCCATAAGTTCCTTTTAAATGCTATCAATTTGTTTGCTTCTTAACCACTCTCACAGAGAGATCAGAAATTTGTATTGCTATGATTCCCAAGTCCATTTTCTGAATGGTTAATTTAGAAACAAGTAGAGTGGCTGCATTGTTCAAATTGCTTCTTCTAGTGTTCATTAACATCATATTTATCAACTTTTAAGAAAAGCTTAATCCTTTTACCTTTGTCAATTAAACTACATAAACATAAGAATGGAGAAAATATGTATATTTGTATAATTTTAAGAAAGGAGGCACTGAAGATTCAAGTTTAAATTAATTCCCTATCAAATCAAAATGAAGCCCTGATACTTACTGTGTGAAAGCCAATTACTTCTGTTTACCAGCCTTCAGAAAGTCTTTGAATGCCAAAAAAAAAAAAAAAGAAAAAGGAAAAGGAAAAGGGAATTACCAGGTTAACTTGAAGACATTATTTGTTTAGCCCTCCTAATATAATAGGAAGGGCTGATAAAGAATGACACATTCAGAATATAATATCTAAATACAAATAATCTAAAAGTAATATATAATATGTAATATAATATGTAATTTATGAGTCATATTCCCTAATGAATGTTTCTAGTTCCCCAAGATCGATGTGCTTTCAAATTTCAGTTGCTTTTTCCTGATTCACATTCCAAATTCTGCTCTCCCTCACCATTAAAATTCCTGCCCAAGGCAACTTAGTTTCTTACTCTAATACTCTATCTGTTCACATCCATATGACCAGAGGCATACTCCAAAATTCACCTCTATCACCAGTCTCTCTATTCATATAATTCCTAAATTACTATCTTTTCTTTTGTGATGCAAGACTGAACCTTTGTAGCCCTACCCAAAGTCCCAAGATAGCACAAGCTATCACCTATACTGTCAAGTATATTTGACTTTTCTGCTCCCCCCAAAACATTTCCAAAACTCTTCCAAAATACTGCACAGGCATAAACAAAGCAGAATTTGACATGCAGAAACATAGCCACCAAGAAAAATGGCTGTAAGGAGTCAAAGGGATCATGGTGTGATTCCCAGTTTACTGTTGACTTTTCAGGGCAGCCATTTGAAAAATTGTGTTTCATTGTAAAGGAACACATGATGTAGAAGCAGGTAAGATGCTGTAAGTTTACAAAATTATTTTCACTGGGATAAAATGATGTATAAAAAGGTAGTTATCTGTGTGGGCTTTCCATGCTTAATTTTTGCCCATGTAATCTGACTTGACCCATTTGATTTGACTGCATTCTTCCATACATGGAAGATTGGACTTCTTTCATATTCTAGGAATAAAAGGTAATCATATGAAAACTATGTCATTATTACTTCAGTAGACTTTGTTTTAAAGATAATAATATAAAAAATTAATAGTGAAAATTCTGTGCTGCCAGGGCTAACAGATGGTTTGTCAAATTTTCATAGGTGTTACCAATGAAAAAAAAAAAAAACAACAAAAAGCTGATCTAATTTTTAATATAAGAGTGGCAGGAAATGGGAAATATTTTTATTTGTTAAAATTTCTTTATATTTGTAAATGTAAAAATGTCTTAGTTTGACCCACATGGTATTCTTGATATATCATCTGTCAGATTCTTCACTGGTAGAAATTAATTTAGCTTATTAACTGTAGCAGGCCTGCACTTTTTCACCTCTATTGTATAACTTACCTAGAGCAAGAACATGAATGTAGAAGGAAGACAAAATGTCATTATTATTAGTGCTGTTCTGATGTATCTGTTGAAGTTATGACCTAATCACTATCTGTAATCCATGGAGAGAATACTAGAGCCCTCACAGACACTGTTCTGAAGTTGGTGAGACATCTCTTGCAGTATGTGTGACCAGTCAAACCTCTTCATATAAGTTTTCAACTGTCCTCAGTATGATTGTTCAACATAAAAATAGTTTGATCAGATGAGTAGTTGATTCCAAATACTTTTTTAAAGGATAAGCAGCAAACTCCTGTAGGTCCAGTTTCATATCTAAAATCAATTAGACAAACTCTCGGCTGAATTTCTGACTGTCCCTTGGATTAATTGCTTAGTTTAATAGGCTTCTAAGCTTGATGCATCAGCATTGCTAAAATATGCTAAAATACCCAAGAAAAGACTATGGCAAACTTTGAAAAGGTGAACCTGGAAACTGTTGTTTTAAGTAAATTCTAGGTTCCCATTGTATCAGCTGCAACAGTGGCATTAGCCCACTGCCTGAGTGCTGCAGACTTCCCATGTGAGATACTGAGCTAGTGTCTGGGAACTTGCATTTTTTTCCCTAGGAAGTTTTTGGAAGTCTCTGTAGCTTTTGAGGTGAGCCCTCAGAAGCATGTCACTGAGCAGGAGGGCTTTCAAGGCCAAAAAGAAAGCAATGGAACTCAGTTCTGAAGAGAGAACACTGCTATGGACACATTCTTGCCGTCCTGCAGGGAAGGCTTAGATGCCTGTATTATGTGAGGACTGGAACAGTTTGACAGCTGAGTGCTTCTGCTTCAGTAGGCCACTCAGCTCATTATTCTCCTGGAAGGATTAGAAGAAAGTCTTCCCCAGGAAACTTCACCCTTAAATTCTTAACCTACCCCTGAATTCCTAACCCCTTCTTTGCTCACATAGGCTTTCCTCTAAGTGAATATGATAGAGTCTGTAAATCTCCTCGCAGATCTATCCCTAAAATAAACAAATAAAGAAGACCAATATTGTCAAACAGGCATCTAGGAATTGGACAGTTGATACTGGAATTACCTCACAGCCATCTGGCTTTGAAAGGAGGAATTGGCAGGCAGTTCAGCTCTAAAAAACCCCCAAACAGTACTGGGTATTTCTCCCTCACCTTTTATTTTTTATTTGGAAGCACAGAAAAAAACAAATTAGTACATGTTGACCATATTGAAGAAATCTGTTTCTCACAATATTTCTGGGAAGCAAACAACCACAGAAGATTAGATTCAGATTGAGATGCATCCTATTTTATTTGTAATTTTTTAAATGACTATTTATGGGTTAAGCAAGCCTCTTTTTATTATATATCACTGATATGCTGTCAGGCCTATACTGTCCCCTTCTTCCAGGGAAAGTGGATGAAAATCGCTGTAAGACTCTCTCCTTCCGGAGGAAAATTCTCAACTTTTCTGTGTGGAGTGCTCAGCCATGCAGAGCAGCGTCTTCCACTCAGCCCATGGCCCGTGCTGTCCATTGAGGTGGTTGGCCTTGGCCACAGGTGCCCATCAGGCTGGCTCTGAGGTGTGTTGCCTGCGAGCTGAGAACGTGCACCTTTGCTTTCCTCTTGATGGTTTCTGACAAAATATCTGACATTTGATAAGAAATTCAAACTCATGCCTCTGTATCCACCTTTCAGTCACACACTAACTTCACACCAGTGCTCTTCAGACTGGGCCTTATTCAGAGATTAAAGAAGTCAAAATCTTTTTTACTGACTTCACTGGTTTAAGGCTGGGCTCCTTGCTTTGATTAAAAGCTCGTCAGATGAAATGTGAAAGCGATAAGGCCTTCAGTGCTGTGTGTGATAATTTCTCTTTTTTCATGTGTGGCATTTTTTCAGTGTTGTTTTGCTATTTGTGCAACCTGCACATCACTTAGATTGCTTGAAGCCATTAGACTTGATGATTTCTTTGCACAATGAAGTGGGAAAACATATTCAGTCAAGGCCAGCTCCTGAAGAAACTCATTGTTCGCAGTGATTCAATTTAATTTCAAATGTGTCACATCAGTATCTATTGTTAAGTTTAGTATTTCAGCACTATGGAAGCTGATGAGATGAAATTACATTTTCACTGTAAAATCAGATTTAGCTTTTTGAGTGATGAACTGGTGAGTGATTGTATTTCATTATGTATATTGCAAAGAAAAGAATATGCTCTGACACGCAATAATAGCTTACATGCAGTTTTCTGGGGGTTTCTTTTTCTTTTAATATATGTTTGTGTGTGAGAGGTATTTGTGCTGGAAAGCACCAGTCTCTAAGTTTTAACCGCCCTAACTTTGCCACTGACTTGAATCTGCAAAATGGTTACTATTTTCCTTTAAAGTGTAATGTTATTTCCATAACCTTGGATTCTCCAACACTCTGAAGCTGAATATTGTTGTTTGTTTAAGTGCAGTGTGATTTGCTGTCCTTGAAAATGTCATCTGTGGCAGTTTGATTGTGTAGTAGAATTCCAGGAGTTGAAGGACACAAGAACATCCTCTACCCTCACCAGCTATACTTACACATTCTGCAGCAGGTATTATTTTAGGCTTTGATTTGGGAAAATATTCCTTAAAAAAGACAACTCAGATAGATATATCTAGTTTAAAAACACTGGCCTTAGGAGATCTATGAGTTCATGTCTTGGCATTTGCATAAAAACATGTTTGTGTGTATATTTTCCAGATTGATGGCCTTGGATTTATTCCCTCTAAAGTCCGCAACTGAACCAGTGTTAGACCCCTAGACTTGAGATACCAGTAATCCCTTTAATAATTTGAGTCTGCCCTTTAATTAGGTTTACAAATTCCTTGAAATATTGCATGACTTAGGTTTCTTTAAAGCTGCAGAATCCTTAGTCTCCAACACAAATGTGCTTTCAGTTAAAAAAAATAGGAATTTATTTTTTCACACACAATTTAAAATCGAGGTTTTACAGATTTGAATTCAGAAGATGCTTTTCTGTAGGTAAAATTTCTGTGAGGTTGATAAATCATTTTTCTCTATATGAGAATCCATATTTTTAATTATTTTTTCTTAACACAATTATATGAGCTAGAAAATCTATTCAGATATGAACAACATGGTTCTTCTGTGATATTACTTCCTTTATATTTGCAAGAATTTAAAGGAGTTCAATGCAGCTTGGAAGAATTCAGTCTTTTGATCTTATGGGTAAAAATTAAGTATGGAAAGCTCATATGGTGTAAGACTGATCAAACTAGCAATTCCTTTTTCTGTTCCTACTTGAAATTTTCAGGAGGATTTTTTTTTTCTTTAATGTTACAATTGCAGAAAAGTCTTTAAAGGTTGGACTTGAGGATTAGAAAGATTCCCCAGAGAATGAAATCAGCTGCTACAGATTCAGGGCTGTTTGCCTTAGACTAATCTATTAACAGATTTGTAAAATACAGTGCTGTTAGGTAGACTGAAAAATGTACAGCTTGAAAGTCTATTTGAGAACACCATAGAGTCTAACAGCAATGTACACCCTCAAGCCAGATAGTTTGGTTTGACCTATTGCAGCTGGGACTCTATGGACTCTTGTAAAGCACACCTTGCACAGTTATTTTGGTACATACCAACATACCAGGGGCAAAAGTAAAAATTAATAGAACACTTTGATTTAAACACATCATTGTCATTTTGCACAGCTTTTATCATCACAGAAGCAGAAAAGTGCTTGGAAAACCTGCTGCCAGGTATAACCTCCTTTTTGCACAGTCCAGTCCTTTGCTTCAGCATCTACCTGATCTGCCCCAAAGTCTTGTGACTCCAGCCAACATTCCCATCATCCCATCATTACCAGAACAGAGAAGTTGTTTCATTCCATATTAATGCCAACCTTTCAGTACTTAGCTGTTTTGATTTACATGTGGAGAACCCTAAACTTCTCTCTCTGCAACCAGGAATCAACCATACTCAGGTTTGAGGCAAACATCTGTTTTTTCTCAAGTAACTTTGAGCAACCAGCTGGCGAAGTGGTGGTCAGGACATTCAATTTATAAATTTATAAATTTATAAATTTATAAATTTTGACTACTTATATAAACCTATGTCATTACTTTTAGCTAATTTATTTTGTCTTTACCAGATTTCCTATTGTTGTATTGATTGCTGCTCGTCTGCTTTTTATTCCTCAGTAGCATTCTCTACACTGCAATGATACTTCTCAGTGTTGAAAAAAGTATATATGGAGAAACTCACCATTAAAATATTTTAAAAAAAATAAATAAAATAGATAGACAATTTTTATTCATGGAATTGCCATGCTTATTGTCTTGGGATATAATTCAAAATGGTACAGTTTAATCAGAAAAGGGACACAGATGTCTTATCTGAGTCTGTATATCCTTCTGTTTAATTCTCACATTTGGACTGTCATTTTGTTCTATGCAATTGTGATACCGTTCATGTATCACACAGGCAGAAAGTGATGGTGACAGATACAACTGCTACTTGACAACCTGTCCCAGACATTAATTTCCTTCTCCATTAAAAAAATTGTCATCTGAATATCCTCAGGACTTTCTCTGCAAAACTAAATGTTTAAAGTGGGTGTTCTAGAGAAATTCATGCCAATAAATCATGGTCATTAAAACAGTTTAATACAGAATGCATTTCACAAAAGTCTTTTTTCGAAGACTGTCTCCTTCGAACCCTCACACAAATGGCATTCTTTAATGAATGGCTTTGAGAGAATAAAGTAATCGTGTTCAAGAGTCAGGATTCACCACCAGATCAGAAAAACAATTAAGAAAAATTAAGACATGGCCACAAGCACAGGATGTCATATAGAACTATAATTTGAAATACAGAACTGTATTTCCTAAGAATGGCTAAGTACTGTTTTATCTGAGGAAAACAAGGGCTTCTTAAGCCTGGTTCTTCCACAGCAGGAATTTCTCAGTTGTCTGTCTCTTACTCCTGAATTGAGGCATTTTACATATCTGATGGTTTCTCTTGCACCATCTGCATGCGACTGTACTTTTTGCACCACAGCTCTTGATTAGCTGAGTCAGAGATAACTTCAACACAGGACTGTTGTGCAAAAAACAAGACTAGATATGGTTATTACTAAGTGATTACAGGCCTGGATGTCCCAGACAATTACCACAATGACATCCCAGTTCTGCCTGTTGTATGCAACCATGCTGCCTCAAGCTGTGATCTTGTCAGAGCTCATAAGCAAAGCAGAGCAGGGCTGGTGAGGCAGAAAGATGGATTTACTCCGGAAATACAGCAGAAAAAATAACACAAAATGAATTGGTAATTGAGGAGGTAGCGTCTCATACAGTCAGCATTGCCAGTTTACAGAATTTTATCCTGAAGCTTCTGGTAATGGAATTTTTCCTGTCTCTCTTGGTTTTCTAGGCTACTAAGGAAAAATAGTTTTATGTTTATTTAAGGAGATTCTGTATAGTAAAAAGATATCCCAGATGTAGGTATTAGATGGTCTTCCTCTGTTGCTCTGTTAAAGACTCTCCCAGTCTTGATGTTTGAATTACAGTCTTCAAATACCTGGATAAAAATGGAGCACTCCATAGTGGTACTCCTTCTAATAATACACAGGGCCACAGAGCTCAAGACCATTGTGGCAGTTGTACTTCTGTCTTTCGAACCCCTGCTGCCAGGAGTGAAACACCTGACCATTGTGTGCTTCAGGAGGACCTTGGGCAACAGCCCCGCCTGTGCCGAGTAGGTCAAAGGCTGTGTTTTTCTACAACATCAAGCCAGAATAACCTTTCATTGCCACAGGAAAAGCTATCCCTGCCACTGTTTCCCATGCCTGCTGCTTCTTATCCTCACATCATTAGTTCCCTTGTACTAAGTCAACCTCCTCTCTGCTGTACAACAAAGGATTAAGGATCTGAAGTGGGTTAGACCACACCACATTGGGGAAAAAAAAAAAAAAGATAGAGGGAGAAGAAAAATCATAATTAAAGAGCAGATAAGTTAATTTTAACACAGTTGAATGGTGCCAGAAAGCTTATGGATTTTAAAAACCATCCTCCCAAACTTCTTTAACAGTAATAACAATCGTGTCTTATCTTAACGACATAAGCTATGCATAACAGAATTACAATGAAAGTGGAAAAAAGGAATAACTGAATGCTTCTTGGAACACCCAGGAGTGACCCATCGTCTAACTGAGTCTGACATATGGGATTAGGGACTGGAAAAGAAGCTGTTCTGTGTAAGTGTGTATGCTCCAGCCGGGAGGCAGTGTGAGTGGGTTTCTCTGCATCAGGCTGATGGGCCTGCTGAGAAATGCTTTGCTCTCAGGCAAAGTGCTGGAAGCATTCTATCAATTTTGTTGAATTGATTTTAAAGGTCTTTGAGTCATAATTTCTTTCTCTTTGCTGCAAGTCAATTCATTTTGTGGTTGATTGTGAGCATAGATGAATAGTTTACATTAGGCCTATAGCAATAGTAGGGCAAAGGTTTGTCAAAGAATAATGTAGCTACTAGAAATTGAAGGTGCCTTATTGTAAATACTAGAGGCAAAAAAAGTCCCAAGGCAAAAGATTTGATGAACTAGACAAATCCTTTGTCACATAACAGTCTGCAGCATTCTTTCATGCAGTAGGAAAAGATACTTTAGAAATCGGAGTAAATACAAGATAAGAGGTTCTCACCCACTGTTGTGGATTTTCTATTCCCAATTAAAAGAATGAAGTGCTAGAATGATGTCATAAAAGTTATCTATTTGGCATGTGTCAGATTATCCCTTTGCCAAACAGAAATACACACAGCTCTCTGCATAGGCTTCCTCACAGCTTTGGCAGTAAAGGAAAGTCATGTCTTAATTGGAGGTGAGAAAGGTATGAGATTATTGCATAGGGTGACAGAAGCAAATCAGGCAAGTCTGAAAATACAGATTTTCTGTACTTCCCCTATGCAATCTGAATTACATTAGGCCTTCTCCAACCCCTGGACAGACAAACTCTACAAAGGAAGAAAGAAGTAAAGCACAGACATTAACTTTGCGAAAAGCTGCAATGAATTAAGAAATTCTTAACTCGTAAGCGTTTCTTGGAGCCTCTCTTCTAGGGATACTTGTTTCCCCATCTCTTCTGCTGAACAGATGGGATCACAGAAATATTCTCTTTGGAGCATCTAAAGAGGTGATCTGAGTTAATTTGCCTGATTTCTCAGGAATTGGATGATGAGCAATTCACCTCTCTTTCCACCAGAGCTGGAAAACCCATCAGCTCCAGCTGGTGCATCCATGCAAGCCTGAGGCTCCAGCTGGCTCTGCAGGGGCAGGTGAGTTCTGGGCTTTGAAGTGCAGTCCAAAAATTCACCCCAAGTCATTAGCAAAGCAGAGTGAAACCCTGATTTGTTAATCAGAGATTATTATTATGTTTCAAATACTGCGGTGGGAAAAGTCATCATTTAACTGTTGATGCTTTTGTCCTTTGGGTCTGTCCCTTGAGTTCCTCTGTTTCATACATACAGTTGTTTTTCACATATATAATTGGTTTTGAATCTCCTTCTTATATTACAGGGAATATTGCTTTCCTCTTAGACCATCAGTCATAATAAAATTAGCTCATCTTAAAACCACTGACACTTATATAAAAAAAATATTTTTAATATAACTGTCATTACTTACTGCAGCTTGACTTTAACTCAGGCTCTATAACCACTAAAGCATTTAGCTAGTGAGAGCATGTCCAAACTTCCAGAATAATGTAATATGTAATGTAGTTTAAGATGTAAATATGGTATAGAATTACTTAAACCATCTAAAGATACACTTTGTTACAGATTATTATCCTGCTTGGATTTTGTACTAGTCTGCATTGGAATGTATTGACCTGTAGGTAGCACCTTTTCACACCTAAAGTCTACCTGCCTGATTAAATGTTTTTAATGCATAGTTTTCTTTAAGTACCCTTACAACAAATAAGGCCTTCAAAAAATTATCAAAGAAAAAAAATAATATTTAATTCATATAAAAATTTACAAATCTTGGCTTTTCTTTTGTGTTTATAGTGATGATGAAAGAGACTTCAGTCAGGTCTTGGGGAATTTCCGTAGCCAAGAGAACAGTTTTGTTTGCAGCTGTGCTAGCAGAACAGTGCCATCTAGTTGTCTGCCAGGCGGCGATCCTTGGTGCCGCTGTGTGACCCGTCCAAGAGTGGGCTGAAGTTCCCCAACAGGTGAATTTATTGCTGTTATAACTTGTTTTTATGGAGGACTGTTTTTAAACTGCTATTGCATCAGCATCAATAAGGTTGTTTCAGACTAACTGTTCTTTTACTGTTTTTTGAATACCCTGACCACAAGGGAAAAAGAGCTGAAAAACTGATCATGGAGTTTTAAAAAGGTGATTCAGCTTATAATCAATCAAGCATCATCGTGGACCTGCCACCCTGATAACACAAACTAGATTTGCTCCTGTGAGCTTATATAAAATCTGATTTATTTTTTTCTCACCTTACTGGATAATTACATTTCCCTTAGTTAGCTTAGAGCAGTCCCCCATGAAACAATGTATTATCCTACAATAGAAATTAGGACTACATTACTTAGGGAAGCCTTAAGAGTAAGCCAGTCCTCCTACTGCATGGCAGAAGTGCTTTTCAGTTTCTTTTACTTACACTATCTTGTTTTTATCTTGTAGAATTAATTAAGTCATCCAAATTGAATTTGATGAACACTGTAATAGATCTTTTCTGGCTAAGTTTTATGGAGTACTAACTGAGTACTCTGAAAGGCTGGAGTAGATGTATCTGTGAAAAAGCCCAAAAGCTAGAATAACTCATGTTGACACAAGTGCAGATATTTATTTTTCTATTTGGAAGGTGCAATACATCATAACAAAACTTTATATGTAAATTGTAGTTAGAAAATGATCCTGTGATTAAGTCACAACACTACATTTTTTTGTCAGCTAAAGATGGACATAGTAGGAAATGCTGTAAATCCATATTCAGATGGGAATTATGTATAGAGGTTAATACAAAATCTACAATGAACAAAGTGTTTCCTGCTCTTCCATGATCTAAGTTCAGAGAGTCTACTGAGACAATAAAATTCAGCAACAATGGAGTTAGCATATCTTGAAGCATTTACATTGCTTCCATCACCATGGTGCCCAGGAGCCTGAAGCCCTGGTTAAAACTTGTTTATCCCAAAAAACAGATCCCATTAAAGGTGGCCTCTCAACTATGACATAAGAAACAGCAGATATGACACAGCAGGTCAGTGGCAATAGCCATTGCTGAATGCCATTGCTGGAGATGTCCAGTGGGACCTTTATGCAAATCCTGTAGGGAAGCAACCCAAAGGCCTCCTTGAAAAATTAGAAAGTGCATGGTGGAAGTTCATATAACAGAAATGAAAGCTTTTAGTTAACTCCTGACACTGAGGAAGAGGTTTAGGTGGAACAGAGAGAGCCTGTGAGGAATACAAGACACATGGTGTGTAGGTGGAGAGCAGCAAACAGAGATACTGCCAGAGCCCCAGTCCAAGAAGGTCCTCTTTGAACAAGAGTTGGGCAAGAGGACAGATGTCAAAAACAGCAAAAAAAAAATTGACATAGCAATCAAATACTGGGATCATAAGGATCTGGCCAAATATTTATCTGCAAGATAATAAGAACTATAATAATTTAGAAACATTATTTAGAAAAACTATTGTTGATCTGGACTTCTTGCCAAAGGTGACAGTTGTGCTGTGGGTTTGACAGATGGGCTAAATGGAGGCAGTTTCTATGGTCATGACCAAAGGTGGAGGAAACATAAACAGACAGGACCAACTGCACACTAGTAAATTAAAGGGCAGAAGGAGAGAATCAAGAGCTGATGGGAAGTCAGACT
>JAWWES010000041.1:20980064-20991798 GCA_035583135.1 Lophotriccus pileatus | reverse complement strand
AAACAGACAGGACCAACTGCACACTAGTAAATTAAAGGGCAGAAGGAGAGAATCAAGAGCTGATGGGAAGTCAGACTTGCAGATTAAAAGTCATAGAGAAGTTGAGCAGAATAAGCTGATGAGCCCAGAATGGGCAGCAGCACCAAGGAGAGGCAGGTTTTGAAGGAGAATCCAGTCACTAGGAGATCAGAGCAGAGACCCACTTCCTGGGAACAAAGGCATCTGTGTGGCTCCCATGGCAGCTGGGAAAGTTGTAATCAAAGCCATGGGCTGACTGAGGAGCTGAGGGTAAAGCACTGAGCATGGAGGAGTCAAATTAGAAATAGAAAGCCCTGTCATCACCCAGGTGAATTTGTCAGATTTTTGAAGGAGTTGCAAAACAATATCAAGACTGTTGTAAGCTCGTGAAGTTCAGTGAGAGGTGTAGACTGGTTCTCAATTAAAACAAGGAGAACTTTAATGAACTAGCTGACAATCTATGGTATTCCTTCCAATGGATTGGAAGACATGGTGGGAAGGTCGCTGGGTATCAGGTTGGCAGACAAGTAGGGCAGAGCACTTAATCGTGGGAAGCGGGTGGGTGAGACAACACTGATATTTCTGCTCAAATAGAGAAGCTATGGCAGAAAGAATAGAAAAGATTTTAAAAGAATTTTCTACTTAGGCTCCAGAGAGACTGAAAACTCTCCATATATACATGAAGCTCCTTTGTGGAGGCCTCAGATACAAAAGCAAACAGAATAGTATTTCTGTGCAGGACTGATGGGTGGCTAAATTTCATTGACTGCAATAGGGCTTTCTTGGCCAAAGAGTTTTGTGGTCAGTGAAAATGCAAATTTCCTAGAAATCATTTTTCTCTACATGTCTCCAGAAGGTGAGAGCTTCTTTAAGATTAAACGGAAAGGAGAAAAAGAAACAAAATCTGCCTTAGTTCATATGATAACTAAAGACCAGGGTAAGGAAATAGACAATAATAATAGCAGCATTAATAATAAAGTATGGGTATACTAATTGTATGCATGTGTCTCTCCAGCTATCCAACTATGTATAATACATGAATCCTGAGATTACATAGTCCTATGCTTATAAGGGACCAACTCATCAGTTAGTGCAATTATATTAACATCCATCAAGCAAAATGTAATTATATGAAGAGTATATGACTCTTGTTCTTAGGTTTTTATTGTTCATCTTGAGTTGAGGAATCTATTCTTCTTAGCAGGGCCTCTCATTCCATTCAGGAAAACAAGTAAAGAACAGCACTGCTAAGTCACTGATATTAATGGAAACTGCCTGTGTGGATTCCACATTCATAAAAGACTTCTATAGCACCAACTCTTTAATTCATTAGAATTTGTTTTGTAATCCATTATATTGTGTGGTCTCAAAGTATGTTTTGGTACCAACAATAGTCCACAGGATTGTTCTAAGCCATAATAACACAGATATGTTACACTGATAATTCTAATTTGCATTGAGACAGAAGTTCATTTATTTTACTTTGGGTGCCTTACACTCAGGGAAAAATATTCAAAAATGGTATTTTCAGGTATATAGTTACTTTTTTCTAGTATTTTTTTTTCAGATGGTGAAAATATTTCTCACAACGATTTAGTAAGAGATAGAGGTTAAAAACATTCTTAGTTGTGAAATGGGCCAAGCGTAATAAAAAGTCAGGAGATGTGGTGATCTGAGGCTTAGCAACCATCTATGTACTGTAAGGCTGTAGTGTGGTAGCCATGCCTAGTCTACTCAATCAGGGCGGATCTGATCCACATCACCCTTCTGTGCATTCTGGTTTTCTTGGAAAGGAACAAGAATGACCAGGCAGGGCTGTGCAGTGGGTCCTTCAGTCTTGCTGACTAGGTACCAAGGCAACAGAGTATACAGTTCACATTGTAGAGTTCACACATCCAGCAAGAGATTAAATTGGCCAATAACCTGTCAACAACCTTTCATCTTACAAACCTGTGGCCTTAGATCTAATTAGTTAATGCTTCTTCTTCTGCTTTGTGAAAGCAAGTGGTCTCTTGGTCGGACTATATCTGTAATATAATTTATTGCTTTGTTTTTTTGCTGCTGTATTATTCATGGCCATGATCTTACTAGATATAGTGAGTTCAAATGGAAAAATTTAGGGACCACAGACTTGAATGAGGAAAAAGTATTAAAAATTTCATGAGTAGCCGTATTCTGTACTGAAACAGTTCCCTGACATGGGCTTGCCTCCTGGAAATGCTGCCTCTTTAATTACAGATTAAGTTAAATGTTTACTTATTGCAGGAACAGCGCTGTACAAACCTTCTGTGATTTAGTCTGAAAGACTGTGTATGCCTTTGATTTCAGATATGCAGACTTCAAGGTGAGGGCCGATCTTGTGCTAAGAACTGGGGACAAAACAGGCAGTTCTGGTTTCATTTCCTGCCTGTGCCTCAGACTTTCTATGTAACTCAAGATAAGCCACTAAGCTCTTTATTTATTATTTCATGCTCTGTTAAGCTGGGATGCTAATACTTCCTTTTTCTTTGTATGCTCTTTTTCCTGCCTAATAAAATGTTATGCTTTCTTGCTCAGTGTAGCTGGTATTGCATTTGTGTGTTAAATAGACGAATACATGAATACAGAACTCCCTTTCTTCATATCTATGTATATTCAGCACTAGCTCATAAATGTAAATTGGTCTTGAATGTGAGTACATTCACATGCGAACAGCTGCCTCCTCAGCTGGTTGCAGGTATATTCAAGTCTGGATACTGATCCAAAGTTATTTCCAATAGGACTTGATAAATAATGTATCACTTTTCAGGACCTACTAGTTCAGTCAGAATTAAGCTGGGTAACACTACATAACATTTTATGTAGTGTTCATTACCAAGTAATGAGTAAAGTTCATTTCACCATAGAACTCTATGACGTGGGTTAGTTGGTTAGAATCCTTAAAATCTATTTATTTCAGATTTCTAGTCCATTATACTAGAGGTCCAGTAACTTTGAAAATCAAGAGGTTATTTCTATCTCTTTTCTTTCCTGGAAAATCTTAGTTAATAATTTTTTAACGTAACTAACAATCAACAGGTATTTTCATGACAAACTGTACCAGCTGTGAATGGCCAGACTGCACTTTATGATTTTTCACAGACAATTCTCTTACAGCTTTAGAATGCTGAGTAACACATTGATGGCCAGTGTTGGCGAAAAATGATCACTATCAATTAATGAATAGGATTACATTTGGATCCAAGGTTGATAATGTGACTGAGTTGAGAAATTAAGTAGTGTTACTTACACCTCTTTAAAAAACGATCAAAAATTAAAATTTTTATCATGTGTCCTGACTAATCTGAACTTCAGTAAATATATTTATTCCCTGCCCCAAGTCTCCCTGCAGTCTCAGTGCTACAACTTTAGTCTTTATGTGCTTTAATCCCCAACAGCAATCTAGATATTAATTTGTGCATAAACCAATTCTGTATCCTGGCACGGACTTAGCTGTAGGTAGAAGAATTGATCTCTGATGCAAAGTGTTGCCATTAGGGTTAATGACATCTGTCAGCTGTGTCAGTGACAATCTCCCACCAAAGGGTGGGAGAGAAACAGGGCTGTGTAATGCCACCGCCTTAATACTGTAGCTTTATTTTGGAGAAAAAACGTGCTTGTTGGCTCTGATCATGAAAACAATGACAATTTTTCCCGTGGTTAGGATTGGAGCCATACTGGTCCATAAAAAAAAAAGTAATGTTTTGTTCTTTTGTTAAGCATGGGCCTGATTTGTTGGTGGCATATTCTAAAAATAAAAATGTCCAAGTTTCTCAGCACTCAAGCCTAAGAAATTAAATGAATAGCTGTTGATCTTCTGTATTTCTTGCCTTTAATCTTATGTATTAGATTTTTAAAATTTTATTTGCTTGCATGTTTTAAGGCTTTGCTAATACTTACCGCTTTGTCTGGCAGATACCGAGTAGCAAGTACTGTCATGAAGGCTACTAGTATAGCTCAGTTCAAAATGCTTATTGTTTATGGTAAGTATGGTTAAATATTTCCTAGATCCAAAGTGCAGAATGCATTTTGTGGTTTGACATGCAATAGAACTGCAATTCCATTTGCTTCAGATGGACGTAGCTTTCTTTAGTATTTTGCTGTGAAAGCCATAGCTTCTGCCCTATTCTTCATTGCATCTAGAAAATCAGTCCATGAAAACTGCCAGTATAGGTTTTAGATAGTGTTGTTTTCAATTTCCTGCAGTGCAAGTAACCTTCCTGAATTCAGGGGCCTCCAAATCCAAGGAAGGCTATAGTTCCTCTGCCACTAGATTTTACCACTCCTTTCTGTAACAGGTAATAGTAATTTTTTTTTTATTATTTTCTATTGCAGGACTGGAAAAGGCACAGAGACCAGATGACATGCATCATTCAGGGAACGTCTGCCAGAGATCTTATGATTCTCACCATTCCTGATTTTATTAATCTCAGCCTTGAAATGTTCAGTTCCAGCTTAGGAACAGGGTATGGAAGTTAACAGTTTGCTTTGGAAGATGCTGCCCCCTTTGTGTTGGCTCATGTGTATTACTGGGCTTTGGCTGTAGGCATGGCAATAAAAAGTAGAGGGCATGATTCCTTTCACACTCATGTCATTGTAAAAGGCAGCTAAAGTAAATGGAGGTAGAGTGATACAAGACTCAGAACAGTTTCAGACTCCTGTTACAGTGCTGGGGTTTGACTTTGGTTCTTTATTTTCCCACAAAGGATAGAAAGGAAAAATATTGGCCTCTGCTAAAAATTGTATATTTAACCACTGGGGGAATACCGGCAGGGCAGCTTACAGTTAGCCACAGCCTTGGTCTTGGGCAATGATCACAGAGCTGCAGAGTAATTCAGCGTATTGGGGACTTGGGAGGTCATCTAATCCTACAGTCCACTTGCACAAAAACAAAGCATATTTCAGTTGTGCTGCTCTAGTGTCTGCTGCCTGAATTAATACCAGAAAAGAAAAAAAAAAATAAAGTTATTATCTAAAAGGAAGGGTTGATTTTACTTGTGTCATTTTGGTCTAAATACTAGTAATTTGAAGTAAATTTTCTCTTTATGCTCTGTAGATGTGGTAAAAGTACATATTAACAAATCTTGGTGACACAGTTAGTGGAAAAAGTTAAAAACAGGAGCAAATTCTGACTTTTAATTCTTTAGTTTTCTATATGACTGTAGATGACTGTGATAATACCACAGTCTATAAGAGGAAGATATTCCTAAAGATTTCTCCTTTTTGAAGTTATGCACATATAATTACCGTATTATGAAACATAATTATGGTACCCTTAGGAATTTTCCATCGTCTTTACAAGCAACCTGACACAGAATTGATAAATTGCAGGAAATAATCCAATAAAACAATTTGTTTTATATATACTAGTAATGCTCTTATTATTAAATATAATAGTAATGCTCTTATAACAAATTATTTTACAATGTGCTTGTTAAGACTACATGTAATAACGAAGACATATATTCCTCCCTAGAGAGGTGGTCCTCTAAAGACTCAGATGTCATAGAGTACATCTAGTACAACCCCAAATTTTTTGCTTGGAAATAGTTGTTTTAAAGCTCATCTCTTTTAGATATACAGATTTATAAGTGCTTATTTTCATCACATCTCTTAATTTACCTACACTGAATTTCCTCTGCCACTTTTTTAATCCTGAACTACAAGGTGTCTCTGAACCTCTTAACAGTGGTAGTTGCCTATATTACTTCTCGTACCTTCATTATCTCCAAGACTGTGTCATTATCATTGCCATGTATGGATCCCATTCCAAAAAAAAATATGTATGGGATGATACAACATGTGGGTATTTAAAGACCCGTATAGGAAGAAAGAAGAACCATGGTCAAAATCTGCAAAAATGGAATTCATAGTTAGTGGACCTGGGAAATAGAAAGCTCTTGTCTCTCTTGTGCCCTTCCCCTGTTGTAGTGTGAGGCTGCTCTGGATCACCTGGATTGAGCTGCTTTTGCACAAATTATATTGCAGTGTGGATCCAAAATCAGAGGTGAGAGGCACAGGCATACAGGTGTGCTTCTTGGCTGCAGCACAACTGCCCATGCTATGCTAATCTGTTTGAGATCTTTGAGAGGAAGGCTGTGCTTGAGTCCATGTGCTTCTGCAGTGAGTACTGGGTGTCCACAAGCAGATGCTGTAGCCTAAGAGCCAGATCTTCCTCTTCCTCAGCCACTAAGGCCACAGCATGTGTAAGGAAGAGACTTTATTACCTGTAGCAACCCCAAGGACTGGTGAGCAAGTACACACCTCTGTTGTGATGCAGGAGCAATGGTTCACAAAGTGTCTTCATGTGGCTAATGATACTGGAAATGAAGAAAGACAGGAAGAGTAAATCTTGAGGGGTGCACCTCCTGTGCTAGAGGCATCAGCTGATGAAGTGGAGGGCCCTTGACAGCTAGAAGACAGGCACTGATAAGATGGGGGAAACCACCCAGAACCATCTTGTTTCTTTCTGCCCTTCACAATCCCCAGAGATGGGTATGTGTTATGGTTTATTCATGAGAGGCTGCTCCCTGTGTTTCATTAGAAACCAATTCTGCTGAAAAGACAGATAATGGCTGATCAGAGCATCAACACCTTACTTTGTGCCTTTGTCTATTCCAGCTCCACAAATACTATTGTTAGTGGTATAAATGCTGTGTGAGCCCATTCAGAAAGCAACCTGGGACCCATGGTGATGAACAAGTGATTTGTTATTAACAGGGAAAAAAAAGTTCACTCCCAGAAACTTGTGCTCATTCTTGCCTTAATCCACCAAAGACTGTAAGCATGTCCTTATTTTGAAGAGCATAAAGTACTCTTGAATTTTACTCAGATTACTCACATACTTCCCATTTAACATAACTTTAAGTGTTTTGCTGAATCAGGGCCAGAAGACAGTTTTAGAGACTGAACCCATTCCTGCTTCCATTCCTGGTTCGTTGTTCCATATATAACAATACCAAATTTTGCACAGCTAAGGGAGAAGAACATCTTCATTGTTCAATAATTCAAACTGAAGCATCTGCAGGTGGATCACTCATGTGAGAAGTGTATCATTTCGGCAGGATAGTGCTACCTTCTAAAACTGACACTTCTCACCTTCAAAATACAGACAAATTACCAGTTGAGAAAAAATCAGGCTTGAGCCACCATCCTTGTCCTGCTGATTACTGTCCTGAAAAGATTACTTCATCCTCTAAGGGTGTCATGCAAGCTGCTTTAACAATGAGCTAATTTAAATTTATTATGCTTTAGCTAAGATTAGTTCATCTTGTGACATTTCAATTTCATTTGCTTGCAGTAATTTTGTTGTGCAGAATGTTGCAGATAACAGAAATGGCAGATTATTTAAATAGCCATTTATAAACAGCAGCTTTTTTCAAACCATTCTTCTGAACATCCTACCCAAATGGCCTCATTTTAAATATATTTGTCTGTGACCAGACACTTTACTTCAACAAACTTTTTTAAGTTTAACCCATCTCCCAAAAAGTACATAATTTATATTAAAATTGCTGTTGAAAGCGAATTATTTCATCAAACAATAACAAAACCGTTCCTGTGCAAAGGGCAAAAGATACTACCTAGCCATCTGCTACATGCAGCAGCAACATCATTGAGAAGTGTAAGAAAGAACTGATAATACTTGAAGTGAGACTGCCAAAGAATTCACAGAAAACCATGTACATACCTTTATTTTTCATTAGTATATTCAGAAGCCTTTTCTAATTAAGGAAGTTAATTTGAAATAAGACTGAAGTGGAGGAAAGCATATTTCAGTCAAATTAATCAGTTTATGTAGTCATTACATAGGCGAGGGTCTGTTAGAGGTGAAACAAAAAGAGGTAATTTGAGTCCTGACAACTGAAAATAACAAAATAGAGGTGATTACTCCATTGTTTGCATGTCCTGCCTTTTATTTTAAGACGAGCTTTAATTCTATTTAAATCTAACAATGTGCCAAGCGTTCTTAATGCATCGGTATGTGTGATGAGATGCCAACAAATTTCACCAAAACTCATATGCTTGCCAGTAATATACATTGAATTGCATTTGCAGTGAATGTTCTTTAAAAAACCCACAGTATCACTTAAAAAAATTAGAAGGTTATTTAATTTTGCCTTGGAAACAACAGTTGGCTTACTATTGGCAGTTTTTCAAGAAAGATAAACTACTTAGGAAAAGGAAATTTCGCAAATCTGTGGTATTAGGTCTCCCTCAGGGGAAAAAAAAAAGCTTCACTCAGATACATTCTAAGTTGTGCTGTTTAAAGTTAATTATTTGGATTGAGTTTGTGAAGTTTGTGAATTGGGCCTTTGCATTTTTTCATTAATACCATGAAGCTACAAAGCAGCTTTTAATAATTTCTTTAACAATAACAATCTTCAAGTTATTTGTGTGTCTGTTTCCCTAGTAAAATACATTGCAGTTAAAAATGCAACTAAAATATACTTCCATAAACAGAAGGGAGAATTCTTTAGGTCATGCACTAATGGGTTCTATGTTTGGTGGTAAGCATCTACATATTTTATTTTACAGATAAAAAAAAAGATTTTTGCAGATTTAAAAGCCACTGAGTCAGACAATGATAGTAGTGTGGATTGATTATAGACTATGAAACAGATAAAGTAAATAATCTGCAGTGGTCTTAATTTTGATCTTGCAGAAACATCTCTTTCAAAGTGAGCTTTACAGCTGTGAAAGAGAATCGTGTCTCATGGAATGAGTTATGTTTGGGCAGGGCTGCTGGAGCTGTGGGACATGCCTTGTATCCTGTCAGCTGACTGGGGACCTCTCCATCCTGCCATGATATCCGTGCAGCTCCCATCCCCATTCCTCTCCCCACACTATCTTTCTCCATCCCAGCCCCACTGAAACTTTTCTGTGTGTCCTCCTGCAGGCCATGCCTTTCACATAACTGCTTTTCATGCTTGTGCAAAGTATCATCCGGTACCCACAGGCAGTTGGGGATGGGCTGGATGAAGGTACACATGAGAGTATGAAGCTGTGTGTGGACTACCTTAACCAGGAGATGGTTCGGCTGCTGCAGGAGCTGAATGGGGAGCCTGGAGCAGAGTGTTGCGGCCTGGTGCTGCCTTTCAGCAGTGGCAATTCTGAGTTCTTGCTGGAGTCCTGCTTCTTCTCTTGGGGCCATGGTTTAACCACAGGAAAAGGAGCCACGAAGCAGACAGCAGTGGTGTGGAGAAGAGCTCCGTAAGAACTTGGGAAAGGAGAAAGAAGAACGGGAAGAAGACAGTGATGTTGCAAAGTAAGAAGAAGAAAAAAATGAATCAAATGTGAAGGAAGATGACAATGGCATTGAAAATGAAGAAGAAGGCAGCATTGTTGATGCAAATGAAGGAAACAAGATGAAAATGAAGGAAACAAGGTAAAAATGAAGGAAATGATGATATGAAGGTGGTGGAAGACAGTAGTGTTAGAAATTAAGAAGAAGGCAATGATGCAAATGAAGAACAACATGGTGATGAGACTGTAAGGCAGACAACAAGAATTTTGGAAATGAAGAAGAACATGGGAATGCTGCTGAAAATGAAGAGGAGAATGCTGAGGCAAATGAAGAAAATGATGCAAAGGTGGGGGAAGCCAGTGATGTTGGAAAGGAAGAAGGCACTGATGCAAATGAAGAAGAAAATAGTGTGAATGTGAAGGAAGACAGCAATTATGTGGGAAATGAAGAAGGCGGCAATGATGCCGAATCAAAGAACATAGTGATGTAAATGGGAAGGGAGGCTACAGTGATGTTGGAAATGAAAAAGAACATGGTATTGTAGATGCAAATGAAGAAGAAAACAATGCTGATGGAAATACAAAAGAAAATGAAGAAGCAAAGGTGGACCAAGACAATTACATTGGAAGTGAAGGAGAAGGCAATGATGCAAATGAAGAAGAGGAAGACCATGATATTGGAAATAATCTAGCACTGCTTTTAGAGGACTGCATACAGTAGACTGTTCAGGACCTAGACAAAGGTTGAGCAATGACAAGTGACCTACTGAACACCTTCATCAGTGTCTTTGGAGATAGCATATCAAATAGTTTCTACCCAGTCCCAGAACAAGCCATTGGGGTAGGCAGCGCCTTTGAAGGTTGAAGTCCCTGTGGTGAGGATATGGTCTACCTTGTACCTATACGCCTGAACCCCCTGTGGGACTTGCATTCCACATGGAACTGGACATGCAGTGAGATGCCACCAAGAAACTTCTGCATCCACATGGAGCTAGTGTGCACCTGTATGAGGGAACAGCTGGGCAAGAAGGTGTCATGCTTCCTCCACTATTCTGAGGAGGAGCTGATGAAGAATCAGAAGCCCAGCCTCCTCCACACCCTCTGCACTGGCTCCTACCTAGATGTGGAGAAAACTGCCTGGTTCTACTGACTGGTGAAGTTATCCTGGATGCTTTTGCCTTAGTCATACCATTGGCACTCCATACCATTTCAGCCCTCCAGCCACTCCTGCAAATTCCAGCCAACCAAAAGCAAGAAAAGCCTCACGATTGAGATGATGTTTGGGGCACAGCAAGGCAACTCTGACATCTTTGTGAGCAGCCAGCCCACAGAGGTTACTTCACAATGTGGCCTGAGAGCTACGCTGTGGCAGAGACAAAGGTCTTCAGGCACATCACCAGGCAGAGGCCATCTGACAGCTTGCACCTCAAACACCTGCAGCTCTTCACCCACACGCTGATGGGCACAGGCTTTTCCAACTACACCTACCTGTAAGACTGTTGTAATGCACCTCCTAAACACCATACCTATGTCACGGTGGCACAGGAGGGATTTCCTGCGGTGTCGGGGGGATATCATGGAGTACCCTGCCTGCTCCCTGCAGTGGAAACACTGTCATGATTTTGTTTGTTCTTGGAGCTACACTGGAATTTCCCTTTCCCCTGCCCACTGTGTTGGGGGAGGGGTGTTGGACAAGGTGGCTGTTTCTAGGCAACTAAGTGGCCCAGAAGAAAGAGTTAGTAAGCCTGCATTCCCATGTTAATTGCCTCACCTTGTCTCCAGGGAAACCGGGGAGGAGACTGGGAGGCCTAAGTTGGAAGCCGGGAAGGGGGCTGAAGTGTAACCTGAGCTGTCAGAGCTCTCGAGCTCTGAGACTGCAGCTGCCTGAGCGGTCGGAGCTGCTGGGCTGTCGGGACTGCTGCTTGGGAGCTGCGGGAGCTGTGGTAGGTAACCGGAGCTGTCGGAGCGGTCAGACTGCTGCCTGGGCTGCTGTGCGGACTGCTACTCGTGGCGGTGCTGCAGTTTGGAGCTGTTTGCTTGGATTTTCCATCGGAGGGGGACGGAGCTACACCGCCTGCATCTCAGCCAGCGGGAAGGAGTGAGTTCCCCACTGTCAGGAACTGTGTCTTCCTTTCCCCTCCTCTCTCCCTTTGGTGAGGGGGGAGGACATCCATTTTCCAGTTCATTTCCAGCGTTCTGGGGAGACTTCAAGTGGCGACTGCCAGTGATCCACCAGCACCCCCTGCTGACTGACTCAAACAAATGCAGGCTCCACCTCTCCAGTGGTTCAACAGCGCCTCCTGCTGACTGTGGTTATAGTTGCCCCAAAGGGTGCAAAAATTGAACTGTTTTTTCACTACTGGGTTTATTCATTAGTCTTGAAGGGGATTGTTTCTGGGAGTAGGATTATTGTTTGGGTGTTTTACTTGTGTTCTTTCATTGTTTCTGCCAA
>JAWWES010000041.1:20930441-20979964 GCA_035583135.1 Lophotriccus pileatus | reverse complement strand
CTTAGAGGGAGGAGTTTTGGGTCTTCCTCATAATTTATTCCCAGCAAAACACTTGTGTCTCATTTAAACTGAGACAAACACCTTCACCACTTTGTCTTGGGCAATGAGAGGGTTGCTGCAGAGATCAGTTTGCCCCCAGACTTGCAAGCAGTTGTACCACACAACCTTTTTCAGCACCTGGTTTGGGAACCAGCTGCCCACAGAGAGGTGATTCAAGCTTATAGTGATCTCCAATTTTGGCTCAGAATTCTGGTCTACAGTCATTGACAGAAGTCTTCACTCACAAGGCTGTGTTCATGGGGCTCACACCTGCTGGCAGACACATGAACTCTTTATAGTTATTGCATTTATCACAGGCAATGCTGACCCTGCTTTCCTGTTACTTTGGAACTAATAAAGTGCGACAAGTGGTTTCCTTGTGCAGACACATCTCTGAGATCCCTTGCCCTGTTACTTTTAGTTACTACAGTGCTATTGCAATGTTAGGTTAAGTATACAAGGCAGATATTAGGTCCACCTTCATATCCGCATGTGGAACTCTGAGTGTGATAGAGATTGCTTGTCACACCTCCAAGACAAAAATCTAGTCCCTTAGGAAATTAATGTACTTAATGAGCTCTACTTTTAATGGCTTTGTAAGGACAATTCCTGTAAATGTCAGAAAGTATAACTGATAATTCTAATTCACTTTACCATAGGAAAATATATAGTCTAGTTCAAGCTATTTAAGTGGGAACTGGGTTTATTTTCACTCCTTTGAGAGATCCTTTGCTATTGTCAGTGCAAAACTATTTTGCAAACCTACTTTTACTTTAACCAATTGAGCTACCTTGCTCCACTTGTTTGCTTGCTTTTCAGTAATATAATATATACGTAGAAAACAGGGAAAAGAATACAAAGAAAAAGAATAAAAAGAGAGAAGTCTCAAAGCTTTTTCAAATTTCCTGAAAACAGTCATTCTTTATGTTTAAACCACATTTTCTTAGAGAATGGCCACCCTATGCATTAATGATTACTGTGGAAAACTTACATTTATTTTCTGTTGTTTGTGTATGCTTTATATCCAAGGTTAATTTTACTTAAAATGTCCCATATACAGTATATAAGTTTAACCAATTGCCAACCATTCCTGTTCTATTTAATTCTAATATTATTTAAGTGAACCTGTCACTCCTACGCTGTATTATTGTAAGAGATCACCAGTACAAGCCTGGCAGACATGTCAGTTCCCAAGACAGGGTAGTGTCATAAGCCTTAACAAAAAAAAAAAAAAAATTAAAGGGAAAGTTACTGAAGAGTTTGGGGACAACAGTGATGAGCTGTATAGACATATAACTATTCTCTGAAAATTAAAAATTCTTTCAAAGTAGTAGATGTTGCACGCAGCTTCATGAGCGTGGAGCGTGCTCTCCCATTCAGCGGTAACACCAAAGTGTCATAAGTCACCACTGCAGTGGGGATGAGGAAGGGTAGTGTGTCCCCCTGTACCTGGTGAGCTGGTATTTTTCAGCACAGTATGAAAGTACATCCTAAGTGCCAGCTACTGATAAGGAACAATGGTGCTGGATTACCCTCTAAGCCTGTGGCCCAAGACCAGCCACTGGGCTGTGGATGTCACCTGCACAATTCCATTATCTGCAGTTGATGCTGGAAGTCACAATATGCCAGGTATGCAAAAGCAGCTGTCATGCTTGACTACTATTAGGTACAATTGCTAAGCTTTCTCATTCTTTCAATTCACAGGGTGCTAAGCTCCCTATTCTTTCAAATAACCACTGAAGCAATGACATGGGGGCAAGGTCTTGTCTCTTTGAAGCAAAACAGCACTTTCTATGCACAGTCCATCTTAGTTCTGGATCTTGAGGTCTACTCTTTCCAGCTTAGGTTTCACTAGAAATATATTTTCTGCTAGTTGAATCCAGTGATGAATTTTACTCATGCACAAGCCAGTGTGAACCTACATCTCTTTTAGTTTATCTATATAGTCTAGCAAAAAGTATTTGCTTGTATGATCCCTGTCACACAGTGCTGTCAGTAGAAAAAAACAGAGGGCAGAATTTCTTTTACTCTTGGGAACTATAACATAGATAAGGCAGAAATCACAATAAAACTGATGTTCTCTGAAATGTGCTGGTGTTTCATTGCTGACTAAAGGAATGTCAGTTTTCTCCTGCCCCCTGAGTAAGCAGATGAGACTGAATACTGAGAGACGCAGATTACTTAGACTGAAAAGAGACTTTAGTGAATAAAAAGTATTACAACACAGCTTGATAGAGCTCCAAGCTGAAAGGAAAGAGAGAATGTAGTTGTCCTATGAGTATTTCTGAGTTATATGACCCTTCAGGCAGTGCTAGTAGGGACGAAAATGGGTAGAGCTCTTTCCCCTTTCAGAATAAGAAATGCAAAGCCAGTGCAGCTTCGCCCTTATGGCAAAGCCTCGATGGGGGTTACATGGTTGAGGACAGAAACGCTGTTTCCAGTACTGAATTATCTAGTCTAAGCTCATGGTGTCTGATGGTGTGAATGTTTCATTACAGCTGTTAAGACTACAATGACTTCCTTTCCCCTCAGCCTCATTGTTGTTTGAAAGAGATGTGGTGGGAGGAAATGTGAACAGAAGCAATCTTGTTTTCATGCTTCTAACTTGACACAAGTGCTGTTGCATAAGGTCGCTGGCTGGTGCAAAGATTGGCAACATCTTTAAAAGATGGTTATCAGAGGGCAGGGTTTTTCTCTCTCACTGCTAATTTTTGAATTGATTTGCCATAGAAGGTAGTAATCCAGGAAGCCTCCTTACTTTCTGATATTATTTCCAGTATCAGTCCTTAGATGTCTCTTTTGTTATGACAGTCTCCAAATCAGGTCACCTGGCTGCTTTTGATGTGGTTTAATGGCAGAATGAAAAAGCAGCATCTCTTTTCTGCCAGGGATGTGCTGTTGTGAGTCTTGATATGGATGTCCCATCCACCCCACAGGGCTGCTCAGCACATCCTCTCCAGCTAAGCTGGGGAGCATTTAGTCTCTTTAGGGACTCCAGGCTCAGGCTTCCCTATTGGATGTTTTTAAGGCAGGAGCACAGCAAGGTTTCACTCTGTCATCAAGCTGGAACATGGTTGGTGTGTGCCAGGGGCTCCTGAGCTCCCTAATCTGCATGTAGTCAAGAAGCCTGTGTTTAAATAAGTGTGTTTGTCCCTTAGAAAACAAAAAAAACTGAGAGAGTTTGGAATGTGTATTTCTCTATCCTATTTTTCTTTGAAACTTTGTTTTAAAATAATTTATATTGCATAACATGACTCACTCTTTTCTTTAGTGCAAGGTTGGACCGTCTGATTATCAGGCTTACTGCTATGTGGGACTCTAGTTCCCCGAGGGTCTTCATCTGCCAATAATCTTAATTGCTATTCTCCCTACTTGACATCTTATCTATTTGCTCTACTTCTTCCCACTTAGAAAATTTAAAATGATGACAAGTAAGCTCTAGTATTTGATAAATGTAATAATTAAGGAGAAATTGTCAGCCATTTCATTGTCAAAATTTTTAATTTTTAATTAAAACTGCATTTAAGCTTTTAGTGAGGCATAAAAATAAAACTTAACCATGACCAGACCTAAAGCTATGGCCTGTGATTTACAGCTGATGTAAACAGATGCCAACAGAAGGTAGCCTTTCTCTGCTGGATTACATCAATCAGCTGGAAATGGGATTCATTTATCTTTCCAGAAAATGTCTTGAAAATTATATCCTTTCTCAAAGACTCCAAAGGAGTTAAAAAATGAGCCTTTAAATACACTTTGGCCTTGGTCCTGCAGTTTATTTAGATTCTATAGAAATATTTGTATTTTGACTCTTACAATCTCAGATGGATAGACATCTTTAGTTTAGGTCTAACCTGCAGACTGATTAACAAAATGCATTTAAAGGAGAGAACAATGCAGAACAAAATCATTAATTACTAATGATAATTATTTTAATTATACCAATGAAGCTGCGTATTGATACAATTTTGACAAACTAATTATGAAGTTTTGCCTAGTATTATGAAGTTTGTGTAACTGTATTTTTGGTGGAAAAAATATAAAGTGGTTCATTGTTCCCTTCCACAAACATGAAAAAGAGAGTAGTGCAAAGTCTAATGGCACTTTGAGGCACCATGGCATAGATCCTTCTTCATCTTGGCAAGTTTGTAGGGAAAGAGTCCTTTTCCATCCACCCAAAAGTCCCTATCCAGCAGGTTCTCTCCTGGCTTCTTTCTGAGTCAGGCTGAGCAGCTGTCTGGCCCTGACAGAATTTCTCAGGATTTTGGGCACAAGGTAAAGTAGTAGAACACCTAGATTTAGTTACTGTGCTGAATCAGCAACTTTTTCAGTTATATGTTACATGTTATAGGTAAAACCTTTTGCCAAAATGTCTTATTTTTCTCACCAAATTAAAAGAATTTCTCTTAGAGGAAAATGTGTAGTTTTTCTCCAGATGTGAATTTGAGGTTATGGTGTTTTAAAAGTTTAAAGGCGTTTAAAAAGTCTTAAATAAAGTGTAACCGCTCTGGGCAATTTATGGCTTAAAATCTGTAGTGTAACACCTTCTTTCACAGTTAAATATTTATGCTGTTTCTAAACTCTATTGTCTAGAAGAAAAAAGTGCATGACACTTTATTCATCTGTGAATTTTAGTTGATCTAGGTCTTAAATTAATATCTTGGTTGTGGCAGCCTCTGCTCAGTTGAACCTTTGTGCCAATCATTTGGAGCAGCGTGCTGGCTATTGATTTATTACTCCTCTGCTTCACTGTGAATTCACACACAGTAGACCTGAAGATTTAGACCAAAAAATACACTTTGAAATTGTGTGGTAGAGATATATACAAGGTCAAATGAAAGGAAGAGGTGGTTCACCCCGTGCTTAGTTAGACCAGAACTCTTTGCTCTGGAATACTGTAGAAGTTTGATAAGGGTGAGCCCATGTTGGTTTGTGGTAGAAAAGTACAGTAAGAGTTATTAGACATAGAGAAGTTGCCTTTAGTGATCTACAGAAAGTCTCCATTTCCTCTAATGAAATTTGGCAAGATAATATATACTTTCCCCCTTTTGCTTTCAGGAACTTTTTCAGTCTCCTCAAGCCCTGGTCATTCCCTGTGGAGTTAGAAATAGTCCAGAAAAAAATAAAGAAGATGACTGGGAATGATCAGGGAAATAGTATTCTGTCAGAGAGCTTTTTACCAGGAGTCACGGTAGATCGCTGCACAAAACTAACTTTGAGGTTTTATGTGGTAATTTGCACTTATGTTACAGCAACAGATAAAATCCCACAGATGACTGAAGGAGAGGATTGCAAATAAAGAATACACTTGTGGGGACAGGGGAATAAAGAGGAAGGTGACTCAGAAGCAGCCAAATTCTGGTGATATCCTGAGAAGGCATGGGATTTGCTCCTTTCCTGAGGAGGGAGGGTTGCTTTTCTTCATAGGGGTAATTTGTGCTTAAGGGAAGCTTAAGTTTAATCCATAAGCATGCCTTTGTACCATAGAAAGGAATAGCTGGGGATCAGAAAAGGGGTCTGTACTGCCTCATCATGGTTCATGCAGTAGAGGTGCTTCCGTGTGTTTGTGTATTTACATTTATTACATATCTACTGTGACAGAATATGCATATATAGAGATATGTTGTATGTTTGTGTATGCATTGTATTGCACTTGACATAGAAAATCAAATGGCATGAGAAAATATCCAAGATGGACTGGATATGAGGTGAAGCACTCATCTCTGATGTGATCTATGCAACAGGCTTGAGAGAAAGGCCAAGGCATGGAGTGTTGGCAGGAAGAGGATCATGTTCCCTCCATCATGTGAAGGCCTGTCCAATCTGTTGAAAAATAGAGAGTGGCTAAGCCTTCAAGGATAAAGTTTAACATCCCTTCTTACATTTCTATTTTTTGCAGTGACATTTCTGGGTTTTACTGCAAATAATGCTTACTATGCATTTAAATGCTTTGTTCTGCAGTCTGATTCAGAGATGCTTTCAGTGCAGGGCTTGATGAGACTGGCAAAATGAGAATAACCTGTCCTTGATAAGGGAGGGTCAGAGAGATAGGGCACAACAGTCTTTTAAAATGGGAAAATTCCTGCTGGTTTCTACAGATGAAGAACAGTGGCTCTGTAACCATAGAAACATGATGGGCCAAGGATGGTGTTGAACTTCTGATGAATTTCTTTTGTTTAGAACAAAATGCGGGTTCGAGGAAAAGATATAGTGTAGATAAGATAAATTAATAACAGCGCTTTGCATTCTGTACTTCCTTCCATCTTAGATTTTGGAATACTTTATATAGTTCTTATTATTCCATTTTACAGGAAAGGAAAGAGAGACCTAGGGAAACAAAACTGAGTGCCCGGAAGTTACAATGCAGAAACAGGAATAAAGCCCAACTCTTCTGAAGTTAATTGAGGATGAATAACAGAAATAACTGAAAAGCATGCAAGCAGCTTTTTGAGGGATCTCATAAAATTTACATGAGATATGACATGATTTCCTGCAATATAGACAGTATACTCAGCCTTGCTCTTTGATTACATCTATACAATAGGAGATGTGTTATACACCTCTGAACTAGCAGCTCTGATACAGCCAAACTCCGAGCAACTGCTTTGATTTCTTGCCTAAGTATAGGCTTCACTTTCTGCCCCTATGACTTCTTTGATTCTGATATCCCACATTTATAGATATGCCTGGGCTAATTTGATGTCCCTACCCTGTTTCAGTCACACCATTGACAGCATGGAGATGTAGCTTGAAACTTTTACTCTGTCCATGACAATAAAAGACATTGCAACTTTCCAGTAGTGTTTTGGGTAGTAACTCCTAAATACTGAGGATTTAGGATAATGCTCCAGTCTTTCATACAAATAATAAACTCTATTTACTTTTTTCTTGTGTCAGTGAGAACAAAATTTGTCAACAGAAAATTGATAAGATAACAGGAACACAGTGAACTAGTCTGAGCAAGGAGATTTGTAGGAAGCTGGCCAGTCCTGCTAACTGTCTTACAGTTAGTTGTCTTACAAGCTGATGTGAAGCAGTATTCTCATCAACAGGAAAAAATGGATGTCAGCCTTAGTGAGCACTCGAGATCATATACTGCAATTGCAGAAAATAAATGGAACACTCTGTTGCTTGGAATTATTTGCCGGGAATTTGATCTGTATCCAGTTTCTGAAAATACCAGCAGTGCAAAGGCATTTGGTTTCTAAAATCATAATAATTGCACTTAATCTGTGCAAGAAATTCCTTCTGTGAAAGAAAATGTTGATCAATGTAAAACTGTAAACAGCCCCTCTCCTGAGATGAAAGAATATGCACATAAATATTAAGGGCACTCACCAAGCATCCACAGATACGACATATGATAACAATCAGTGATGCAGCAATTACAGAAGTGAACAACAAGCTTAGATCCTACAGTAAGTAGCCTTTCAGTCACTGAAGGAACTAATTTTTCCTGTCTTCAGGTTAAAAAGGAGACTTTTTTCCTTTGGAATTGTGCCTACTTGAAAGAGTAGCAGTGGATGGTAATTTGTGTTCTTGAAAAGTTGTGGTACTCTCTCAGCACCCTCTCAAACATTAGCTCTTGCAAGGCAGCATAGCTTTCCTGGCTGCCTGGCAGATGATGCCTCAATGCCCCTTAGCAGAGGGTCACCCAATACAAGCACTCCATGATGAGGTAAGAGTCAGGGGACAAAGGCAAGACTTTCAGAGCCAAAATAGAAGCACCTGATGAATTTTAGATTCAGCAGAAGCTCACTTTGAATCATTTGATCTTAAGTACTGGATTGGGCCTTATGGCCACTTTCAACACTGTCCTACAAAACTGTGGAGTTTTATCTCATACTTAATCTCTGTGCTTTTGTTACTGCTTTATCAGATTCTCTTAAAGTGTTATGGTTGCTAAAATAATTAATAACTAAATAACCAAATAGAATTTCAAGCATTTTTGTCATATCCAGACTTTAGGTAGAGATCAGGGATATCAGCCCATTTGAATTATGTGCAGTTCACTGCTTTTATTTTGGGTCTTAGTTTCAAACAGCTGGATGCTGCATCTGGGAAGAAATAGATTTATTATTTTTAAAAAACTACATGTACCTGTCACACTCTCTTTGAAGTGCTAATGGCTATAGAACTGAGAGCTCATTTTCTATTCTGACAGGCAAATGATTAAATCAGCCTGTCTATCCTTCTCCAGCCTCTGTTTGAGCTGTCCAGTAGCTATGGTGCTTTGAAAATGAAATACGATTTTAGAGGAGACAACTGATCATGGGGAGCTTTCCTTTGTGCAGACACACATGAATCATTATACAGCAAAGAGAATTGGCTCTGGGATACTGTATGTAGCAAACTAAGAGGCTGATTAAGTCTTTTGTGATAAAAGAGTTAAAATTCTGTAAATAAAATGTTGTTTATTTTCTGTCAGGCATGAAAACATCACTCTGTCTTTTCTTTATCAGGTCTGTGAACACATATTTCCCAGTGTACATCAGATGTCCACTCTGACCCAGCATTTTGACTCAAAAGTCATATTTCCTCAGGATAGTGAATCTTTCCTATCGTTTTCTAAGAGGCTTTCCTGGCTTTTGTATAATGCCCAGAGTTTTGGCAGCAGTTCTTGAAAACAAAATCATCTTTTAATAAGGAACATAGATAGCTGATGCCAAATTTCAAACAGAATATTGAAAAATAAACTCTTTTAATAACTGTTTCACCTATGGAGTGCCACATGAGACCATTTAAATTCTGAGCATAACTGCAGAACCGGACCTTGAATTGTGCAGAGTAGGAAATTCCCTCTCCTCTGAAGATGCTATAAGGGTAAAGAATGAGCTTGTTTGAAAAGCTGTCTCAGTAATAAGAGTAACTAACACCCCTTGAAAAAAATGTACATTCATTTAAGGTAGTTGCTATGTGTTTAGAAATGATCAGCAACAAGATGTGTGTGTCAGTGTACATGTGTAGGAGTAAGGCAGAAAGGGGGCAACAAGGTGTAATTCGTACTCAGAAATGTAGGTCTGGAGGAGGCCTATTAGACTAATGCGTCTTACTCTCCCCTGTCTTTACCTCATCTTACTCAGTGCAAGCACACAAAAAATTCTCAAGTTCTATAATCGGTTTAAGACTTTCAGTATAAAAGATAAATAAATCTCAAAAATGTTAACTGTACCAGGGAGAGAGCGCAGGAGAGCTCAAGTAGGTTTCCAGCATCATGGCATAGCCTCCCATTGCCTCTGTTTACTTGGCATGTATCTGTTGGAAATACAAATAACTATAGTTTAAATGTGTTTGATTTTGTTTTTTGTTTTTTAAATTCTGTTTTAAGGCATAGACCAGTAAGCATTTCTATAAATTTCCTGTAGATTATCATCCCGCAGATTAACACCTACCAAAAAACATGCTTTATATATAAATTTATGGGATTAATCTTGGCTGTGGCCTGGATAATTTTCTACAGAAGGTTTTTGCAGGAATTCTTTTGGCCTGCTAACTTATTTTTGATGAATTTTTAGTTGCTTGAAATTTCTGTTCAGTTGTGTCTCCTTACAGCTTGCAAACATACAAAGTATTATGTCTGGACTATTCACCAACTGATGCATAGTACCTCCTCCATCAGTGCTTTCATTTTCCAGTGCCTTGTCTAGTTTCATGTAACTTTCCCCAATAAAAGGAAAACCCATTAAAAACTTTTTTATTGTTATTGACCCAATCAGGACATGGCCACTTTTTTCTCCTGTTTCCTGTTTTCTCTCTTAACTGTAAATAAGGAGAGTCTATTTAGTTAGTTCAGTTTTGCTCTGAAATTCTTAAACTCCAAAAATACTTCTGTGAAGTTGATCTGTTATAATTCTACTTTTGATTGCAGATCTCGGCATTTAGAATCAATTTGATGTGTAATGCTTTTAAAAAGACCATCAATGCTTTCAAAAAGAATAGTGTTATGAAGCAAGGCAATGGCTTCAAAGCTATTATGACAGCATCCATAATCAGGGGGCAATTTCAGTTTGCTTGTATTGGAAGCATTTTAGTACACTGGAAATTCTAATAAAACTCTTGTATTTGTGATTAATCATATCTACAGCTAAGAATATGAAGATCTAATAATTTCTGCAGAGATGAGTAAGTAACATACACAGCTGTGTTTAACCAGTACCATGGGTAAAGCATGTACATAAGACTGGGACACTTTAAACCATCATAACAATCTGAGAAAGACATCATCATCTTGGTCATATCTGTTCTCAGAATAAAACAAACACACTTGAGAAATCATCTGTTTTTACTTGGGTGACAAAACCTTAGACCTCCAGCTAGTTATCCTGTGCTGCCTTAATGATCTACACAGCGGTCATGCAACCAAAGCAATTCAGCTTATTCTGAGATACATCTCTAGTATCAACCTCATAAATCATCAACAGGAGGTGCATCTTTTTATCCCTCAATTAGAAACAGAACACAACATCAGTAAAGGTTGAGGCATCTAACATAGAGATGTCACAAATGAACGAAATAAACTTTACCCCCTGGTGAACAGATTTATGAAAACTGCTTTTTACTTCTAGGTCTCTGATATACAGTGTGTCCTTCAAATCTAGATCTTCAAAAGGTCTTCTGAAGATCAGCGAGAGAATTCATCTTTTTAATATCTTAGTCTATGAGTGGTTTAAATCACTGTCTATCAGAACATAAGCGTCTAAATTTAGAACTTATATAGTCTTAAATTGTAAAGGTATTAATGATCTGTCTGGCACTCCTATTCTTAATCTGTTTGTCCTTTGTCTTATTTTTGAGAAAAAAATACAGGCAGGCTTTTCTTGCGACTTTTCCAGGAAGTAAGCTTTTTCATGCCAAGAAAGTTGTTATGCTATTAAAAGAATTTCTTTTCCAAGTTCAGGGTAGAGTTCTGACATCTTGAATGTTTTTGACACAATAAATGATCGTATTTGTGTTTGTTGGTTTGTTTGCATCAATCAGGATACAATGTTTCAATTGACTTTGAATTGTTTTACATATTAGTTCAGTTTTAATATGTCTTGTTATTTTAAATTATGAAGCTAAAATGTAATTTCCAACTGGAAAACTGGAATTTGTATTTTTGTAAAAGAAATTAGATCAAAATGTCAATACTTCTCATTTTCCATGTTTCAATTTCAATAAATTGTTGTTTTTCTGAGAACAAAGCACATCATTCCCAAAATACCCAACCAGTTTCACTGAATATCTTGTTTTCCAACATGCAAGTGTGTGACATTCTCTTCTGAGCCACAGATAATAAGAAAGCTCTGTCCTACTGCCCTGTCTCTGATGGTCCAAACAATGGCTGTGTGACAGAAACAGACGCCATCTCTTTACATGACATCAATGTACACTGTGAGGATGTACTGCCTGATGATGAAGGGCACAAAAAGGAAAAGTAGACAAGAAAACAACAGTAAAATTCTCTCTGGGTGCAGAAATGGAATCACACAGCAGATAGGTGCAGAGATCAAGGATCTTACAGTCAGATAGAAAATCTTACTTTCATAATTGCAGGTTATTGCTTCTCATATTATCAAACAGGCAGATATGCAGAAGAGACTTAGAGGAGCCATCCATAAAGGATAAATCTAAACAAATCTAGCTGGGCTTCTTTAGATAAGCAAAGAGACAGATTATTTTATAGTCTCTGATTTCCTGAGATTTTTATAGGCAAAAACTATTCAGAGAGTAACGTGCACTCGACATTGGTAGCTGTGGAATGAACTGTGGTCTCATGAATATCTGGAATGCATTTTCATGGCCTGACACTTGTACCTCACTGTACAGCCTTAGGTTATCTAATAGCCTGACTCTCAGGGAGACATTATATCCCTTATATCCCACTCTGTGGGAAGGTTGCAAGAAATTTAGCAAAACACAGTGATAAAGGCCTTATAAATGAAGTTAGAGATATGTAGATGGGATAGGCTGGGTTTAACTGTAACTGGTGTCATAAGAGAATTTCAAGGGCTGAAATAATATATTTTTAAGCAATATCTGTGATCACCTGAGAGAAACAGTATCAAAATCTGACAGGGAATATAGTCTGTGAAGACACTTACCATAATAAACTCATAACAGTTTGTATGCTGTTGTGTCTTTACAGTGATCAGTAGGTGACATAGGCCTCTACCCTAAAGCTAGCTTGGTACATTCAGATCAAATTTCAGGGTGAGTATCATTCAGGGGGAAAAAAATCTTCAGAACACCACTTGCTAGCATTTCACAGGGGAACAGCACCTTCTTTAGTTCAGTGATCTGGGTTATTTCCTCCCTCTTATCTTTACAAAATTTTAGAAGAGCAAAAACTGTAAGAAACCTAGAAAACTCCCAAAACAAAAGACTATCTAAACTCCTTTGCTACTTGCTTCCTGGCTTGTGTAATTTTTGTTGTTTGTTAATCATTAACAAAGGTTAAGTATGCTTTTGTTACTTAGCAACCATGATTGGTTTTTAAAAGTTTTATTTCAAAATTTATCTTGTATTTATCCATGTTTTTATCTGCTCCTTTTCTCCTCATTGTAATTCAAACTGAAGGAAATTTGAATACGGCCAAACATCTGGACTCATGATCTTTGTTCCCACCTGCTTGCAATAATCATGCAAAATGAGAACTAAAAACCAAACTGGAGCAAGAGAGCCATTGCTATCCATTCTACATGAGGATCTATTCTTAGCTGGTTTTCAGTTTTGCACTGTGATGGCTTAGGCAAAAAAGTAACCTAAAGCAAATGACAAGGGTATTTTTGGTCTTTGTTTTATTTATTTTCCTTTTCAGTGTTTTGGTTGCGATAGAACTTTGTGGTTTGTCAGCTTCAACCTAAAAATGGCAGCCTAATATTAGTTCTGAAAAGTGTTAATAATTTGGGGATTAGTTAAAATATTAGCCCTGCTATGTTTAGATTATGTTCATGGGCATTTTAACTTCAGAAGAATAATTAACCTTGTGCAATATGATTAAAAAGCTTGTGAGCCCAAAGGCTTACCAACCAATATGAAGTCGATATCCTAGCTTAGCTAAAATCAATGGGAACTTTCCTATTGAGTTTCCTGAGGTCAAAATTTCACTCTGTAAGTGAAAAAATAAGGACTATTGTAAAAAAAAATAATCATACCCTGAGGATATGAAATGCTAAAGTAGCCAGCTATCACAACTGCTAAGCTCTTGTTTCTCCCTAGGAACTGTGGAGCACAGCAGGCATGTGAACTGCACACTGCCAAAGCCTCAGGCTACTCAGGAGGTCCATTCTTGGGAGCTGATAGGGCAGAAGTTGCCTGGACGTCTCAGGCAGCCAACACAAAGGTGGATTCCACTTATCAGGGCAAACAAGCCTGCTTTAACACCCTGCACATATGTGGAAAGCTTTGGAACAGTGAGTTTGTTATATTCACAGGATAAGGAATGTAAAAAGGGTAGAACTAGAAGGATAAGAGGACCTGTTTCCAAACTCTTTCTATTTCTCTCTCTCTGGGAGAAGGTTTCTGTTCTTTGTCAATCTCCTATAAGCAAAAAGGGGAAATGCCTGAGGCTGATCTCGTTGAAAGCAATGGTGGAAGTCAACAAATGTTGGCATGGGCAGAAAGGAGTGGATGTCTGAGCCTCTACCTAAGGCTTTCAAGAGCCTAATTTTGGCCCAATGATTATGTCTTCAACCTTCCCACCCTAGAAATGGCTTCAAACTCTTCACTTTGACTTAGTTGATAGTGAAGGTAGTGTGATTGCTCTTCAAAGGGAAATATTCTAGATGGAGCTCAGTGCATAGCAGTGCACAAAGAAGCTACATCAGCCTCCAGAGAAGCTCTGGCCACTACCCTTTTGGCAGTAGCTGGCAGTGGCTTGGCCAGCATGCAAACTTTTTGCTTCTCATAGATGCGTACTCCTCACTGTGTGCTCTTGAAGGCCAGCTGCTGCCTTGCATGTCTTCTTAAAACCTGGGAAGCTTCAGGCCGGTGTCCACTCTTCTCATTCCTCCATAAGTAGGACTTTACCTCCATGAAAACAGAGAAATGTCTGAGGGAGGTTCTTTCTTAATTCCTGGAGTGTTCCACTATATCCCCGGGTGGGAATAAACCTGCAGCGTAAGCCACCCTGATTTATCCATCAGTGTTTTCATCCCAGTATTAATTGCATAGTCTTTGGGTTATTCAGACCCAGAAAACTGACTTCATAGTTTTAATGTACTCATGTTTTTCTTTTACACAAAAAATAATGACATTTTCTAGATTTAAACACCAGATTAAGTGCATTTTCCAGAGTTTCCCAAATTTACTTTCAGAAACAGCAACTGACATTTTCTTAAAAAAATGATAAGGGAGGAGGAGAAAGAAAACCATCCCTGAGCTGACAGAATGCAACAGTAGGAGGGAAGCATTCAGCTGGCAGTTACTTACTTCCTGGCATGCAATTTTAATTAAGAAGTCAGCATGTCTGCTACACAAGCCCACAGGAGGCAGTAACTAAAAATGGCTAGGAAAATGTCCATGGCTAAAAAGGTAGGAGAATTAAATAATGACACTGTATTTCAGGAAGCTAATTGACTATGTTCATCCTTACTTTTCTCTAGATAAGACCTATTACAAAAGGAAAAGCAAGCACAAATTGCTGTGTCACAATATGCACAGAAGTACCTATTTTGCAATGTTTTGCAATGTCAGAGATTCACTACTGATATTATTGATCTAAGATAAATCAAAGACATCTTTTTTATTTTCCTCTCAGAAGTCATGTTCTGAGAGATCAATTCGTATTTTTAAACTGGACCAGAAATCCTTCTTTCCCTAGACCATAGCTGTAGTGATTACCTAGCTAAGTCAGCAAGTAGATTGCTTTAAATCACTTCCAGTAATTTATCATAAATAAATTTTTTTCTCCTGGTATGATCATTTTTTCTTTTTCTCACAGACCCCATCATTAGGACATAGAGGCTGATTCATATCCTGTACTTTCAACAATCATTATTAATCATCTTTCCAAAGAATTACTGTGAAATCCTGCACTGAAATTTTGTTGCTGGCTCTTACTTTCTCCACGGGTAAATATTCAAATGAAAAGCTAAGGAATAAAAAGCTCATTCATCTGCCTTATTTTATATATGTACAGATCAATCTGAAAGGTCTGAGAGTAAAAATAAATTCTGAAGGAAAAGGAAATTAATATGGCATGACTTAAAATTAGATTTACAGGTTCTGTGGAGAAAAGAAGTGGTCAGCTAATCTCAGTCTTTCTGCCTTTCTGTCACATTCACTTATTAAGAGCTCCTCGGTAGGCAGGTACATAATTTGTGCTTATGGTTAAATAAATTGCTGTGTTACAGAATAAAATTAAATCAGATAACAGAATCAAAGAAGCTTTCAAACTTTTTTTTAAATTTTTATAAAAGCCATTTAATGGGCTCACTATCACAGAATCAGAGAATGGTTGGAGTTGGAAATGCCATTAAAGGTCATGTAGTTCCATTCCCCCTGCCACAGGCCAGGATGCCACCCACTAGATCAGATTGCCCAGGGCTGCATCTAACCTGGATTAGAACGCTTCCAGGAATGGGACATCCTCAATTTCTTTGGCCAACCTGGTCCAGTGTGTCATCACCCTCACAGTGAAGTATTTCTTCCCTATGTTCAATCTAAATTTACCCTCCTTCACAATAACTCTTGCCCTTTGTCCCGTCAACTATAGATCTTGATAAATAGTTTCTCTCCATCTTTCTTAGAAGCCTCCTTTATATATTGAAATGCCACAGCTTCTCAGATGTGATGGATAGTTGCTTAGCCACTTCCTCCACCAGTTCCCTCAGGACTCATGGATGCATCTTATCAGGTCCCATGGACTTGCGTACTTTCAGGTTCCTTAGATGGTCTCAAATATGATCTTTTCCTACAGTGGAAGGTTCTTCGTTTTCTCAGTCCCTGCCTTTACCTTCTGTGATGTGGGTGGTGTGGCTGGAGCATTTGCCAGTGAAGAGAGTGGCAATCATCAATGTGCCTATAGAAGCTTTTCTTGTCCTTATCATCCATGACCAGTTTTTATTCTGTCAGGGCTTTAAGCTTTTTGAACCTGATCCCTGGCTGCTCAGACAATCTCTTTGTATTCCTTCCCAGGCTAGCTGACATTGCTTCAACCCCCTATGGGCTTCTTTTTGTGTTTGTGTTTGACCAGGAACTCATTGTTCATCTATGCAGGCCTTCTGCTGTTTTAACCCAACTTCCTCTTTGCTGGCATGCATCAGTCCTGAGCTTGGAGGAGGTGATCCTTGAATATCAGACAGTTTTCTTGGGCTCTTCATCCCTCCAGGGCTTTATTACATGCTATTCTACCAAGGAGATCCCTGAAGAGGTAAAAGTCTGCTCTCCTGAAGTCCAGGGTAGTGAGCTTGCTGTGCACACTCCCAGCCGCCCTAAGGATCTTAGGATGGATCTCTACCATTTCATGGCCACTGCAGCCCAGGCTGCCCCTAAGCTTTGCATTCCCTGTCAGCCCCTCCTTGGTTGGTGAGAACAAGGTCCAGCATAGCACCTCTCCTTGTAGGGTTCTATATCACTTGGAAAAGAAAATTGTCGTTAATGCATTCCAAGAACCTCCTGGATTGTTTATGCCCTGCCTTGTGGTCTCTCCAACAGATATTGGGTGCGGAGGTCAATGAGACCAAAACGATCCCAGGAGAGGCAAAAAACTGGAATGGTTTATTGGACTTACATGTTCATTTTTAAATCATTTAGGGTTTACATATTCAACAAGGGATTGGAACTATTACAATTTATTACAATTAGGGGGGTTTGGGGATGAAATAAGGGGAAACCCCAGGTTAACAAATGTGGGGTTTTAGCAATTACCTCATGGAGAAAACTTACTTTATCTCAGGGGATTTTACAAGGGGGTACAAGTATTTGGTTTTATAGGATACAGGGATTCAGGGAAGGCAAAAGGAGAGATAAGACACAATAGGATTTCTGCAGAGGTTTGATGAAATACAGGTGTGGACTCTCTGGGCAGAGGCAGGGCAATCAACATCTGATCATATCTCATTTGCTTCTCAAATTGAGGTTTTTTCCCCCAACTCTGGCAGCCCAAGGCTTTCTATAAAGTCCACTCAGATCCCTTTCTGCTGATATCATATTTTGGGATCCAACACTTGGGTGACTGAAGTGCCCTATGAGGACCAGGGCTTGTGGCTGTGGGACCACTTCTATCTGTCTATAGAGGGCCTGATCCACTTGGCGTTCTTGATTGGACAGCCCATAGCCTGCAGCAGACTCCCACTACAATGTCACCTGTCCCTGCTGCCCTTTTAATCCTCACCCAAACACTATCAATCATCTCTTCTATCCCTATAGCTCCAGGCACTTCAGCTGCTTACTGACATAGAGGGCAACACCACCCACTCATTTCCCCTGGCTGTCCTTCCTAAAGAGTCTGTATCCTTCCATTCAACACCAGTCAGAGGAGTCATCCCACCACATCTCCATGGTGCCAACAATGTTATAGCCCTGCTGTGCGTTAAAAATTATTTCTGAGAGAATGTGTTTTGAGATGAAACACTGAGGAATCAGTAATGACTTTCAGCCTTCTTCTGTTGGACTGCCTTTGTGAATCAGGATTGATGGAGCAAGCTGAGTGTGAGTTGTACAAGGCTGTATACATCTCTGTCTGTGCTGTTTCTTAATAGCCCCGGAGACAAAAGATTCTAACATCATTACTTAAAGTTTTGATGTTTTGCGCATATGAACAAAATTAGTGACAAAGTTGTTTTGGTTTTATTCCTTTTCTTTTTTGTTTTAAGCTAACCTACAGGGAGAAATTTTCCTTTGCTTTTGCTGAGCAGAGGAGAAAATATCCTTTTTTTTTTTTTTTCCCTCATAACCCTGAGAAATCCAGACTCTGACAGAATAGCCTGAAGATCTCTGTAATTTAAATCAACTGACAATGATCACTTCGGGAGTCACAGACTCCCTGAAAATTGCCAGAGTTTACTGACTGTCAGTTCCTTCTCCTACCTGTCTTAAGGAACAAAATGCCCTAAAGGAATTGCAGAAAGGGATGAATAAAGACCTAGTAATAAGTTTTGTATCACTGTGACATTCCCAGGACAGTATTTAGAGCCAAAAAATTGAAAAGACAAGAACCAGTAGGTCTAGAGCTACTCAGTTTTGCTGAGTAACCCAAAAACACAGCTGTATCTGTTAGTACTGAGGGGTTGGGGTCTGCACAGCCCAGCCATCAGCTGTGGGGAACTTTGGGTTGATGACATCTGCCTGGTTAAACCTGCCAGGTTTAACCAACTGATGTTTTTTTGGATGCTTGTGATAAATAGCTTGAGGCACTAGTTTGAATGAGGTTAAACTTTTAGTTATTTTACTGTCAAAATCTTGTCTGAAGCATCCCCTGGGGGGGTCTCCCTCCCTTGCCTCTAGAAGGAGTCATTTCAGAGAGCAGAAGCTCTACTCTGTAAGATAGCTGCTAAGTAAAATGAATCTTCTTCTAGAGGCATCTCTCTCTCTTCCTCATAACTGGAAGGGAAATCCACGCAAGAGGATTAATTGAAAGACTTCTACTCTAGACGGCTGAAATGTAGGGCTAAGAATTTGATGCAGAGAAAATATCACTCCATTTCAATATCAGATTTTTAAATGTCTCTGCTCCCTTTTCAGTTTGTACATTGGCTTGGGGAATCAGATTTTAATTTCCTTTGAGCAGCAACTGTGGCTTTAAAGGTGAACTATTTACCTTGTATATGTAAAGAGAGGGTCAATGTCCAAATGACACTACAAAACTGCTTTTAATAAACTCACTTAAAACCAATAGCATGCCTGTAATCTCTCTCTCTATCATTTTATATGAAGACATTAAATAGTTCTTTGGCTGAAATAAAGCTGCCTTCAGGCAGTTTTAATTTGCAACAGAACTGATTCGACTAATCACTATATTGCCAACAGCATGGTTCCTGACTGCACGGCACGGATAATATTTTTATAGGGATGAGCTGTTCTTGATTAATTTATTTGTGATATAAAGCTCAGGTAGGCCTCTGTAACATCGGAGAGTGGTTACACTGCAATGGTCTAAACACGTACTCACATACCCGTTCATTTATTATAGTTAATTGGTAGCAGATCACGGAAAATGCTTCCTCCTGCCAGTGCAAAAGCTGAGTGCTCTCTCCAAGGCCACATTAGGAGTCTGGGGGAGCCTGAGAGCAGGAGGGCTGACCCATTAAATGCATCATTGCTGATGGACATCCAGTAGGGCTTGGAGATGACTTACCAATAGTCTGGGTACATTGTTTTTTTTCTTTAAGGCAAATCAGCAGTAATAATGAACTTGTACTCCTTGGCAAACATTAGTGGTCTTTTGAACTTTTCTAATGGAAAACAATCTGGATTTTTAAATTTATAACATTTAAATTAAATGTGCAAGAGCCATTTGTTTCTCTTCCGATTCTGATACCACCAATTTGACTCTGCCAGAACATCCTTTTCAAGGATATTCCATGATATTACAAAAACTCTCTCTCATTTTATTTAAAATTTCTCTCTCAAACTCCCTACCATGAAATGTATTATTTTAGGGGGTATATAGCAGGATATGTGTGGTATATGTGCCTCTGGACCCAGGTCATTAAATATTTAAATATTAATTCAGCTTATTTTTTGTTTAGTGTATTGTCTACATGAAGTGTGTAAGCAGCCCAGAGGCTGGCCAAGAACCTAAAAAATCAAAAGACACATGAGGGATAGAGAGTCAAGAAAAGGGAAAACAGGAGAATAATTGTCTTTGGCATAATTTTACAGTTTTTAGATAAGTTTTGAAAAAAATACTGCCTCTTTTTCACTATCACTTATGTAACTGTATTCTCTGTGACTGTGAGAAAAGTAAAAAACAAAACAAAACAAACAAATGAAAAAACAACAACAACAACATCGACAACAACAAAAAAACCCTTGAGTTAGATGGTCTTGGAGCTTAAAAATGTCAACCCTACTGCTGAAAGAGAATATCTTTTTTTTTTTTTTTTTTTTACAGGTATTTAGAATTGTTATTTTTAAAACATTCATCCTGTCAGGCAGCTGGATCCCTTACAAGATAGGTGGAATTTGAAAAAATAAATATCCTGGTCTTCAGAGTAAATCTACTCATATTAGATAGAAAGAAAAACACTTGAGTAAGTTCCCAAATATGATGAACAAATTAAGATATTCTTGGGTATATCCAGTTTGTATTACCTGTAAATTTTATCTGTAAAAATGCAACATAAAAAGCTCAATGGACTGTATCTTGTCTGGCCAGTGGTATCACTGGCCACTACCCAGTAAAGCATTTACACATTGATAATTTTAAGGACAGGGTGCCCTGGTTTCAAGACAGAATACCCAGCAGCATACTGAAACAAGATAGAGGAAGCAGTTTGACAAGCCTTGCAACAAATACTATCCTGCTGCTTCTTAAAGACACCTCTGTGTACTTGATTCAAACATATTATTTTACCAATGTGTATTGAAGGTACATGTAGTTATACTTTTTCCCCCATTTTTTTTCAGTACTAAACAAAGAAGCAAAATTGTTGCTCTCTCTGTATTCTAACATCCAGATAAATAATAATTCACTTCTGAATATGTATTTGATAAAGAGAACAGAACAGAAGGGAATTCTAACATGCATTTCTGTTATGTCAATTTTTTCATTGCTACTGCTGCTGAAATGTAGCCATGGTTTGCCAGGACAGGATTTCTGGAGACACTGTCTATGAATATATTTTTAAATCTTCCACCTTGTTAGGAATGTGTTATTAGATTTTCACATCTGTCATTTGCTTGCCATAAATGCCAGCAGTTGCTTTCACCCCCTCCCAATTATTTTTGAAGTAAAACACACTTTTCTCATTTTTCTTCAACCCAAATGACTAAAATAACAAGAAAACATCCTACCACAGGATTTTCATTTATTCCCAGTAAAACTCACAATTTGGAGTATCTTTCCTTAGGTGAACAGAGAACAATGAAAGAGCCATATTCTTTCCACCCACTGTCTAACCCATGGATGATAAGGGCTGTTGGTGTTAAATTATTCAAGGGCAAACCCATATGTCTAGAATCTTTAAGGGTAGACAAGATGGACTGTTTGATCAGAAGTGACCTTTAGGCTTTAAGTTCTGTAAGTCACATTAATAGTACTTCCATTCAGTGGCTGAAAAATAGCACAGTCTTAAACTCCCAGAGAGCAGTAATTCTTAATACGGTAAAAAGAAACTGATTTGCCACAAAATGAGACTATTAAATTAAACTATATTCTGTAAATAAACTGTACTTTTTCACAGAAATCTGTCAGTTGGCCATGCATGAGACCCTTTCAGATGTTTTTCATGACAATTGCCTGGTTCTCTTGGTGCTGTATCTTCAAGGGGTGTTTCAAGAAGTGTCTTAAATAGTCATAGCTCTTCTTTTGATCTCCACATGTTAGCACTCCTGTCTGTGTGAGGGATTTGCCCTCATGCCACCTGGCAAAGGAGAAGTAATGATGACTGAATAAGCAGTTACTAGGACTACTGGAAATTTGGGATTTATTCACTACGTGGTACTTTTATTCAACAAAACATTCCTATTATTTTGTGGGCATTTGTACAGGATCAGCTGAAACCTAATCCAGTCTCCTGAGGGCTCTCTAGACAACTGCCTCCTCTTTGTGCATGTGCTTGAGCATTTCTTTCTGGATAAAAGGAGAGTGATAAAACAGAGGAGAAGATAGTTTTTATAAAAAGTAGCTGAAAACTGAACTCCGAGGAAAGACAGCCGGCTACTAGGAAAACTTACAAAATTCCTTGGTTTAGATGATGAAAGAGATTTGAGGTTTTCTTTCTTTAAACTGTGAGGTCTAGGGATCATGTCTGGTTTTACTGGCCTCTACTGTCTCAGGAAGAGGCTCTCTCATCTGTAGGTAGTTCTCAGTCTGGGGAACAGTTAACCTTAGCTGACTTTGATATTGGTACACTGGGTAATACATGGTATTATGACAACAACCTCAACATAATATGCATAGATTTAACAAAAGAATATGGTGAAAATTTCAACACACCATGCATTTTCTCTGGATTTTTGCCTTGATGCAATGAAAATATTAATTCTAACTTGGATATTACATAATGGTGAGTAACTTCTTTTGAATGTCAGCAATATCCTAGAAGAATGTGAAAGGATTTTTTATTCCATAATCTTCAATTGATACTGCCAGAAAAAAAATAAAAAAAGAGCACATGAAGGTTGAGCTACTGGTTAGAACGAGGCAGGAGCAAAACAATGAAAAGAAGCCCGTGCCTCCTACCTCATGGTTCTCTCTTAGCATTACACTGAAAGTTGGTACACAAACTCTTTCCTAGTGAGAGCTGAGTGGTGAGTTTTATATTGCTACACGAATATAATTTATTATTTTGTCATAGATCCATTGAACAGCTTCTGATGCAAATATATTTATAGCTGAATATGTAATGTTGCATATAAGCTTGACTTCATTGCAATTAGCTAAGGCAATTAAAACTAACAAAAGTGTGTGTATTATCTTCCTTGTGTTTAACTAACTGCTAGCTATAGTCTAAATAATGGCATAAGCCATTAATAAATTCAAGGTCAAATTGTATTACCCATCTCAAAAATAAAAAGGGAAATGAGCTAGAGGGATTAGAAATAACAGTAAGGCAAAGCTCACGGACCCTAACAGATTAACTGACCTTTATTCTTGAAATGGGTTAGTACTCATCATAGTGCTGTGAATGTTTCCTAAAATAATTTAGATGCCACAGCTTGTTTCTTAGAAGCACTTCATCAAAGTGAAGTCAGCAATACACAGATAAATACAGACACTTCTCAGAAATAAAATTAACAAAATTGCTGCTCCATTACATACTAGATAGATACCTTTAAGTTTCTGCTCAGTTGTTTAAAGAACTTCCAACATGCTCCTGAACATTTAGTTCAATAACTTTGTGCATCCTGAAGTAGAAAAACATGAAATGACAGAAAGCCCATTTAAATGTCTCTTCACGCTGAGAACATTTATTCTATTTCCATTTTAGCAAGATTCCTTTAGCATAGGTGGCCCAATAAGAAAGAAATCAGATAAAGAAAAGCCATAGCTTATACCACATCGTTGTCATATGTGAAGCAAAAACAAAACCATAGAACTTAATGTAAAATATTAAACATTAATAAATTCAAGGATTAGTTTCTTTTTTCACAGGTGAATTGAACGTAAATACCTCATCTGAATGAAGTTCTCTTTTCTCACTAGCTATTTCTTTCTAGCTGGAGTAATACCTCCTGAAGTTAATAAAAGCATTATCACCTGCAAATGCTAATATGTTAACCAAATTCAAACCATTGTATTATTTTACCATGCTTTTTGCATTTACAAGTATGGTTAGTACAAGTTCCTTACTATCTTGGCTATAACCTAAATTCCAAAATTTTTCCTTTTGAATTAGTAGTAATAAGTAACTATAGAAATATTTTGCTATTGCTATTCTTAGAGGTATTGGTAGCCACAGGAAAATACGAAAAAAGCCCAAACCGGTTCCTCACTGCAATCACTCTTTAGCTATTTTCATAATTAAGACAGAAGCCAACATAATGCTGGCAATTTTTTCTTGGCCTTGCTGGGAGGCATTATTTTATCCTGGGGGAGTACATATCTTGGGAAACAGTTCTATTTAATTTGCAAACATAATCAAGTAATGTGATTTTATTTATGTATAAATTTTATTTACAAATGGATTTCAGCAGGATGTGGTTCACAACCTTGGATAATCACACTGCAAGGGCTTACAACTATTCTTACTAGTAAAATGATTGGAATTTTCTATAGCCCTTGTCCATGTCTGTATAGCACAAAACTTCCATTATTGTTGCCCATCACCAGTTTCTGAAAGGTTACTTTCATTTACTTTGCTAACCTGAAAGAGACTCACAATTTTACTACACAACACAATAGCTAGTAGTAAGTAGTACTACTGTTTTCTTTGGGCATTTTTTGCTTTTCTGCTAACACTATTTACTTGTCAGGAAAACACCCCAATTGTTTTGAATCAGAGATAGCTTGATATTTCCTAGATGTGGACAAAGAAGAAGATGTGCTGAGAGGATTCTCATTCTAGAGGCTGTAGTACAAGCTGAACCAAGCTGAGATTACCTCCTTGTTGAACCCTGCTGAACCTTGTTGAGGATGCAAGGTGCTTGTAGTGGTATCTACTGATAGAAGACAACCCCTAGAGCAATCCCAAGAGCTGTGCTCCCAGCTTCCAGTGCAAGGTGAAGTCCATGGGAATAGGTTGGGCTGGAGTCCTGCTAACATTTAGCTAACCTTGATTGTGACACAGGAGCATTATATACAAGAGACCTGTTTGGCTGGACCAAGATCAGGTGTCCACTGCTGTGCTTTGCGGCCTTTGAAGGAGAATCAGAGCAGAAGGAAGCTTTGATTAGCTAAAAGGGGATTTAGATTTCCTTTGATTTAATCCAATCACATCTGCCTAGCAGAAGCAGAGAAGTTTTTTTCAGGTAGTCTATAAAATCATCCTGGAAGTGCAATACAACTTGAGAGTAAAGGGGTAAGTGGCTGCAACAGGGCACTGGAAGTTCAGCTTTAATTATAAAGCCTTAGTCGTATTCCACTCTTACGTAAAGGTTCCTCCACATCTAAGAATTTTAAAAGTGGTGTTCAAAAATATCACCCATGAGATACTGACTAAGACATGTATTCAGTAATTGCTACATTGAAAATATGCGGTGTAATCAGGAAAGGGTTAAAGGCTCTTTGAAATTGAAGAATTGTTCTTAATGGGTGCAAAACTCCATCTGCTTTCACAGTGTGAACAGGGAAAATTATGGTACTATCTATGCCATCCATTTCCTTTTCCTCTGATGCATTATAATAACATCTAAAGAAAGAACTAGCCACCACATGGTTTTCTATATTATGCAAACTGAACTTTTCAAATCCTTAAAGAATGTCAGCAAAAGTTGTCAGTCTTGTACATGGATCTTTACCAGTTTTGAAAGGTGAGACTTAGAACTGCAGATTGTAGGTTAGCTTCTTTCTCTCTCTCTCTCCCTTCCTCTATCCCCTCCTTTCCTTCTTCCCTGCTCCCTTGCCATTATCATTTATTTTCTTATTCCTTTTATTTCTTTGCAATAAGAGGCAGACCTTTTCAAGACAGCATAAAGGGACAATTATTCAGAGAAATCATCTAGGAGAGAAGAAAATGCTTTTCCCATTTGTTGTGCCTTTAATCGAGTGCTACAAGAAACAAGAGACTTTAACACTGTTTACTTCTGCTGAGACAAATAGCAAAAACTATCAAATGCTTGTGACTTAGTTTTTCCAGGCTTACTTAGCCTGGTATGCTTATGTTGCATAGCTTTAGTAAATGTGCTTGCTTTTCTGTCTACATTCACGATATGCACACGTGAAGATGGACATCATATAGCAAAAATTACAATGTTTGGGGTGAAGAACAACTTAGAGGTGTTCTGTGTACTGTAAAGGTTGAGCCTCTTAACCTGTTGAATCACAGTGAACATTGTTTTAAATCCCACTTTTAATAGGATTTGGTTTTCTTTTTAAAGAAAGACACCTGACCTGAAGGTCCACCTTCTGAATTTTAACATAGGCTTTTGAACATTTTTTCATTATTTACCTAAAGAGCCATAGTCAAAGAAAAATCTGTGAATCTGACTGCCTCCTTAGTTCTGGAAATGATAAACTGCTCTCCCAGATTGTTCAGATTGATTCCCAATTTAGGCATCTCTGAATGTCACTGTGCTTATATCTCTCTATGGGGTATGAGAGCACAATCCAGCTACAGCAAGAGATTCTCACCCTCTGATTCCCAGGGTGACAGTCTCTACCCATGCTTTGGAGGGGATACCACTGTAAGAGGGCAAATGTGTGACTCTCGTCCCAGCTACCAGACCCAGACCTTCCCCTCACAGCTGAGTGCCTGTTCTGTGTGCTTAAAACTCTCTTTTTGGGGTTCAGGGATTTTTTTCTGTTGGCTATACAGTCTGTCAGGAAGAGAAGGCATCTTATAGCCTGATACCATTGGTCTCTCTTTTATTACGTAAAAGCTGTGGGTTCAAATTAGTCAGCATTTGAGGAAGGATGGTTTGGATGCATCAGCTTGCTGGTTCTTCAGCCCTCTTGTCGTACCTAGTTTTATCTCACTCGGTGAATTTTTAGAATTTAGGACAGCAATCTGAAATTTGCACCCAAGTTTACACATTTGCCACAACTGAAGATAGCAGAATCTGAGGCCTCCCACGAAAATACTAAATTAAACGCTTGGAAGTGACTCTTCCAGCCATTCATGTGGGTCTGCTTCAGTATCCTTGACCTAAAATGATTATTCCCGAATCAGAAACCAGGAACTGAGGAACTATTTTGCGTAGGTAAATGCATTGCTTTCTGATTTTCTAATTTCTAATGAAGCACCAAACACTTTGAGACTGTGATGTATTTATTCTGTGTTTGTAGAGAAACCTACCAGACAGCAGAATTTTTTCTATAACTGCCTTTTTAAAGCTAAAAGATCTTCTCCTTTTTAAATTATTTTAAAGATGGACTTTTTTGATGTCCAGCCAGTTTAAAATATCCTTAGCAGATACTCTTCACTGCCATGTATAGCCGGTGTTGAGATATAACAACAAACAAGGTTTAAGAAATCTCAGGCACTTTTATTGACAAATAAGTTTGCTTCACAGACTTTTTAATTTACCACTAATATATGTTGGAGTGTACAGCATCTGGAAAATATTTGTTTTAAAATTAGTAGTAGATTGGTATTGTAAAGGAAATTTGGACAGAAATTGAACATTGTGCAAGTAAAATAACATACATCAGCTTCCAAAAACAAAAGGCAAAAGTATTAAGGAATGACACTGACAAAAGTTCAGTGATGGTTAAAACCACAAATCATCAAATCAGCTTTGCAGAGACAAAGAGCTAAGATGATAACTGAAGTTTTTATTTATGATTAATAGCTGCAAAGCAATCTGGTGTACGTTCAGACCTGTCCACTGAGAGATATCCTCAGCCCCAGGTGCTCTTGCCCCATCAGGGTAAGCAACATCCTGCTGTGGGCTGTCAAGGGCAGGGCAGGGCAGGAAAGGGGGCATGACTAGACTTCTGGACATCTAAGGGGTCACCAGAAGCCTTCCAGTCCTGCCAGCAGCTGCACATAACATGCAACTTCTTTTCATTGTTGCTATTCATATGCAAAGTGGCTTGGTGTCTAGACATAACTAAAATGTTGTAAGATCCAAGGTACAAAATGGGGTTTTTTTGCTTCACTGTTCCTGAGCTGCTGTGCTGCATTGCTCCTCAGCCAGCCCTCAAGCTATAGGCTGGTTGATTTTAAACAAGCAAGAGCCTTGCAGTAAACAAGTCATTTCATTTTAAACTTTCATAAGCGGATTTACACTTCAAGATTAACCTGACTATCTGATTGCAACAACAGAAAATTCAAGAAGCTTTTTCCAGGGTTCCTATGGTTTGTGGTTTCTGGTAATCTAAACGCACATCTTCCAAAAGCAAAGTAAAAATATATTAAATATAGTATTGCCATAGAAAAGGAGAACAAAGGCCAGGCACATCTCTCCAGTGAAATGCCTGGCAAAGGCTCCTTTTAATTCATCAGGAATGGACCACAAATAAATAGTAAGTCATAAATATTACTTATGTACTAATACAGTAGACTAATTAGACTCATCTGTGACAAAGAAAAAACACACCATTTTATATGGAAATTATGCACAAAGCAATTTATAAATAGTTAATATCATTATATATTAATCAACTCTTAAAATAACTATAGGTGCATTACCACCATTTGTCATAACACTCACAAATTCTGGTAAAAGGAAGGAATACAATAGCAACATATGTAGAGTGTATTTCTTCTGGCAGTCAGCATAGTGTTCTGCGCTTGTAGTCAGAGCCAAATCCACCTGTTGCATACCCAGAGAGCCACACTCTGAAGTTCTCTTTTTCCTCCATTTCAAAATTCTCAGGTGAGAAAGTTCTAGCAATATTAATCCCTGCACTGCATCATTGTTAATTTTTACTTAAAAGGTTCCTAAAAGATTTTAAAATAAGTTAGCAATAATAACAAATAATCTCAAAGATTGTGTCTGACCCATTCTTTAGACTTCTGACTAAACAGAAATCCTGTGAGACCCAACATTCCCACGACTATGAACTTGTTTATTCACAACTGGTTTACTTATAGGATGCAATCTTCAAAACCTCATGCTTGATCATTTAATTTTTGTAGCTGATTTGGTACATTATGGCATAATAAAATACTGATCACTGAAAGTCAGTTTGTATATAATTCTGCATTCATTTTGACAAATTATAAACACATGGCCCAACAGATGACTGACTTTACAAATCTCTCCCTTCTCTCTCAGCATATTTTTCACTGCATACACCAACAGTAGTGAAAACAGTTTTCAACAGTGCATCCTTCATTAAAAAATTTGACTCTTTTCTAGTTTACTAAGATACTTAATCATGCTTTCTGTCCTGAAAAAAATTAGTTTAGGAAAATTCTATGGTCTGAATTATGTGAGGGTTCCGACATGATGGGGTTTTTTTGTCATATTATTTATGATCCGATTAATAAACCAAAAGGTAAATAAAATAAACAGCTGAAAATCAGCTGGCACAAACTGAGCTTCAGCTTATACTGAAAACTGTATCACTTAGTACAGTTGACAACTTCTGAAGTGTTCTCTTAAACTGTGTGAAATGGTTATTCTCTTCCATGAAGATATGTAACTTGAAGAGGGAATACCAGTGTCAAAGCCTGATTTCATGGTGTAGTGCATTCATGGACCTATGTACACCTTGTCGTATTCAACATTAAGGTTACAGCAGCCAATTCTGTATTATGAACATTAATAAAACTTGGGGACAGTTCAGAAGCAGTTAATAAATTTTCTTTGGCTGAAAAACAATTGCCACACGATTATAATACTGCAGAGCAGACCTGTGGAGACTGAAAATATCACATCCATGGGGACTGGTGAACATAAGGCCACAAAGGCAACTGTCTTCCCTTTTTTGTGTTTCATTATAAAGAAAAAAGACAGTTTTACAAACAGAAAATAATCTATACCAAATGAAAGGGACAATGGTGAGTCTATTAGCCTAAAATGAATATGTTTCTTTAAAGACAAAATATTTCACCACCACCAGGACAGTAAAGCATTGGAGAACATCAGCCAGGGAAGTTGTACACTTTACATCTTGGAGAATTTCAAGATATTACTAGAAAAATCCCTAAACAACCTGGTCTGAATACAGTGCTAAACTTGCTTTGAGCAAGAGATTGGATGAGATGGTCTTCTGAGATCCTTTCCACTTGAAATACTCTGTGATTTACTATTTCTGCTGCTCTTGAATAATCTGAAAATTACTGATAGAATTGGAAGGTGATACCTGGGAACCTTGAAGCAAGAACACTCTTCTAGCTGATTCTCCTCTCTGTGCCTTCAGGCCTGCACAAGCCAGAAGCTCCTGCACTGCACATTCTTCTGGGAGAATATTGTATAATATAATCCAAGGTTCGTATCTTGGATTGGTTACTTGCATAAGCGTTTGCCTCTGGTACATGACTTCGTTTAGCCAAATGTTGCACATCTGTAATCATAATCATTGCTGCAGGGGATCAGTTATCATTATTTGTATAGTGGCAGCTCCTGATTGGGCTAGTGATGGCCATAGCCTTATTTTGCCGCTGCATTAAAAAAAGTGGGGTGGCCATCGTAAAGAGATAGCAGCCTCAGTCAGGCTTAAAAGAGTGGTGGCATGCACAGACAGCAACTACTTACACAAAACCATCATCATTAAGAAAAATTGCTTCTTTAATAATTCACTGCAGCTGAACCTGCCACCAGTTGCTAAAGGAAGCATACTGCATATACAACAATACTATACTCTGTATTCTGGCATTATAGAAGTTGTGACTGACATCTCTAAATATGTACTACCAAAAATGAATGTAAACCATCTAATCCAAAAGCAAGACATTGATTGGTTGTTGTTGTTTTTAGGAAAAATAGATAATTTACACCATTTATAAAAGACAGATTAAGGTTTACAGCTATCATGTAGTGTCCCAAGGCATGATCCAAGCTAAATACGTGCAGTTTTCATTCAGACTGCTAGCTACATGCTCTTCACAAATTATTACCAGTCTTCCCAACAGGTAAGGTGATAGTCCTTTTGGTGAAAAACATGTAAAAACCAAAGAGAACATCATTACTTGAAGCTATCTTTGAACTCCAACTTCCACTCTGACTACACTGCACTGTTTTGTATTTAGAACATTACAACATTAACAGAGTTCAGTAACCTTAAACTGACATCTCTCCTGTAGAGATCATGAGCCTCCAGGCAAAGATGCATGTGATTGACAGTTTGAGTGTCAAATTTTCATCACTCTGTCTTATGGTTTCATTTATCAGGGGAATTTGTCTCTACTTTTGGCAGAGAGATATGATGATAATTTAGTCTCCATTTATATAGATCAACTCAGATCTATCAATACGTCAATCCAGAGAAATATTAATTTTTTAACTTTTTTTTTTCACAGCAACAACGACATGTTTCGGTGAGGTGTTGGGAGCAGTTAGACTAAACATATGCTTAAGTATGTATTCTCCTTCCAGGTTACAAGGTGCTTAATAGATAAAGTGCTGTTTAAGTGGTCATGCTGCTATTCTCCATTTTTCTGTGCATTTTTGACAGGTCTGTAAACTATATGTTCAAGACAGTCCCCTGCCTGATCTTTTGTTTGTGATCAACACTGTTTCAAACAGAGTTTGAATCTAGAAAACAGAAAACTAATATGTTCTCTGACAACCCTCAAATAAGAAATAGCAAGAACGTGTATTTCAAATAATAAAATTTACATTTCATTATTCTGCTACCCTGAGGATGGGGGCAAACTGCCAGTGATAATGGCTATGCACATTTATTTTTTTCTTTCATAACAAGAAGATATTAAAATTCAGACTAGCTGAACTAGATTAGAAACCTGATCTGACTGTGATATTTAGAAAGTCTAGCACTCTTCCTGATTAGTCTCTCAGAGTCTGGGACTGTGAAATACGGCATTTATAGTAATGTAAGACCTCATCATTGTGGTGACAAAAAGCATTTTAAGTGGCTCACCACATGTGAGAAAAGAAACAAAAAGGGTTTTTTGTTTGTTTTTTTTTTTTTCCTACAGCCCAGTGCCATTTGTAGATGGAATATTTGGTATCCAACTTGGGTAGGTATAGAGATCAAATATAGGCACTATCCATGTCATAATTGCAAGCATAACTACAGCAACTCCGATGATATTAATGCCCAAGCCAGCTTTCACCTAAAGAAGAGGAAAAAGAAAACAGGAACTTAGACCAAGATAGTGAAGAAAATTTTTAAATGCTAAGAATCCCCTTTAGGGACTTTTGTTTAAAACTCACCATGTCCATAACAGTTAAATGACCATATGAAAATACAATGGCATTGGATGGGTTTGATACAGGAAGCAGGAATGCGAAGGAAGTACACAGGGTAGCAGGTATCAAAATGAAGAGTGGGTTCACATGAATGGCTTCAGCCTATCGAAAAATAAGAGAGTACAGCTGTCAAGGGATGCATTTACCAAATTCAGTACATAAATACAAACTTCTTATATTACCACAAGTGAATTGTAAATAGAACTGCTAGTTTAAATAGTGAGAAATAACTTTTTTTAGTAACTCATTTTTTGAGATTATATCTGCGAATGTTTCAGAGGAGAAAAGATGATGTTTTCTGATTGTAGTTGAGTCCATAAAATAAGGCTATTCCAAAGGCTGGTCACATTACACAGGTATGAGAAGGAAAAACACTGCAAGAAAGATGATAAAATTGCATTTGCATACAATTCATAACAGGAGTTCATAACAGGAGTGAGGGGTTCAATTCCGTTTGATATTTTTATTGGTAATCTGAATAAGGAGATCAAATGTACCCTCAGTAAAGTTGCAGATGACACTAAGTTGGGTGGGAGTGTTGATCTGCTGGATCAATGGGCCAAGGCCAATTGTAGGAGGTTCAACAAGGCAAAGTGCTGAGTCCTGCACTTGGGTCACAACAGGCTTGTAGCAGAGTGGTTGGAAGGTGGTCCAGCCAAAAAAGACCTCGGGGTTGTCAGTGGGCTGGACATGAGCCAGCAGTGTGCCCAGGTGGCCAAGAAGGCCAAAGGCATCCTGGGCTGTGTTAGAAATGGTGTGGCCAGTGGGGCCAGGGCAGTGATCATCGGCACTGGTGAGGTCACACCTCGAGTACTGTGTCCAGTTCTGGGTCCCTCACAAGAAAGACATTGAGGTGCTGGAGTGAGTCCAGAGAAGGGCAACAAAGCTGGGTCTAGTGGTTATGTCCTATGAGAACAGGTTGAGGGAGCTGGGGTTGTTTAGCCTGGAGAGAAGGAGGCTCAGGAGTGACCTTAGTGCCCTTTACAACCCTCTAAAAGGAAGTATTAGCCAGATAGGGATCGACCTCTTGCCCCAGGTAACTACCAATAGGACAAGAGGAAATGGCATCAAGCTGTACCAGAGGAGATTCAAGTTGGATGTCAGGAAGAATTTTGTCACTGAAAGGGTTGTTAAACATTGGAATGGGCTGCCTGGGGAGGTGGTGAGTGACCATCTCTGAAGGTGTTCAAGAAAAGTCTGGACAGGATACTTAGTGCTGTGGTCTAATTGACCAGGTGGTGATTAAAGATTGGACACGATGATCTCAGAGGTCTTTTCCAACCCAAATGATTTTGTGATTCTATGAAAAGAGGACTAACATTTCTTTGAAAGAGAGGGAAAAGGCATAAATACGTGTCTAGGCTGGCCAAGAGGAAAATCGACAGAGTAGAAGACAATCAGTAAGTTTTGAAGAAGAAAGAATCAGATGTTTTGATAAAAATGATGAGAAGAAAGGACAGAATTGAGCTAAGGACAAAAGAAATGAGAATTATGTGGAAAGCACATCTATTAGTCCTCTCTTCTCTTTGCTGACAACCTACACTGTTAACCATTTTCACTGAAGATGCAGTCCTAAAGAAACTCTAAGAGAGCTGTCCTTTTTCAAGTGCTTCAGATATTCACAGGTAGTAATAACAGCATATGTGTTATTAATAATATCATATGTGCAGTAATAACATCATATGTGTTGAACTGTGCTGAATTTTTCTGTGGTAGAGTTCATTTTCTTCATAGTGGCTAGTATGTTTTAGATTTGTGTTGAACACAGTGTTGATAATATAGGGATGTTTTTGTTCCTGCTGAACAGTACTTACACAGAGCAAAGGTCTTTTCTACTTTTCTTACTGACACATTGACAGGGAAGTTGGGGGTGAGTGGGAAATTGCTGGGAGACACAGCTGGGACAGGTGACCCAAACTGACTCAAGGGATATTGCGTACTATATGGCAACATGCTCATTATATAGAGTAGGGGAAAGAAGGAGGAAGCAGGAGGATGTTTGGAGGGTTGGCATTTGTTTTCCCAAGTAACTGCTATGTGCGATGGGCCCTGCTCTCCTAGAGATGGCTGAACACCCACCTGCCCACGGGAAGCAGTGAATTAATTCCTTGTTTTGCTTTGCTTGCATGTTCAGCTTTTGCTTTTCGGATCAAACTCTCTTTATCTCAATGCATAACTTTTCTAGCTTTTACCCTTTCAATTCTCTCTCTAATCATGCTGGTCAGGGAGCAAGCAAGCAGCTGTGTGATACTTGGTTGTTGACTGGATTTAGACCACAACATGAACTTTTATGTAATTTTACTAAATTTTCCACATCCCTTGTAAGAAATACTTTAAACAACCAAGTATCCAATGAACAATACAGAACAGGAAAGAAACCACATATGAAGTATTTTATGGAGACTTTTTAAAACTGCTTCTTTAAGCAGCTGTATTATTATATGGATGATAGAGCATATTCTGATTAAAAATAACATTTGTTATACTCACCAAAGGAGATAGTATGGGCAAAAAGATCGTAATGGTAGCTGCATTGCTGGCTACTTCTGTTACTGAAGTGACTATAAGACAGGATATTAGGATAACCAACCACAATGGTAATGATCCTATAGGGGACAATTTACTTGCTACCCACTCAGAAAGTTTTGAAACCTGTGTAAGGAATATGATAACATGATTATATTCAGCAAGTCATTGTAAGAAAAATTTTAAAAATGGTATAGAACAGATTTTATTCATCTGCTACTTGCAAAATATTTATGTAAAAGGGGAAAACATTGGAAATATTTTCTGTATTCCTACCACATATTTTAAGCCCATTTTTCTAATTCAGTTGTGCCCTATAGGAGCCCATGCAAACTATATTCCATTTATTTATGTTTGCACCTCTGAGATGCTTAGTGGAGTCTTATCAGAAAATGGTAACATGCATATATCAGGCTCCATAGCCACAATCTGGGTCCAAACCTGCTTGATTTACTTGAGTAACCACCATGGTTCAAGTAAGAGGTACTTCAGTGATTATGTGACATTAACCCTAAGGCTTTGGAAAGAGCGTGTCTTCACAACTCCTACTGCCATCAGGTTTAAATTACATAGCAAACAGTAGTCATCATTGTCTTGGAAGACAAAGGAAGCTTCTTTTTTTGTAAACTTGTTTTCTGAAGTCTCGAATATTCATCACATTTATCGTGTTCAGTATTGCTACACAATAACTTGCTAAAACAAGAGAATAACTGAATTCACTGCATGTCTGAATTGCTCCTGATGTGGGTCATGCTATTTGTTCAATATCTTCTATAAATTGCATTACCTCACAGCCGTCTGCCAGTGCAAAGCCGCCACCAACAAGAATAGCTATTTCCCAGGGCATGCACGACTGAAATTCCTTCCAAGTAATGAGTGGAGTGTAACCAAAAACCTCTAGAGAAAAAAATAATAAAAAAACCAAAACCCCAAACAACATTTAAAAACATATTGACAAGCTCTTGAAATAATCTCTCTGAGGAAGTACTTGGGAAAAATTCAAAGGCAAAAATTTCATTATAACATGAACAAAGTGTCTGATGGAATCAACCTGCACTTTCTGGGACAGATCTTTAGCTGGGGAAAACTGTCACAGCTTGGAGACATAAGAGCTGTAACTGTTTCCACCAGTGGCCCCTTTCCCCTCCTTCCCTATGTGGAAGATAGCTGTGGGATATCAATGAGTTTAATTTACTCAATAAGATTGCACTATTCAGACAGATTGCTGTGCAAAGGCTGTTTCACTTAGGCTCATTTAGGTTCTGGTCTTGCACACTCTATGAACCCCCAGATCTCACTGATTTCAGCAGCACAATTAAATCCATAAAGAGGACAAGCCAGAAGTATACTTTAGGGAATATTTCATTTTGAAGAGGAAAAATTACATGATAATGAAATAATGTACCATTTTGAATTTTATAGGATACCTTAATTAAGCAGTGAAATTTTAAAGAAATAAGCCCAGCCCTGCCCCATTCAGTCCCATTTCAAAGCCCATTGCAGTCAGTGGAAAGGTTTCCACTGGTGGCTATGGGCTGCAGGCAGCAGGTTCCTGCACAGCACTATCTCCTGCTGTTCACACTGCATAATTGTTGGCACTGAATTCCAGGCCAGGGATGCTTTATATCCCAGGAAGATTTTATCCTGTATTAAGATTTTAGCATTATTACTTAACAACATTACTCTAACCAGTGCAATAAGTTACATTTTTAGTAGCATCTTAGGTACCTTACTGTAGTAAAATCTACATCAAAATATACTCAACTGTTTTCTCCATTTGAAGTCCTAGACAATGTTTTTGCTGGAATAATAAAGAACAGGAGGCCTATCATTAAGGCAGCTGTTGAATCCATAATATAGCTTTTATACCTAAGGAGAAGTTAAAACGAAAAAAAAGCACATAAATATGCATATTCAGGAGGAGAAGGGGAAAAGATTGAGGAGGAGGATGGAGCAGAGAAGAGCTGCTGTAGACTTGACCAGAACCCTCTATTCCCCATCCTTTGCCCCACTTGGTGTGATGGAAAGAGGCAGAGGTGTAAGGAATGAAGGAGTCAAGCTGAGCCTGGAAAAAAAGAGGGTGGGTGAAAGGTGTTTTAGTTTTTGTTTCTCACCATCCAACTCGATTTTTAATTGGCAATTAAATTAATTTTTCCCATATCAAGTCTGCTTTGCCCATGATTGAAACTGATAAACAATATCCCCATTTTTTATCTTGACCCACAAGCTTTTTGACCTTATTTTCTCCCCTGTCCTGATGACAAGGGCAGTAAGAGAGCAACTGGGTGGGCACCTGGCAGACAATCATGGTCAACTCATCACATCTGTAGAAATATTTGGTGCAGTCCCTCTAAATTCATAAATAAGCATCTTGAGTAAGCATGTATTATTTTGCCACACAGAAAGGGTGATGTTTTTGTAGCTAAGAAAAGGCAGCAGAGCTTAATTATCATCCTCCTAAGGCTGTCATTACTAGGCTCATAGTCACAAGGGTTATATTTGTTTTGGTTGTTTCCAGTGCCCGAGAACTGTTTGCACTACTGTTTCTTAAACTGATTCAATATCCTTCTAACTTGTAGAGTAGCCCTAAGATCAGGCAAGGCGTAAAGCTGAGCTCTAAGGCCATTTTAACACATCCATCTGATCTGTTACAGACTGTTAGATGGTGACATATTCTAGTCTGTCTTGTTTCCGTCAAGATAGTCATTAAAAATGAATAAAATTTTTTCTGAAGAAAGTTAAAGCAAACATTTTCTTTTGTTATTTTTCCTATTTTCTGCAAGTTCTTCTGTAAGATCTTCTGAACCCATATACCAATATATTTGTTCTCTTAGCCTCAGACCATATGCTTTTCTGAATATACAGCTACAGTAGGTCCAATAATAACTTCCCAGCAGATCTTCCCAACAGTTTAATATTTTGTACTAAATAAGGGTTTTTCACTGAAAGGAAAATTTTTTCTCATGTTTTTATGCTACAAATGTATAATCTGATAGATCCCTTTGCTTGGAAATTCAAAAAAAAGCTTAATATGCATAGCACACTGACACCAAAACCAGCATAGTTTTAGCTAACATTGTCACAAAATGAAGCTGCCATAGAAATTGAAGTGATTCTCTAGTATTTTGTGTCTCCTGCTTCCTAGTGTCTGCCTGCATAGAAAATACATTTTGAAAAAAGTTTATTATATTGTTACGGTTATATAGTCAGAGGGTTCTGCCTATATATCACCCTTATCCTAGGACCAGATGTACTGGATCTAAAGATCCAAAATCTGTTCCTCTAGGATCCTATCCTGCTTTTTCTTAAGACTTGCAATGACTTTGGAAGGAAGGCAAGATCTAGATACAGAAACAATTCATGCTGCCACTTTCTTCTTGGCAGCTGCATTTTCATAGAACGGTTCAGTTTGTTAAGGGGCTTCAGGAGGTCTTCTGGTCCAATCCCTCCCTGCTCAGGCAGAGTCACCCAGAACCAGTTGCTCTGGACTCTGTCCAGACAGTTTTTAATATCACCAAAGATGGAGATCCTACAACCTCTCTCGGTTGCCATCACAGGTAAGAAACATTACACGACGTTAAGGACTCCCTCAAGTTTCAGTGTGTGCCCGTTGTCTCTCATCCTGTCAGTGGGCGCCACTAAGAAGACCCTGACTCTTTCCCCTTTGCTCCATACCATGTAGATTTAAACATTGTCAAGGTGACCCTGCAGCCCCCTTCCTTCAGGGGTTGCTCCTCCCCACTTTGCACTTACACTTTGCACTTAATGCTTGTTGAACTAGGGAGGTGCAATTTTTTGCTCACAAAACGTAGTATTCCTGATGCAAAACACCATTCTCAAAAAAGCTGCTTGGGACACACACAGCATCCTACTATTAGTCATACTGTTATGAAGATAAACACATGATGCCATTCCAAACAGAATGAGATAATAATTTTTCAAAGTACATTTATCCAAGTTGTAATACAATTGCACAAACAGCATCTACCTGTTTATACGACTGCAAATCTGACTGTGGTATAAGAAAGCAAAAAGCCTATTGATTCAGGAGATCTCACATGACTGCAACTGAAATCATTGTAGAGAACAGGGCTGTGGGCAAAAATACATAGTGGTCTTGCATTAGAATTAAAGGAATAAATAGACCGTGCAAAAAAAAGCATGAGTACATTCAGGCAGTAATCTAAGGAAGAGGAAGGGAAGCCCACCTTGTGGAGATCAGCTGTAACCAGCTGCAGCCCACTGTTGAACTTAGCTGTTTCTTATGAGGTTCCTATAGTCCTGGCCAAAGGCAACCTGGAACTCCTCTAATTGAAGCTAATGCTCTACAGCCTGGAATCAGGCCAGGACATAGAAGGAAACTGCCATAGCAGAAATGATGTGTGATCCTATGCTGTCAACATCCGGGGAGGAAACAAGCGCTTTTAGCCTCTTCTGCTCTCTGTAGTGTTATACAATATTTATTCAAACATCCCGCTGTTTGTTCCCAGGGGAAGGTAATGGGCGCAGGGCAGGACAGCAAAGGAAGGATTAGTCTTTAATAGATTTGCAAATTTTTCTGGCAAAGGTAATTTGTTTTTGAAAGACATCTGATAAAGCTTCTAAAAATGAGCTCTACTCAGAACTGATACAGCACGAATGTGGATTAAAAATTGGGTGATGTTACAAAAAGTAGCTTAAAAATTGGGGAGATATCATGATTAAATACAGGTATTCTGCTGGGACTTCAAAAGTATCAGATTTTGCATACTAAATGGATATTCAGTAACTTGTGAAGATGCACACAAGGGGCTGAAAACATGAACATGGGTGGTGAGAATGATAAGAATGTCTTTTTTTGAAGCAAAACTTTGAGTATTTAATTTAGTTTGTCAAACAAAGCTTATAAAGAGATATAATTACCTTATACATATATTTTTAAAGCAGCAATTACAGAAAAGTTTTTAATCCAGCAAGAACAGGTAGTTGGAAATTATATTGAGACAAAAAGCAGGTGTGAGTTTGTTTTGTTTAGTTTGACAAGACATGACCACCCACCAGGATAGACTATCAAAGAAAGGAGTAAATTCCAAAATTCAAGGAACATGGGCTTTGCCGCCCTGACATCAAGACTGGTTTCTGTCTGGAAATTCATATTCTAATAAAATAAATACCTACTGGGCTTAACACACAGAACAATGTAGCTCTTCTCACCTTCAGCATATTAGAATAAAGAATCAGACAGACCTTTCTGGTATAAGAGCCTGAGCATGGTATGATTTCCAGCTAATAGGACTCACTCACTGCTCTGGGACGGTCTCATAGCTCTGATACTGTGGCTTTTCATGAGGTCAAAGCTCTTTTCAGGTGACAGAACTCCCTGAGGCCTGCTTGAGACTGCAGGATATGATCCTGCGGAAAGCAAGTACTATCAGATTTCTCTAAGGGTGGAGACAATTTCTTTGTACTTGTTTCCTGTGCCATAAACTTCAGGAAGTTGTGCACGTGCCTATCTGTACACCTAAATCCAGAACACTGAACGATTTTGTATGCACAGTCCTTCAGGAGCAAGTGTGCGAGTGATATGAGCTACAGTTCATTGCACTGCTAAAAGCCCGCAGAAGTTGCATCACAGTGACAAAGTTCCTGAGATTTGAGTTCTTTTTCCTGTTTCTTTGTTGTGTTTCCTTGTTTTGTTTTGTTTTGTTTTTTAAGAAGATGGTTTGCTCCCAATTGCTCCTGCGCTGGACCCTTGCCCCACTCATGTATCTTGGCTGAGTTTTTGTTGCTTAGAAAGTATAAACCTAGTTGCCTGGGTTTATGCCTGTTAATGTAATTGACTGATAAAGGAAAGCTATCTAGAAATAGACAAGTTATGAATAATAAGAAATGCTTTCTTTCCCCTTAAAGGGTGTAACAGAAACTTTGTTTCTCTTCAGGCTTCCTCACCCAAACTATAACATGATTCAGCCTAATGTAACATGACATGTACTTGCATTCCCTTCCAAGGAAAACTTTAGAGGGCAGCCACAAAGTAATGTCCCTGTGAAGAACCTGTAACCATGCTTATTTTGAGAATGTTCTGTATTTCCCTGCCAGTGAAAAAAAATTCTCAGACAAAGGTAACTAGCTTCAAATAGAGATATGTGGCTCTCTGGACCGAAAAGAATAATTTGAGCCATAAGTCCCATATTTGAAAAGTTGTTTTCAATGCCTGTTTTTCAGTATCAGATGTAGCTCTTTAAACAGTGCTCAGTGAGCACTGAATGTTAATATGAAGCAGAAAGAGAAGCCAAGACAGCCTGATTACTTAGCTAGCTGATTGATTGCTTGATTAGGTCAACACACCAAAACCCCTTCAAGAATACAGTGTTTCATATAAGACAATGATCATCAGCTCTGCTGTTTTATGGGGGGAGAGGGCAAATGTTCTTTTGCAGTTTTTTTGGTATTAAAAAGTAAATAATTTTAAAATAATCTTAGTTTTTAATATGCTTTTTAATGACAAGTTTTGAACAAAATAAGTATACTTTATATCTTTGAAGTCCTACAATTATTCCTGGTAACATGCTCTCCCAGGCTTTCTGGAAGAGCACTGGGGAAGGTGTGTAAGTGCATGAGTGATGGAAATATATTTAAAGAGAGAAGGTATGATGGATATGGGTTCCCATTTCATTTATGACAAACACAGGAAAATAAAGTTGAAAATTACATCCTAGTCCAGCACTGGCTTTTGGGCCATCCAATAATAAATGTTAAATCTAGAAGGACCTAAACAGAGCTAAGTCCTGCTCCTCCCAATCCTGCAACTACTTCCCACCACCCCAGAGCAAAACTCAGACCTTTATCACAGAAAAAGAGAACTGAAATTACGGGAAGTACAGCAAGAGAAAAGGAGATATCACAGTATTATAAGTTCCTGTAAGACTGTCTTATTACTTAGGGAAAAAACATCCAGGTGATCTTGGGGAACCTGAAGCAGAAAGCAAAACAATGTAATAGTTCTTGGCCTCTTGATTGTTAGTTGAACTGTGATGTTGAGGGAGTTATGTATTAATAGAAAATAATTTATAACATTAATCTCATCTGCCAAAGCAGGGGATGTTGGCCTGTATGCATATTAGTGTGGCTACCTCTAAGAGCAGGAGATCAAAAAATTCCAATCAAAGATTTATTATTGAAATTTCACATTTGCAGAGGAAATGGGATACTGTGACATTAATCATTATGCGTACTTCCTCACCAGATCAAGTCTAAAACCTAGGCATAATCCCTCTTAGGAGGCACTTGATTTTATCCTGGAATGGGTTTAACACATTTCACTATTGCACACACGCATATATGAAATAGCTAGAGTTGATCTATATTGTATACACTACAAAGATTTGCAACAACCTCAGCCTGAGATATTTCTGAAATATTGAAAATAATTTTTGAAAATTGAAAAGGAAAGAAGGTATGTAGTTAAGACACAGTACAGTTCTTGCTGCTGTATCAAAAGAGACCACTTACTTTGGGAAAAGTGAAGACCACCCTGGGATGAATCCAGGATCTCTGGTGAACCACAGAATGGTCATTAGAATGAAGAGGACAAGTGTAACAATTTCTTGGTAGCTATAGCAGAAAAAGAATGAGTTATTAATTTTTCTAAATTCACACTTGTATTTAGTTGCTCTTGTTTGCAGATTTATAGTTTGAGATACCTCATTGGTCCAAGTTTCTTATACTCCTCCTGAATCACCCGTGATGAGGCCTCTTCTCTAGCTGTTTTCTTCTTGCTGCACTTGAACATGTTTTTAAAACTGGAATGTAAAGCAGCAGTATTGGATGATGAACTAATAGGGTATACAGAAGAAAAACAGAAGTCTAACTTTTCTAATAGCAGTTACCAATAGCACTTTACAAAAGGAAAAATGTCACTTTAGAATGCAGTATCTCCCATTTAATTATCACACACCAAACTGATCATATTGGAATTAAATGAAAAAGTCCAGTGGAGATTGACAGAGGCTGCAACAAAATGTGTCCTGTTCTTGACTAGTTCATTTGCCAAGGAAAGATGAAACTTTTATCATGGAAACTAATCGAAACAATCAAATATATAACCTGACTATTTAACGAAAGTCATCTATGACTTTGCTTTACTTTGTCTTAAAATGAAAAAGTTTGCATCACACGAGTAGCCTGCAGAGTATTTGCTACAAGCTAGGTTTTCATTCTTGGCTAAGACTCTTACACAGTGTTAAAAAGAACATTACAACAATCAAGAAAAATGACAATCAAGAAAAAGGAAGGAATATATGTTCTCATATGTTAGTGAACTTATGGAGAGCAAGGCTTTGAAGAATCTGCCCAAAAGAAGTATGTCCTCTCCAAAACCGTAAAAGCCCAAGAAGAAAAAGTAGAAGTTTTTTACTTCAGATTTACAAATATAGCCATTCAGTTTATAACTCAAATATTGTTAAAGTATTCAAAACAATCCCTGACTCTATCAAAGGGCATATTCTTGATTGTGAATCTTCTGGTCAGATCAAAATATATTCATCTGTCTTGCAAACATGCACTATTTAATGATGACTTGTTTTTGATATGGACTTTTTATACTGAGCTAAATAGTCAAATATCCCTATTTTAGAAAATTCTTGTTCCATCCAGAGATTAAGTCACACTAATCAAGGACAGAAAATCACTGTTGCTGCATTTTCTTTCTATTGAACCTGTTAAACCTAGTTACAGTATATACTCCTGGTGCAAAATATCAGTTACCTTTAGTTTTATTGATTATACAATTTACTTACTCAAACCCTAGGAAAAGCCACTGGAGCCAGACCCAGGAGAGCAGCAGAATAATTACTGCGATGGGGAAGGAAAGGATAAACCAGGATCCAAAATTGACGCACTGACAACCTGGGTAACGTCTGGATGAAAATAAAAAACATGTTCAGTTGAGCATTGTAAAGGAATGAAGACTTTCATTCCTTTGAGAAGTGCCAGAATGCACTGCTGCAAGACAGCACTTCTGGCTGGCAGCATGAGGTGTGCTCTGGTATCCTCTTCCCTTGCCCTCTCATTCTTTTCCTTATCTTCCTGACCACTACAGGAACTAGGTGTGCCAGTTATTCGATCAATGGATCAGCAACAGATCTGGAGATCTGCCACAGACTGAAGTGTGTCTAACCTGAGTTCAGTAGGCAAGGGAGGGCTACTCGTTAACTGGCATTAAGGACCATTAGTACTACAACGAAACAGAAACTAAAAGAAAATAGTTCTATGAGATGAGACTTTAGCCCAAGAAAATATACTCAAATGAAAAAGCTTCCAATGAACATAGAAGACAACAGTGGAGACTTGTATTTTTAAAACTTCTGTAAGTGATGCAGAACTGATTAAAATCAAAAATTTATTACTAATTTCCAGGAATGTTCATTTGCTAGTTGGATTGACTCTCCAGTCATCTTGTCTCTTTGAGGCTGTCTAAACCTTCTGTTTATAGATGTGGGCCATTCAACCAGAGCTCTCCTTGCCATGTGATTTTATAAAAAAAGGAGAAATGAGCTCTGGTTTCCTGAAAGAAATTATTTTACTCTTGAATGTGAAAGATGCCAGAGAGTCAAAAGGGCAGCATAATGAAAACCTGTTTTACAATTTACTTTGTGAATAGAAATTACTCTTCCTTTGAGCTCCTCCAACTCTACTGAGTGAGCTTTTAACACTAAAGTGAGAAAATTCTAGTCTTCTTAAACAGTCTTTCTCCTTGATGCAAAAAAAATCAGATAGAACAGAAATAAAAATGTCCAGACAGAGTCTCTAATGACCATTTCTGATTATTAGCCAATCTTTTGTATTTCATGTCTTGCTAGAAGGAAAATAATTCGGATGGTTATACAGGTTTTTGAAGCTGTAAATGCTTATAATAAATGCTCTCTCAAGTACTGTGCATGCTTTGGGCTTGATCTATACTTACTATGATGCTTACACATGTTGCAAATAAAGTGCCAACAGGGACAAAACCAAAAGTCCTATCCTCTTCTTGAGGTAACACTTTAAATTGCAACTGTACATAATGATGAGACAGTGAAACTGGAACAATAAAAAGCATTGTGCTGTTACATTATTTATTGATTACAGGGCTATGTACCTTTTATTACATGATCAGCCATATCAGTTTTTGAATTTAAAAATTTCAAAATAGGAAAAATCTGACATAAGCATAACAATTTAGCATTTCATAACTTGCTAAAGTGTTTATGATCTTTCCTGAAACTTGTGTAATAATTTCTTATTGAGCAATAAATCAAGCTCTTAAAAGCTTTTTGCTAAAAATTCAATTCCATTATAATATGTTAATTTATTGTGGTCAGGTTCCACAGTAAGTTTGTACAGGGCTGAATATTTGTGTATTTCTGGTAATCCGAATATTGCAGTTAGGTATTCTTCATCTCCAGAGCAAATATTCCTCAGCTAAACAGAACAAGCAGTTTAAATGATTTTTAAAAATGATCTATTACATAGTACTGGTTGTATTACCTGCTGTTGGATTATGTACTACAGGTCTTGCCTGAGGCAAGGATGGACAGGACACACTGAACTGTTTATTTTCTAGCCCTATTTCCTCTGGAAAATGAAAACACTACAAATGCAATCAATAACTGATCTTCACCGTTTTGTTATGTGCAATACAAAATAGTGGGGGGAGGGTAACAAAAAAAATAGTACTTTATTTTACTCTATTTCAATGTTAGAGTGTGAATACTTCTGGCAATTAATAGTTTGCAGGAAAAAAAAGTTCAGCAAGAACTATTAGTTTTTCAAGAGCTTTTGAATGAAATCTGCCATTTTCTTTTCAAAGCAATTCTACTTAAATATGAGAAGGAATATTAAAAAATGCTTTGGAAAACCTCAAAACAAGGTGTTCCACTGAATGCACGTTTCAGACTGGCTTGAAATTTTTTTCTTTTTCATTATTAATGGACCTAAATTCCTCATTTCAACAATGCTTAGCCTCTTGTAAGCCTCCTGATGGTCTTTCCTAAGCAGACCCAAACTTAACCGCTGCTTCACTTACAAGTGAATAACAGTTCTGCACAACCTAATAATGCCTGTCCTACTCATACTAAGTAGCACCTTCCTCCTCCGACAAGCCCATCTTTTTCCATGCAGCTACTTAACCAAAGAATGACTGTCTTCTTGCATGTGTTGGCAAATCACTTATAGCTTTTCTCTGTGTAAAGTAAATACAACCATGCAATTTCATTTTCTCTCTTTAACAAATAATTTTAAAAAGCAATAGAATCAAGTAATATCAAATCAAAGGGTAAAGTTTTTAGTGCGTTTTAGAGGAACCATGTGAGAGCTCAAGAATAATGTTAGAAGTCTGAATTAAAATGAATATAAATAATATAGTCTCTTACGAATTGAAGTGCTCAGTAAAAATCAGATTAGTCGATGTTCCTGTGATTGTGGTCAGCCCTCCAATGGTAGCAGAATAAGCAATACATAAGCACATCACTTTGAGAATCCCACTGTTTTTGTTCTTTCTGCCTTTTCTCTCTGCTTCAGCAGGTGGTAGGTTCTGCTTAGAAAGTATATACACCAATTAATATATATGAAGGGCTCATCATGAGGCACAAAAATAGGATTCAAGGATGCCTTAGAAGAGCCAGACAATTTGCTGGCAATATAGCTGTAAGCAGTGTGGTTTGGTTTGCTGTTATAGTGGTACTGCAATTATTCATGCGAAGGAAAAGAAGGAAGAGTCAAATTCTGAAGTCCTTTTCCTGATCTGTCTCAGTCTCTACTGAGACCAGAACTTCCTTTATATATACTGATATATATACACTCCATATATATCAACTTTGTACTCTGGCGAGGTTGGTTTAACCAGTGTAAAATACACTGGGAACACAAAACCACTAATGACATGATTATATAAGCAAACTTATGTGACTACACATATATCTCTTGTTCACATGAAACTAGATTCATTGCTACCTGTGCCATGTTAGGTGTTGCACAGAAGTGAGATTTAGGTCAAAACTAAGTTACACTGTGTAATAAAAAGACACTTTAGTACCTGTTCCTTTCCTTTTTCGTTTTCCTTTTCAACTGTGCACACAGTACTAGGGACATTATTGTTATATCTGGAAAACAAAGGCATGTATTTTAATAAATAGATACTCTATTTAAAATAATTCTTAGAACAGAATTCAGTAAATTAATAACAATTACCCATTAATTTGTTTTTCTTTCCACTCAGTGTTTTCACATTCTCCTATGTTTTCTGTAAGACAGTGATGCAAAGACAAATAAGTATTTCAAGGAGCAAAACTGGAAAGACTCCATCAGCTTGTCCCATTCCATGCAATCACTACACATTGTCCCATGAATACATTTGCAAGTGCCAGTCTGAAAAAAAGTTGAGTTATGCCCTATTCCTTCATGACTCCTATTCCCGAGAATCTGAATCTTTTAATGAGGAGAAAGCTGTCTTACTTATAATTCAACTGTGTAGGAAACCAGTTTAGATTCATTTGTTTTCCTAACATTACCTTAAAGCGATCTTTTTTTGTGCTAACATTTAACCCTCAGTCTATCTACAGCCTGCAGTCATATTTCTTTTCAGACATTTTACTAGACTGATAAGCCAGCTTCTCCCCTTCTCTCCTCCTCTCATGAAACTGGCATCTTCTGCACCTGTTCAGTTTTAATCAATCTTTGTGAACATGAGAGAGCTCACACATGGTATTCCAAGAGAAGTGTCACAATGAAGCTTGCAATGCAGATAGTACTTCTCCAGCCATTTAATTGTATTTCATGTGTTGTTTACTGCTGAGTGAGGGCAGGCACGGACCGGAGCTGCACCGCGTGCCTACCGTCCAGCTCCAGTGCTGGGTTGATGGAGCCGTTAGAGCAGGACATCTCCAGCGCATCAGCTTCTGCTTCGGCTCTGACGATCTGCTGAGCTACAGCCTCTACAATTGGCATCACCATGGCAGCAGCAGAGGTGTTGCTGAGCCACATCGACAAGAAAGCACAGCTAACCATGAAACCCAGCATAAGCCTGGAATAGGAGAGAAGAGTCTGTGACTGCTACAGTAACACCTCCTATCACCAGTCTAATATAATGTAAAACTTTTTCAACAGGAAGCTTTAAACAGTAAAAATGTAAAGCTTGTAATTGGTTTTTGAGGAAGTTTATGAATTAAAATTATCTTGATCAAAGACACTGAAATTACCATATTTCAGTGTTAAAGGTTCAAATATGTTGTAATTGAAGCAGAAGCAATAATGTTTATTTACAGAATTATAATGTATTTGAGCCATCTTTGAAGAAAGAGCACCATACATGTCATGAATTCAAATAAGAGTTAAAATGGCTATACTGCTGATGCTATTAATCTTGTATTGTATAATCCAGGTCAAACCCCTGGGGCTGTAAGTCCTCTAGATACCGATCCAGTTGTTATGGGAAGAAATATGAATAATTCAGTAAGTGGTACTTAGTTCTTAATCAGAACACCAAGCCAGGAACAGGGATTACTGATGCTTCAGTAAACGTCTTCTTTGATATTAAAAGGGAAAGGGAAGGTCATTAGAATGCCTTAGTCTGATCTTCGCACGACTTTTTCTAAGTTTACTACAAATAGGAAGTGCATCTGTGCAATTCCTGATTGCACTGACGCGATGCACTGAATTGTACCAATGACTGCAAAATCAAACATTCAATGTCATATCTGGACTGTAAATTTAGAATACAGGCCACAAAATGCAGTCATTTTACTACACTTCTTGGAGTTGTGAATGCAAACAGTCCTCTTGGCTTCCTGTTCCAAGGTGCTGTAATTGCCATTAAGCGCATGAGATCGCCCCCCGCCTAGTTACAAGCCTCCTTTTCTCCAGGCTAAGCAACCCCAGCTCCCTCAGCCACTCCTCATAAGACTTATGCTTCAGCCTCTTCACCAGCTTTGTTGTCCTTCTCTGGACATGCTCCAGCACCCCAATGTCTGTCTTGCAGTGAGGGGCCCAAAACTGAACACAGGATTTGAGGTTTGGCCTCACCAGTGCCGAGCACAGGGAGATGATCACTGCCCTGGTCCTGCTGGCCACACTATTTCTGATATATGTTTGTTTCTCCAGAAGAATTCATAATGCAAAATCCAGAAGTCTCTTGCTATTCTACTTTCACTGCTGCACCCCCATCATGACCTCTAATGAGGAAATCTCTTCCAGTGGTATCTCTGCCTTGGGCAGGATGAGTCTCCAATATACACAGGCTGGCTGGAGACTGCTATGAGCAGCAGAGGATGGCTGGTGCAGAGAATAGCACTATCACCGCCTGGGCACTGCTAATGAGCAGCAGATGCTGAGAGGTGGGTAGATCTTATCATCTTATCATAATCTTATCATCCCTTTGTCATGATCAGGAAATGTGAGGAGCTAGTTACGAAGGATACTGCTTCCTCAGGGTTACAACACTGTGGAGTTCCACAGCATATTCTGAGTTGGAAGGAACCCACAAGGATCAAGTCCAACTCATGTGAATGGCCCATACAGGTATCAAACCCATGGCAGTAGCATTATTAGCACCCTGCTCTAACCAACTGAGCTAATCTCAGAAGTTACTCTAGGTCTCCTCAGCAGCTGGCTGCAGGTTGGATTGCCCACAGCAAATTTCCCAGCAATGTTCAGCTTAGCATGGCACACCATCCACTTGCGTTCTTCCTTTCAAGATTTTGGCTAAAAGATGGAAATTTCAGAGTGATCAACAAGATAGAAGTTGAAACAACTAAATCTATATAGCTCAAGAATACGGCCAAAGATAATGGAAGGTAGTAGAACGGGTTTGTAAGGAGCATTTTTTCAAAACAGAAAGCCACCAGCTATCAAAAGACGCAGAACCTAAACAAAATACATGTGATATTTAAAACTAGGCCAGATCAATCACTGATGTATAGAAATAATCTAGCATTTCCATGAGGTGCTGTTAGTTAGACCACCTAAGAAACATCTCATTTTTTAGACCTGGGGTTTCTGGTTTTCTGACCATCTGCTTCCTGGCATTGTCTGCTTCCTGGCAAGGAGTCATGAATGTGATGCATTCTGGGAAGCCAAACCTGCTCTACAAATCATATCTGCAGCCTTACTGGTGTGCTGACAGGTGCATCTGCAGGCCTAAAACTTTTCTGCAAGTTTGTAAAACAAGCAAAGAGTTTTCACTTCATAAGATATATGATGATAGTGAGTAAGAGGAGAGTGTTTTTTCTTCCCCACCACATGTTTAGCTTTATGATTTTTTTTTTTCCTCACTGTGTATTTGAGCTCCTGTATTTTTGTGAATGTCCAGCATTTTGAAAACACTACTGAAATAAAAATTAATAATCAGCATTAAATGGTTTTTATGTTGAAGGCAT
>JAWWES010000041.1:20920145-20930341 GCA_035583135.1 Lophotriccus pileatus | reverse complement strand
GAATGTCCAGCATTTTGAAAACACTACTGAAATAAAAATTAATAATCAGCATTAAATGGTTTTTATGTTGAAGGCATTGGGTATGAATGTTCCAAATACCATCAGGAAACAGGACCCCTATATTATTCACAAATTAACCATTCTTTTTGTCCAGAAGGATCCTTATTATGAACAGAATCACTGCAGGGGAACTTTCAGTTAGGAACTCAGCAAAATAACAAAGTGTCACCTGCAAATCAATCATATCAAGTCAAATATCTACTTTGACTAGAAAAGAAAGGCTGGATTTCTACTACTGAAAAAGCACTAGGCAATTATTTCTGGAATACATAGATTTCCACAAGTAGTATTGTCCTTCAAGACATTGTTTAGCACATACCATGCAGGGTTCACACCCACCAGCATCACCATTCTTAAAGCCACTCTTTTGTGCAAATTCCATTTTTCTATTGACGTTGCCAAACAAATTACTCCAATCAGCAGCAGATGAAAGTCTTTAAAATAAGCAGATGCCACCTGAAATAAAAACAAACAAACAAACAAACAAACAAATACCAAAAAATCCAACCAACCAGAAAAAAAAAAACACCAAACAACCAAACAACCTTTTCTTTTAACTGAATGCTGATTTGCTGTTAGTAGTTCGTATTATCAAATTAATGGAAAAAATACAGTAAGATTATATACTGAAATAAATAATGAGAAAATTTTTTGATTTAAAATTAAACTGTCAAGTTCATTAGAACGGTTAATTTCATTAAACCAAAAGTTGCAAGAGTAAATCCATGAAAGTGCATATTGTCAAAACAAACTGAAAAATAGGGCTTATGACAGAACAACCTAAAATTATCAGTCACATCTCATGTATGGACTAAATCACCACTGAAATGTTGCTTTTATTACTTTTGTCATCTATTCAACAAATACAATAACAACTCTAAACATAGAGCATGAATATCTGTGATGTCATCACTTTGACATGAAGGTGTATTTTGCACGTGGGGTTGCACTCAGCATTTTGCATGGGATCATTAGTGTGACATCTCACCCTTGTAACCTTAAGATATTGTATACCTAACTAGCATTTTCCTATTGACTGGCATCTAAGCACTGAATCATAATATAGAAAAAATGTTAAAGAAGTACGAACAGGTCCTGAGGACAAATAATGTCAGCAAGTCTTAAGGCAGAACTACTGTGACTGGCACTTCATGGATTAGCCTGACAGGTTTCAACATTATGCATTTCCTTCTTTGAAGTTTTGATCCTTGATATCCACAATATAAAAGAGAAAAAAAAAGATTTACCTGCTTGGATCCCATTATACCAAAAAATGGGAACATAATGGCAGGGAGCAAAGCTGAAACAGCCAGTGGCAAAGCTTCTGTGAGCCAAAAGATGGCAACTACAAACAGTGTGTATGCACATTCTGCTTCCTAGAATAAAAAAGGCACCAACAAAAATATGAGTTGATCATCCAGGGGAAAAAAATTACAGCTATGTCAATAGATTCCCCACATCCAGAAAAAGTAGGATTCAAGGGACCTGAATTTAGGGTACTTATTGTGTGCCATTGGCAATCCTGGTAAGATATAAAACACAGGCTGTAAAACAGTTCTAAATATTTTTTTTTTCTAAGAGATAGTAAAATTATTTAAATTCTACCACTGAGGAAAGGTAGGAAAAAAGCTGCCTAATCCTTCAAGGCCAATTAATCACACAGGTCATTCTGGAGCATTCTCAGGCCATGGCTTACCATAAATCACAAACGTACTCTATATGCCAGCAAGCCTTTAAGCCTCTGGGAGAACTCACAGTCAAATTTTGTCTCTCCTGTAATCAATGAAGTTTTGTCATCAGTATTATTAAGGCAAGGATATGACCTAATAAAAGAGTTTTGTGCAAGACTGACAAGAAACACAGCTGTTGTTTTTAAGACTTGTAATTTTAATGACTGTCTTTTATTTAAACTCCTAGAAAATAAGAGTTTTTTCTTTTTCTTTTTTTTTTTTTCCAAGAGAATCTTTCAGTGCTGCCTGTAAAATGCAGCCACAGCCCAATATAATAGGGAGTACTGAGTCTAGTTTCTTCTATAATCCTAGAAACTTCTTTTGTGTGTTTGATTTATATTTATGCTTTTAAGGAAAATGGCTTGCAACTTTTTGTGACACTTGTTAGGGTATGAAACTACCCAATAGCAGCACAGGCAATCTGTACTGGGAAAGGGAAAGCTTAGTGATATGGCTCTTGGAACCTTTGGCTGGTAAAGCAACAATGTTAAATCTAAGTCAGCCAGCTATGGCTATCACTTATCTTTGTAAAGAAGTTTTTGTTAGGTATTAAACAATTTGAAAATGTCAACATTCACCTAGCAAATGCTCATCTCACTTAAGTCCTACCACATTAAGAATTTCCTGTGAGTTTCCTCTTGGAAAGGAAACTGAAATATTGAAACTGTGATGTGAGTGTGAAGCACATTGCTCTGTAACCACTATCTGATGATGCAAGGACTTCTGAAATGAACTTTCATGTACTGTCATACATGATATGTATAATGCACATGTGATAACACATCGCAGCAGAATTCCATTTCATTCTACTGACATCAGACCTATACCAAATAGAACCATAAACAACATCTTTAGACAGCTGTTTTATCAGCTTGGAGTTGTCACAAGAATTGGTGAATGCCAGAAGAATTTATTTCAAGTAAAATAAAACTAAGATGTCTTGCCACAGACTCTTCTCTATTTAGGAACCAGAGGAAATTTATCAGATCATTGACTTCAATCATTTCCTATCAGACAGCACAACATGTGATGAACTTAAAATCCTTCATGAAAAAAAAAAGTAAATGCAGCTCTCTTCCTGACAGTTCATTTTCATTGTCAATCACGCAGAGCTGTTTGAAAGTGTCCAAAAGGTAATAGCAAGGACAGGATTTTCAATGTAATCTAGATGATGTTAAATGGGAAAAACATTTCTGAACAAGAAAACAAATATGAGACTCAGAGCTTCATGCACCCAGTACAGAATTTCACATTCAAGCTATCTTCTCTACAGTTCTACGCCAATACACTTTAACCAAAAACAAACAAACAAAAAAACCCCACCACAACAAACCCCAAACGAAAACATAATGAACTTATTCAAGGTCCCTTCCAACAGAAACTATGTATGAAAAGATCTGGGAATCTGAGTCTTTAATGCTTTACATACAGGCGCAAAATAATTACCTCTCAAAGCAGGTCACTTACTTTGGTTTTGATGATAAGTGGAAGTGGAAGTAAAAGTAGTGGGGTGAGGACAATGAGCAGCAACCTTCGGTAAACCAGGAGGTAGCTAAGAATCTTCATGGTTGATGGCTGGTAGATGAATTTTCCTGCAGAAACTGCCAAAAAAACTGGTCTGACTTTAAATAGCTAACTCTGATTAATATTTTTCCAAGCTATCACCTTTAGCCATTGCTAAAGCAGGCCAGTAAAGCAAGTTAAAATTAAATCTTGATCTTTATTGTTTTAGTGAGTTTATTAACAGTAGGTTGATAAGATAAGTGTTCATCATAAACCAAGGCTAGATGTCAGCCCTGTCAGGACTTTCTCTCCCTGCCCTTCCTCATAACAAGTTTATATAATTAGAGCAGGTTTTAGACAGCTAGAAAACTAAAAACTTCAGGTGCTCTCCCAGTCACTGTCGACTTCAGTAGGAAGTCAAAACACATAACATACATAAAATATATTTTCAAAACCAATTGTGGCGTTGTGTGAGATCATATGCAAGATAGCTATACTGAAAAGAATTAAAAACTCTTCATTGTCATCTCCATCTGTGGCGACATTCTAAAGTTGATAGGACAAGATCCCAAGCAATCTGACCTGAACTTTGCTCTGCTTTGAGAAAAAGGTTGGACTAGATGACTTGCAGAAGGCCATTTTAGCCTCAGTTTCTCTGTTGTTTCTGTCAGTCTAGAATTTAAACTATATGAAAAAAAAAATGGGGGGGAGGAGGGGGTTTCTGTCTTGCCAGGCAGGGAGTGTATGATAGCTCATTTTCTCTTCTCTTGCAGAAAGAGGATAAGGTTTTTTCATGTACATCATATAAAGCTTTGAGAAAGGCTAGGAGTAGAAGAGTTTTTGAGGCAAAAGTAAAAAATAAATAAATCTTTTTGCTTGAATTTTCCTGTTTTACAATAAAAGAAAACTTGGTACAGTCTTCGTAATACAACAAAATAGCATCAAATAAAGAACAGGAAAAGATAGAAAAGAGGCTTGTACACTATCTGTGGGTGAAGAACAAAAGGGGAAAGAACACACTGTTTTGTGGTCAGGATCTTACATGAAGCAGAAAATCGGAAGAGAAGACAGATAAAGAATTCTTTGAGCTATCATCAGGACCATCCAAAGGCCAAGTAATAAAGGTGTATTTTTACTATCCATATAACTTTTTGATTATAAGAATCCATGTGTCAGGGTACAGACAGACCAAGTGATCAGACTGCCAGTGTTGAGTACAAACCTTTGGTTTCAGGAAGGTAGGACTTTGGTTATGGGAAAGTAATATTTCATGTCTGACTGTCAGGAAGGAACTGACTGAAAAAACAAAGGTGGGAAATAAATTTGGGATGAAAGTTATAATGAAACAACAGCCTTTGCTGCTGGGCAATTGGGAAAACAGCTTTGGCACAACCTAGGGAGATGAGACTGAGACCTTCTGAGAAAATAATGTAAGGAATTAAAGATGTTAAGTGAACTGGAAACTTTTGAAACTGACTGTTCTAAATATATAATGACAAAACTTGTTTAAATAGTTAAGGAACAGAGAGCAGTGAGGGACATTATGTGCCTGTATCAGGAAATCCCCAAATATCCAAAAATAAAAAAAGAATTGTATGATATCTGGAAACATTTGCATGTGCTTGAGGACTGCTACAAAGAAATAACAAAAATTTAGACTAATAAATTCAGGAGGATTTTGATGTGAAATATATTTCAGTTGGAGATGTCAAAGAAAAGTTCTCTTAAAATGTCAGAACTAAGAAGAAAACAGAGGAGAATAAAGGGATTTAGTAAGCAAAAGGAAAGACAAGCTGCAGACAGTGCTAGAATATTCAACACTTTGCTTAAGTCTTCACAAAGGTAAATGGCAGTCAATTAAATTAATTTTAACATGAAAAAGGGAATGCACTGTGGGCACAGTGCTAGTGGGAGTAGTGAATAATTAGATTTAATATATGTATTCAAGTCAACAGTTCCAGATGAAATTCACTCATAATTCATGGGTGATAATTCATGCAGTAATCTGAGAAATATTTTAGAATATATTTGAATACATTTTGTTATGCCATATATTTGGAAAACTGTGTAGTACTACAAGGTCCTAGAAAACTGGAGATAAGGGTGCACATTTCAGGAAAAAAGAGGAAAGGAGAAAGATTTCCAGCACTAATTCAAGTAAAATATTGCTGTTGGAACAGTAGAAATAGTCCTGCAGAATTAGCATTGAAATTCTCAAGCTTATCTGCAGGTTCCTGATCTGAGACCTGCAGTCAGCTGCCACCAGAGATAGCCAGGGCAGAACTGGGAGTTAAACCAAAGAGGTTTACTTCTGAACTTATGCTGAGATGTTTCTGGGGCAGTCAGGCATTTACAGGTAACCGGAGAATGGATCAATAGATGCTTAGGTAGATAATGAATTTGCAGTGGAGTAAGTTTGGTGAAGGAAAGCTGAAGGATTTCTGAAAGAGCATGGAATTTGGCACAAAATTTTCCTTACAGGCAGAAAGCAGGAACAAGTGAGGGTATGCAAAGCTGCTTACAAGAACTCTAAACATAGAGCTCTGCATATGAAGAGAAAAGGGTTGTAATGTGATTTGAAGTATTATTGAATGATTATGAAAAAAATATAAATTCAGTTTGAAAAATAAGGATTTATTTGCAACAACGGGAAAAAAATGAAAAAAAAAAAGAGAGAAGTCTGTAGGGAGAAAGAATGTTTCATGTTATACTACCCACTGTTAGCTGGTCTGGGTCAGTATAGATCCCTTAATCCCTAGCCTTCTTGGAATGCTTAATTTACTGTTGTTATGTCTTGAGTTAACTGCGGACAACTCCTGTGTATTTTCTCAATAGCTGAATTGAGTTTTGTGGTTCATCTTTTCAGATGAATGATCCTTTTATGAGGAAGCTTTGTCTAGATAGCTGTATTAGCAGCTTGACTGAGGACTGCTATTTCATACTTGAAGGAGGGCTTGTGCGCTCAAAATCTCATCATTGTGTGGAAGCAGAAATGTTTGAGAAAGAGGAAGGAAACATTCAGTTTCTTCCAAAAGCTGATTTTTCCATAAAACAGAGAAAGATCAAAGGCTTGTATGAAAGATCCTGTTACGGGGAATTAAATGGCAAGATGGGCATCATCACACCCCAATAGATATCATCAATAAGACACTAGTCATGCCCCACTGGTTAGAAAAAAAGATCTCAAATTTTCATAGGCATTATGAGATTCTGTAGAATGCATATTCCATGTTACAGTCAGCTTGTGAGTCTTCTCTATTGAGTGATCTATATGAACTCTTTTGACTGAGGCTCTGAGCAACAGCAAGGCGTTGCATGGATCAAACTGCATATAATTCATGCAGTAGCCCATGGGCCAGTTCAGACAGGACGAGATGGGAGAAATATGCTACTGCCAGGAAGCATGACTCAGCTGGAGTCTCTGGCAGAAAACACCTGCAGATATCCAAGGTCAGCATCAAGGGTGTTGAAGCTACAGATATAGGGCAATTTTCTGAAGGACCTGACAGTTGATGGATAATGTGGAAGAACTGGAATTTTTACTGTATATCCCGAGGAGATTGAACCCTGTGGGAAAATAGTATATGATTTGATTTGCATATAATCAAGAATCATGTGAATCAACAGAGAATGAGCGTTGCAAGAAGACAGGCAAATACAGCAGTGACCCAGCCTGAGCCAATAATTAAATACAATATGTCATCTTTCCTGTCCTGAGCAACCACCATAACACATGAAACCCAAGTCATGCATTAAAGACCTCAATGGACATTTTATGAACATTTTACAGGGATTATCATAGACTAAGGGAATGATATCTGTGTATATACATCATGTGACAGGAAGGAGAGGGTGCTTAGTAGGGTTGTACTGGAAGTGTAAGACTTGAGCATAGCATATATTACGGACTGAAAGGTGGAGATTGCACTGGGGTGGACGGATTTTGTTCATAGTAGCCTGTATGGTGCTGGTTTGGGTCTTGTGATGTTTTGGAAATATGACTAAAAATGTAGATAACACACCTGTGTTAAGGTTATTGCTGGGAATTCTTGCCACAGCATCAAGATATTCCCACTTTGCCCTCCCAGCGAGTAGGCTGGGATAACAAAGCCAGTTGACCCAGACTGATCAAACAGAATATTTCCTGCCTTATGAAATCATGATTAGTAATAAAAACAGAGGGGAGGAGGTATTTTGGGATGGCAGACATTGAAGGCTGGCTGGACATTGGTCTATTTGTGAGAGGTGGTCAGTGATTACCTTCGCATTAATTTTTTGTTTGTTTGTTTCTCTTTCCTTTGCTTATTAAATGTTTTCAACCCACAGGTTTTCTCACTTTTGTTTTTCCTATTCTCTCCCCTGTCCTACTGGAGTCAGAGCTGGTGAAATAGGTCAATCCACCACACCTTGTCAATGGTCTTGTAAGTTACAGTACCCCTCTGTCCTTTCCCATGCAGTTATCTTTTAATTGTCAGACACAACGGTAGTATTACTGTACAAAGGCAACAAGAACAATTTAGCTATGCAATACTTCCTGGAAATTTCAAAACATGCAGATTTTATTACAATGTTCAGCAGGGCAGGATCTGTAGAAATGTGGAGGGGGAAAAAAATCGATATTTCCTTGTCAAAGGTTGATCATATGGGATTAGCAGAATGCCTTTATAGAATGAGATAAGTACTATTTTAAGCTGGCACTCTAATCTAGAAGGAAAGTATTTTTATACCAATATATGACTGATTACTATAAAAGAAAGGCTATTGCTACTAGAAATATAAGGTACTGCCCAAAGGAAAGAAATCAGTGAAAGAACAGTCAGGGCAAAGGAATGTAATGAAAGCAGCTTCTTTTATGGAATTATGAAATTACCATGTTTTAAACCGTGTAGGGGACAGAGAGAAAAGCTCCAGAAATGGTCTGAGTAAGCACTGTGGTGGATTCACTTCTAATTTTGCACATCTATATCTAAATTGGTCATCATAACCTTTATTTCACAAGCTACAGAGGGATGTGAGTATGCCCACCCTGCTTCACTGAGGTGCTTATATCAGGCTGAGGTGAATTACACAGAGTGTTTCTCTACACTGACTACGAAAAGCCTTACACGAGACATCTAACTTTTAGGTGTCTGTGCTAGGACAGACAAGTTTTATCCTGTGCTTGTTTGGGAAAAATCTTAAGAAGTTATTGGAAGTCAAGAATATCTGCATAAAACTTGGGGCACTGAGCAAAGAAAACCTTTTTTTTCCTTCGTTCTCAGAGTTTAGGCCAATGGACAGAGCACTGTTAAACAAGATTATATTGGAATTTTAAACTTCATTATTATTGAGTAATTAGCTTTCACTGTCTCCTCATTATTGCAAAAAATAGAAGACATCTCTAATCTTATTTGGGTATTAATTTACCTGTGGCTAGGATCAAGGGATTTCATTATTGCCAGAGAAAAATTAAATATCTTTAGTAAGAACCCAACACTGATTGCCACCTTTTGAAAGATATCAATGAGAATAAATTTTTGCTGAACAAAAAGCATGGAAATTAAGTCACAAGCACTAATTTTCCAAGATCTTTCATATTCTCCAAGGCTTTTAACCAGCTCAGGAAATTTTGCCTGGCTGTGTCTTATTGTTGTTGCTCATCGTTTTTCCTCAAAACATAAGAGTTTTCTGACTGAAAATTCTATTAACATCCCTGGAAAACACATATGAAGAGAATTAAACTCTCCTTCTCCCTCTTTTCCTTCTGTTAAAGAAGTGAAAGCAGTCAAAACTGCACCAAGTGCAATACCACAGAAGTGGAATGGGATGTGAAGTCCCATGTGTCTCCCACCAGAGACACAGTGTCTCCTACTGAATCAGTCATGAAGAGAAACAAAGATAGGAAAGTGCTGGACCTTGATCAAGATTTGCTTCTCCAAAAACCACAAGGGAATCAAAGCAACAGATGTTGAGAAAATGCAATAGCATATCTAAGATTTAGCACTTATGGGTGTCAGATGAAATCCCACCCTGAAGTGTTCCCATTCCTAAGTACATATCCGAGATGATAACAGACGACTGCTCCAACAACTCTAAATGCTCTAAAAACTAAGTTAGTAAATCTTTATAGAAATGCAATTTGATGTATTTTTAACTGTGTTTTTCCATTTTTCCATTGGTCCTCTTTTTTAAAACTGTCTCCTAAGGAACAGACTCTTCTAAGCTTAGTAGAATGCTGTTGGGGACAATAAGATTTCTATGGTAAATGTGGTAAACAATCAGAACAAAAGTACCTTTCTGGAATCTTAATAGCACAAAATTCTGAACAATATGTGAGATTAATCTCCAGATGGAAGATGGAAGCTTCAGAAATAATTTGGGTGTTGTATTTGTGTGTTCTTGGCCTGATATGTCAAAGAGTGGTTGTTAAAAAACACCTAAACCCTACTTTTTCTTTCCAATTTTCCTTGCATTTCTGTTTCTATATTACAGAACTGCTGAGAAAGTGCTCCTTTGAAAAGATTATTGACAACTTTTGGAGATGTATTTCACAGAAACAGATTAAATTGATTTTCATTATGTGATGAGGGAAGAAACACATTTCATACCTACATTCAGGCTATATTTCTGAATAGAAAGCACCTGATATGTTGAATGCATTTCCACACTCCTTACTGCATAAAGGCAAATAAACGGAACAGAAACAAAACCCAATTACTTGACACTGAGAATTTTAAAGACTAAAAAGTTCACTCATCATTGCAAACACCTTCCTTCTCATTTTGAATAGAAACCTGCTGTGCCTAAAGGACACTAGTGTCATGATTTTTCAAGATGACCTGTAGTCAGAGTCATTTTCTTTGAATCGGTTCAAGTGCTTCAGAAATTTCTATACAATCTTCCAAATTTCTGAAGCAGAATACT
>JAWWES010000041.1:20899616-20919836 GCA_035583135.1 Lophotriccus pileatus | reverse complement strand
AGAGTCATTTTCTTTGAATCGGTTCAAGTGCTTCAGAAATTTCTATACAATCTTCCAAATTTCTGAAGCAGAATACTCTCTTCCAATGACACTAGAGAGCACAGAGCTCCTCCAGTATACTCATTTTTCATCCTGGGTTCTCCATTCCTGTGATGCTTCCCACTGAAATTACTGCCCAGGGACACAAAGGAGTATTTCCAAGCTGTACACTACATATAAACTTACTGTTCCTGTAGAAATATAAAATACAAAGGAATAAAAGGATTTTTAAACAACAAAGAACCCTGGTCTCTTGTACCTGAAGCACACCTTGTAAGTTTAAAAAGGCCAAGTTATTTGAGACTCATCATACTAAATCTGTCTCCACATCAGTCTGCTTCTCCCAAACAAGTTCTTGACAATGCTTCTCTTCCCCTCTGAAGTAGCTGTAAGCAAGTTAACTTCATAACTGAAAGGAAATTAGCTTCATCAACTCAATATTGTGCCCACAGTAAGCAAGATCTGCCAAGGGTAGATGGAGCATGACATCAACCAGGTAAGTCCAATTCCACAAATTCAAAACCCATCTTGGACACCTGTCAGGTAAGCCTGATACTCAGCTTCCACTGCATGTTATTTACTTGGTCAGGATCTCTGTTAAGTACAATCCTCTTGATGAAGGACCTTCCATGCTTCCAGTTTGTCCAGTGTTTTGCTTCACCCTCATTCCAGAGGCTTCACTGAATGCCTCAGCCTCCTCTACACGGCTGCCCAGTGTGGTTCTTTTACAGACAACAGTTATATGCCTTTTGGCAACTGATGCTTGTGCTCCTACGTTTTGATAACGTCCCTTGCCAATAATCAGTATGTAATGAAAAAACCCTGAAGCCTTCAAAAGCTCTCCGTTTTCCTTCATGTCCTGCTCACTGAGGGAATAGGCAATAATACCATTAAGAGACATATCCTCTGGGCTGCTGTCATGTGGCTCTGGCATAAAACCAGAATACCTACCCTGAAACATTTATAGGCCTAAGTCACCATTTAACAACTTTTTGCCTCCTTGAAATATGGCCCCATGTTTATTCTTGTTGAATGATGGCCAGGCAGTTGGTGCTGTGTGAATCCAAGGCTACCGTGTGCACCAAAAGCTCTAACCTGAAGTAGATCTGCAAGGACAAGTCTTCTTACTGGAAGAGACGCTCTCAAAGCCTGTGTGAGTCCATGAGCACATCAGAGTGGCTACAAGGACAGAGCTGTTTGCCATGCACCATGGTCTGACTCTCTCCTGGAGTTTTTAGCATAGCCTTTTCAGACCTCTTCCTACTGGAATGTGCACGTTCTTCATATAACAAGGTAACAGAGATTGTGCTTAAGCAAACACAAATTTATAAGACTCTTCATTTCATGAAGTGCTAATAATATACCTCAAACTTACAAAACATAGGCTAATAGACTTCATTACCTTCATAGGTAATGAATTCCAAAATATATGTCTGGAAATAGTGCACAATTTTTAGCAAATAATCTGAGCTACAAAAAAGCAGATGACATCTGATAAAACACCATACTATACTTTTGATTGTTATCATTTTGGAGAGGAATTTTATTTTAAAATCAGTTGCACAATATGACTCTCAGATCACGGTTTTCATTTTTGGAAGACTACATGTTCAAGGCCAGGATGGATGGGGCTTTGAAGAACCTGGTCTAGTGGAAGATGTTCCTGAACACTGCAGGACGTGGGTTAGATGATCTTTAAAGGTACATTCCAACTCAAACTATTCTATGTTTACTTTTATACAGAATGCAAGAACAGCAGGGAAAAAATCTGCTAGTATGACACTATAAAATGTGTCTTTGTTTGCAGGGGATTTCCTTTCATGACAGCAAAATCTCATTTATGTGGTCTTCCATGAAATAAAACATGAGTCAGTAGTACCATAATGATATTTGTTGAGAAGCAACAGGAGAAGGAAAAATATTTACACCATTTCAACAATTGTTTGCTAGGTTTTGGGCTTTCAATTTTATCAGGAGATGACAGCAAATTGGAAGTGGTAGAATTATACCTTTTGTAGTTGATGTTGTCTGTGTATTGATGACATGCTGATGCCATCAGCCATCCTGGTTTTTGTCTAAGATATTTGATCTGTTGTGTTGTTGTTGAGGAAAGGTACTAATCAGCCCAAACCATTCACTATTATATTTGATTTATACTCGGAGAAAAGTTCAACTTTCACTTCCTTGGAAACCACAGAGGGTAAACCACTGCAAAAAAAGACAACCAAATCTATTCTGGTGAAACACAAAATTGAATAAAAGTAGTTTGTAAAAATTATGTAGGACTTTTAATTGATCTATGTGACGATATGAAATTTCTAATTAGTGTAATTATTCTAAATTGCTCATTCCTAGACTTAATCTTATCTTTTTTCATTTCTTAGTTACCCATGACTTTAACAGTTTGTTTCCTTTCAGTAAAAGACATTTTTATTTTCATTTTGTTAATACACTTTAAAAGCTCTTACATTTATTTAACATTCCTCTAGCATATAAAACTTATGGGAAAATAAATGTGGGCTTTTTTTCTTCCAGGTGACATTTTTTTGATCAAGTTTCTGCCATATTCACTATGTACTCTCCAAATTCAGGGCATGTGAGTGTGGTTCCATTTTCCCTTTTGGAACGTTTTAGGATTCTTTGTTAGATCTTCTCCCATCTTGGCCCAGAACTTCACATTAATACTTTGTTCTTTGAAATGGTATCTGTTTTTCATAGATGTCCATGTTTAAAAACACCTGAAAAAAATGCATGTGTAAATAAAATACTATGCCAATGTTAGACCTCATGATACTTTTGAGTTTGGGGGCATATCTTTGTCAATATTCATATGTACTTTTTGTCTTAACAAGTTTACCAAACTGCTAGTTGACCTCATCCAGAGTCTTCACATTGACAGGAATATATTTTAGCTAACCTTCAGTCCAGTTTTCCCATTTTTCTTCAATTTTCAATCATCCTTTCAGTGCCCAGTTTATCATCAACAATAAACCTGTGACAGTCATTGATGTCTGTAAAGTCCTGAGAATATTTCATAGCCAGATCAAAGCCAGGCTTATCTTAATCAAGATATTACTTCCTAATCTTTCACTACTTTTGGACAATAAAGGCACAAATATATTTACTCAGGGATTCTTTGCAATCTTGACTTTCTCAGAAAAAATTTCTATGATGTCTACCGGCAAAACAAACCACATAAGTACTCCCATTGCCCCACGCTACAGCAAACAAACTCAGCTTGCAATAAAACTGTCTTGTGAAGTCTTGGAGCTAGCTGAATATCCTCCTCTTTTTACTCATTCATGGGAACTCTGTCAACACCCAGTAAACACTGTACAGGCTTGGGTTGGCAGTGTCTCCTCTGCTGCCAGGAGACTGAGCACCTTGCTGGTAGTAAATGTGGGCTTGTAACATGCCCCAGATGAAGAAGTCCAAGTGAAATGGGACAGGCTCAAGGAGTAAGCTGCTGCTTGAAGAAGAGAGTAAGGTACTAGCACACATTTCGTATCTCCAGCTTCCTTCAGCATGGCTGAGGAAATTTCCTGTTCATAAAGTTAAATTTCAGGCTGAAACTGCAGCAGTGCGAGAAGTCTGCAGCCACACAACCTCCACCGAGGTGGAGTAGAAGGGGGTAGAGACAGTCTCTTGTCTTGCCTTGAAGCCCTCTTTATTTTATTACCAACTGAAATTAATCATAGAAAATATGTCTTAAGAACAGTCCAAAATGCAGATGCAGTGCTGGGATGTCTGCACATACATTGTCCCACTCTTTACACTGTTCATGCTGAAAGACCTATTGCTGCCATGAAAAGCAGCTCAACTATTACGAGTAAGTTCTGCATGATAAGAATGCATTTTCCTAGATATTGTTTTTATTATCACAGGGATTCTCTGACAGAGTAAGGGAGTGGCAGGAAAAAAATCTCCTGAGAAGCTATTTTTGAAATGGCTAACGTTTCTGAGATAAAGACCAACCAAGAGCAAATTCTCTCATATCCACAAAATTAATCCACATGAATTAGCAGGTGTCTTCCTTAACTTAGATAAGGAAGTTTCACTGAGCTGGGGAGAACTCCCCTTAATGTGTCATGAGATAAGCAACATGAGATTAATACCATCTTGAGAATGCCTTTTTCTTTTAAAATTTGGTTTCTTGTGGGATACAAGAGCAGTCTCATAATAAGAGACCATATTTGTATCAGTCATTTAATCAACAATGAAGGAAAACATGTATTTCAAGGAAAATGTATTTCAAGCAAAACAGTGGTTAAAGATTAAAATTGATATTGAAATCACACTTTAAATCCCACTTTGAATCCTGTGTATCAAGTAATAAAGAAGAGAGAAATATTAATCACTAATTGCTTAACCATTAATATTTTCTTTTAAAATAGACCAAGCTCAGAGATCAGGTCAAGAGTTGCTCTGAACCAGATTCTAAGGCTCTTCTAATTTGCTTCATTTGAATTTGAATCAGTATTACACTCTTATCAGCATGAAAGATCAGGGAGCACTAATCATGAGGTTTGGCTAGCACCCATCCCCTTTCCACTTATTCTGAAATAATTACTTATTTCATGTTCAAAGCAAGCTGTAAATTAATATTGTATGTCCATGTCATTTTTGTGGAAAGTTTCAGAGGATATATAAAAAAATGCATAAAGATGCCGTTAGTTTGTTATTAGGTGTAATTTTGAGCCTATCAGTGAGCCCTGGAGCACCTCAGCTCTGTGCCAGCCAGCTCAGTGCCATGAGGCTGAGCCCCCAGCCTCCAGGGTCAATGAGCTCATGCAGGTTTACTTCAGTAGTGGGCAAGGCTTCTTCAACAAGTGATTTCAAAAAAATTCAAGAGATGGATTTATGGCACATCACCTGTTACCTTTTTGTGGCAGAGGTGAAGCGGGAATAAATGACTGTTGATCCTGTCATATCAATAACAGTGGTGCACAGAAACTTGTTAAGGTAGCCAGGCTACAGTCCCAGCAGCTGCTGCCAGTATCAATATCAGCTGAACAATTTAATTTGGAAACACCTTATGCCTCAGAAATATGTGTTCCCCATCTCTTAAATTTCTAACATGCAAGATTTTTCTGCTTTTATTCTAGCTTCAAGTGTTATTCAAAACAAAGGTCAGTTTGTATATTAACAGCTCCTGTGACCTGGAAATATGAAGTCTTTGCCAGCTCTACTGACCCACTTGCCTAAAGGATCTGCTTACACCAGGGAAGTCAAATCATCAGATCCAGTGTGTGTAAATCAGGAAGAAAGTGGCAAAAACATACTTTACAGGTCAGAAAACAGAAATGTCTTTTATGGTTTACAAATCAACAATATTTATCTTCATTTATGTGAAAGACTTTGTTAGCTCTGTATTTCCCATTCCCAAGAAAATATGAAGAGAAGGAGGAGAGAAATACAACAGCACAAATACGTAAAAGTATGGCATTTCAGTATTCCTTACTGATATTAGTTATGGAGAGATGTTAATCACTGTACCCTCTAACCTGGCTTCAGATCAGTACCTTTATTCTTAATCTTTGCAAAGATTAACAATTAGCCAATTTACATATATATAGCTCTGTAAAAGATTTACATGTTCAGATTGTAAGAATGATCTCCAGATATCCCTGCATACTTTGTGTCTTTATAGTTCTTCCACGTTAAATCTTGGATTATGGTCTCTTCTCCACCCCTCCCCCCAAAATAAAATTAAATTCCTCCAAACATAGTGGAAAAGTAATTAAAAATAATACAAAACCTTTGTATTTTGTTGGTACTTTTTCAGAAAAGGGTCATTTTTTTCTGAAATATATCCTGAGTGATTATAGCTTTACTCATGAAAAAGGAAGAATACAATTCAGGGAGAAACATTGCATTTTTGTGTGTTGCTGGGTAAAAAGGCACAGCAGCGCTGGGCTTCCAAGTGCTGGATTCTTACAGAATGAACTAAACAGCGGTGGATTAGCTTCTTGGCCAACTGTTGGATACACTTTAAACAAATTGTCAGCATTTTAACAAAATTAACCTTTTCTTTACCTTCCTCTTGTGTGACACAGTAACTTCCATGGAAAAAACCCACCCATAGAATCCCTGGTCAACTTCCCTTATGTTATGAAAATTATTGTTTCCTGCATGATTCAACAGTTTGAAATCTCACTAAAATACACGTATTTATCAATACAAAGAAAGTTCTTCTTGAAAACAAGAATTACATTCCCAGCCCTGGTACTCAAAGCCAGATCGATCCAGCACCAACTGTTTGGGCTCTTTACGTTTGACTCCCCAGTGAGGGCAATACAACTCCCTTTTTCTGTCTCCTGTATTGAGATTGGCACAACTCCATGCTGCCTCATCCCAAACATCAGCTTTTTCTATGGAAGATAACCACTGGGCTTGCTACTTTTCCCTGAGAAGAGACAACTGCTGGTTAGCAGCAATCCTTGGCCAGCAGGGCCAAGCTCCTGCCTACCCAGAGCGGCCAGCAGGGAGCAGAGGCCAGCTCCACAACCCTGGTCCAGAGGAGGGCTGATAGCCTGACCTATGATTTTTGAAACCAGACGTGTCTCTTCTAACTGACGAGACTTCTGAAAAGAGATTTCTACTCTGTGTGTTAGCAGCATCCACCGAAAAGGCTCCTGTTTCATTTAGAGTCCTTGTGCTCTAGCTATGTACAGATAGTAAGTACTGCTAACCCACTGCAGCCAAGTATGCTGAGTGCCATGATGTCTCTCTTAAGGATATATTTGTTGTGTGTTTTTGCAGACACACACCACTTTCCCCAGGTATTCTGAACAATGACAATGGAGGGTTAATGAGAGTTTCTGTCAGATTCTGGAAACTCTCCTGGCTAATCAAGCAGTTTGCAAATTCCTCTGTCACAAGGTTCAGTGCCTCCGCATTCCTTTGCAGAGTGTCAGGGTGATCTAACAACAGGAAACATACTGGTGCTGGTTGCAGAGCAACCAAGGAGAGAAATAATCTATATTATAACAATTTGGTCTTCAGCCAGGCTCAAGTTAATGTTGCTGGGGACAGGGAATAGCTGGCCACACCTGGGTGATGAGACTGAAAGCTGTCCACTGCATTCAAGCCTCCTCTGTAAACTACTTCCTTATAGGTCTGCTCAAAGGCCACTGAGTGGCTTTAAAGCATTAAAAACACACAAAACAACAACCCAAACAAACAGACAAAACCATAAACCCAACAGGCTTTATTATGATAGAAAGTAAGTCAGATAATATTTAAATAGAAAAAAATCAGCTACTTAAGATAGTAATAAAACTGAATATATAAATATTAGCTTTTTATACATAGCTCTTCAACTCTAAAACAGTCCTTTATTCTGATCTTGGTTTAGCTAGTTTTGTGGCTTCCTATCAATAGAAAATTCTGCACAGCCTTCCCTGGTGTGGACAGTTTTCCCTCCGTCCCTGTCAGGGGCTAGCCAGCTGCTCGCTGCTCCTTGCAGCATTTCCTACCCCTGAGTTACGTGTTCCCAGCTTTGTACCCTGATCCCTTGCTAACCATCCCTGACAACTCTTGAACCTGCCCAGTCCCTCAGGACACTTGCTTGAGAGCAATTTCCCCCATCTTGCCTTCTTTCCAGCTGGCTGCAGCCAATTAAGTTGCTATTTGAATGATCAGCATGAATACATCTGTAGCAACAAAGCAAATCTTAAATATGCCTAGTTCAAAATTTTTCATCTGTGTGGACCAACTGGCTTTCTGGTGGCCAGCACTCAGGGTAAGATTAGTTAGTCCCTGCTGTTCAGCCTTGGAGTCAAGGGGAACTGTGCTGTCCACAGCATTGTTAAAAGCCATTAATTGTGTTAATATCTTCCTCACCTCTCTTCTTTCCTGACAGGCCACGTGGCAAACTCATCTCTGGAAAATACTTTCACAGAGAGAGGAGACTTCACAGAGACCCCACCAGGTCTGTGCTGTTACTGCCACATTTAGGTCACCTCAGAGTCTGCTTTGCATCCTGGCTGCCTTCTCCAAGGATGGGGTAACACACATCAGCCCTTTTCCCTGCAAAAGGACTGCAAAAGGGCTGGTATTGTACCTCAGATTTGAATGGCATAACCAAACTTTGAGAGAGGCATATGCAGACCTACAGGGATATTGTGGATATGCCCATTGCAAGTAAGGCCTTAATAATAATAATTTTAAAAAATAAATTGATTAAAACTCATGATCAGAATAGGCTAAACTGCAAAACAACATTCTTCTTAAGTCCATGACCTCTGTTATTGATACTGCAAGCAATGGAGCTATAATTATAATAATTAGTGAGGAAACTCCTTACCTAATGCAAGTTAATACTGACTAATCTCTATAGCTGAACAGACTTGGTTTACAGCTAGTAATCCATGTGTTGCAAATAGTGGTTATATCAAGTTCAGGCAGTGGGGTGAGTCCCAGAATAACCAAATACACACATTGTGCTCTTCTTAACTAAGTTTCAAAAGGCTGTATACAGGATTCCTTAGTTTCCTACAAATTTACTTAATTTTAGCTAATTTTGCATTTATGTTGTTTTTTGCCCAGGTTGCTCTTTGCAGTGATTCTCTGTTGTTTGCTGTAACATGATTTGACAAAAGTTTGTTACAGAAAATAGCTGACAAGAGATTGCCAATACATTGCAGTGAACCCAGAGTTTATAGAAAGCACATGATGTATTTGAAACATAAACATGTATAAAAATCAACTTACAACACAGCAACATGAGCAACTATTTGTAATACTCAAAGTTTCTCATAAACTCTGCTTTTGTAAAGGTAAATAGAATTTGAAAGGTAGCAAACTATATAAATATAAACATTTATACTTAAAAGTATGAGTAACATTTATACTTATAAACTTTATAAAACACTTAACACTTAAGGCAAAGTTTGATAAATTATTTAGGGGCTACACAGTGCACACCTAGTAAATAACAGCGAAGAATTCTTTGTTAAAAATTCTTAGTAATCTTCACTAATGTATATTTCTCTTTGTCTTATCACATCCTTACCACAACCAAAAGGCTTCCCTTTTTTTCTTTTTCCTTTGAGTGGGGAGGGAAGCACAGTACCTTATGTTTGTTTATATCTCTTTTGCTATAGATTTGGAATTATTAGTACTTTTTTGTTACAGCTTAAATGTATACTCAAGGAGTTTACATTAATCAACTCTTAGTCACTGTTGTCAACAAACTCACTAGAATATCCACCAAAATGACACACAAAAAAAATGATGAGATAAATACAATCAAAGAAAATCCATTTAGAAGGTGAATGACTATTCATGGTATTCATTCAGCTCTAGTTATATACATGCATGTATATATATGTATACTTTTCTGCCTCTGAGCAGTGAGCTAAGCTTTGTTCTCAGTATCTGAAGAAACTTTTTCAGAGGAAGAATGAACTTTTCCAGTGTTTCCTTTTTTCAACTCACTTTTGGTATATCCTATCATTTCTGACTCTAAACTCTGTCTTTCTAGCTGCTCTTCCATGGACTTACTGGCAGGCTAAATTACAGAAAAATCATAATTAAAAATTATTCCTTTCCGTGCTTCACAGAGCACTCAGTTCATTTCACTGCAGTGAGAATTTTTTTCAGTCAGGCAAACAGTATTAGCTCAGGAGAAAGGGAGAAGTTTTCAAACCTGGATTTTCAAAGGACTCTGCTTCATTAACTGGTTGAAAATCTTCAGGCTTCAAAAAAATTGAATCGTCCATGTCGTTTGCCTCTAATCTCAGTACATTCCTCAGATAATGAAATATAGCTATTAGTATTGTGGTCCTGAGGTTCTAACGTTTACCAGGCTTGAAGGATTACTTGCTTAAAGGGTGGTGGAAGGAGAAGGACAAACTTCTCCTACAAGAAGAGTAAGAGATTAAATGTATCTCATTTTTTCCACTTGGAATTTTAAAAAATCTTTTGAATACAGGACTGCTTACAGAGCTTCTCCTACTTTTTTTCCAGTTCACATACAATTAAGAAGTCAGAATGTTTCTCTCAGTTTGGCAAATTGTATAAGGAAAAAATATGTGTAAGGTGTCCACAGATCTGATTCTGTTACGGTCAAGGAAAACAACCATGAGAGAATTGAAGAAAATAAAAGGTTTGGGACACGTGAAACTATGAAAATTGTTCCTAACACAAAAACCAACTATATAGTACAGCAGATATTCAGGGAGGTTTATGGGAGTGCTAGGTGGAAGCAAGGTCTGAGGACAGACTAAATGGTGGCAAGACTCCTAATAAATGATGATGACAGGACAAGTTTTTGCTGTGGCTCCGTGTGTGTGGGTGGGTGTACCAATGGCAAAGCAGAGGCAGCGTCTCTGTGTCTAAGTGACAACAAGGTGTGTGCGTTGAAGTTCCACCTGAATACGAGGAAGAACTTCTTTACTGTATGGGTGACTGCACACTGGAACAGATTGCCTATCTGGACGAGATCCTGCTTGCTGTGGTCTGAGATGACCCTGCTTGAGCAGGGAGGTTGGACCGCATGACCCACTGCAATCCCTTCTGATCTGACCCATTCTGTGACTCTGGTAGATATCTATCTATCTATCTATCTATCTATCTATCTATCTATCTATCTATCTATCTATCAATCAAAATTTCCTGTTGTTTGCTGAGCCAGTGGCTTCTATAGCAGCCTTTGGCTTCCTAAAAATTTCTGTGAAGTAGCCTAAATATTTTACTGAATAAATGTGATCAACGGTCTAGTGTTCAGGAACACTTTATTCTTAGTCCAAACTTCATGAATTTCTGCAGTTAGCTTATGGCTAAAAAGAGGCAGGCTCCTTAGTAGGACTACAACAGTATTGTGCAGTTTCTGGCCTAAAACTGGATTCCTTTTATTTCTCCAAATTAACTGTGTTAAGAAAACCATCATGAACTGAAAGCATGAACAACAGGAGAATATGAATTTGGTACTTTATTCTAGGTTCTTAATATCTTGATGCAGCCACTGGGCAAAATATGATGCAATGATAAAATAGGACGACAGAATTGCAGTATTTGCCAATGATTTCAATATCAGGGCCCTTCCCAGATCTTTCTAGGAATGCTGAACACAAACACTCCCAAGCAAAAGCAGACAGAACTACAATTTTGTGCAGAACTATCAAGGCTTGATCTGCTTCTCAAGAGCCAGTTAAAAAAAACATCTGGTGGAGAGGACAACAAAAGAACCCCAACAACCACGATGCATCACTTCCAAATACTTTCATATTGCTTCATATTGAATCACAAACAAGGATGTAACTTGTTAGAGATTCATTTGAGTTCTGGGAATCCTTTTTTCCAACTACTAAATTTTCACCAGCAAAACAAGCTGGAAACATTTTTCCTCCTGAGAACTGTTTAACTTAGATAACACTGTGGAACAGCACATTAGTTATTAAATCCACTGAAGTAACTTAGCTAAATTAATTATGATCAAGATTTATGTTCTCTAAGGACCTTTTTTTTTTTTTAAATCAGCCTCATTCGTGTGCTAAATTATTTATATTACAGTCTGGCCTACAAAACTCAAACTGAAACTGTGACAACATTGCATTGAAGGTTTAATGTCTAGTTGCCTTCTAACTAAGCTTGTCTTTATCTTGAAAAGAAAGAAATAAAAATCAAACCCTGCAATAAAGCAATCACAATAATATTAAGTTTATTTTAATTTTCTCCAATGAAACAAATCTTGCTTTACCACTACAATAAGTGAGGGGGAAATTAGGACAGCTGCCAAGAGTTGAAGTACCATTTAATCTAAATTAAAAACTTCTTCTTTTTCAATTTATTTTAAACTAAAGCTGTTTCACTGGCACAAAAGAAATAATGGTTCAGATCCTCTGCCTGAAAAAGCAGATGCTTAGCCATTAAAAGAATCCTAGAACACTTTGCAGTTGCACAGCATCATTTATCTGAGTATCTCATGGCGCATCTCAGTGATTCACCATTTTACTGAGGCAGAAATCAAGGCATGTGGAGGGGAAAGTATGCAATTTTGAAAGCAGCCAATAACTGGGAGTGCTCACCCTTGTTAGGAGGGTGAGCTTTCAATAAGGTTTATTGCCAGTGTTTGAAAATTTAGATTCAACTGGCATAATGTTTGCTGCACAGCACATTTGCTTTTATTAACTAGCCTAGTGTTTGAGGGCCTTTACTTCATCTCCTTGTCTAAATTCCAACTACGAGTACCATAAAATTGCATCCAAAATTTGAGACTGATTTTGCCACTAAAAGTATTGTGGTTTAACTCCAGCCGACAACCAAGCCCCACACAGACACTCGCTCACTCCCAGCCAACAGGATCAGGGAGAGAATTGGAAGGGTAAAAGCCAGAAAACTCCTGGGTTGAGATAAAGACAGTTTAATAGGGAAAGCAAAAACTGTGCACACAAGCAAAGCAAACCAAGGAATTAATTCACTGCTACCTGTGGGCAGGCACGTGTTCAGCCATCTCTGGGAGAGCAGGGTCCCAACACACATAACAGTTACTTGAGAAGACAAACACCATCACTTCACACATCACCCCTTTCTTCCTTCTTCCTCCCTTTTTATGTACTGAGCATGATGTCATATGGTCTGGAATATCCCTTTGGTCAGTTGGGATCATCTCTCATGGCGGTGTCTCCCCCCAGCCTTGCATACACCCCCAACCTTCTTGCCGGTGTAGCTGTACAAAAAGCATAAAAGGCCTTGGCTCTGTGTAAGCCCTGCTCAGCAATAACAAAACATTTGTATATGTCAGCCTCGTGTTCAGCACAAATCCAAAGCATAGCCCCATACCAGCCACTGTAAACAAAATGAAGTCTACCCCAGCACAATGACATAATGTAAATTGTCAGTAGACTGACAGTCAGAAAAAATGGATATCCGCAGTTCTGAACTCTACGTAATTTTGCCTCCTCTCTCCATGTCTTCTTGATGTACTTGCAAACCTCCTCTTTGAAGAATTATATTTAGGAGCTTAATATTTCAAGACCTAATGAAAATTAAGGATGAAGCATTTTGTCTCAAGTGTCTGCTTCATGTGGAGTACATTAGAAAAGCAATATGAAATAGTAATGCTAGGGATGAACATCAAACCACACTCAGTATGGACATCTGTCAGTGACACCTACATCCACTCTGGACCAAACATTACAGTTCAGTACAGACTTCTGCAAAAGTAATGAAATTGCAGCCCCTTATCATGTTTCCTGCTGTATAAATTGAGGTTCTTCAAGGCAGAATATAAAATGGCATACTTATATAGACAGCTTTTGAGGATCAGCAAGTTATTTACTCCTAAAGCTGCCTAGAAAAGGGTCATGGCAAACTCTGGAACAAATACCAGACTATGCAAGGGTAGGAGCAAGAGCAGAAGGATAAGTCACAGAGCTCAAATGTCCAACTGCCAACCTTCTCAATTGGTTTGCATCACTAAATAGGAGAATAACTAAAAAATTATTTGGCTAACATGGCACTTCATTCATTTCAGAAATCAAAATTCACATTCCGATCTGACAGTCCCTACTTTGTCTGCTAAAAAACGACCAAATCTCCCTGCTAACTCCTTGTTCTGCTCAGAGTGAAGGGTGTGCTATGAGAGATACGACAGAAACACTCTCAAAGGATAATTGGTATGTCTAAGTGGTACACTTCTAGCAAAAAACTCAATTAAAGTTAAAATTTTAAAAGTTCAGTCTTCACTTATGGAGCTACTTAACCAGTTACTTGCATCTTTAATTGACTGCCATTTTCATGACGTGAAGAATAAAGGCTGTTTGTTGTCTTTGGTGATTTGCTACTAGAGATGTAGGAGAGAAGATTTTGCTAATGAAACAAAATTAATTTGTTTGTATTGTAACCTTTCCTTTTCCTGCAGTACATGTAAGCCTCATGATAAGCCCTTAGACACATGGGCACCGTAGCTTTCTCTGGTGCTGTCAGCGTGAGCCAGCCAGAGGAAATGAAGGAAGTGATGCTCATAACACAAGGAGTCAAGGAGCAGTCTTTTCGTCTCTTTGCAGTGACCAGATCTAATTTGGACTGGAAATATAAGGGGTTTGCCTTTAAACACAGGAGGTTCACAATCCTGTCATTTAGCCACGTTCTTTATGACCTCTTACTCAGTAGACCATGCAATGGGCTATGCTGCATTCCTAAGATCAGGTCAAATCTGAAGCCCACAGAAGAAGACACAAAAATTCCAATACCTTCAGACTATCTAATTTCCAAATTTTGCAGCCCCTTAAATACCCTTATCATCACAGGGCACCAGCTGGATTGTGTGGGCAGAGAAGAGTAGGGGGCACCACACTGTGCTGGCACATACTCTGACATTACAAAAACAAGGGATGCCTGACACCTGAAAGAAATCAATGCCAATTTGCTCATAACTGCTTGGCAGAACAGCAATTATTTCACTGATTAAATTATCAGTTAACTAACAGGTAAAATTCAAAACTTAAAGGAAATTTCATAGTGTTGCTATGTAAAATTTTTTCTGTTCTGTTTTCAAGCTATTATGTGTTCTGGTAAAGTCCCGCTTTGTCTCTCAAAGACTGTTGCCATGGAAGCAATTGAAATGTCACAAGTTAAGCACTCTAACCTCTATTTCCTAAACAAATAAGCAGCTTTTCTCTCTGGAAAGGACTTTAAGTGGGCCTTGTGCCACTCTCAGGTATGCATTGCACTTGCCAAATGCTTTTAAGCACAGAGCTCAGATCTAAGCAATTGGGTCACTGAACAGGAAGGACCAGCTAGAAGGTGATGTCATGTGTGGGCAGAAGGGGGATGTTCTCAAGTTTCAAACTTCACAGAATTTCCAAATCAGATCAGGTCAACCCTCTTTTCTTCTGCTTACTCATAAGCAGGTTCACTGCAAACATGGAGAAAAGGGAGAAAAAGGTAAGTTTCAGCTCAGGCAAATCTTGAAGTCAGACATCCAGGTGGACACCATAGCTCCATGAAGCAACAGAAGGCTCAGTATTTGGCTGCCAAACCACTTTTACCTGCTAGGGAGTGTGATAATACCTTATCTTTTTGGAGAAGAGGTGGCAGGAGCACCACACTGCAAAGGAGAGAGACATAAATTCATATAATCTTTCCATTAGCCCTCAGTTTTTAGGGAATAACTGCTAATTTTAGTGTCTTGGCCAAACCACGTGGCCTACATGTCATTTCCAATATAAGCTATGCTTTTTACTTAATAGACAACATGTTGTAGCACATGAGTAAATAGAGGCTGTATTCTGACAAAAAAAGCTGCAGTTATACATACACATGAACCAATTTCCATCAATACATCTTGATTTTGAGACCTTTTCTCTATCCGGGGCTTGTAGTAACATCTGGTGTGAACTGACTACCACCACAGCACCTCAGCAGAGTGACGTTACGAAGTTCCTGAAGAGGAATATCTAATAGGTAATTGTTTAACACTGGAGTTAATATGTAAAGGGAAAAAATCATCCTCCTTCCAAAAACATTAAATCAACAATATGCAATGACAATAATGAAGTTATTTCAATTAGAACAGTAATGGCAGACATCATCTCTGTTGGAGTGCCCTTTAGACTCTCTTTCCTACAAAGGGTGCAAAGGGCTGGAGTACAGATTCTACAGCAGCTGAAGTGTGCTAACACTTGGAGACGGGAGGCCCTATATATTACACTATCAGAGAAGGACACAAGCTATAATTTTTATCACTATGTAATTTCCAGGTAACAACATAAACAGCTTTTAGAATGAGAGTCGCATTGCACAGGAGCTGAATCGAGCCCTGGATTTGCAGATGCATACACTGCTGATTGGACAAGGGACAGATTTATTTAATGAGTAATATGCAATCTTACTGAATCTTTGAAGTGAAACCTTTGGCTATTCCAATGACCCTACTGAAGGAAGTCCTCACCTTTCTGATAAGGTAAGGTGGTAAAAGTAACTGGTTGAAGTGTTAAATGCGAGTTTCATAACAAGTAGAAAATAGTAATTCATTAGGCAAAGCCTGTGTCTTTCTTAATTTTTGGACACCAATTTTATACAGTGAAGTTTTTGGTATAATTCAGAAAATTGATTATTAATCTTTAGCTCATTTACCTGTTGTCAGAAGCATGTTCCGCTCAGCAATTTATGACCACTAAGCCCTTTCTGCCCCCTTGAACTTCAGAGTGCTATAAAAGCAATTATAGCAGAAATTAGTTCAAATTATGCCAGAATATGAGCAAACTATAAATTCCCTGTTATATTCAGTAAAGAATCTTCTGTGATATTTAAGGGGGAAAAAAAAAAAACCAACAAAAAAACTTCATACTAATTTCTCTCCATTTAAGTATCTATTAGTCATTTTTAGACCAAAGCAATTGGTAGCAGTAAGACATTAAGGTCTAAATTCTGACCTCAAAACCAATCTTACAAAAATTTCAGTGAAATTCTAAATCAATGAAAACTGATGCAACTGCTCCACTCTTGCTGTATAAGTACATATCTATGAAAGCTCTACAAGCAAAAGCAGATAATCTATTTTGTAATTGTAATACTAATTAGTTACAAAAAGATTTTTCTACCCAGAATTCAACTTTCTGTTTCAAAAACTCCGGGATCCAATTCTGACACTTCATGCAGGCGGTAAGATAAACGTGGTATAGCTGCAGGGTTCCCTCCTCCCACTCCCTTTCAGCTACCTCAGAGTTTCTGGAGGGCAGCCAAAGCAGTGGCTCCTGCCTTAGTTTGCAGACAGCCCAGAAGTGTGGTTCTGGGAGAGAAAGCTGAAGACTTGGGCAACCTTCCAAGACATCACAGGTGTGCACCTCTGCTGGAAGTGGCAGGCCCCTTTGTTGCCAGCCTTGCTTTTCTAGGCAAGGGCTCTGGCAAACGCTTAGAAGTGCAAAGATTCTCACTGTTGAGGAAAAGAGGATGATCTGTATTGCTTTTCCTCTTCTGCATTTTTTCCTCTTTTCCTTTAAAGAGATGGGTTGAGACTGCTGGGGGCCTGGGACATCCCTGTTCAGTAGCAGTCTGAAAGATACAGAACAAATGAAGATGGCCAGAGATGGATCTTGACGCCCTCCGTCTATCTTCTGCCATGAAGGGGTCTTTGTAGCAGGATATGAAACAGAGCACTCCTGAACTTGTCCTGGAATAGGTTATTATCTGAAATGTGTTGAGGCACACACAGGTAGAAAACACATTCCCTAAAGTGAAGCTGGTCCTGCCTCTCAGGCTATCAGTAATGTGGTCTTTGATCCTGACAAGGCACCTGGCTATTTGCATGCTTTGTTTTCTCCCTTTGACAGGTATAATAAAAATCCTTCCCCAATATTGCTATAGTATTTTAAGATATCAGTGTTTCTAGCTATCTGCTTTGCTCCTCTGCCAGGATTTTATTACTCATCAGCAGGAATGACAGACCTAGACAAGCATCTGCATCTCAACTACTCTAGTGCAAAATCTGATATATCTTTGGTGGGAAAAGGGAGCACAGCGCTGTGGACTTATCAAACAGCTGAAGCACAGGTATACAGGAATGAAAGGCAGGGTAGACAGGGACAGAAGTATCTTAAATCAGGACAGTACAGTGAAAGTTATCAGTTAAATAGCTAAAGTGATCATTCTGCTATCTATATGCATCCATATTTGTCCAGAACAAATAGGATATATAAAATTATAATTCAAAACATTCTATCAGAAAGTCCATAACTTATCCATCTTCCTAAATTACTTTTACAAAAGCATTTGTTGGAAGGGTTATTTATATTGCAAATACTGCTTTTGCACATTTTTGACTAACTAAAGATAGTTGCATATGGTGTCATGATGAATGTACACCATTCATTTTATGTTGCTTCTACACAGATAGTTAAAGAAGTATTAAGACAGACTAAAAATGGGTTTCCCAGTCTTCCACTGGACACGTTGCTATTTGCAAAGCAGAAAATATGCAATCATTCAGTAAACCATCTTCCATTATGGCAATAATGAATGACACATAAAACAGTCTAAAACTAAGGTCAGCTATAATAATTCAAGAACATACCAGCTTCAGGAGTTACACAGAAATCCAGATAATCTGGAGCAGGGAACGTGTGTTCACACTAGAGGCACAAAAATAATATACAAATAGTTGTGGTGAAGAGAAGGAAGCCACTTCATTTGTGGGACGTCAATAGCAGCCGATCTGCTCTTGGCTTCAGTCACTGCTGTAAGTCTCCTTTCCACCTACACAAGTAGGAAGACTAAGGAAGGCACTGTCCCACGTTGTGGCAATGAGAGGCTACTTGCTCAGGGAACCACCCCTTGGCAGGATCTTGTTGCTTTTTTTTTTTCTCCCCTCCCCCCAGCAACCTTTCAGCCTGAAATCTGAGTCCTGAAGAAATTGTTCTTTTCTTTTTGATCTTGCATTAAGTTTGGATAGGGAATGGACTAATCTTAGAGTAGAACTTTTATTATCAAACTGAAGATCAGGTTTCTTTACAGAAGATGTTAGACACCTCAGGGGTTTTGGCATTTGAGCAGACTGAAGGCATTGTTTTAATTTTGTTTTTTGTTTCTAACTATCCAAACTATTTTAATTGGCAATAAATTAATCTTCCATAAGTCTGTTTTGCCCATAATGGTAACTGGTAAATGGTGTCCCTGTCTTAGTCTTGACCCACAAGATTCTCCGTCTTATTATCATCCCCTCCTGTTGAGGAGGAGGATTGAGAGAGTAGACAGATGGGCATCTGACAGCCAACGAAAGCCAATCCTTCACAGGATGCAAGGGAAAAAAACAGCCTTCAGGGAAAGGAATCCCTGGCCCTACTGTGTGGTTGTCTCATCCTCTTGTGCAGTGTAAGAGTAAAATTGTCACTACACTTGACCCCACAATCATCACCACCGACTAAGACTACTGCTGGGGTTTTTTTCAATTTTTTTTTCCACTGCTGATCAGTATCCAACATTCAGGCTTCTCTTATCTATGATTATCTTATGAGTTAGCTTTTTGTGGTCACTCCTTATTTTCAGAATCTAGTTTCTCCTGCTTGACCTCAGTTTATACTAAATAATTACAGAATCCTCGAATGCCTCTGCACTGCCTAATAATTCAGCTGATTTAGATTTGCATATTATTTATCAGTCACACAGAAGGAAAGGAGGAACCAATTATTTCATTGAGTTTTCCCTTGCAGACGGAATGACTTACCTTCTTCCTTTACTGTCCATATAAAAACTTGAACTATTTCTATTATAACTCTGCATCATTATAAGTCATTTCAGAGATTCTAAATGATTTGTGAAATAACTAATTTTACAGGCAGAGAAACCAACAGCCCAGGACACAAAGCAATCCTGCATCAGAACGGGACGTTCAGATTCTAGCTTCATCTCAGCTACCCCTTCCAACAAATGATTATTGCTGAATTTTGTGATGAAATAACTTATGGCTTCAGGATTTTTGTGTTTAGATTTGGGTTTTCTCTGTTTTTTATCTTGATTCTTCAAAGTTAATTTTTTTTTTCAAGTTGTGTCACAGTTTTTTGGTATTTTCTGTTTTTTCTTAATAAGATTGCATTTATTTATTTATTTATTTATTTATTAAAAAAGCACTTTTACTTTTCTATCTGATGCTTTTACTCATAATCCATTCCATGTTTACTTCTTTTTCTTTTTTTTTTTTTAATTGGTATAGAAATAAGCTAGCACTCACAAAGGTCAATACTTCTGATAAATTCAGTAAGCTCTGGTAAAAGTTCTAAAGGCTCACACTTCCCAGACAGAGCTCATATTCTGTCTGGAGCAGCTCCCAAACCAGGCATGTTTTAACAAGTACACCTATGATTAAGCTGAACTGTGGAATCAGAAATACGCAGAGCTGGAAGGCCTCTGACAGATTTTTAACTTCATTTAGAAAGGGAAACAAAGAAAGACGGGCCAGATCCTCTTAAAATTTCCTGAGGTCTGGTTGTATTTTGAAAGATGGGATCCAGCACTGCTAAAATAAATGATCAGTTTTCTGTCTTCAGCTTGACATACAGCTCTGTAGCTGTAGGGTTTGAGCAGGCATGGGGACTCCAGCAGCACACATGGCCCTCTGAGGTGGTGTACTGGTGTCTGCGTCCAGATGGAGGCAGTAGGGGTGGTGTCATGGTTTTGTGCTTTTAAAACTAAGTTGGGAAATTTGTCCCTTTCTTTCCCTTGCTCAAGTGGGGGAGGAGA
>JAWWES010000041.1:20874867-20895124 GCA_035583135.1 Lophotriccus pileatus | reverse complement strand
TGTCACCTAAAAAATCCACTGCGCAGGCTCGAAGGCCTTATCTGCATATGCGGGTAAGGACCTTCCCCAGCTCTTCGATTCACAATAAACTAAATGGAAAGCTGTAGTTTATTTGTAGTAATGAAAGAGTTTCTACTTCTTAGGAAAGCTGTTGGTAGAAACACTGAACAAATCAGTTTGTGGCTTGTGTACCATGCTACACCAGTGAGCACTCTGGGTTTGAGATCACTCATGGCTCAGGTACCTAAAGTTAATATGTACATAAATATGTGTGTTAGGACCAATGTCTGTACCTTCCAGAATGCCGATTAACAAAACCATTACTAACCACAGAACTAAGGGCTCTTAAAGTAATGCAGAGGTGAAGGCAATTTTAGCAATTCAACCTTTTCTAGGCCTCTTAGAAGCATCTTTCCAAGTCAGATCAAGGAACTTACTTGCAAAGACTCTCTGCTTTCAACAAAGGTGAAAGACTTCTGATTAAAGCAGGATTAGTGAAAATAAGCTTTTGGGCTGGATAACTGCTTTTAGAGAATGGAAGTGATTGCAAAAGCCTTTGCTTGTTAAACCACTGCTTTGAACACAAATGAGAATGTGAATAGGAGTCATGAAATGTAACTTGAAAGACTTATTTACCATAAAAGCAGGTGATGATTTATGTCATTTGTGTTCAAAAAATGGATCGAAATTCTGGAAAACAATACACACTTCTTACCACATTGACAAGGAATCTCTGAATCTCTTACCAGGTATACTTGGTTAAGAAAGGCTTTGCCACTTCAGATTTAGTCAGAAATACTTAATTTTATTATTTCAATCCTATTGGGAATTTTTTTTGTGTGTACTTTGTTTTTTGTTTTTTTTTTTTTTTAAGTCTGATTGTGCTTATTGAACCTTTGAGGTGAAAGATTCAATTGTACATTCTTAAAATGCTATGTCTACTTATAGGCAGGAGATTAAGAAAATGCAGGGTTATTTTATTGTTTTTCTGAAGCTTCATCATTTCTGTGGGGATGCTAGATCACAGGTGAGAGCTAAAAATGTGACTCCAAGCAGCATTTCTACCTGTACAAAAGTTACATTTACATGTGGTTCTGTAATTTTTATGAATGTAAAAGTCTTTTGGATACAGGCCCCTGTACTTCAGAAATTTCAAATTTAGTGTTTGGACTAGTGTCATTTGCCTTGATTATACAAGTCTTTATTTACTGTTAGTTTTAAAAATATTTTTAATGGAGTTTTCTCATCATTTGACCTTTGAAAAAGCCTTCAAGTAAAATATGTTGTTTTCATGGCTCTTAAGTGTACACTAAACATCTAACTTTCGAACTTGGAAATATTTTAGCCACAAAGAATCCTAATATTCTTGATTTCTAATTTTTGGTAGCTTTTCTTGGGTGCAAGGTGCTTCTAAACTACTGTGACACATAGTACAGAAAAGCAGTGCTTTTGGTAGCAGTGTCCTCTTTAACTTCATTGACAATTCTAAGAATCCTCAAAAGGGTATGGTAGAAAAACCAACAAAAAACTTCACCAAACACAGAGAAGTTTTGGTGCTGTGAATAGCTATGAGTGGTGACATCCTAGGCTTTGAGAATGCCTAGACAGCATCCCACAGAGGTTCTTTACATAGAAGTGAGTGAGCTAGTTCCAGGACTGAAATGAAAGGCTGCATTATCCATTCAGCCTTGCCTCAGAACAAGCTATGCAAGGCTTCCCTGTGCAGCTGCCATGTCCCTCTATTACTGTGATAATGTTTTCACAACCCAGCATTGCAAAGTGCTGGGTACCAATTTTATTGGCATTGGATCCTCGTTTCTAATTCATTGTATAACACTGATATGAAAATCATGTTCCTCAGTTTCAGCAACAGGATTTTGTGCTGGCTGCAACCACTGAGCACATCCCACATGCTTTTTTCACCATGCAACAGAGTTTGGGGGTTTCTAAACCTCATTCCATGGCAAACTCTGATATTGAGATCACATTTCCTTATGTGTCAGTGGAAGATATCTGGAAAAGTATGATCTAGTTCAGACAGAACTTGGAAATGTGCACAGAATGGTGACTTTCTGTTTTCTCACACAACAATAAAAATTAGGACAAGACTTTTCAGGTTGTGTTCCATGCTTAGGATTTGAACAGAGAAAAAGGCCTTTCTCAAGAGGAACTGTGAGTTCTGTTGTCTGAACAGTGGAAGCAGCTGCTCCTTCAAATCAATAAGGAAGGTGGGAAACCTACTACTTCTACTATTGATTAAGACCACAATGAAAGGATGCTTACTAAGGATGGAGTAAGGCCTCTTTAAGAAGGCATTAGTTTCAAAGCACTCAGAAATTCAAGGAAAAGTGTAAGAGAACACTTCGTATTTTCATTGTTTATATACTTTTATATCCCAGCGATGCAAAAGTCTAACTCCAAAGAATTGACTAGGCAAAGTACAGTTGCATGAACTTCAGTGTTTTCAGGCCTTTCCATAAAAAATACCATCAGAAGGAACCTTCGTAACAATGGTGCATATTGTTACATTTTTTCTCAAAAAATTGTGAGACTTGATATTGGAATTTGTAGAAATCTCAGCAACAATGATGTTCCTTTGAGATTTCCATTATTTAAGCAGAAATATCACATCTGGAGCCAGATTATTGAGATTTGGTTTGTTATCAAAATCATAAGTACAGTTATATCAGTACTTGTATCTAGTTATCACAGGGTTAGCTCATGTTTGACAAATAGACTACAGTTTTGAACTATTCCTATTATTTCCACAATCTCTTTCATCAAAGAGATCCTTTAGTGCAATACTATTTTAAGATATAAATATTGATATGCTTCTCCTAATTCAAGAACAAAGCTCAAAATAATACAGATGTAACCATCTACACCTAACATATGTAGTCTGTACTACTGTACTAAATGCACAGAGAAGCTATGTCTCATTCAAAAAAAGCCAGTTGCTTTCCTTCTTGGTCATGCAGGACCTAGTTTTGCTCTTAACTGAAGTCCACAGCAAACCTTCTATTAAATCTAATTGCAGTGGGCTTCTTTGTTTGTAGGAGTACAGACAGTCTGTGTCACTGGAAACAGCAACCACACTAAGCTGTACTTTCCTAGGTAAACAAAGTGCCAAGAAATAAAACATAAACAAAGTAAGCACCATAAAGCCACCCACCTAAGAGGCCTCTGTTTCCAAGAGCAGCCCAATTCATTAAACAGGCATGGGGACTTAGTCATTCTTTGCCTGATTAAGTACATTTGGTTTAATTGGTTTTTCTTTTCTGTGGACAACTTCACAGTTTTGTTTTTCAAAGCTGTGCTTTCATGTTCTCCTTGTTCAGCAGCTGGCATCTTTTTTACCCTCACTGAAAAGCTCAGGTAGGAGAACAGGTTTTTTTTTTATATTTTCCCTCAAGCTGAAATGAAAGTAAGTGCATTATGAATGTGTGTCATTCAGCATCTACAATAGCAAGTAATAGTTCTTGGAGTTACCTCTGAAATGGCAATGCATACTCACCTGCAACCTGGAAATGAAAATATCCCAATTTTTTGCCTCACTGTTGGCTGGAACCAGCCTTGCAGGATAGAGATTGCTTGTTCCCACCAGCTGACAATGAAATGAATACTCTGCAGGAGCAGAGATGTCAGAAACATTAAATTTAGCAAACTTTTCTCTATCTTGTATGATCTCAACTGAATCTAAAGTGAACCATTGTCTAGCCGAACCTTCATAGAACCTGTTGGTCATTAAAAACCTAGGAAGACAACAGAAAAAAAAAAGGCAAAAGGTTAGAAGAAAAAAGTTAATATCCACTTGATAAAGTACTAGTGGCAGACAAAGGTTCACTACTGCTGGCTGCAAACATCACAGCTGATGATGACATGGCCAGCCATGTCACTGGAATTGATTCTGTGAATGTATTTACTACACATTAGAGTTTCATCTCACAAGTACAGCTTTCCACAGGTGTGGCAAGCAAGGAGGAAATGCGATTTCATTTTTCAAGGGCCTCTGCCAGTGGCGTATTTCATAAGTTACCAACAGTTTATAATCAGTGGAGAAGAAGCTGAGAGACTGTCAGAAAGCCTGCAGTGGCTCTGAATAAACATTTAATGGGATTTTTTTGAAAGTTGCTTTTATGATAGGTACAGGCATGATAGCCATTCCAATTTACCATTGCAATTCTTTCTCGGCTCAAATGGCTTAATGGCATTTTCCTTTGCAAAGGTCTGAGTTTGACACAGAAGACAGAGTTTTCTCTCCCTGGAGGGTGGGGAGGGTTTTGTCAGCTCTAGTCTCACAATTTGTAGTAGGTTAGGCACAAATAAGTATTTCTCATTTTGAAAACATCTGTGTATGTGTGGTATTGCAGCAGCTTCCAATAGTTTACAATGATGGGATTTATATGTATGTTACTACCAATACTGTCTGAGCACCTTTCAAATGTTCTGAAACAGAAATAATTGAGAACATCCAGAAGTACATCCTGATCCTTTACAGATCAGGACTATGTCCTAACCTTTACCACTTTTTATCCAGTTCTAGGCATTCAAGCTATCTCATAAGGAAACGATAACACTTTCTTCCTATTGTATTTTGCTTAATACTTCAGCCGTACTTGGTCTACACATGTATTCCTCTATAAAGTTTGCCAATGATTTGTTTTGATTATTGGTAAGCAAAAAGGATTTAGAAAAGGAATCCTTTTAGCAATAAATGACACCTATTACTAAATTAAATATGCTATTATGTCTATCCCCAATGGGTAACATTGCATATTGACTTTTAAATTTGAGGTAATACCTTAGATGCAATAATGATAGGTTTGAAAAAACAAGCATTCATCTGTAAATGGGGCACAGTGTAGGCTATTTTATGTTGTATAGAGTATCTGTATATATAGGGTATATGTATATATAGAGAGAATATTCTCCACTGTAGAATATTGCTTTTTTGTTCAAATTAGTTACTTTCAGTATCATGTCATCCACAAAACACAGTCTAAACACAAATTTTGTCAGGTTGGCTTACTACAGTAATTGAACCCTTTCTTTTTTTATTTTTTTTCTTTTATTAATAAATAATCTTTGTCTTTTGATGCATGTAACTTCAAAAACCTCAAGAGTATCAAAATGCTCAGAAGGAAGCCTAGAACTCAAAGTGTCATTAAACTGAGAAAAGAATGTTTTTTCTTATGGCATTCCTTGCATTTTAAGTCTAAACTGGTCTATCTAGACAACACTCAGCTGCAAGCATTAGTGAAAAAGGAAAAAAAACCTAAATTTCACCTAATACACATTCACAAATATTAATGGACAAAATTCTATTGTTATAGACTTACAAACATGTTATAGACTTAAAAACATGTATTAGACTTGATATTAATTGCTAGAAGAAAGGAATCTTTTCCTGATATACAGTACAATCTCAACAGAATTTCCATGGTGTACCAGTAGCAATGCTTCAGGCACTAGCTGAAAGCCAGTTACAAATGCAGTTATAACCACAGATGTTGGATGTGGTCTGTTTTTTTGCTGAGAGGATGAGGAAAGTGGTAAACAAGGCAATTCCTTGTAAACTTACCATAAGAACAAACAAGTTTTATAAGCCCACGCATGTGCGGACATCCTCCAAGAGAATGCTGTCTTCACATTACACCAAAGACTAAAATGTTAACTTGCAGACTGATGAGAATTAACATTCTATTTCATAAACTAGTTGAACATGGTTGACTTACTAATACAGGCTTTTATCCTTAGCATTTTTCCAAACAACTGATAGTGAATAGCCTTCAACAAGCACGCGCTTAACCGATAACTGATATAGCTATGACTCATTAAATTTTAAAAAGGACAAACAATAAAAATCTATAGATTTGCTTCATTTAGTGTAATATTTTTTCAGATGAGCAGGGAACAAATAGAAAGAGCATTTTACAGCAAATGAATGACAAGGAAGAGAGAGAGAGAACAAAGGCTTTATCTGCAGAACTGAAAATACCTTGGCTTTTATAGGTTGTTATGTTTGCATTAAACATTAGAGACAATTATGTACATTAGAGACATCATGTACTTTATGTATGGTGCCATAAAATTTCCTGGTCATGGGCCAGGCTCCCTTTGTGCCAGATAACTATAAGAACTCTGCCACCACCTGTTACTGATCACATCTCACATGGCTAACCATTACAAGCATAGATATTTCTGAAAAGGAAGATAGCTAGAATTACTACTGTTTTAAAGATTCAGAAAGAAACATAACTGTTAGGTAAAAGACTTTAAAATGTGTGGTTTGCATTAATTGTATTCTTTACATGCTATGAACAACAATAATAGTCAAGTATGTATCAATGTAAGTGTGGAAAATGCTAATGCTCTGCACTACCATCCACTTTGACACTTTTTCCCAGAGAAAATGACAGACAAGTGATTGAACAGCTGGGTATCAGTTTATGAGAGAGCTGAGATGATGCTTCTTCCAGCAAAAAACCTACTGCTCACAGCTCCCACTCCTGCTGCAGCAATAGTTTACTTTTCTAACACTATCACAACACTCTACAACCACTCCCTAACAGCTCACCTCTCAGTGGCAAGTGCAGGAGGATGAGTGGGACTGTAGTTCTTCCTAGAGAGAGGGAGAGGGAGGTGACAGCTGTTTGCACAGGATGAAGCAGCTATTGCAGCTGCTAGGAGGAGGTGGGATGTGACCAGCTGCTCAGCACACGGGGGTAGAGCAGTGTTGGTAATGGGGGCAGGCTCTGGATCTGGCTCATGCTGCTGAAGTTAGAGCCTCTTTCATTGAAGAACAAATTGAGCTAGCTACCTGAACATTCTTCTTTTTGGAGTCACTTTCTGTCTTCAAGGGATCCTTTCCTATACCTAAAGAATGGCCTTTACAAGGCAAAAAAATGCAGTTATGGCTCTAAGCTCAGTTCCTTTCTGCCTCTTTGCCCTGCTTGCGTCCTGTTTATTAAGGCAGACCATAATCTTACCAAGGTGTAATCTTGAACAACAAATGTTATCAAAGGTTACCAGAATGGGAAAACAGAGGTTGTACTGTATCTCTGTAGATTTTAGAAGCCCTTGACAAGAGACATGCTAAACATGATACACAAAGTGAATAAAGTGCTACTTACTCATAAAAAAAAAATCAATTGCTTGCTTTGGTTCTGTTGAGGATATCTTATTATTTGCATTATATAGCATACAATAGTGTACTATGGCAGCTAATAGAGGCCTAAAATGACACCACTATCTCATAAATCAAGTGAAAATCCAACAGAAAATAGAACAAATAACCAGGTGAGTCTTCAGTACTGTTTTTAGTTTATAAAGGCTTCTGAAGTGTTGTGGGTTGAGACCAGCCAGCAGCCAAGCATCCATATAGCTTTTTCCTGCCTCCTCATCCTCAACCGGATGGTGGGGGGAGATTAGAAAGAGCAAAACTGAGGAAACTTGTGGGTCAAGATAAGGACAGCTTAATAAGTGAAGGAAAGTAGGGGGAAAAAAGCAATAAAGAAACAATCACTCTCCACCTCCCACATGCAGGTCAGTGCAAAATGAATGTCCAAGCAATGGCTACTCTGGAAGCTACTCCCGAAGCTACTCCCTACATTCTTCCTCTATTACATTTTTTATTGCTAAGCACCTGTGTCAACCATAAAAAATTAAAAACCTGAATCACACATGACTCCATGGAATAAATCAAAATCTTCTGCAAAACACAGCCAGCCTATGCTACTATTACTTGCTGGGCATGACAACAGTCAGGACTTTAGCTGAGCTCTCTTTTGAAGTTCTCATCTATTGTGAAGCCTGAATTTTTTTATTCCAGCTTCAAGGGCTGTTTATGCATTTTGGTAGAAGCAAAGGTCAAGAGAAACTTTATGAGTATTTCTATCTTTACTAAAACAGGCTCCAAGAATATGAAAACGCTCCTTAAAAAGAGAGAAAACATGAACCATTCAGCTTTTGTACTGATATTCTCATTTAAATTACAGTAGGTCTGTTTGCAGAGTTGCTTTAAATTTCTTCTCTGCAGATACACCTCAGATTCATGAGCACATTAAAGTTTTTGTCCAATAATTAATTAAAAATATAAATAATTAAATTTTAAAATTAATTAAAATTATAAGATTTTAACAAACAGACGACTAAACATAAATCTGAATAATCTTCATTAAGTCCATATATGTGCACTAACATCACATTTTATCTTCTTATGCCTGCTTCAGAAAACAAAACCTAAGATAAATGTTTCCACTTATAAATGTTTCCATTTATTGCCAAAAGATTCTGTGTCTATAGTACTATTGACTACTTTAAAGAAGACAACACCTTTAAGGTCTAGCAGTTAACTAGTTTTGAAGCACAGTGTCATGCTCCATAGGATGCTTTATGATTCATATTATTTTCTTGGAACTATAATTTTACTAGAAAGCATGATATTATGCTGAGGATGTCACATTCAGGACAAATGTAGAAAATAACCAGCTTCATTCATACAAAAAGAGATTTCAGGAGAGCAGCTAAGGCCTGTACTAGGATGAGCAAAGATGCAGAATGAAAATCCAGAGCACTGTTTTGGAGGGTCTAGCTCTATGAGAGTGGGACAGGAACAGCAATGAGTAGACAGAAAAGCACCAGGGCAGCATCAGAAAAAGTGATATTTTGGGACTTATAATTAAAGGAAAAATACAACTTGCATAGACTTGGGTTTAGAACAGTACTTTTGGAATGACATCCAAGGAATATATTCACTTAATTCCCCAAGGTGTTTAGGGAAATGCATGTCCCTTTGATACTTTACAGTATCGAAACCAAGGCATGCTTGACACCTTCACCAAGGACAGTTCTCAAGGATCCTATACACAGCTAACTACAATAGTCAAAAAAGTAAAAATACTATACTAACAGCAATCTTATCTGGACACTATGTTCTTTCACAAAGCTGTAGATGCTTGAAGGAGAGATGTTAAATAACAATGCATGTCTGGTTTTTTGCCATCTGCCATGGTCTCTGATAATGACTATAAGTGTCTCTATTCACTCTGAATACAACTCAAAACATATTACTGACTCTCCTCAACACAAGTTCTTCTGGGAATTCTTCTACCTAAATGCAGAATGTCCTTCTGTCTCAGTGTAAATAATGGTATTTATTCATTCAAGCTTATCACTTTAATGACATGTGCCTCTTTGGCTCTTTTACCAATATGTTGTTCAAGCTTTTGTTGTCTCCCTCATTATTACTTTATTTTCCTCTGTTTGGTTTCCTTGGATTTCAATTCCCCTTATTCAAAATGTGAAAAGTGTTTTAGATGGCAAAAGTCATGTGTCTTGCTGCGCAAGCAAACATCCAGTTCATAATATGATATATAGAAATTTAATTCAGTGCAAGTTCCCTGGCCAAATCCTTCCCAAATAATTTTAAGCAACTAACTGAGGTACCAAAATGAAAAAAAGCAGGTTACATTATCTTTGCCAGAGCTTAAGAAAATAATTTTAACTGCTGTTCCTGCTTCTGAGGAAAGAACTGACATTCCTTGACCAGCAGGTGAATGGCGGCATGCAAACACTAGCAGATGCTTTCCCCATCCATAAAATCCACCCATGAGAACAACATCTGTGAATTCTCAGAGTGGCAGTGAATGAAGTTAAAACCAGCTGGCAGACAGTCACAGATAGTATTCCCCAGGGCTCAGTGTTGGGTAAAGTTCTGCTAAATATCTGTATCAGTTATTTGGACAAGGAAATTGATGGCAGCCTCAGTAAATTTGCAGATGACACCAAGTTGGGTGGGAGTTTTGATCTGCTGGAGGGTAGGAAGGCTCTGCAGAGGGATCTGGACAGGCCAGATCCATTGGATCCACTGGATGAGGCCAGTATGAGGTTCAGTGAGGCCAAGTGCCATGTCCAGCACTTGGGTCACAACAATCCCATGCAAAGCTACAGGCTGGGGACAGAGTGGCTTTAAAGCAGCCCAGCAGAAAAGGACCTGACAGTGCTGGTTGACAGTGGGCTGAACACGAGTCAGCAGCGTGTCCAGGTGGCCAAGAAGGCAAATGGCATCCTGGCCTGTATCAGAAATAGTGTAGATCCATGTAGATGTGGCACTTAGGGACATGGTTTAGTCGTGGACTTGGCAGCACTGGGTTAAACATTGGACACAATGATTCTAAATGTATTTTTCAACCTAAATGATTCCATGATTCTCCCTTTGACTTTTCTTCAAAAGTCTTCCCATTCCCTTTCTTTTCCTCCTGCTTCTCATGGTAGGAGAAACATTGTCTTGCCACCACCCATGGAGAGGAAAAATTAAGATTTTTTTCACCCTTCATTAATCACAAGCTAGCACTAATAGAGTGCACTGGCAATCCACATTAGGACTAAATACAGCCCTGGCCATGCAAGTAGACTTCAGTCTCTAGAATATTTTACAAATTTACCTGAGACAGGACCATGGACTGATCCTATTAGTAAAACAGGATGCTGCATATACCAGTAACATACAGTATGGATTTTTGCCTACAAAATTTTTTCAGAACTTTATCTGAGCATATTAATATATTTTCTATATAACGACTGCGTTATTGTTCTCCTGCATACTAACTCCTCAGAAGAGAAAACAATAAATTCAAACCCAATTTTATTTAACTCCTCCTCTTTTTTTTCACCTAACTTACAAACACATGTTGTAAAGATCTATTTAAGAATAAATCACAAGTTACCTTATCTCTAGGCTGCTGATTCCATTCACTGGATTTGTGTATTTTAACGACAGTCTAAGAATAAGAAAAATATTTTTAATGTTAGAGTAGTCAGCTTTAATTAGATCATTGTGACATTTCAATTGGAGGGAATATTCTAAATCAGTAGGCAATTACAAAAGTCATATAGCAAAGGTTCAGTACACAGAAAAATATGACTAAATATTTTTACGGTTTTATTTACCCAAGAGCAGGTGTTTCAAAGTAAAGGAAAACTGAGATTATGTTTCATTAATGTACTTCCAGTTGAATTACTAACTAGTAACTGGCAATACTCTCCTTGAAGGGAATGAAATTATGATTTCATTAATGCCACTAGATTTCTGTGATTGTGAGATCAGGCACAGGAAAACCTGTTTGGACCAAATATAAACAAACAAGGAAGTAAGGACCATAAAAGGGAAAAAAATGTGAAAATAATAGGCTTCATCTGAGCAATTTTTGTGGTTATTGATTTATTTTTTTTCTTTTAAGAATATCTAATTTTTTTTTAATTTTGGATGCTTTAGAAGAAGAAAATTAAATTAGCACTAACTTGACGTTGCACTATTTCTGATTAGCTTTCTGAATCACGTCTTATGATATGAAATTTCTTGTGCTACTCACGTTGTGTTGCTGTCTGAGCACTCAGAGTCAGAAATATCCACATTCTGTGTTACAAATGTTGCATTTGTCAGATCTATAAAAACTGAACTGTTGGCTTTGAGGCTGAAATTACTAGCATAAAAAAGGATGCATGTATAATTTCCAGTGGTCATATTCAGAGGAGGATACGATAAACCATCTTCTTCCTCAGTGGCCATTAACTGACGTCTCAATTCTGCCACCACATTGGTTCTCCTGGAAATCTGGAATAACAGCACATTAGCAATTCATCTCCTTTGTCATAGTTAATGTCAACTGAACACAGATCTTCATCATTCTGTATCACAAGCACCCATTCCTCTTAAATCCTCAGTCAACCTCAGTGTTTGTTATGGACTGTCTTTAACTGGAGGTGTGGAGGCTGATGAGGCAGTGTTAACCCAGGTTCCCATGGCCAGGTGTTCACATGTGAAAACAACCACCATTGATACCAGGCAAATGAATGTAAAACCCTGTTGGTAGTGTTGCCTTAAGATAGTAGTATGCATTAGTGTTAACAGAATTAATTTTCCCCCAGAGGAATATACTAAAAGAAATGAACGTTTTTTTCCTGCACTAAAATCACAAGACAATTTCAGCTTGCCAGTTCAGTGACCATCACTCCATAATAATAGTTTTTGCACTCCTCATTTTAACAGGCATGAAAGCAGACTACTTAACTATAGCATGATTTTTTTCAACTCTTCCGATGGTTTCTGCAAAAAGAAGACCTATGCTCATTTGGCTGATGTGGTGAACTCCTAAAAGAGACGCATTTGCTTTTAGGAGACTTCCAGGAACTCCCCCTAGTAGATAACATTTTAAAAAATGTGCCCAGGATATCCTTGGTAAAACGGCCCCACTGATATCAACAGTTAAAACTTGCTGACCTTATTAGACAATAACTTTATCCTGTTGTTCATGTCTTACTCCTAATTTTTTACTCTGTTCATATCTGGGATATTCCACATATTTTTAAGTTCCATGTCTGCTTTACAACTTTGTATGCTACAAGTGGTATCTACCTTTGTATAACTTTGGGGTACAAGAAACGAAAGGCATCACAGGGATCACTAGAACTATAATTATGTTGAGCTATTGCCTGGAACTACTTTTAATGGGTTTAGAGACAGTCAAGGACAATTTTGCAAGTCTGGATCAGAGGTTATAATATCACTTCTGCCTGTGGAGAGGAGCCCCAAAAGATTTTGTCACCTTAACCGCTGCTTTGTAAATGTTATTGGCCATCTGTTACTTACAACATGTCTTTGCAGATACCTCATCCTATGAATAAAACAGAATGGGCTACATTAAAATCCTTTGACTAAATGTCCCAGTGAAGACTACAATCTTCCTCTCCCTTACATGCATACTTTATGAATTTCTTTTTAATTCGGAGCAGTCCCTTTTCAAATATATCAGAACATGTATTATTTTAAATGAATACCATTTTCTTTAGAAAAGATGGTACAACAAAAGAAAATATTCAACTTTTGATATAAAACTTTTAATCTTTCCTTAGGCTTTCCTGAAATTTAATCATTTTATTTCAAACTGAGGGGAGAAGCTGAAGTCTAAATTACATCCTGTCTAACTATTGACTTCACTATGTGGGCTCCGTGTATCGCCTAGAGAGGGCTTAACAAGCACCTACTAGTAGCTGGAAACAATGCTACATTGGATACTGTCATTGGGAGAACTTGGGAGATTAGGTTTAAGTACCTTAAAATAAAAAGAAAGCTATTAAAATACAATCATAAGACTATGGCTTTATTTCTGTCGCACTCCTGCCAGTACTTTGTCATGAGGTTCTCATATAGAGATTCCCTTCCAGCTCTGAAAAAGCGTATGAACCAAGCGTGTTTGCCCAGGAGGAAGGGGTTTCAGGGACAAAGAAATCCACTAGCTTTCCATTATTAAATCTGTTTTAATGAATTTGTCCATGCTGAAGAAGGGAGGCAACACAACTTCCCAAAAACACTCCTAGAAAGGCTTTTGTTTCCTTCATATTTGTGAATGAAAATACAGGCATCCATGGACTGTGCAGCCCAGAGAGTTTTTTCTTGCACAGCTATGGGCAGGTAGGACCACTACAGTAAACAGGAGCCTGAAAGTATCAGCTCTGTGAAGAAATGTCCCTCAAACACTCACTGGGGTGTATATTCACCCCTTTAGCCTGGAAATGCATTTCTCTAACTTACCTGTGGGTGAGGTAATTCTTACACTGAATTATTGTACATCAAATTAGATTATTTAGGAACAATCCATAGTGGAAATGTTGCTGATCATTAAACCATACTCAGTTCTGTTGTTTAGTGTGCCCTACACCTTTACCTAATGTGAGTCATGGGATGTGTGAGTCTCTATCTTGTTCTCTGGATTTATCAATGGCATTTCTGATCTCAGATACACAGTGAACAACCACAAGAACTGATTAAATAAGATACAGAAAAGAAAGGGTGTCATTTATATTTTCCTAAACCAGAACTGAATGCTGTCATTACTTACTGAACCTGCAGTAGAGGTAGCCTGAACAAAATTCTTCCTTTTGATATGTTTTGTAAGCCTTCTAATTCAGATCAATCTCTCTAGCAAAGGAGAAAGGAAGCTGATCTGGCAACATCCTGATGCACCAATACACGAATCTTTTTCAAAGCAAACAGACCTTACATCCAAAATTATTCATTTGTTTTGTTGTTGTTACCACAGTTTTGTTGGCTGTTCCAACATAGAATGGGTAGAGACAAGAAAAAAAGATTTAGGGCCATTTTATACATTTGAAATTACAATTGAAAATAAATATAATCCAATGGTTGTAAACACATATGAGAAAAATAAAAAATGCTGTGAAAATGAAACTTTCATTCACTGAAATGATGAATAGTTATGAATAGCAGAAACAAGCCACATTTCACATGAGTTTCAACATAGGATTTCGTGCAGTATAAGAACGAGATATGGCTTAATAGCATTAATTTTCACAAATGAAGAAAAGAACCTGAAGTATTTCGAGAATGTATGTATAGGCCAGATCTCAAAATACATTGTGAAAGAGGGGGCCAAAAAATCCTTTTGGGCCACTTGTGATGGTCTGAATCATGAGATGAAAGTTCCAAGAGGGGAGGGTAGGCACTGCAGCTGCTACCACAGCACCTCAAATAGATGTGATCTGAACTGGATTTTGGGTTTAGCAGCTGGAAGTGCATCTACATATCATGTACCAACTGTAGTTCTATGGACAGGATACCAAATTTTCCATATGCCAGCATTTTCTCAATTTGCTTTAACAGGGACCACTAAAATCCTTTTTTTGCAAGACATCCTTTAAAAAATGTCGCTAGGAAGCTGCCACTGCCTGCTCAGTGCAGGGGTTCTGCAGAACGGCAGATCACGCTGCTTGCTGGGGTTTGGCTGCACCACATCAGAAGCCACTCAGCATTCACATCCCAGCCAAGTATCAGCACATTACAAATGTTTTTCCTGAAATTACCACTTCAGATTTCTTCCCACGCAAACTGGACAGTTTTCTAACTGATGTAGCATCGTAGCCTCACTACAGATAGTATCACCACCCCCTCTCCGAACACATCCATTTTCCTGAAGGATACTGTACAACCAATCTGTGAACAGGCAATGGCTGGTTGTATCTCACTGCTAAAGGTCAACAATTTGAAAGTCAATTTGAAATTAGAATTTGGTATAACTGTAAAAATGTTCTTTGCAGTGTCAAGTTTATAAAATCATGCACATAGCAAGCAGAAAGAACACATTTGATTGCACTTATTTCATTCATCTGTCAGTGCAAGACTGTAGCACAGCAGTGCTTTAAGCTGTCAAAATCTAGAACATTAAGCAAAGAGTTACCAATTATCTCTATTTTTGAAAGTTTGAACTATTTACATTCTTACAATTTCTAATCTTTTGGGAGTTTCAGTTCTTAATACTCATCTAGGCTGACTCGTGACTGCCACAATCTTGGAAGTGGTTCAAGCCCAGGTTGGACAGGGCTTAGAGCAACCTGGTCTATTGGAAAGTGTCCCTGCTCATGGCATGGGGTTGTAACTGGATGATCTTTTAGAGTCCCTTCCAGCCTTATCTCACATATTTGTACAGCAACTCTAAGCCCAACCAAGATATCAGAATAAATGTCAATAGCATGCCATTTTGTCCAGAAGAATCTTCATCTCTATTTCCTGTCTTTATTAATATTTTGATAAAACAGGAGAAAAAGAATACATAGAAATGAGATACATTGCATCAATAGCAATCATTTACTAACAATGATTAACATCATTTTAGTGCCTTGTAGGATATAATGACCAACCTTACTATCTCACATTATTATCTGATGTCCTGTCAGACATCACATGCCCTGTCTAAGCACACACAGTTCTACCAGAAAGCCAAATGGCTTGGTCACTGTGACACTCAGCTCGTACCTGGTGTTCTGCGTCTCCCAGGGTTTTTCACAAAAGCAAGGCTGGGACATCAATGTTAAAGTCAGAATGTACACCTTACAGTGAAGTGATAATGATCTCACTGTAAAATAAAATGTTTTCTTGTAATTAATAGAACTTCAATGACTTGTGGAGAGTACCCAAGTCATGACCAGGTGCTTCAGAAACTTCTTTTAGAAGAGACAATAAAGCTGCTCTATTTTTTACGCTGCTCAGTTCAGACATGGCCTGCATAAACAGAGTGTACAGTGTCAGCTCACATGCTTATGGCCAGATGGGCTTCGTCACATGCCTGTCCTTAGCAGCACTGGGCTGTACAAAAGATCTCTTGACTGTCATTTACAGAGAATGTGACCACTCTGTGACACCAATACTTTGCAGAGACAAGTGAGTTAGCAGTGGCCACGAAAGCAACAGAACCCACTGCAGAGGAAGGTGGTGCGATGCAGCACTTGTGAAACCAATCTCCTTAAAAGGAATTTTTGCATGTACGGCACAAACAAGCACATCCATAAATGTCAGAGTAGTCCCAATTTTCTAAAGAAAATTATATTTCCCATTATTTTCTTGCTACAATTTTTAGTGGATTTTTATATGAAATTTTTTCATCTAACTTAAGAAAGAGCAGGAATTAGTCTATAAAAATATCCTGAATTTAGAAAATAAAAAAGAATATGTATAAGCTAGAGTAGCACCTAATTCTCCACCATAAATTTCATTTAGGACAAGTAAACCAAACAAAATTATTTCAATGAAAACAATGTCTTGGTCACCTTCAGAGTGTTAAAATTCATTTGCACCTTTTTAGTAAACTGAATTTTGCAATGCAATATACAAAAGAGAAATAAATGTATTAGAAGCTTGCACTGTAAAACAGAATTAATTCTGAAAGGAATCTACCAGATGTATCATTCAAGGAATATTTGCTGATGCCAATCTCCCCAGCTTTAGCATTAGATTTCTGGTGTTGTTTCAGGCAATTCTGCCACAGAGATTAAAGAAGCTACAGATTTTGCATAATTTTAGACTGCTAGGGGAATACCCACTTCCAACTGGTTGTTTCCCCCACTTTTTCATGTCCATATGTGGAATTCAAGTTGCCATGGGAGATGTGAAAAAGGATGGAGGAGTGTGTGCTGCAATAAAAGGGAAGAGATACTTAATGAGAGTTGGATAAAGGTTAGATGGGGTCTGGTGGGTTACCTAATTGAAAAATGCAGATAGGAGCCAAAATGTGTTACTCACAGTGCTGGGAGAGTTCCAGCACTGTTTGTCTCAGATGCAGGGTAGTCACAGCAAATTAAAAATCTGAAGACCCCTAAAATTCTCCCTTCCTCCACTTAATATTCTGATCCTGCAGCACTTTGGAGAACTAATCTGCAAAACTGGGGAGCCTGTCTCCCTTTTTTCCTAACTCAAAGAGAGATATGTGGACAGCAAAATAACATTACATATTACCTTCAAATTTTTATTAATAATTCAAGGAAATAAATATTTTACTTTAAAAAGTCCTTAAGTCCTACAATTTCTCAGGTCTGTCCATAATAAATTACCTGCATATTTTTCAGATTCTCCCCATAAAAATACTGTGTCCAGTGTGACAGCACCTTTCTTTGTTTTCCACATCTTTATCTGTGTGTGACAACTCCTTTGGAGAAAACAGAGAGACAGACTTTGCACTGCAGCAACTTTCCAGGGGAGTCTAGCTCTGTCTTCTGACTTTTGCTGAATCAAAACATAAAGGCCAATAGATCTAGAAAGTTGGATCTCTTTGACAGGGAAGTTAAAACAATAATTTTTTTCACAGAAAATCTATAAAAAGGTGCTTAACTTCTACTCTGCTTTCTTGCACTCAATTTCCACCTAATTTTTCTGACAGTAGCGTATGTAAGATAGAAGGTATACATATAAGTAAAATCCACACCAGAAAGACTAGACAACGATAATCTTAGAAATAATATACATGCTTTTTTGAAGGATATTTTCCATTTCTCCTGATAAGTCTCTTCATCTCTTCCAAATTTGTCTCAAAATAGATGTGTTTCCACCAACCTAGTGGAAAGTCTAGTTAAAACTTCTGGTTAATGGCTCTCAGCCAATGTCAGCAATCTCAGTTCCATAATTTCCTTCATCTCCTACAAGTCTCTAGCCCAACAACCAAACTGAGAACTAAATCATGCAACCTTTGCCAGCAGTTAGGTGGAACTGCCACCTCTGTGGCTGCTGGCTACTGATCCTTGTCACAATGCTTTGATATGAGACTTTGGAAATTTGAAATTTATAAGGTCAGGCATATTAGAAAACAAATACCAACTTTCTTTTTGCATTCCTGTGGGATTGGTTTAGCAGCTTGATGCCCATTGCTGTTCCTACACCACAGCCAAGCTTCTATGCCAGGTAATGGCAAGCCTGGTTGGGAATTTGGCTCAACCAGAATCAGTTGCATCTGATGGAAGTTCAGATCCTGAGAAAAACTGTGGATCAGGACCAAGGAATATTATTAAGGTCATAATTTAATTTCCTACATAGGGAAGGAAGATAAGAAGTACTGCAGGAAGATACATAGGGCAAGGCTGCTCTGACCACATGCAGAAGCTACCTAGCCACACAGCCACACATCTCTCAGCTCCGGGCTTTTCAGCCCTAAGGATGTCTTTGGAGGATACACATACACTGTGATCCTCTGGGTAGATGTGATCATTTCCCATTTCTAACACTTTGCTCCCCCAAATGCCCAAAATGGGAACAAATGTCTGCCTCTGGAAAAGAGCATGCCTATGGGCTTTGTTGTCTGGAGATGGCACCAAAGACACAAGTCTCTGTGCTCATCAGTATCAGTGAATGATACTGAAAAGATTCAGGGGTCTTATGGGCAATTTGCAGATGCTTAATCACAAGGACCTTGAGAATCCAGCCCCTTTCACTTAAAGTAGGGAGAACTGCACCAAGCTTGAGCTGCCAATTTTCAGTTGACAGTCATTTCTCATTATGGATTTCCTGATTGCCAGCAGAACAATGATGTATGTGCAGCAGGCTTTTTTTTTTTTTTTTTTATGGTGTGGCAATTATTTTCAGTTTTCAAAGGTGGAAATTCTACAACAACCTAACTGGCAAGCATGAGGAGAAAAATCTGTGAGATTCTTTTAGCAGAGCTTTGCTGCCTCTTCTGGCTCTTGGCCTTTAGTTAAATAAGTTACACATTACCTTTCACAGTCCTGTCCCAGAAAAATGCTATGTCAATATCCCAAACTTCCAGTGCCAAGACATGAGAACAGCTAAACTGTGTGAGAGCAAAGGTCTACCTAGCTCACAGCCAGTGCTCCTGACTGTAATTGGCAGTTAAAATAAGGTAAGGGTAAATACAAACAACACTTGTTCTGGGATGCCCTCTTTGATTTCTGTAATCTTTGGGTTAGAAACCTTCAGAGCTGAAGGCTGCATTTAAATGAACACATGTACTAGGATCTTCTTTCTATTCATCCTTCCTATCTTTCTTCCCTTAGTTTATCTATTCACTGAAATCTATGTGCTTTTGTAATCCAGAAATAGCTTACTTTGTTTCTTTAAAGGAACTTTGTGCCCCTGGATTCCTGTGTTATGGTCTGTGAGTGATGATAGTCAAGAATACTGTCCAGAGACAGTGTGAGTAATTATTTCATGTTCAGCCCAAGCTTTATTGTAACCTTTGGAGATGGGATGTCCAGAACCACATGCACTGTTCCACTGGCAGACTTGCACTCACCAAGGGCTTAGTGAATTAATTGACACTTGATGCTTTGCCCCCCTCCTTTCCAAAAGATGGGTAATGCTCTGCTTGCTATTCATCCAGGTGCTGACTGCTGGGGTGTTCCACGAGATCTACCCACATTTGCATGATGATCTCTCTTCTGAAAATAGCAGCCACTCATCACAGTGTAATATGCATATTTAAGGTTTTCCTTATGTGTTACTTTTTTTCCAGACTGAATTGCATCTGTATTTTTAGCACCCAGTGATACAGTGCTGTGAGTGGTTTATACAACTTGTCAGTACATCAGCAAACTCTGGCACCATTGTATTTCACCCCCTTTCCATACTAATGACTCTGTTGAACAGCACAGGCATCAACATCAATCCTCACAGAATCCCACAGGCAAATACTCCCCACTGTGAACATGAATCCTTTATTTTTACCCTTTGTTTTCTACCTTTAATTTTTTTTTTTTTTTTTTTTTTTTTACTTCAAAATAATTCTACTTTTCTACCCTTTTTACTCTAGGAACACAATTATTTTTACCTGCATATTTTATACCTCTCCGAGAACACTTAATCCATATTGTATTTTCTTTATTTATCCATATATTTACGACTTCAGTTTAGGGAGCCCCCGGTGGTCTAGTGGTTAAGGACGCGGCGCTGTTACCGCCGAGG
>JAWWES010000041.1:20822214-20874367 GCA_035583135.1 Lophotriccus pileatus | reverse complement strand
GCGAAGACTGGCTATTTACTTTACTTTATTTACGACTTCAGTTTCAATGAATTTTGTCACTAGGGAAAGTAGGCTTTCTGGTTGTATTTCTCCAGAAACACTGAGCCTCCTTCGAAACCCCATGTCACACTTGAAACTTCCTAATCCTCTGAGATGAAGGCTTAACTATTTTATAATTTTCATATGTATTATATAAATCATAATTTAAAAGTTGTACATTAGAAATCACAATGACGGTTTGGCAGTTTCTTTAGTTTAAACTTAGGTGAAAAATATATGACCTTCATGATATGACACTATTAATTTTATTGATTTATTCTGAAATCTCTTCTATTGCCACCTCAGTAGCAGAAAAAGTTCTTGAGGCTCAATGATTTTTGAAAAAAATCTTTGAACTGAGAACTTGTCTATGTTCTACCGCAGCAATGACCAACATGCAGGTCATTTGGCTTTGCATTTCCACTCATTTTTCTGAGTTTCTCTTTTTTATTAGATCCAGTACTCTCTGAAAGAATTCCGATCTAATGTGTTTTTATGAAGAGCTTTTATGTCTTATGCACGTTATTCCTCTGAATCTCTTTAGGTCTGTCATATGATATTGTACTAAATTTGCAAGAATTTATATTCTTTTTAATTTTCCTTATGCATACAGGACTGTGCTTTTAGAAGCCTGGCTTTATTGCTTCTATCTCCCTCTGCTAATTATAACATAGTTTGGTATATTTCCATGTGGAGAGGAGGATGAGGGGAAAAATGCTTTTTTACATACATTTTGACCTCTTAATATGTTGTGTTAAAACTGTTGGTTTTCCAGACAGAAACAGTGCCAGTCAATGTAATTAGTGGAGACTACCAGACAATTCATCAAACCACAGATAGATGAATTATTTTGATGTTTAGGTTAAAGTCTTATCACTTGGATGCTGTGTTCAACCTTAGTCTTCAAAGACTGTTCTTAGAATAGGACTCTAGAATTCTCAGAATATTTATCTTTGTCTCCTTGAATCCAAACTTATTTTATGGTACAACAGCAGTCCTTTGCAGATCTGTTCTGTCACTCTAATACTTTTTTAACTTTGGAATTTTCCTCCTGAATATTTTTAGCATGCCTACCAACATGTCATATCAATATGCTTGTTTACACTCCATTTATTCTATACTATTTTAGTCTTATGCCTTAATTTTATTCTAAATTATTAGTTTATGACCTCTGCTCATATATGAGCATATATATGTATCTTTTAGAGTATTTACTGCAATTTTTATACCTGCATTGTACAAATTCCTTTTTTTTCCTTAAGAGACAATTTATCCTCACCTGTGTCCTTCTCCACCATCCCTCCTCCACCTCACTTCTCCTGGTCCTTAGTTTTAAATGCAAAATAAACACAACTTGCTAATTTGATCTGTATGGAACATTTGTACAGGCTTCATCTATGCCTTAAAAAGTCAACAGCAGAAAATAACAAAATTGTTCTGATCAGATAAGAATAATAGCTTACTTCCATGCTGCCCTTCATTTAGCAGTGAAGTCAACAAGCATATATATATATATATATATATAAACATAATGTAAAATGCAAGCTAAACTTGTAAAAATGTTTAAAGTAAGTGAATCTTAACTCACCCTAGTGCAAAGTCTAGAGTTAAAGGCAAACCACTAGTTTTCAGTTATTTCTCTGAATTCCCTACTAACACATGGCATGAATCATACAAAATTGCTAAAAAGCATCTCTCACATCTGTATCATTCAATTTCAAAGCTGATTTTGCTAAATGTTTTCCTCTTTCTCCACCCCCACCCCCCCAACAACTGGCTACAACCAACCTAAAATGGTTCTTTTGTAATTATTTAAAAATACTCTATCTGCATTAGAAAAATATACTCAAAACTGAGTTCTACCTGTATTAGAAAAGAATGCTCAAAATTAAGTTAGATAGGAAATAATCAAGTGTACATTCTTCATCTACAAGTCAAAGCTTATTTTTAATTATAATGGCATTCTTTAAATTAGGAGAGGAGAGGAGAGGACTAAAGGATGAGGAAATCCTGTGGTTTCCTCTTTTAGCCTGGAAACACCAATGCTTTATTATACTGTGTTAAACAATAATTGATCCTTCAAATGTAAAAATACAAGACTAAATGAATAAAGCAATTCCTGTATTCAAGGATGAATGAGGATATTAAACCTACACCCCTGCAACTCCTGAAAATGTCATTATAAGCATTTTTCTAATGTTTCATTCATGGAAAGCTCATGTTATATAATGTTTGAGTGTATTAAATGGTCAAAAGCATTCCATTAATCAGAAGCTGTGAAGTCAGCAGGGGGGCTGTTGCAGCATTTAGTCTCCTCAGAGTGGTAAAAGGAATAGTCAACAAAACAGAGAGGAGCTGGATACAAGTGGAAGATGAAGCAGAGCAAAATGTGATGCATTTTAAAAAATGTTAGGTAGAAGGTAAAAACAAAGAAAATGTAACCACAAGCACTTGTTGAAGCAGATAAAAACTTTTCATACTCTTTTCAGCTGGGGTGCACATCAACAGCACCTCAGGGTACAGTCAAGAGATGCTTTTTAAGAGTCAAAAGCAGCCACTTGTGCTGCAGATTCCAATGTTACTTCTGGCTGAATAAAGTTTCTATAACTCATATTGCTTGGCTCTGAGTGGGATCAAAGACTTAACACGCAGAAACACCAACTAGAGCAGAAAGCTTGTAAAATGAAGCAGCCCAAAGCTGATGGTAGCTGAAGCTCTCTGAAAACGTGGAGGCAGAGCTGGGAGCTGGGACATAGCCATAAATCTCCTTTTAGCAATCTGTGGTCCCTTAGCATTCAATCTAACTGGAAAAAGATGACAACTATAAAACTCTCTTGCAGTTTCAGAAGAAAACTAGTAAAAATGTTACACAGGCACCATGAGGATCTGAAGGATGGGAAACATGATGAGATTTATGAGTTGAAGCATTAACTTGAAATCACCGCAGCCTGTTTAACCTCTCCAATTACAACATCAGGGTAAAATTAGGCATTACAGCCACAAGCAAAAAAAACCATAACTAGCAGCAAGCACAAGTAGAGGGGTGACCTTGATCAAAGACCCCAAGAACACAGAAATTTATATATTCATGAGAACTACTGATGCAAGAGTGGAACAAGGATTGCAGAGGCATTTGGTTCTCCAGAGGAAAAATAAGCTATCAAATGAGTTTCAAAGCAAAGAAAGGCCTTGGCAGGAGAGTCCTCAGTTCTTGGGATAAGTTCCTGGTTTTTAATGGAAAAGAATATGAGAAATGTTGAGTGAAAGTTGTCTGACTAAACATATATGTCAAAGATCTGACCTAAGCATGAGGACTGCCTTTATGGTTGTCAGAGACAAAGGAGATTATGAAGGGTGAGTTTCATCTCATTCTGCAGCAGTCCCCTACAAAAGTCAGAAGGATCATACCCTAAAAAGTCCTTGACTGCAAAGAGAACCCTGGTTGACAACTTCAGATGTAGATATATACACTTCACTTGCCCAGAATTAGGTGTTACAAGTCACTCTCTCAGTGTCACCCCAGCTTAGCCACACCTAGAAGGCAAAGAATTTCAGAACAAGAGTCACAAGACTTGGCACTTCCTTTGTTGGAGGAGGGAGGCTCCTTTATGAGAAGATGGGAGGAATCATGAACTGGTTAGTGAAACAATTTCAAGTAGGTCACAAAGTAGTTTCTCTTTCAGAGTCTTAATTCTGCCTTCCAGCTTCAAATCACAGAATTATAGAATAGCTTGTGCTGAAATATACCCTAAAGATCATGTAGTTCCAATTTCCTGCGGTGGGCAGGGACACCTTCCACTAGACCAGGTTTCTTAGAGCCCCATGCTACCTGGCCTTGAACACTTCCAGGGATGGGGCATCCAGAACTTCTCTGGACAACCTCCTAAAGTGCCTTACTACCTTCACAGTAAAGAATTTCTTCCTAATATTTAATCTAAACATACTCTCTTTCAGTTTAAAGCATTCACCCCTGTCCTATCACTACATTCCCTTGTAAAAAGTCCCTCTCCAGATTTCTTGTAGGCTCCCTTCAGGTACTGAAATGCTGCAATTATTTCACCCTGAAGCTTTCCCTTCTCCAGACTGAACAATCCCAGTTCACTTAGCCTTTCCTCATAGGAGAGGTGCTCTAGTCCTCCAGTCATGCTGAAGCTGGAACACAACAAGAGCGAGCATGAACAAATCTCCATCACTGGGGCAATGAACTGATAATTATGACAGCCCAAAGGCATCTGTGTCTGCACTGATTAAACCAAGCAGCTCCTTCTCATCAAATCAGAAAAGAGGCTCAATCATAGGGGAGTTTTCCTTCCTGTCTCATTTAATTCACTTTCTGTGAAGCCAATATCAGTCTGGAACCTTTTCCAATGTATGCATTTCTCACGATTAGTTTTCTCTGCTTGAGACAACAGAAGAACAAATGAATATAATGTGATGGTGCTCTGAAGCCATTAACTGCCCAACAGCAAGGAGGTAGAGCTTCTGGGAGAGAAGCATCTCAAAAATGCCCAATTTGGGACCTTCACTGTATAAAATTAATTTACGTGACTAGAAGGAGCTGCCCTTTAATTTTTTTTAAGTGTAATACTTAAAGCTGATTTCCTTCATCACTGAGAATAAGGCAACTTAGTAAATGCAAATCTTTCATACTGCATGATTGCTATCAATTTGCAAATGCACTAAGAAATGTAAACTCTTTCACAATATGATTAAAGCCTTTTACTTCTCATATGTATTGATCTTGGCTATCACTGGGAAGTGACCTTGTAGCTTCTAGATCATACAATAGAGACTTTATAGCTTAAGTGAAGGGAGGTAAGTACTTTTGCTTATGGTTATGAAACAGTTCATATCTTTCACAGTTCAAGCACATCCAAAGATATGCAATACATGCTAAGAAGAGGTGATATGCAAATGTACAGACTGATGAACCCCCTAAGGTGCATTATGCTTTGCCTTTCTAGCTCTGTACAGAAGTACCTTGAGTGCAGTAAAATAACTTAAAGTTGTCATGAGGGGAAAAAATGTTTCAAATGGTTTTACATAGCATTGAATTTATACAATTAAGAAAAGTTTAAATTGCTTATTTTTAAAAAATGTAGAACATCTTAAAAGACATTGATTTAATTATTTAGAAGTGCTTCAGTGGCTTGAACTAAGTTATTTTAATTTAGAAAGCCTTTGAAACATGCAAAGATTTAAAATTCAACAAATTTCTAAAATAGATCAAAAAATTCCTTCTCTTAACTCTATTCTTCCATTAATTAAAAATATTTTTCATTCCAATTGTTCTAAATGCAATTTTCAGCTAAGGATGCCGATGTGCCTTTGGTTTCAAACAGTAAAGAGCCACAATAACTAAGTAATTTTTATTTTTATTTTGGATCTCTTTAAAAAAAAAAAAAAAAAACAACACCAAAACAAACTCAGAGAAAAAAAGAGTTTATGACCTTTGCAAGAACAGGCAGGCAACTCAGGATGTCGTTAGGTCATGTAGAGAGAAAATTAGAAAGGCAAAAACTCAGCTAGTACTCAATCTGGTAACTGCTGTGAAAGATAACAAAAAGTGTTTTTATAAATACCTTAACAACAAAAGGAGAGCCAAGGAAAATCTTCATCCTTTATTGGATGCAGGGGAAATAGTGTTGCCAGCAGGAGCAGGGAAGTGATCGTTCCCCTGCACTCAGCACTGGTGAGATCACACCTAGAGTGCTGTGAACAGTTCTGGGCCCCTCACAACAAGAAAGACATTGAGGTGCTGGAGCAAGTCCAGAGAAAGGAACAAAGTTGGTGAAGGTCTAGAGAGCAAGTCATATGAGGAGCAGATGAGAGAGCTGGGGTTGTTCAGCCTGGAGAGGAGACTCAGGAGAGACCTTATCGCTCTCTAGAACTCCCTGAAAGGAGGTTGTGCCCAGGTGGGGGTCGACCTCTTCTGCCAGGCAACCAGTGACAGGATGACAGGAAATGGTCTCAAGCTGCACCAGGGGAGGTTCAGGTTGGACATCAGAAAGAATTTCTTCACTGAAAAGACTGTCAAACACTGAAACAGGCTGCCCAGGGAGGTGGTGGAATCATGATCCCTGGAAGTGTGGAAGAAACTGGATGTGACACTTAATGCTATTTTTAGTTGACATGATGGTGTTCAGTCAAAGGTGATCGGTCAAATGATCCCGGAAATCCTTTCCAACCCTAATGATTCTATGACTGTGTTACAATATCAGGAGCTCAGATGTGTTACCACTGGAACAGATAATCATGTTTCTTTCAAAGTTTAGGATTTTAGCATCTTTTAGGATTCAGCCCATCCCTCGTATGTTTCTCTTTAAAATGGCAACTGGATTCTGTTTTCCTCAAGGCAGGACTGTCTTCCATTTAGTCACATTAAAATTAAAATTTGAATATTTTTTTATTGCAAACTGAATATCATACAAAAAGGCAACTCTTCATAAATAACTATTCTGCATTGTTACTTACTGTTAACATGATATGATATGATCTATAAATGATGTTCTGATTATTAGCAGACTTTACCTTCCAGTTGTAAATACCAAGTACTGACAAAAAGGAATGAAACTAATTAGATTAAAAATGGATATATTAGTAGCCTTCAGTTAATTAATAACACTGTCTTTACTGACCAGCCACTCCAGAAAGCTTGATAAGGTTCCATGCAGAACTCACTATAAAACCATCAGACTTAAATGGAGAAAAAACACCTTCATTTGCAGTTCTTAAAAACACTAATAAGTTCTAAACACAATGGCAGATTTATGGTCTCCTAGAAGAGTAAAGCTTCTATAGTTATGTGATATAGCTAGTATATGAAAATTCGTGTAATATTTTCTGGTCAAAACCTCATATAACACAGACTGCTTTCCTGTGTAATCTTCAAAATCACCTACAGCATTTCTCTGTAAACATTAAGTTGTTGAATGATAAAAATCTGACAGTTCTAGGCACTGAAGATTACTCACCCTTGAAGGTCTCACTGCAGTATAAATCACTGAAAAATGAATCCCTTGTTTCTGCAGATCCATGGTCACTCTTTCAATTATTTTGTCTGTAAATAGAAATATGTGTCATTTAACAAACTCTGTACACTGAGAAAGCTAAAATCCTACAGTAGTTGGAGAAGTAATGAGGTAGATGTTTAAGTGTATTTGGTTTATTTAAGCAATTTAAGGGCTCATACCATTTATAGGTCAATAGGTAAAAATGGGATGACATGTTCAGTGTCCTGAAAAATGCAAAATTTCATTGAAATAATACCAAAAAGCCCACATTACAACAGTTCAGAAAAAGGGGTGATTTTGAAACTGAAACGTAAGTATCATAGAAACAGTACCCAAAAGTTTAAACTTCGGGCAACTAAAAACAAGAGCAGAAGAAATCACTTACGAGATGACAGCAGGATGCATATACTATTAGTCAAGGGATGAATTAACAAGTAAATCATAAGGTTTAAGAAGTATTACTCTATGAATTACAAGGTATACAGAACCTATCACTGAGAAACAATACTCAAAACATAGTATAACATACATTATATTGGCAGCAATATTTCTTTTGGCTTCAGTGGATTTAAAGCCCGATTCTGCACCCTCAATAGGATACAGAAGATTTTGCTGTTGACTACAGCGGAGCCCAAAGGAGAAATATGGTGGAATATTTCTGGAAAAAGAAGGAGAAGTCTAGTAAAGAAGAGAGGACCTTTCAAAGAGGTCTATCATGCTTCTACAGAAGATACTCCTTTAGTTCTGAAATCACCAGCTGTCGCAACAAATACTTAAAACTGGTATGTGTTTTCAAGCTTTATACAGAAATATTAACATCTGCTTATGATAAGGAGCATAATAGTTGTGAATCATGAACCATTATTAATCTTGTTATTCGGACTGCTAGAGAAACAAGCAAGACAACTCACATTTACTGTTTCAGTGCCTTCCCGCTTCTCATCCATGTACCAGCCTGGTGAAGGGATGTTTTATAGCCTGGACACACAGATTTCTCAGGTTTTGAGGTAATATTTTACAAACATTGTGTTTTATTTTCATGTACTGGAAATGGAGCATATATTATTATCCTCTTTAACCTCTTCTACTTACCCTAATTATGGTCTCCTGGCTGAGTAAAATGTTTAGTTCTTGTAAGAATGCAAATGCATTGTTTTTTCTGCAGGGTTTTAACCAAACTGATTGCCTCATATCAGTCAAGAATCATAGCTATGTAAATTGCTCAGAAAAAACAACTGCTTATCTACTACTACTGTAATTATATTGGTTGTGGAGATCCAAGTCATTACATAACATAGATTTTGTATTCTAGATTCGTAGATTTTGGAAATTCTCATCAGCCTCAGCTAAAATTTCCAGAAGAAAAAGATAATACATATAAAAGTGCATAGATTGATTTTGTTTTTTTCTTTCATTAAAGAAACCAATAGCTTTCTGAAATAACATGTTATTTGCATTGCACTTCAGAAAGGAGCTACACGTAACTATAGTTACCAGTAGCATCTATAACTTGTGCCTTTGGGAAGATTCTAGAGGCAATTCCTTCATTCAGAGAAGCTTTTGTGAACACCCTTACGAGAACAGAGTTGATACAGATTTTTGTCTGTGATCAGAACTCTACCTTGCTCTTGAAGTATTTTCAAATTCTCCAGGGAAAGGGGCCCAGATTGTCCACCATATTTTAAAGCCCCTAAATTATATGTCTACATGAGAGCAGTAGTGCAGATTTTGCACTTGGCCATGCAAAGTGGCACCTCTTCCCTGATCCACACATCTTTTTCCCAATTAACCACTAGCTGACACTAACCCAAGAATAGGCATAGCCTGTTCTTCCATCCTCCCACAGGTCGCCTGTAAACTTTGCTTTTCCAAAACACTGGTCTGAGACAACAGTGGCATGAGTTAAACAGTGTGCCCTGGCTGCCAAAAGGGCCAGCCATGTCCTGGATGCATCAGGCAAAGCATCACCAGCTGGTTGAGAGAGGGGACTGTCCTGCTCTGCTGTGCACTGGGGCACCCTCACCCTGAATACTGTGTGCTTAAGTTAAGCTAGACATTAAGCTTTTAGAGAGTGTCCAAAGGAGGGCAATGAAGGATGAAGGGCCTTGAGGGGAAGCCGTATGAGGAGTGGCTGAGGTCACTTGGTCTGTTCAGGCTGGAGAAGAGGAGACTGAAAGGAGACCTCACTGCAATCTTCAACATCCTTGCGAGTGGAGGGGCAGGTACTGATCTCTTCACTCTCGCGACCAGTGACAGAACTCGAGGAAATGGCATGAAGCTGAGCCAGGGGAGGTTTAAGTTGAATATCAGGAAAAGGCTTTTTACCCAGAGAGTGGTCAGGTACTTGAACAGGCTCCCCAGGAAAATGGTCATAGCACCAAGTCTAATAGAGTTCAAGAAGAGTTTGGACAATGTTCTCAGGCATGTGGGGCTGTCTTGTGCAGGGCCAGCAGTTGGACTCAATGATCCTTGTGGGTCCCTTCCAACTCAGCATATTCTATGATTCTGTGGTTTGGGAAGCTTATTCTACAGTCTGTGCAGCTGATGAAAGAAATGTCCCATAAAGAAAAAGCCAATGTTTAGCCAAGGCCAACATTAAGCCAAGGCTAAATGCTCTGGGGACAAGAAAAGAGAACAAAATAACTCCTCTGCCATTCAGAGATGGAAATCCAACTGCTTTTTTGAGTATAAAACCCACTCATTTTGGAGTACTAAAAAAACATAGAAAAGGACACACTAATGATTTCAGTACTAAGGTACTTTTTCCTTAATTTCAAATCTCCTTCTGATTTTACACCCCCAGCTCTCAGCAGAAACAGTCATTGGCACTAATAACACTGTTTAATTATCGGCCCACTACGCTACACTGTATACCCCCAAAACTACCACGTCAGTGATTTGCAGACTTTATAACTCTATCCCTAATTTAGATTAGTAAGTTAAAGCTCTGCAAAAAAATAAGACGCCTCTCAGTGCCTCTTTGGTGTATAGCACCTCTTTTTCAACCAGATGCTAGGGAGGAAAAAGGGGGTTTTATAATGTTATATAAAGAGATTCAACTCTAACAAGTAGTTTTTAATAACCACAATCCAATAAAGGACTGATATCAAAGGTAATGAAATTTTTAATAAATATTAGAAAAGCATTTCCTATTCTTGCAGACACCCTTCGTTGAGACCAAGGCCTTGGAACTGCTGGATGATCCTGGCACCTCCAGCTCTCGGTGTGCAAATGAGAAACAAGGAGGCAGTCCCAGCTGCACGGAGACACAGGGTTCATACTCAGAGCATGAGCAAGGGCCCATGCCTGAAGCAGAGATGAATTATCATTACATTTCAGGTCACAGAGCTGTATCCAGTTTGGAGGATTTTGAAGCAGACACTCAGTATTTCAACAGTATGATAATTGTCTGCTTATAAGTACTATAGATGGGAGGAATAAAATCCTTAAATAGAAAAAAGCAAAGACCAAGAACTAGAGAACACAGTCTGCTCCAGTGACAACACAGACTGAAATGATGAAATGTTGGTTTTATCTTGGTCATATTACTTACCATTTTCAGCAATTGCTTCTAGGATAGAAATCTCTTTTAAACCACTACAGAAAGAGTGGGAAAAAAATAATTAAAAATCTTTTCTAGGAAAAACAATGAGAACCACAAATGTATGAAGATATTGACTAGTAAAAGCATTACTGTCAGTGTCAGTCCCTCTATCATTCTCTCATCTCCTCCTAATGACCCTTTTCTTCTGCAAAGCCATTAGAAGTACAAGGACCACATCTTCAGCTGATTCCTTAAACCCCTCAAACTTCCCAGGCTACAGAGAAGCCAGACTATTGATATTATTTTGATCAATCTTTGGGCAGCTTTGTTTTCATTTGGCATTGGCCCCTTGTCTACCATTAGTACATGAGCTCCTTAAAACATGTATCATGCCTCTTTTTGTGCAGTAATGTGATAGCTAGAATTGCACTTCTTTTGTACACATTCATATATGCACCTTACGCTGAAGTGCATGTCATGATGTACAAATACCCAAGTAAAAGGCTGGGAAGAAGAAAGAGCAGGAGTAGCTGAGCAACTATGCCTTATATTTTCTAAACATACATTCATGTGAAGGAACAGTCTCACTCTACCTCTGTTAGATCACAGTCCTCATGGGGCTGGAAACATGAAGAATTATAGCCCACCTCTTCCTTACAGAGTGATGAAAACCAGTCTTTTTATTCATAATAGCTTCAGGTTTGTCTGTATGATTAGCTGCTTGCTTATTTATTCTGCCAGGGTTTTTTTGGCCCCTGGAATGCCTTCTAGCAATTAATTCTGCAGGTTAATCATTGAGTAAAATAATTGAGCCTTTCTGCTAAAGGTGTGTTGCCATTTAGTTTTATTAGCTGTCCCTTTGTTCTCATATAATGAGGCAGACAAAATAGACATGCCTGACTGCTTTGCTGAACATAATTCATCTATTACACCTCCTAAGCTCATCAGGGGATTTTGAAAAACACTGAATTCACCCTTTTAAGAGCCCTATAAACTTCTACTCTGGTTTTTGAATGTCCTGAATACAACTGATGTTTTCAAAAGCCCTAAAATTCATGCACACATGTGGGTCAATTCTGTTTGTGATAAGCTCCTACCTGACAAGTGGTTGTAGTTGAACCACCAGTAAGTTTCCTTCGGCTGCATTCACTTCCAGCTGAGACACATTGAGATTAGTTACATTTGTTAACTTCCAATCTCCTGACTCCTGAAGAAAGCTCAGAAGATACCTGGTAGCCTCACAATCAACAGCTGGCAAAACTAAAGATGAAGGAGAAGACTGAAGAATTTCCTGTAATAAATTTATAAACAGTTTATTTACTTGCTCAATATTTAGTTGCTTAATAATTGCACACAAACCCTCTTTTTTTTTTTTTTTACGTATCCTTAATTTAATATTCAAGGTGAGGAACCACCATAGTAAACACCATGAGAATTCTCATCAGCCTGATGCTGGCTGCAGCCTGCTCCTGGAAGGGGGCAGTGAAGATACACTTATGTTGCTTTTACTCCTGAACATTCTTGCAGAGAGCTTAAAGCACTCAGGAACACCAATTTTTTACTTGTCCTTTCCACACGTGTGGTATAAGAGGAGAGACAGATGATGTAGAAGTTCTCAAGCTAAGAGTGTACTGGAGATGAGCGTACAGGTTTTGAATGCTGCCAAAAACTAAGCTCATACAACCCTCCAACTAAATGCCTTCGGAAGTGAAAAGGAACAATGTCAAACACCTCCAGTTCCAGCAGCTCTGTTCAGAAAAGAGTCATACTTTGCATAATAAACACCCTGTACATCCTGGTGGTACAGCACATGGTACAGACAAGTGTCTAATTTGTAACTACTAATTAACAAAAGCTACATATTTCAGGATGTACAGAGCCTCCAGACACACACAAACAAAGCTCATGCCATATACTTTCTACTTGAAGTACAAATTATAAAGCTCAGGCTGAATTGGTTTAGATGATAAAGCATCAGCTTATTTACAGTTCTCATAGCTGAGTTTCTGATAAAAATACTTGAGTGAAATGAATTGAAAAACATTGTCATTCTGTGAATTTGAAACCTGCATAGTCAAAAAACATCTTTCCAAAGATTTTTCTTGATAATAAAATTAACTTCAAATTTTTGGGGAAACAAAATACAAGATGAAGACTTGAAAATTATCAAAATTAATGTACCCCAAATTTAATGTTGTGGTGGCTTGACCCTGGCCTGATGCCAGGTGCCAACCAAAGCTGCTCTGTCACTGCTCTTTTCAGCTATACAAGGAAGAGAAAATAAAACAAAAGGCTCATGTGTCAGGAAGAGGTCACTCATTAATTACTGTCATAAGAAAAACAGACTTTACTTGGAGAAATTAATTACAACTTGTTAACTTTGCTTTCCCATTTTCTAAGCCTACACTAAGTTTGTCACTTAATCCAACACTCAGGTATTCAGGTTGTTACAGGCTCTTTCTCTCCCTTTGATGCAAGTGTTGTAGTGTTGCTAACACTTTCCTCCTACTGTTCTTTTTTCCTTTTTGTCTTTGGCTGCCTACCACTTTTTTGACCTGCCTTGGTTCTTTCTAATTGCTCACATGTTTTCCATCCTAGGCAAAGGCTAGTTATTTTTACATTTCTATAGATGCTCATAAGGGAGGATTATGCAGTATTGTCTGATTTGCCAGACTGATAAATAAAAATCTGCAGAAATTGAAATAGAGGAGAAAGCACTGATTTTGTTCACAGGTCTTAAGGGATGAATTTTGTCTTGTTTACAGATATGAATTTAGAGTTGAAATTCTGAGCTTTTCAGTGATTTTGTTTTATTTTCAATATTTTAATCCCTTGTCCCATAGTAGCAGCCAGAATGACAGCAGCCACTTTTTTCAAGGATATATATTAAGCAGATTACTCATTTATTTTAGAATAAGATATAAAATGCATCATTACTGAGTAATATCTGAGTTGTGCCTCTGCTCCTAACCAAGCCTGCACTGCCATCAGTCTCAGCGTCCAGCCATTGGTATTTAGCTGTTTTTTATCTGAAGGGTAGACACAGCTGGATAGCAGTTCCTCAGCCTCAGCCATTCTAATCACATGCCTCCTTTTGCATTTGGCAATGGTACACTTTTCTCTACAATACCCCTATGTTGCTTTACACATTTCAGGATTTCAGCTACCATGCTTGTTCAAAATATGAGAACTCCAAAAGAAGGTGGAGAATGAAGAGGACTATGAGAGAAACACCTGAAGAACAGTAGCTAGGAAAGGGAGAGGGAGGGAGAGACAGAGAGAGGAAAAAAGGAAAAGGAAAGGAAAAGAGAAAAGGAAGAAAACCTCTTATTGAACTGTTGGATTGGCAGCAGAACTTCTTACATTAAATGCAGGATCTATAACCTGTCCATGGGCAGCTAACTGTGATTATGAGCACATTTACTTTCTTTAGTGTCCCTTCAAGCAATCTCCTCGGTGAAATAGACAAGCAACATCACTCTTGGTTGACATATACCACTTTTCAGGTCTTTTTGAAGGTAGGTTTGGGATGACTCTGTCCACATTTCTAGCCATCCCAAAGTAATTGCATTAGGATAAATCATTGCCCAGACTTACTTGCCCTTACTTCAGTGTTATAACTGCATGGATATTACACCTAAGCCATTTGAAGCTTGAATGGAGTAAATTTAGGTCTATCATTAAAAACTTACTGTTAAAATCTTTGTTAAAAACTTATGCATCTGTCTATAGAAGATCATGTAGGCCTACTCATTATTGTGAATTAGTTCATTTGGCATCAAAGCTGATAGACAGTTCTATAATAAAAAATATTAGTTGGGAAAAAGATTCCTGTTTGAGCTGCAGAAATATCTGGAAACCTATGTTTGAAGCAGACAGGCTCTTCCATGTAAAAGAAATCTTTAGGTGTTTTTTTTTTTTACCTTTATGTGATTTAAAACATTAAAGTATTGTATTTATTTTCTACAGCCTTGGTCAATGGGTTATCTATAAAAAAGAAAAATTTATTTAAACAGATTATGAAGGACATCTGTTTCTACACACAGTGATAACTGCAAAGAAAGTTATAATTGTTTAATTTTAAATTTCCAATTACTATCTATCTTACAAACTCTTACACTGTAGCTGTGTCATTCAACTGTATGCATAAAGCTATACATTATGATTTTAATGAAAACTGATCTGATGTACTTCTGCTAATAAAGTCTATTGCAAGTACAGGAAGTCCTGTTGAACAAACCTCCATACTACTGTACTGCATAGTGGGAAACATGACACAAGATTTTTTTTCCAAGGGTTACAGAAAGATCCAAGGAACTAGAGAGAAGAAAACCTGAATTTCAGGAATGGAAGTATTCCAAAGAATAATATACAGACTATAACAACAAGGAAGGATTATACTGGGGAAAAGCTTGACATGGCTTTCGCAAAAAATTTTACCTCGCAATTCTGCTGAAAATCTCCAAAGCAGTCAATAGGCATGCACACTAGGAAGCTGTAGCTCATACAGTCTACTTGGATCCACAAAAGGCATTTGGCAGTCTTGAAACAATGACTGCTGAAGAAATGAAGCTGCTTTGGCGAGAGAGAGGCAGTCTTCACAGGAAGGGAGGTAAAGGGTAAGTAAAGATACAGCAAGCAAGGGGTAGAAAAAATATATGTCACTGTGCTCCAGTCTGTTCTGTTCCATATGTTCATAAACTATCTGGTAAAAAGACACAATTATTGAGCTAATGAAATCTACTCATTATGCTGAATTATTCAAGGCAAGGGTTGACTGATGAACTACAGAAGCAACTTCTGGTACAGCTTCTTGGGCAACAGAATGATTGATAAGATTCAATGTAAACTGATTTTAGTGGAGTACAGGGTGAGAAGAAATCACACCTAATTTTATCTACACAATAGTAGGTAATAGCATTGAGTGTTAGCCTTCAGTAATGAAACCCTGAGAGTTACAACAGCTCTTTGGCAGTTCAGAGGCTGGTAGTGATCAGAATTGAAAAAATCAAATATTAGTAGTGTTTTAGAACAGGCTACAGAACAAAACATCACGTCACTGAATAAACATATGATGAACTTTTATCTTGATTGTTATGCAGTTCTGCATGTTCCCTTGTAAAAAAATAATATAATAAACTAAAAGAAGCAAAATAAAGAAAATTGAAACTATACTAGGACCTCTGTATCACATGTGACTAAATAGTACTACTCAGTCTATGACCAGTGAGTGAGGATATGATGGAGTTACAGGAACACAAATGGCAATGACTTACAATCATAATTATGCTGTTGCACAGCTGGCCACTAATTGGAGTTTGTTACCATACGCTGCAGTTCTAAGGAGCTGAGCATTGTCTGGGGAAAGCTAAAGCTAATATTAAAGAAAAATGGTTTGTAGGGTAGGTGACTGCTTGACAAAGAAGTTCCCCAAATGCTAATATTTGTATTTTATTATTTAATTTAAAAGTTGTTTGGAAGTTCAAGTTAAATGGTCTAAGATTCCTTTTGTATTAACTGGAAATAGAAATCTTTTATAGCATACGAACCCATTGATACCAAAATCTCAAAACAGCTGCTAATGTAGCTGAACAAATCTAATATCTGAAAATGTCTCTGAGGTTTACAAGCCTATATCTCTTTTACAAGTAACACATTCTTATTGTAATACACATACTGCTACATGAACACATACATTCTAAATGAAATCTCCAGTTTAGGTTTATGAATAAATTTGCATTTCTGAAGTTCAAAAGGATAATACTTGAGAGACATGGACCTTTTATTGTAGCTTAACAGATCACTTGTACAATACAGACTGTGAAGGTAAAAAAAATTGTGATTATGCAACATCAAAGATTTTAATTTCCCCAGTGAGAAAATTCAAACTCAACCTTCCCTTTGTCCTGTGTTGTGTGAATATTTTAACAATTTTTCATAGCAAGATTGAGAATGGAATTCTTAGCCAAAGTATCTCCAGTGAAGTGCAACTAATACAATAGCAACTGAGCAAATTTTTTTGAACTCTGTTACATCCAATACAGAACTGGATGATTATAAAGATCCTTTTCTGGACCTCAAAACTAAACCCTGTGCAATAAAAACTAAACTCTATGTGATAGATATTGACAAAACTCTCTGTATGGGCACCTAGGTGAAAAAGAAATACGTAATTTATACATCTCATTTTCTTTCACTCATGTTACAGCACCTCACCTCCCCGAGACTACACTGGAAAAGCATCAAGATTACAAAGTCCAACAGAACAAATCTAGGAAGTGCTAGAGTTAAGGTGAGCAATTTGTCGAAAAAAAAAGTTTCCAGTTTTAAAGAAGCCACAATGAGAAAAAATTTCTCAGCTCCGAGACAGAGAGGGGACAGAGGCAAGGTAAGAAAGCAGTTGATGACATTTATTCAGACTGTTGAAAACTTGGGTTTAAATCTTTGCTCTGCCAGATACAGACCAAAGATTTACTTCAACATGACCTTTTGTTTAGCTGAGGACCCCCCCACCAGCCCTCAGTAAGCCTCCAATCCACCCAGCATACAGACTGGTTTCTAAACCCATTAGTCTCTGGACTCATCTCTAGCCTTCAGAGCCTCTAAACTCTATCTACAATAGTGATGGAGTCCTGATTACAAGACAAAAGAAGAAAGTTTTAAATACTTTGATATTCCTTCTCTTAAAAATCCAAGGCCTACTTAAATAAGACCACCACATCATTAGGAACTTGCAATGCCATGCACTGTAATGCATTTCACATAGCTTCTGAAATTAAACCAATTTTGCAGTCAGGCAGCAACAAAAATTTGCTCCAGACACAGCCTCACAGAGATGTTAAACCCAGAGAAGATAAGGCATATCAGAGAAATACCAGTGCATCTGCCTGAGGACACAGCCAGTGATCCTCACACTGCAAATTGTTATGACTCCCATTCATTCCTCAGAAAACCCATGTACATACTCTGAACAGTTGTTTTTTGTTTCAGCAGCAGTGTTAAAATGCTGTTTATTTGTCAAAGACATAAAGATCTCCAAGTTTCAGCCATGCAAGGAAGATGAGATTCCTAGTATAGATGTAGAGACAGATACTGTGTGAATATTTATGTATTTGATTACACATAGTGCTTGGGGATTTACACGTCCTTGTGTGCTCTGATACCATTTACATTACTAATACCTCTGTTCATCCTGCACTGCCTCCAGGAATATCTTTATGACTTCCACGTGTGAACATTTTGTCTAATTACACTTCGATAAACTGTCATATAAGTACAACCATAGATGCTGTGCACAAAATCTGTAAACCTTCTCAGTGGGGACAGAAGTTGAAGTTGCTGACTGACTCAGGAGGACTCCATTTTAAATTCTGTGCCTGGAATTTATTTCACATTAATAAGTAGCCTTATTTTTTTTCATGAAGATTAAAGCAATCCAGTATCTAGTGATATCTTAATTCAAATATGAAACAGTTAACTCCCTGCATGAGCTTCAATTACTGTGAAAATAAAATAGGTATTAAATTATGAAAATCAGGAATAAATTATTGATTCCTACAACTACTTTTCTTCCTATGGCTTCAAAATAGAATTTTGGGGTCTCGGTCTTGATGTTTATATTGTTTCTTACAATAGAAAATTGCAGCATGCTGAGGAACAATTTTGTTAGTTATGATGAATTCTGAAAACTTTAGAAATAAAATAGCTACAAAGTACACATCTGCAAACTCAGTTGATTTCCTTTAATATATCTGCTTAGACTGCAAAAATCCCAATAAACAATTGAAATAGGAAAACTCCTGCAATTCAGTTCCATTTTCCCAATCATTGTCTCTTTGCACCTTTCTTACTTGTTTTCTTTTCATTTTAAATACTGTATATAAAGAAATAAAATAGAGAAATGCTTGCCTGAACATTTTGAAGCGGATTCTTGTTGCCATAGGATTCACTGAGGTATGTGAAATCATCTATGCTAAGCTGAAAAACAAGGACAGTAGGTTGGTGAGAAGGAGCCATGGCATCTCATTTAGCTACAGATATGTACTCGGTATTGGTGAGAGAAAAGGAATTGATGTTACATACCCTATCTTGCAGGAACAAGATGAGGTTTCTGGAGTTCTGGGTAAAAAGAGATTGCAAGAGTACTGTCAGCTCCTGTGCTGAGACAATGTGTCCTTCATGCATAGCAGTGTCCAGATTCCACTGTGATCTGCACAGGAATACATTTTTTTTCTGTAAAATTTTCTACCAATGACAACACCTCTTCTTTCTTTAAATATGCAGCAGCAGATAATGATATCCTCATTTTTAGATTAATATCAAGCTTACTGTTCAGTTTACTTTCATTCTACTCAACACAAAAAGAACTTGCCCATTTATTCTGTATCAGACTGAATGTGTTAAAACAGGAATTAATTTCATCCAATAGTCTTTCTCTATTTTCTTGTTCACATGAAACAGCACAGTTGCATCTTTCCAAAAAAAAAGTTAATTACTAATTGGAAAGAAGAAGAATATGTTGAAAACCTTCAGTTGAAAACCTTCAGAGATTACCTCCCAGAGTTATTGTGTGTTCTCTCCTAAGGTTTTCATGACGAAGGAACCATTCTGCAGAAGCTGCTCAGGAAAGCCACCTTTCCAGCAGTAGAAGCTCTTCTGAATGGAATGGCTCAAGACACCAAGAAAAGCTTACAGCTCTTTTGCCACCTTGCTAGTTGGGAAAAGAGATCAACCTTCACCTGCCTACAACCTCCTGTCAGGTAGTTGTAGAGACCTATAAGGTCTCTCATCAGCCCCCTTTTCTCCAGGCTGAACATCCCCAGCTCCGTCAGCCAGTCCTCGTAAGACTTGTGCTCCAGCCTCTTCACCATTTTTGATGTCTAGTCAGTAAGTTTTACTGGCTGGTTTACTATGAACTGCAGGGTGGAATGGAGATATGTGACTGCCACAGGTTGTGGGTACATTGATGGTGTCCCTTACTGAATGCAATCAACCAGTCCATCCCTTTGAACTTTTCACCTCAAGCGATCAGCAAGAGATCAGTAAGCGACAACGTGAGGTGAAACAGGCAGTTGGCCAACACACATATTGATTGCTATTATTGATTGCTCACACAAAATATTATGTCCCAATATGCACAGCCTTGTGCAGTCATCCACTTGGCAGGCGCATCAGACTCACCACCACAGAACTATCCAGGGGTCCTCAGCCATGGGGGCTCACAATGACAAGCATCTCTGCTAATGTGTGCGCTTTCCCGCACAGAAGTTTACGGAAACTTAAAAGAAAGGATTAATTTTTCTATATAAACATAGCATAAATGAAGGCAGTAATATATTTTCAATTACTATAGGCAAAAATCATTCCCAAAACAAACACACGAGGGGGCAATTGCAAGAGCTAATTGTAATGAATTTATTTCCTCAAACTCCCTCTCTTGTATATGGAGGGAGAAAAATTCTTTTGAATATTGGTTCAAAATGGCTAAATCAAATTTCTTCTCTGTATCATATGCAGTAAGAATTTCTCAATCTCTCCTGCTTCGAAAAGCAACCAGGGAATATTGGTTTAAAGGCCAATTTTAGATAAAGGCAAATTTTTCATGCCAAAGTTATTTGGAGAATATCCAGTGATATACTAGTATTTCTTTGTGAAAAGCAGGACATTGTGACCTACTGAGTTATTCCCAAGTTGAATGGAGAAAGATTGCTGTTTTTTAAAAAACACTTTTCTCCAAGTAGAGATCTGCATCTTTCTTTACAGAGGAAAGAGGTATTTGATTTACTAACGTCTCTGTAAGGACTGATATCACACTTCCCTTATGCTTTGTGCATTACATGTGTTTGTCAGCTGCAGGTTTCATCTCTAACATTATCTTTAATAGCATGATTACTGTACAATAATAATGCATAAAAGAGACTTTGAAGTGTTACATTCCCTAATACAGCTGAGATATGGCTTTAAAAACTCCAACTATTTCTAAACAAGAACAAAATATAGTATCGTTCAACTATTCAATATCAAATCCTAACAGATAATGTGGCAAAGGGTGATGGAATAGACCAGTGAATCTCAACTCCTACTGATCAGTGAAGCACTAAACTTTTAAACTGATGGGACATGTTCCTACAAAGTAAATAAAAATCCATTGATAATTGATAATTGCTGCATATCTGTAGTTAACTTTCCTAAAATTCTTAATAGCAGCTTCCAGATTTCATAGGCCTGTAGGTCCCACACTGCAAACCTTGTATCACTGCAAAGTACCAAGATGTAAAGCACAGAGTTAAGGGTTAGCAATCAAAAGTTGCTGTTACTTTCTTTTATAAATAAATGAATAAATAAACCACCTTTTCACCTTTGCTTCATTGACCTTCACTAGAACTGTTTTCAGCTCCACAAGAACTTCTCCTTTCAAAATGCAAACGTCGTGGTAGGTGGAACACTTCTTCCAGAAAATATTCTATTTCTGGAAACGTGAAACTGGCTTAACCAGTCCACTATCCTGATTTTCTTACTCTAGATCTGTATAAACCAGAACAATCTGCAGCAGAACAAGCTGATAATTGGATCTCGATGGAAAGTTTGCTTTTATGACCATGAGGGATTAACTGATAAGATTTTGTTTATATTGACAATAGGTTTGTTGTTTATATAAACTAGGAAGTAGGACAAAGGAAGCACTGATCTTTCCTTAGATGCTTAGGATCACTTTTATGCTAAGAACAGCTCTTTCCAACATTTACTTTCCTTTTAAATACAGAGGTTTATTACTCATACATATGCCTGTCTTATACAGGAGTGAATCACTAAGTATTTTGGATATAAAAAAACCCCCTTGATGTTGAGATACCTGTTTATTATTTTCAGGAAAAAAAAGTCAAAACTACCAAATCAAACTTTTTCAAAATTTTCAGATTTCTATATGCAGTGGTCCCCACAGGGACCAGAGCTTCAGCTTTTGGAAACGCATAATAGATGAGTAGACATATGTCAAAGTTAGTAAATAAGTGGCCTATAGTCATCTGACAACTTTACACATCCAGTATCGACCTGAACTTGCCCAAGTTGCCATATTTCTCAAAATCCTTAGTAATTACACAAAATCCTTAAAATCTGCATGAATAAAATTCCTGCTTGGAAGAAGAGGTGTCTATATCCAGTTCTTTTAAGACAGGTTCAGTCTATTTCACAAATTATATTCAAACCCCTGAATTTCATGTGTCTCTTTGGATCCGTCAAGACTCTACAGTTGTTTCTAACAACTTGTATATACACATTCAGCAGTGTATTTAAAAACCTGTATTAAAATAAATATTAAAGTGAAAAGTCAGGGTTCAGGAGTTAGGAAATGCAGGGATTAAGGTTGTCCACATAGTGTTTGGTCAGCTCCTTTTTGTGACACTGCCTTATGGTGTGACTTTGAGTCACGATGTCTCCAACAGTCATGAGACAGACATCTCAATGCCTTAGGGTGAATAAAGCACATCTACTTCAGATTTTTAGACTATGGATTCTATTTACTTCTTTCTGGCCATTTAGAACACTAAAATTATAAATCAAAACACTAAAATGATTAAAAAAGAATGGGTAAAATCATCCATTGGGTTGTTTGATGGGTAAGAGGCAGATTTATTTATTGGAAAATTTTATTGCCATGAGCTGATTTACCAGAATTGACAGTACACAGTACATTATTCTGTGCACATATACACTGAGCAATAGCACAAGCAGGAATACACTTCTATTAGATTTCTTACCTCTGAGTCGACCAAAGCAGCATCGGCACATGGTCCACTGACAGAGACATTTTGAACAGCACAGCAAGGGTGCACAGCAGCCGGGCTGGAGCAGTAGAGTAGAGCTGTGCCATGGCTCCAGGCGAGCGCACACGGAACTGGCCAGCCACAAAAGAAAGTCCGAGCGTGTGCACAGCTGCACTTCCCGGTTGGGTTGCTGTTATCCAGATTCAGCCAGGCTGCTGGGTGACGTAGCTCTCTAACAGCAGGGGGAATTTTCAACACATGAACTTCCTTCACTTGAACTTGGGAGTTACACATATTTCTAATACTCTTGTGTTTGTGATTTAAGCAGCTCATAAAACTCTCTGCAGTGAAAGCATAGACTGTTTCCTCTAATGCAACAGAGAGTCATGAAGTCCCAACTCCTGTCCTACACAGGCTGATAAGAGAGTTGTGCAGACAGTTGGAGTTTATAGAAAGTTTTCTCTACTGCACAGAATTTATTCTGCAGAACTTCTATCTTCTTCCCCTGTTACATATTATCATGTCCCTCAGCTTAGTTCTTTCACATGTATTGAGAGCTGGTGTCACACATTTAGGTGTTGACAGGTTTGAAATCTGCAACAAATCTACCCGTTGCAGATTCCAGCAAGAAGCAAGAGAGAGAGAAAATGGCATGTTCAGAGTGTATCCACTGGAATATGGAATTGTTAAGCTATCTTTTGCATGGAGGATGTTATCCCAGAAAGCAAAAATATCTGAAGTCGGGGGCAAATTATAATCACTTCGGAAACTGACATGACTTCAGTATTTCACAAGTCTCATGCAAGATCAAAATAGTCACAGAGAATTCCTTCATGCCAGAAAGCAAATTCCTCTGGCACACATTTTTGCGCCTGCAGAACACTGAGCTGTTTCTACACCCCGTGACTACATTAGGCAGCAGCAGTCTTGACACGTGTTTGGCACTGGGCACTTCACCATCAGAATAGGATGTTAGAGATCACACACAAAAGAAATTCTGAGGTTTGTTAAAACAAGTTGTGATAAGGGAAAAATAAAGAACCACAATGAAAATTGTACAAGAATTCACAGATGTCAGAAGACATGCACTTCTGAATCTGAGCACACGTAACTGGATCAATTAAATCCACTTACCTTAGCCCAAAGCACACTGCTATAGTATGGTTGTCTAATATAAGACAACTTGTTCATCAGTTCAATATGAAATCAAATTTCTGGGACAAAAATAATAATTTTGAGGGAAGCAATACAACAAATATCTACATGTTCCTTTTCTTTTCCATGTTGATAACCAAAAATTTCTCTCTTTAACTGCACTTTTTCCTCTTTTTCCTCCTTGGAGATACATTAGAAATCCTACCTCTTCTCTTTAACAGGCTCATGTTTGTTCCCCATGAGTCACACCATGTGACTATTGACTAAATGATTCTTGAACTCTGTCACAGTTGGTACTACAACCACTTCCTTCCCCTGGGAGCCTGTTCAGTACCCAACTACCTTCTGGATGAAGAACCTTTTTCTAATATCCAACCTAAACCTCCTTGACACAACTTCAGGCCATCACCACAGAGAAGAGATCAATGCCAGCCCTTCCTCTTCCCCTCAAGAGGAAGTTGCAATTCCAATAAGGTCTCCCCTCAGTCTCCTCTTCCACCGGCTGAACAGACCAAGTGACCTCAGCCACTCCTCATATGGCTTCCCTTCAAAGCCCTTCATCTTCATTGCCCTCCTCTGGACACTCTCTAATAGCTTAATATCTAATACTGCAGTGACCAAAACTGTGTACTGTGTTTGTACAAAATACTTCTGGGCAACAAGTAGAAGAACAAGACCATGTGGTTTCTACCCTGCTTCCTGTTCCTCCCCAATACCATGGCAACACAAACCACAGGACCTCTATCCAACTTCTGTATATGCTTCAATTTCTGTGGGACTCATCATCACAAACTGAACTTTGGATTTTCTTCACTGTTTTATGCTTCCAACACACACAGGTGAGATGCACAGCTGGTGGGTATACTTTCCATACCTTATAAAAACAGTCTTAAAACTTGTTGAAACAAAAGTAGATTGTTTTTCTCTCAGGTTACCATATTACTTACAAACAAACTTTTAACTGAAAACAAACTGACTTCCTTTTTAGTATTTGTTCACAAACCACAGTTTAGGAACAACTGAAGTGAATAAAGCTTTGAAAAAAAGCAATGAAGAGAACCTATTGAGTGGGATTTTAATCTGCCTCCCTTGGTAAATTTACCTCGCAAATATATCTGCTCATATTTTCTCCAGGTTTTTTTGCACTCCTAAAGGTGGGGTTTTTTCCAAACAATAAGTAAAAATATACCTATTGCAAAGATATTTTTAAAATATTACTTTTGTTCATTTAATTAAAATTAGACGAGATCACAGTGGCTCTTTTATCTATGGCAGGAACTTAAATCCATTTTTCATTAATGTCAAAAATTTGGATTCCAAAGGAAGTGTGAATGATGAAGGTAAGTCCTGTACATCAGATTGTAAAGGGATGACAGTTGTAACAAGGACAACTGACAGTACAAAATAAGCCAGGAGAACTGTGCATATATAGGTGACAAAAGTAAGTCCCATCCATTTTGCATGCAAATTTGATCCTTAAGCAATAGGCTTGGGAGCTAATATGATACTACAGCAGCATACCGAATAACTTCTTCTCTCAGCTCAGACAATACACATATTCAAATTTAGGCTCTTTAAAAAATAAATAATGGTTAAAAGAATCCAAGATTTGGATGATTTCTTTGTTTTTAATCTCAGTTACTATTAGTATAATTTCCTATGGAAAAGGTATTTTCTATATGCCAAATAGAAGTAGGCAACTTTGTGCTACCCTGATATATTTAATTTATAATCCTGCTTTATCACTGTTTACAATAATTTATTATCTAAGAAGGCAACTAATATTTTCTTCATTGGAACACCTTTTTAGGGGAAGGAGGTGGGGGAAATAATTACTCTGAGTTCTTCTTCCTTCAAGACATAAATAGGGAGATTTACAGCCTGGAAAATGCATGGATTTTCCCCTTGGAGTGGGAAGGCAAAATGCATGTGTTTCCTTGCAAATTACCATATTACTCACTTGTGCATGTGGGAAGAAAGCTAGAATTTTTCCCCCTGGAAATGGATTGCCAGTGGTGTTGGAGGTGGGTTGAAGGTAAAGTTTGCTCCATGTTCCAAAACTCTTGCTTACAAGAGTCCTGTGAGGAAAGCAGTAGGTGTTGATGGGCCTCATGTCTCTGCTAGTGCAGAAGGAGCAATACAGGCTTTATGGGTCAATCCCCTTTACCTGGGAGCGAGAGTCTTTGTCCAGGACAGAAATGAATCAAACACAGTATCTCTCACCAGCCTTTCAGGAGGGTCTCAGGACTGTGAATTTATCCTGAGCTCAACCTGTAAGCTATAATTTAAGAGACTTGATAAGCTTATCACTTCAGCCACTTATCAGAAGTGAATGGAGAAGGTTAGAATTTCACCTCATAGACTATTCTCCTTTGAAGAGCCACTGACACTTTGCAGTCATTTGTTCTCATTATACTGGAAGTATCTATGGTCCAAAGCAGAGGCCTTTTTACCAGCAGATCCCAAAACCATCTTGTGACTAACTCTCTGAAATTCAAGTAAAGATGATCAGCTATGCTTTTAAAGAATCAGTTCTATTATAAATTGGCCCTTTCTCTGAACAGTTTTCCTGATAAAATGCAATGACTTCTAGAACTGTAGTATCTTTACTCTGCCTCTGATCTTTTCAGTCAGCTTTCCCAGTATTCTCCATTGTCTGATACAGAGAACACTTTCATTCTTCGTATTTGTCCAGTACCATTTTAATATCATATATAAGCTACATAAACAGGTGAAGCAATACAGCAATTATTGGAGAAAAGTTTTAAATTAATTCCTTTTCAAATGCAATATGACTATAAATGCTATGGACAAAAAGTGGTAAAAAAATCATTGGTTTTAAATTCAGTAGCAATATCAATAAAGCATTTATAATTATAAAAATTAAAAATTAAAGGCAACTAACATGAAGGATTTTTTTTGTGATTTCAATTATGATAAATTTTTAATAAGCTATACTACTGCAACTATGTTGGCTTTACTTTGCTTTGCCCTAGCAAGAGCAGTCAGATATCTGAAGTACTGAAAAGATTTTTCCATTTCGCAACAGCTCTCTTTCCATACATCGTATCCTTCAAAACTTTCAATTTCTGTGCTTTCAAAAGCCATTTTTTGAAACTGATCTGAAGGACATTAGTATTCACTTTATACAGGTAGACATTTATTTTGTGGACAGCCATGTCCCAAATATTGCTCAAGTATCCAATTCGCTATAATTACAAACAAATTTTAACTATTTACACAAGAGCTTTCACAATGTGATTAAATAGCACTGCCGTTGTTAGGAACTTCCAAATGCTGGTGATGAATGGAGTTACATCTACTCAGTGGACAGTCACAAGTGCTGCTCCCCAAGGCTCAGCACTGTGGCCAGTCCTGTTTAATGCTTTTATTGATGACCTGGACGAGGGATTGAGGCACCCTCAGTTAGTTTGCAGACAACACCGTGTTGGGTGGGAGTGTTGACCTGCTGGAGGGTAGGAAGAGGGCTGAATGATGGGCCAAGGCCAACTGCAGGAGAATTAAGAAGACATAGTGCCAGGTCTTGCACTTGGGTCACAACCCCATGCAAAGCTACAGGCCTGGGGAAGAGTGGCTGGAAATAAGCCCAGTGGAAAAAGACATCAGGGTGCTGGTTGACAGTGGGCTAAACATGAGCCAGCAGTGTGTCCAGGTGGTCAAGAAGGCCAAAGGCATCCTGGCTTGTATCAGAAATAGTGTGGCCAGCAGGACCGGGGCAGTTCCCCTGTCCTTGGCACTAGTGAGTATTTCTCATTATTAAACTGCACCTCGAATACAGTTCTGGGCTTCTCACTACAAGAAAGGGATTGAGGTGATGGAGCTTGTCCAGAGAAGGGCAACAAAGATGGTGAAGGGTCTGGAGGGACAAAAGGAAATGGTCTCAAGTTGCACCAGATGAGGTTTAGGTAGGATAATAAGAAAAATTTCTTCACCAATTCAAGAACTGTCAAGCATTGGAACAGGCTGCCCTGTTCCAGGGGAGTGGTGGAGTCACTGGAGGTATTTAAAATATGTATAGATGCAGACCTCAGAGACATGGTTTAGTGTTGGACTTGGCAGTGTTAAGTTAATGGTTGAATGTGATCTTCAAGGTCCTTGCAACCTAAATGATTCCAAAAAACTCCAACACCACATCGCACTGAAATCAGTGGACTACTTACTGGCTTTTTGCATTTGTTGGAACTATTTCCATACTGTTTATTTAAATCATCCTTCTGGGGTTGTAAAGTACATTTTTTTAAATCTGTTTCATAAGAAAGATAGATAAATTTATAAAGAGGCAGATTACTATCTATGAGACTCATGCTTTCCTTATAAGTGTGATTTTAACAACCATTTCAAGATCTTGCGTAAAATAATTACATGCTGGCGGTTCCACTGTGACCATTCAGACGAACTAAAAAATTAAAGTTACTCTTTTGCACAAATGTTTGCAAGGCAAAGCAGCCATATTGGCAAGAGTATATCTATTCTGTTCTCATGTTGGAATTCAGGGTTCAAGGGGTTTTCTCCCTTGCATACTTAAGATGAGAAAAATAAATTTAATACACTGCTACACTATTACTTTTCTAATTAAAGGGCGACAAAGAATTAACAGAATTCAACCAACAGGTATATTCCACTATAGACAGAACGTTCCAAGCAACACAGGTATATACAGAAAAAGAATCATTGCTCTAAAAATTTAGAATTTACAAAGCTCATTAATAACATTTCATTTCATTAATAACATTTCATTTTTTAAATAATGAGGTTACAAAACTTGAAATGAAGTTATAATAACTCATCCAGATCAAATTATTTTACCCTCAGAAGTTTATTTTGATCAGTGTAATACAATTACAGCATTGATGAGAATGTGTATTTCTTTAAAACCTAGGAAATGGTATTAATAATTTAGTGAACTTCTTTAACTTCAGTAAACTTCATCAAAGAATTATGGGTTTTGTAGGAACTTGCATTAGCCTGATTGTCACTCCCATGCAAAAATGATGACATCACTGGAATCTGAGCAAAGTAGTTTTTTGCCTGGATATGTTTCTGTTTTATTCTGAAAATAAATGCAGCTTCATAAGCCTGAAAGGAAAAATAAATTCAAATCCCATCAAACACAATTAAAATATCTGGAAATCTGTGCATTGCTTCATATTTTAGACAGTATAAATAGTGACCCTTTCATAAACTAAACCCGATAATTTATTTGTATATGATAAATGTTGAATTATTTTGTAGTTCTATACTGCTATCTTATGGCCCAATAGTGAAAATTACTAACCACTCCTTGTGAAACATTAGTCACTTTTTAAAATCAGAATAACTTTTTTTATCAATTCAAGATAAAACTTACTTATTTCTCTTTTTCACATAAGAACATTTGTACTTACATTTGAAAATTAAATAAGACAATGCTTAAATATCAGCATTTGCAAGGCGATGAGTATAGGGAAACTCTGATAAGAATCAGAGTCATTATTTACAAATAATCATGGCAGCAAGCATTTTGCAGCATTTCAGTCAGTGTTTACATGCAGTGGTGACATTTTCCCAAATTTCTAGTGATTAGTAGTAGTTTGGATGATGTAATAAATCACTAGAATATTTAGTGGAAAAAGCCCTTTGCTATTGCAAAATCATCATTATCAATAACTGCTATTAATGAAAGTGCTTGCGAGGTCTAAATTTTTGTTTCAGTGAATGAGAAATAATTATTTGACTTACAACATTCTAACTTTGCCTTAATTTCCTTATTTCACACTCTGTTGTTTTGGAGGTTTTTTGAAACAAAGATTTGGTCATTACCAGTGAAGAAAGCTGACTCCTCACTATAGCTGGTACACTTCTGTTTTTGTAACAAGAGCTAAAGAAAATACCATATGATTTTTAAGTAAGCTTGTGTACCTTATCTGCTGCTGTTCTGACCTAACTCTCACTTGTACTGAAGCTCTGGACCTAATCAAGTTAATGGCATCTCTTTGATTATGATATCCAGACTTTTGGCGTTAAACCAGCTAAGTGCTTAATGAGCATCTCTGCCTGCCATAATGCTAGTAGCAGAAATTTATGGATGCTGAGGAACATTGATGCATTCAAAATGTCTGAACAGCCTTATTGACTCAAAGTGAGACAGAGGAGGCAATAAGGGAATTTCCAGTTTCAAACTGACTTTACCTTTTAAGGCTAAAGCTCACATAAACATGTCTGCTTGAAGACATAAATTGAGCACGCATACTCAAAATACCATGGAAGGCAGAATTCCTTTTACTTTTAGAATTCCCTGATATATTTCATCCACAAAGCAAAACTTTCATTAAGAGAGCAATTAACTTGCTCTGTTGGTTATCACATCCTCTTAAGACTTCCAAAAAGAAGGGCAATGCATAACAGCTGAAGTTGCATTTCTGATGCACACATATTGTGTTAGAAATTGAAGAACACCCTGAACAAAAGGACACTAGGCAACAGACCTCTACATACATAAATCAATAACCTAGAGGTGAAAGCCTTAATAATCCATTACTAACTGCTGGAAAGACACAGCTCACAGGATTCTCCTGTGCCTTACAAAACTAAATACTCTTAACATATATGTTCAATGGAGTGAGATATTTAATTGACGACCATGCTTAGACAGGGAATTTGGTGTAAAAATACAGTTTTGGTGACGACTAACACATTCTCACACATTGAGTTTTTTAACTCAAAAGAGAAATCATGCTTTTATTGCTTAATTGCAAACTGCAAGATTGCATTGTCAGGGGTACTTAAATGACATCTATGTAAGAAAGTGAACGGAGATCAATTTTATGATGACAAACGGATAAGTTCTAGAACAAGAGCCATTCTGCTATTTGATGAGAAACTTGTAAGGTCAGAAACTAATTAGGCCAGAGCATGTGCAAGAGCTTAGGCACACAACTGCCATAGGATTTATGGTTAGTCTTTATGCTTTTCATCCAGGCCAGCTGTTGCCTGATCTCATCTGAGGAAAGAGCATATGCGCGGCACGGTCCTCGGTAGGCAGCATGGATGAAACCACTTTTAGCATTTTAGGAGGGAGAATCAGGGCAAGACAGAGTTCATTGACATGCAATGAGTGGTACATGCCGGATGCCTTTTGGATTAATGTCCATTTGGTTTAATAGTACAGATATAATCATTTAAATAGTCACTATGAGCCAATTTAAACCTGGACAACTGTAATTACTAAATTTGGTCCAACTAATTAGTCACAAGATTCTATTAAAACGTAACATAACATAAAAAATCAAGCCCACAAAGTTTTACCTCCTCAAGATTACGCAGCTTAAGATGTGCATCTGCCTCTTCTTTAGTGAGGAGAATAGAGTTCCATGGAGACCACTCACGCTGCTTATCCCATCTGACCATAACCAAATCATACAGTTCACCCCAGGCACTGAGAGCTGACTGACAATTCCATATGTTCTCAATCATGTACTGCAGATCTGGAAGCTGAAATGAAACACAGGGTTAAGGAGGAAGAAGCATGTCTCATATAGACATACACATCTACTTTTAGCATGGTGTAGCAACTAACAACTGCATTTTTCTTGTATCATCTCTAAACAATGCTGCACTGCACAATGAATAAAGCACTCTCAGCTGCTGCAAGACTTTTAGCTGTGCCCAATTAATTTCTAGGTGTCCCAGAGCTCTTTTCTGGATACAAGTACCAAAGGGGACAGGGTTGTTGGGAGGGGAAGGGAAAAAAAAGGGCAAGTAGCTCAGAAAAAAAAAAATCTAATGATTTAAGGAAATGTTAGGGGAAAAACTAGGAAATTAGTGATTTCAGATAGAAACCTCTGTTGTTTAGATCCTTAAAACTCTAGAAAAAATAATTTAACTTGGAAGAAAATTACAGAATATCTACAGATGTTGCAATGGTATAGTCACAAATGGAACTGCAAGTGAGGGCTTATGGTCCCAGCAATTAAGAAGCAGCCATGTTTCAGTGTATCAATGCCCACCAGACATCATAAGTGATGTGAGAGATTTTGAAGGATGTTTACATATTAAGATGAACTAAATTAGACACAAAAAGCTTTTCAGCTTTGGTGAAAACTAGCATGGACGAACAACATCTACAAAATCCAGGGGTTTTTAAGACTATTTCTTAACTCAGGTATGATAATTAAGACATTCCAAGCTTCCTTTTGACAGCACATTGGCAAAGTGCTAAGCCACAGCATGGCTTGTTTTGGTAGCAGTGGGATATTGATGACTGGCTTTTGATTGCTTGGTTGTTGTTTCAAACATACTGAAAATATAGTTAAAAGATTATTCTGTGAATGTTGATACTGTAGAGATTTTTATTGCTAAATCTCAGAAAGGTCAAATAAATCTTGGCTGTGCAATATTTTCAATAAATAATACTTTGCAAATATCTAATATTCAAAACTTTCTCAGTGGACATTGGATGTCAAATTCATTTGCTGACCTAATAACAACTAACATAGAGATTTTGCTGAAGACAGGTAAAAGAATTTTTTTTAAATGGACCTGTTCCAGTAATGATTATTAATAAACATCATCTACTTAGTAATATTGCAACATATTACAGAAGATCGTAAAAACCACAGAAAATTAAAATATTTAGTACATCCACCCCCTAATGAATGCACACAGTAAAACTTCCAACTATACATATATTCTACTGACAAAGAACAGGAATGTCAAAACCTAAGTTCCTTCACTTTTTTTTCCATCTGAGAACACAAAACAATTCAGTCGTGTTACTAAAACAGTCCAAATAATGGGGCTCAGGAGGTGCAATTCAGCTTTCAACTATGCTTCAAGAGCTTAAGGGCTGCTTCTTCATAGTATGGAATGCCCCATATCACAGGAAGTTGTAGCTTTTAGCCTATTTCTCAAACTGTCAACAACATACACCAAATAAAGGACAAATAGTCAAAGCCATTGTTTTCCATTATTAGCAATGCTCTTTCCAACAGTACCTGAACTAAGGAAACAATTTTACTATCATCCTGGTAATCAGCTTCAGTACTCCTGAGATTTTCTAGTATAAGTCTGTACTTCAAATATGATTCTCGTCGCCGAGCCTCATTATCAAGCTTGTAACACAAGCGACATCTGCCAATGGTGTGGGAATTAGCAGGAATAACAAACTCAGTAGATGGTAAGTAATTTTCACAGCTATGGCAGAAGTAAACATTTTTATAAAGCTTCAAAGGATCTTGTGGAACCTAAAAATTAAAAAAAAAATAAGTTAATTTACCACAAAGTATCTTTGTATTACTTGTGTGTCACAGTCTGTCAGAATACATTTTGCATATCTTCATGCAAGTATTCTAATATGTAAAAGCTAGTAATATTTATTTTTTAAAATACTCAACAAGTTGTTGTGATTTTTCATAGATAGGATACCAAAAGCCACTGTTTTCTTATTGTGCATGTTAAAATTAGTTATATAAATCAGTCAATTAATTTTTAAGCTATATGAAGATCCTAAACATCACGCTCCAGTGTTCTTGCTGTGGCTTTTATGTATGCAGATTGTCAGCCATTCTGGAAAGATGACAACACAATAAAAACAGAAACTACATTTTCTGCATTTAATTTTTCACGTAGAATATGCCCTTTATAAGGGCAGATAAAACCCTGAGATTATGGGCATGTTATTATTCTGGCATAAGAATACAAAATCATCAGAGCCACATGTCCAAAAACAACATAGGGAAGATAATAAACTGAACTTGTTAGTGACCTCCTCATTGTCATATTCCTTCATGGGTTGTGGAAAGAATATAATGCAGTCTGTGCAGAGGGACCAAGTGTAACTGGATAGTCTAAGTAGTCAGATAATCTTCAGTCTCTGCTATGGCACATGCAAGTAGCCATGCTAATAAGCCTAGTGTAAAAATAACTGCTTGTGGGTTCTAAATTCTGACTAACATTTAGTGACAGATTCTGTGCTCCTAAGATACCATCAACCCCTGTACAAGGAATCCTCTTCTGATAGGTGCAGAACAGGTGTTGCTACTTAAAGCAGCAACATATGATAGTGAATCATATTTTTCATTGTAATCTGTAGTCAGAAAAGAAAAACAATCACACAAATCTAACCACATCTTCTCACACAGTAGCAACTGATTGTACAACAGAAGCCTGCTCATAAAAGTTCTTGCTTAGGTGCAAGTCATTAGACATCACTTTGACAATGGCAATGTTCTTCCCTTCTGGAAGCACGGCATGATGCCCCTTGACCAGTGGAAGAAACATGAATTATTCTATCTATTAGTACCCTTTTGCTATTACATTTTACTGATACCATCCCATAACATCTACCATTTATAACTTTCAGATTTGTTATTTCAGACACAAGAGTTCCTAAGCTTTCTCAGTAGTAGCAGCCACTTGTCAGGTTCTTATAACTACGACCATGCCCCATGCTTCCTGTATGACTATATAAGCTTATTTATGTACTTGCTACATTTTACTTCTTGAAGAACTCCTCCACCAATGCCACAGCAAAACGTGAAATAAAAAAGCTTTTGATGTTTTCCATTCCCCTTCTCCTTATTTCAATGGACACTATGTCAGGCTGCAAAATAGGGATAATACCTTAAGTAACTCAGCAACTTTAGGGTTAACCTTTGGAATTTTAATATACTGAAGAAATAATGTACAAATTCTTTTCCGCAGCCCTTCTAAGTTGCATTCTTTAACCTTTCTTGACATAAGATCAACTTCCCTGTCAATCAGTTCCACTATTTCTTGTGTTAATTTACATTCATGTTCCTGAAAATAAAAAGAAAAGCAAAGAGAAAGGAAAACAAATTTCACAACAACAAAGAAGAAAACAAACAAACAAACAAATTCAATGCAGATATGAAAGCAAACTGTGGGTTCTCTGCCCATTACCATTCATACCTCTGTATGTTCATGTAAGAACATGTTCACAGAGGAACCCTTCGTGCCTCAGGGAAGCAATCTCCAATCAAATTAATGTGAAGAACTACAAAAGTAAAAAAAAAAAAAAAAGAAAAAAAGCGCCAGAGGAAAAAAAAATCCACCACACGAAAGGCATGGGGGACTTTGAGAGGATGCCTGGAAATCAGTCATTTTAATATTTTAAATGCTTGTCAGGAGATTCTTCAGAGAGAGAGATAAGACATGAATGAGTTCAATTTTTCTCAGGTAGAAAAAAGTGCTAATTTACAGAAATTCACTTGTTCACTACAGCAATACTGACTTGTATTAAGATGGGCAGGAGTTCATAAACCAGCAGTGCTCCCAATGCCATATTGACTTTACATCAAATACTGGTACTGCTAAAGCAAACAGCAAGATGCTTGCTTGTTTTAGTAAGACCAGGAAGCAGCATTCTATTCTAGACTGATGTCAACAGTATCATCCTAAAAGGACCTTAAAACTCATTCTTTTTGTATGTGAATAAATAAATAAATCAAATATGAAAGATTACAAGAAATGCAACCAGTTTCTAATTCATTTGGAACACTGACAGCTGCAGTAGGGCTGGGGAAGGAGGGGTAAAGAAAGGAAGTAAAAAATCAGTATTTGCCACACCTAAAACTGGTAATCCAAACCAACAGAGAGATAAAGTTCTAAACAGACATTTCAAAAAACTTAGAAAAAATAAATGGCAATAGCCACATACATTTCTGCCACGGTTCTCATAAGGTTGCTGTAAGTAACTAACCTAAACTTTGTTTTAAAATTGTATTATGTATTAATATACCAAAAAGTCTAAAACCACAGGGCTAAAATTCTAACAGACTTGAAGAAAAATGCACACATAACAAAGTGAAATATGAATTCTGAGTATGTCTGGAATATAAATTATGCCTCATGCCAGATAGTACACTAGGCTCTCTTGCTGCCAGCTGATCATCATGGCACCCATCTGCCAGAAGCAGCACTGCTTGTGCACCAACATAATTAAGTGACAGTATCCTTGGGAAGCACAGCACAGCTTCAAGCTAAACATAAACAGAAAAATAAAACATACCTTCACTGTACCTCTGAGTGTTAACAGCACATCTGTTCTCTCATCTTTTGGGATGTCCTTCGTGCTAATGCTGCGGTACATTTCAAGTAGTTCTCTGGCACGGAGCGTGTCCTGTGTATCCATTTCAGTGATTTTTCCATCAAATGCTTTCCATCTCTTAGGTTGTGCACACTTCAGAAACAATTAGTAGAACTCTGAGCTATTATAATCTGACCACCAGGTGAACAAGTGCATTATGTTACATCAAGTTTCATCAGAGCAAATAGGGACTTAACATTAATGTTTGATTAGTGCAAAAGACTAATTCTAGTGTTGATATTGATACAGCACCTCTTCCATCAGAGCAAGCATGCAATTGCACGCTTTATTTGAAGTTGCAGGCCATGAAAATTTTGACTTACAGTATGTTAGAAGTAAATAATATTCTTCTACAGGAATATGGTCTACCTCTTTAAAATGAATTTCCTGACAGTAGCGTTAGAATACATTTGCTCTATATTTCACCTGGCAGTTATAAATCCCTCCAAACTACCAGTAAAAATCAATGGGTCGGTTGACTGTGTAAAGATTGTCAATTTAAGACCTTAGAGTCCACTGCAGTACAAAATCTCTCCAGAGGACTGTTCTGTTTATGCTATTGCAGAGACAGATAGAAGACATGGATTTTGTTAAAGCTAAGACAAGGTATGAGTTGACAGCCTATCAGACACTTCATCTAGCTTCTTGTTTCCAAATGTAACCACATGCCATATACCTTTATGCTTCAATTATTCTTTGCACATCTTCAACTTTTAGAGACAGTGAGAAGTTACATAATGTCAGCTGCCCCAATTTGTCTGAAAAGTCCAACCATTCTCTTTCCAGAAGACTGGGTTTGGTTGCAAATCACACTGTTACATAAGGAAATAGGTATCCAATTCCAACAGAAAAAGTGTTTTCAAAATCCTCTCCTCATTACCTAATTCCACTTCTTTTCCTTAATTGGAACAGGTATTTGAAATCTCATTCTATGTATTAATTATTCTCTTTCACTATATTTGGAACTTGAGTGTTCACAAACACTCATGAACTTCACCTTGCAGTCTCACTGCGAGTTAACAACAGCAACACTTCATGCAGCATTCACATGATTAGTAGTTTTCTGGATGTGACCCCAGCATTGATGTAATCATTATTTTGATCACAGAGGCCTGCTATGCTGCTAAATCATAAAAACACCATAAATATTAGATAGTTAGAACAGATATGATTAGTCATCCCCACAATTAAAGCAGACTTTTCTTCATTTTTAAAGAAATGAACTATAAAGTTAGGTAAGCAAATGAAAGATAAAATAATTGAAAAAAGGATTTAACACTGAATAACTGACAATTAATTACATTATCAGTGGGGGTAGAAGTCTAATTAAAGGGGGTATTGTTATTCAAAGGTCACAATATAGAGCCAAAACTCACTAAGAAGTGCAATTGCAAAACCAGACAGTAAAAACAAAGAAACAAAGCAACTCTTAATTCCTTAATGAAATCTTTGAATTTCTGCAAAACTAGAAAGATGTGATTTTCTCTCTGTCATAAGTACGGAGCATTCTACTGTAACTTCATTACTTTGTTTCACTGTCTTTGTGCAGTACTAGAAATTCTTCAAAAAGAAAACCAAAACACCCCACACACAACCAAGCAAACAAGAAAACTCCAACCAGCTTAGGTCTATCAGGCTGTCACTCCTTCGTATGCTATACTGGGGAAAAAACATTGCTTTCCACGTAGAAGTTAATTCGATACCTACATTTGAACTTCTTCAATGAAATCACTTACAGTAAGAAAGAAAGGTCATTTCCTTATGTTAGAGAGAATCAATGGGCACAGCTTACCCCAGAAAATAGTTACTAAAACTAGATTCTTCTGATAAATTTGCAAACCTGAATATATGTAACCAGTCTTGTCTCCCACTCTGCAAATGATCTTTAACACAGACCAACTATATTATGATAACTAATTCTTCGAAGATATATCTGTAACTTCTGTAATTTTTCTTACTACCTCATTATAGTTGAGTATTATATAAAATAAAACATATTTTAAAAAATTGCAGCTCCTTACTTAAAAAAAAAAACAACACAGCAGTCTCATCAACACAAGGATTTCCTGTGTTTCAGAAAGAATCCCAAGCTCTCTGATTTCAGGACTATTTTTCTGTACTAAGACTGATGTGAGAAAAACTAAAGCTCTGAGATCTTCTGCCAGCTTTTTCTTGTCTTTTAGCCTGCTGGCAGTGCTGTGAAATTTGCAATAATTCTGTTATCCATATTACTTTAGAAAGCAAGGCTACTATAACTGTACTCTGCTGCCAATGCATGAAAGCAGAAAAAGCGCCTGAGGAGAGAAACACACCACCACAGACACAGAGAGAAAAAGGTAAGTAAAATAAAAAAAATCCACAGAATGTGTGGAGAAACAGCACAAAGCATGAAGGGTATGAACCAAGTGACAGTTAATAATTACACAAATTCCTTTAAGGAAATATGATTGCTGTACAAAAGCCTAATCAAATACTTCCTCTTCAAAGTAGAAATGCTGAAGAAGAACGAGCTCAGCATAAAAGAGAAGCCCCTAGAATGTAGTGCGCACACACAACCAGCAGCAACCTTTGTAAAAGCACACATGCCTGCAGAGGTACATGTTTAAAGGAGCAAAGAAGGGAACAAAGGTTTCCATGGAGAAGCAAGTTTCATATCACACTGGCTATTGCAGCTTGCAGTCTTCAGATGTGAAAGGTGTTATTTCAGCTTTAACTGCCAAGTATCCAGATTAACATTATCAGCAAAAAATCCAAGAAATAATTGAATAATCTGCAATCTAGCACTCCAACAACAAACTTCATACTGCAATTTCAATTGTACTTTCACAGACATAGAAAACCAGCCACTTAATTTTGAGATTTCCAAAATTATTTTTTTTTAAAGCAGAAATTACTACTTTTCTACTTCTGAGTTAGACTGCTATCTAGCAGTTTAGAACAACGTTGTCATCCTATAGCGGACATGATAAAAAAACATGAAAAGTTGAAGCAGTTCAGAAGCTCATTAGATTTTCAAAATAAAAAAAATACAGTCTCTTTAATGAAAAACATAATTTTAAAAGTTAAAATATGAATAAATAAATTAGTAGTGCTTCAGAAATATGTCCATTGTTTGGAAAGAGAGAGCATCTCTAGTCTCTGATGTGTCTCCTGAATCTCCAAACATCAACTGTCACTAAGAATTCTGGTACTGAAAAACATTTTGATTCTGATTTTAGATGTGAAAAAACTGTACAACTTGTCAGAATATATGCTAGAAGTAAACTGTATGTGGTAGGACATTGGAAAGCAGTCCTTAAGGAAAAAATAATGACAGAGAGTCAGTTAAGAGAGAAATGTATTTGCTTTGACTGTTTCAGGCTTCTTTTTCTTTGAAGAAAACAGAACATATTGTAAGTAATACAAGCAAGCATTTAACATAGAAATGATTCAAGGCTTTGATATCATTCCTAACTACTTTGTTTTCTGAGCTTTTCTGCATTCTTGAAAGCAGTAATACAAAATACAATCACACCACAGCAATAAACTAGGTAACATCCCACCAACTTTTCAGATAAACAATTTGTTCATAATTAAAAATGTTATAGATTTTATCACATCAGTTTTTACAATACGGTTACCCTGCACTTGTAATAAAAAGAATGAAAAAAAGTCTCTTTTGGATAAAAGTACTACTTTCACTTTTGATCACTAAATAGTCAAGCTAAAAAAAAAAAAATTATTTTCATAATCACGTCACAATACTGCGAAAACAGAGAGAATTTATTTTTTTTTCTGAGGGGATGGATTGCTGAACATCTACCTAAAAAGGACTGGGGTTTTTGTATTTTACATTAAGGTGCCATTGAATGTAATGCCATACTAAATCACTTTGTGACTGAAGCAATTCTCATATTTGTTTTAGAGAGTAAAGCCTGAAGAACACCTGCCTGAAATATCATCCCCAAGATTATATAAGAATGAAATCTCAAGTTCTAATGGAACTGAAACTAGTGAATTAATAACTGAGTTCAATATAAGACTTAGTCAAAGTTCTTCTTTGTACATGAAAACAGAAAAAATGTTTTCTTTAAAGGCAGACATGATGACCAGAGGCCTGTGTTCAACTGGGAAATTATGACAAATTTACTTCCTGAAAAACAGCATTTCCAAGGGAAGAAGAAAAAAAAAATCTATTAATCCATTCTGCAGGGTTAAAGTTCAATTTTACAAGTACTTACTTAAACATTTGCATTTAATTTTAAATTAAATAGCAAACTTTTCATTATAGAGAACAATGAACAGAACGCATCAGCGAGAAAAACACTTAGTCATTACCTTTCATTAGCAAAAGTGAGTATTTTTGAAAGAGAAGCTAACAGGTTTCCTTCAGCACGGTAATGCACACAATACAAAATGTAGAATGGTATGCAAGATCCTGACAGTTTTTAACCTCAAATGAACCATTCTGAACTGTTAGACTTTGAGCCTTTAATGCTGCTAGCAACACCAACAGAATCATGTTCTTTATGCAGAATAGTTACATAATATAAAATCCATCCATTCAGGGCTATAGTTTTATATTGATTATTTACATTTTTTATGGTTAACAATTTCAATGATGCACTGTTAATCCCTCAATCAGTCAGAGAGCTACAAAATTCTCAGCCTGGAAAAAGAAATTTACTGAACTGTATTGACATGAATAACTACATAATTTGGATATTTGTAACATTAGCATTCACATGATTAATCATCAAAAACTACAAAATTTACTTTTCATGCTTTGCAGGTGTATTTTCTGTTCTTGTACTTTTGCATTCTTTATGTTCAGCCTAAAATTATCAGCCTAATGACTGACCTTATCCAGAAGGTGCAGTACTGCTTTGTGTTGATTCTCCTCACTGGCATTTAGTTTGTGTCTCTCAAAGCAAGCAATGAGCTGTGTCTCTTGTTCCAGAAGTGCACAAAGCGCTGCCTTTCTTTCAGCTCCAGTAAGAGTTCTGTTAATCCGCTCGGTCTCCTCCTGCATCCATACTGCAGATACAAATATTCTGGGTATTTGTTACAAGATACTTTCCAGTGAAACTTCTGCTTTCATATTTAAGAAATAACATAATTGATTTTTTTTAATATTCACAAAAAGCCAGTTTCTATGCTAGGGAATTGATTCTCATGCATATTTTCAATACATGTAAAATGGCCCAGAAATGAATGTAAAAGATACAGATGTTCTGTGAGAGTATGTGTTTGTACATCAATTCCAGACAGCCAATTCGTACTCCAACCCCAAGGATGGGTAGAGAAAAAGGAGCTCTATGTGTGAAAAAGAATTTAGCTCCTGTGGAAATGTGTGATGAAATGATTGCTTCAGATTTTGCATCTAAAAATAACTGTTTAAGATCAGACAGCTCCAAAAGGTATGAGCAATATGAACTTTTTAAACAATTTCTCATCAAAGTCACAAGAAAAGGTGCTATGGACATGTCAACAAATTAAAGACTGCATCTTACTGTGGCACCACTAGTACTCAGTGCTGAGAATATTCCTGCTTCTCCCTGCATAAGTGAGTAAAATCTAAAGAAGCTTGAAGTCCTTCAAAACTGAGATAAAACTTGACTGACAGTCACATTTAGCACCCAGGTCTTACACTTGAATACTGCAGTGGTATCACCTTTTGCCATCTGATGGATGCGCAATAATTATTAGACAGTCATGGCTTTACTCTCCCTTTCCGCTTCTACAACATAACCCTTCAACTGTGGCAAGAAGTGGCATGGGAGCCACAGGACGGTCATGACAGCAGCACACAGATCAGTACATGCTGTATAAGAATCTGGCCTTCTGACTCATGCTGCTGATACACAGACTACACGGCCTTAGAGAAATCTATTAGTAAAACCAAACTGTGCTTACTGAACAGGGTCTATCTTTGCATATGTTGTAACAACTCTTGGCTTCTCTGAAGAGCCTGATCCAGTTCAAATATCTCTGGAGTTCTATAAGGAATTTTCTAAAATCTAAAACATCAACATTTCTGAATAATACCTCAGAGTGTCACTAACATCCCAGAACAGTTATGCAAAAGCAAAATCCAGTGTAAAATGAAACAAACCAACATGTGGTGCACTGAAGAAGCCTACAACATCCTGGATCAGGTAAGATTAGAGGCAGGATGAGGGAAAGGAGGAAGGTTTATTTTCTGCTTGTGGCTTTCTTATCCAGAATACCTTACGTTTTACAACTTTAAATATTTCAAATAATTTCCTTTAGGCTCTCCAAGTTGTGATATTAATATGACAGCTGTCTGACAAGTTCTGAGAATGTAAAGATATATTTTAAAACGAAGCCAGTTCAGTAAGCAAAAGCATTATACAGAATAAGTTTACGTGAAGCTTTACATGCCTGAGGGGGGCAGCAACCTCTAAGATAGAGGTAATAAATACAATAAGCAATTTTATACTTTCAGAAATTAAGAAGCTCTCCTTTATCATCGATTATCAGCTCCTGATTACATACATACATGCAACCAAGTAAAAATATTCCTCTTAGATTATGTGTTCTGTAGATAGAGATTTTACTCATTACATTTTACTTATTATTCCAGTTTTTATAAAACACAGTTCATACTTTTAAAATAATGAATGCCTATATGCAGACAAACTGAATATATAGATACATCTCATTTGCACCATACAGTCATCAGGCAAGTTTCTGTACCACCAGGAATTGCTTGTACAGGCTGACCCTGTAATAGTACACCTGTCGTGATCAGTGGCAATAACCTTCACAGATCCCTGGAGGACAATAGTCTCATTCTATTACCGTCACAATGATCTAGCTTGTGTAGACTGTTGGCATGGTAAGAATGTGAAAGTAGTTTCAAATGCAGGTAGGAAAAAAATCCCAACTTCCTAGAACCACTAAGCTTTATTAAAATGAAGAGCATGACTGCAAATGTCCATGTAGAGAAGCAACTAATCAACACCAGTAAACAAAACCAAAACAGTAAGATTGATACAATTATTTTTAACAAAATGTTAAAAAGAAATTTCAAATACTGTAGTTTGCTCTGTTCTGTTTTGAAGTGGGACATGTTTTTGTCAGGTTGCCTAGATATGAAATTCCTGAATATGCGTTGGTGAAAGTTTTGTTATTTGTGAATCCAAAGGCATTAAATTAAGCAAGAGACATTTACATAACCATAAGTTTCAAATCTAAAAATTCTTTGAGTATTAACACTCTTCCGTAACTTTAAGTCAGCTTTGCTGGTTTTATTGCAAATAAGACACTTCACAATTTAAATAAAAAAAAAAAAAAAAAAAGTGGATCAAAAATCTGATAGCACATTAGCTATGAAGCAGCTTTTCAACGAAAATATTACAGGAAATTAGATGTCAAATATTAAGACTTGTAATAAGTGGTATGGAAAAGACTATTATTTGAGTAACCTGGCTTTTGATTACCTAGTCAGTCGCACTTTTAAAAAGGCATGATTCTTGTGAAGTGAAAAGCTAACCATCTACAAAGAAAAACGAGGGAGGGGAGGAACAACCCCAAAGAAGACACAAGTCTCATGAACATACCATTCCCACAATTCTAAAGTTCAAGACAAGCAGTAATTTTTACATATGTCACAACAGTGATATTTATAAGTCACTTATTCATTCAGACAAAGCAATTTGTTCAATGCCACACGAACTATGACAGCATAAAAAGATTAGTGTACAACTTGGGAACTCTTGGATCATGATCTTAAGCTCTATGAATAACACATGCCATCAAATTTATGCTCAGTTTAACGCTGAAGAAATAGCTGAGATGGTTTAAGGTAGGGCAGGTGGCTTTGCAATGAAGTAGGTAATGCATTAGGTCAGTTCTGCTACAGGGAACACAGCAATCGAACTGCCAAAAAGCTAGACCATAAGCAAGCATTGTAGCCTAGATAACATCAGAGTCGTTACAAGTCACAGTGCAAGACTCTCGCTTTATAAGAGACATTTGTAAAAAAAAAAAAAGAAGTTTTTCCATTTCACTATAGACTGGTACAAATCTACTGCTTTAGATTGTTTTTATTTTTCCAAAAGGACATACTCTAGGTTTTTTTGTTCCATTGTACAACACTAGTTTCCTGCAAGGCTTTATATCAATTATCTGCAGCATTTGCATTACTTTTTTTCTGGAAAAGTTTAGAGGTACTTGCCTGTATTAGACCAGGAAAAATAAGACTTTCAGGATGTCCTGTAGGATTCCTAAGAGATTTTTAAAATTTTGACAACACAGTTTTGTGAAACATGGAATGAATTAGAGAGGAGAAAAAGCATCAGTAGAAGATGACTGGGACAAAAGGAATAACTTCCAACATATGTTGCAAAATTCTGTGCAAAAATTTAATCCATTATAAAGAAAGTTTAAATCAAATGATGAATTACAGATCTTAATACTAATTTCTTTAGGGAACTGTTTTCAGCATCTTAAATGTAGATTAAAAGACCAATCAAGTCTGATTTAAAAAAACAACTTCTGTTCCTCCAGCTGACCTTACCATTAGACATGAACAAAAAAAAAGTTAATACAACTGCCAAAACCTACTATTCTACAAACTGATAATTTCCTAATAAGTTGTACTGGTTTGGGCTGGAATAGAATTAATTTTCTTCACAGTAGCTTGTAAGGTGCTATGCTCTGGATGTTAATAACACAAGGATGTTTAGTTATTGCTCAACAGTCCTTACACAGCATCAAGGCCTTTTTTATGCTTCTAGTAATATATGAAAATAAAACAGTTATTTTAAAATTAAAGAAATTTCACTGTAAGTGGAAAAAATCATAGAAATATCTATAGAAACATGTAAAACCCCATAAATTTGCTTTAAACAAACTGTACAATTTTGCTGATTTAATGGTGTCTCTTTAAGAAAACTTACATTCCAAGTCATGGTACAGTAGCTCAAAGTCTTCTTTTGTTCTGGGGTTCAGTTTTCGTTCATACTCTCTTCTCAATTTTTCTTCTTTCTCCTGTATTTTCTGTGATTCTTCCTGTGCCTCCCATGCCAGCCTTAACTTCTTCTGTTCCCTCAGATTTTGTACTACATTTATTGCATGCCAACGACGGAAATATTTCTGCAATACTATTACCTATGTGTGATACAATATCAAAGAATCATGAATTTAGAACAAAATAAATAGATGTGATACAACACCAAAGAACTGTGAATTAAAACAAAATAGCATACTATTTTGTTCTTAACTGTTCTTTTTTTTTGTAGATGCCTAACGATATTTTCTAAGATTTGTCTTGTATTGAAAGTAATATAAATGTTACTAAATAAGTCATGTACTACTAGTTTAACCACCAGCATGCTTACTCACATTGCCAAAGTCTAACCAGTGAGTACAGTTGAGAACCCAGGTTCCTAAAATCATGTAAAAATATAAACTACTTTTAAATATCCGTTTTTCTTTTCCAAATCTCCCCTTAGAAAATGTCTTTTGTCATGTATTGCTTTTATTTTTACTCTTCCTCATTTTATGTAAATTGATATTAAGATGACGATTTTAGATTCCTAGATACAAAAATCTACACACAAACAAAATCAACTGCATTTTATTTGTAAACAAATAATAAAAGTGAAATTACTAATGCTGTTACGACAGAACTTAAGAATGGTTTCTACCTTCCAAAGCTGTAGGTGTTGAAGACTAGGGAAATGTCTACAGCATGTCAAGGGAGGGTAATGCACGAGCCTCACCCTCTGCCAGCTGAACTAGCATTTGCGCTACAGTTAGTTGAGTCATATCAATACCACGAGCTACCAGCGTGAAAGCTAGCAGGCACAAAATTATACTAATGCAGTTACACTGTCTCCAGTGATATCTAACCTAACACTTCTCCTGAATATGACTTCAGATTTCAATATGGACCTCACTACAATGTGCAAATCCATCAACTTGAACCAACACCAGGTTGATGTCTCTCTACTGTGCATTATAAATTACATTCCAGATTTCAGTAAGTGGCACTAAAGATTATACTAAGACATGCTGGCAGCCCTGAGGAAATGGTTACCTATTTGGGTTCTACTTCTACAAGATGCTTATTGCCATCAGCTGATGCTGACTGATTCAAGAAGTTTTTACAGAAAACTTCTACCCAGAATATTTCAAAGATCTTGGCAACCATGTTCAATACAATTATCAATACAAGTATCCTACTTAGACACTTGGAGAATCAACTGTTTGACAGTTGATTCACAACAGAGAACACAAAACCCAAAAGCTGGATGTGGATCTCATAAATCCTAAGCCAATACTCCATCCATTTCAGGCCATACATTAAGCAAGTACCTTAGATTCTTCCAAAGAGATCATGAGAATGCTGTAGGGATAAGCCTGTTTAATCCCTAATACTCTACATGGAAACTTCACTGTCAGTGTAAAACAGAAAACAATAAATTCAGAATTCTTAATATTTAAGAAGTCACAAGGTGTCAAATGTCACTAAAACCACAGAGCAAACACAGAAGGCTTCCCCTATATCTGAAATATTTCAGAACATTAAGATGAGACATTTTACAGTTCACAATCTTTGAGCACTCTGAATACTCTTCAAATATTCGGATAACCTTTGTAATACATTGCTTTACAGATAGTTTCAAACAGATAAAGACTTACTGCTTCAAGTCTACGCTTATGATACTCTTCCGCTGTAAAATACTTTCCAGGACTTATTAGTTTATCAGTCATGTTTGACACATAAAGGCCAATTTTAGTCATCTGTGTTGATGTCGTATTTCTTGTTTGTTGTAGCTTATTTTTTTCCCAAACTGTCTGGGGGAAAAAAATGCATGTCAGATTACAAGAAAATTACACAGATTTTTTGCCTCATTACAAAAAGTGGCAAAATTAGCTTTTTGTAATAGGAATCACAACACTAATATTTATCCACTAAATACTTCCATTTGCATGCTTATTTCTGATCTACTTCCTCTTTCCTATCAGAAATAGTGTCAACATTCTATTCCATTTGGTAAAACCAGCTTTCTAAAAAGACAACACAAAACCATTACCTGTGTTTCCCTACAAAATGACTCAGTTCCTTTGTTAGGTCGTTTTTTGCGTCTTGTTTGTGATCCTGCATTATGAAATTCCACTCCTGTTCTCACGTTCCTAAATCCACCCAGAAAAGGTTTATTATAGGTAGATCTTTCAATTTTTACAACTACTTCTTGGAATGAATCAGAATCTGTTAAAATGGAAGTTCCAAAATAGAAATACTGTTTCTTTTAGTAATACATTGAGATTAGAGCAGAATTTATATACCGATACACCTGAAAAAACAGCATTTACCTGTTTGTACTCTGACACTTATGACATCAGGCATGTGGTAATCCTGTTGAATGACTTGCCCAGGAAAATGTTCCTGATTCTCAGATTGCATACTTTTCTCAAAGTTAGGCCCAGTCCTCCTAAGTGTTTCATTATCCTCAACCATGCTTTCTAAAAATAAAAACAAAATTAATTCCTGACCAGCTTCTCAAAGCAAACAAGTAAAATCACTCCTAGTTTAGCCCAGGATGATTTTATTGAAATACCACAACAGAGAATAATCATAGGTTTTTGAGCTGGAAAGGCAGTCTACTTGAAAGCTGAAGCAGTATTATCATACAATTTTAAAAGAGATATATAATGTAATACTATCACTACATAAAGTCATTCCTAGCCAACTATTCAGAATGAGAGCATCATCTGAATGGAGCCCAGACAAGAGCAAGACAATCAACAGGTCCATACTCCACAAGATTATTCACTGTGCTCACCTGCTGAACAGGATGTGCTGCCTTCTGCTTTGAAGAACTAAGAAAATGGGGGGCTGAATTGGGAAGAGGAAGTGACAAAAGACACCTAGAACACAGAGAAACAGGTACAGGAAATGATAGAGCATTTTAGGGGACTGCAGAAGAAAGGCATGGATAACAGAAGGCGGCAGGTAAGTTACAGAGGAATCTGAGAGGTAAAATAGTAGTGATTACCATGATCTAGTTTAAACTCTTTAAATGCATGTACAATACACACACACACGTTTCTGGAAATAAGGATCATTCTGTAAAATGACATCTGTAAATTTCTACTGTAGTTTGAGATAAAGAATACATTCCTTACCTTTGGAGTATGCTTTATATGAGAATTTAAAAAGTCACTTCAGGGCCAAAACCCAGGAAATATGAACAAAAAGAGGGGGGAGGGAGGTGTTACAAGAAGCCATAATCAAGTTGAAGAAAAAATAGCTCTTTAAAGCTCTTAATGTCCAACATTTTAATAACTTCTTTACCTGTTACTGTCCCACCTGCTGTATTCTCTGGTAGCGCTGAGTTTTGAGAATCTTGTGCTTCCCTCCACACTTCTTCAGGTTGTTCCCCCTGCGCTAAACTTGACTGCTCCTGAGGAGACATCTGATCGCAGCCCTCCTCTGACTGTACAATGCCTGAAGATTCTGGAAGCAGAGGCTTCTCTGCTGCATCCTCATTCTCAGCCTCTCCGACTGCTTTTCCCTGTGAGGATGCAGGTGGTTGCTCTGCAGCTGACCCTTCCAGTGGACCTTCAAAGCAACTATCACTTGTATCTTCCATTTCCTAAAGCATTCGTTGCACGGTTTTAACCTTTCTGCAAGAATCATCACGGGATCTATTAAAAATTGCATACGAGCCCATTTCTACTACCAGATTTACGGGTAACTTAATATCCTGAAAAGCTTTCCCTGTATCTATTCCCAAAGAGCCTATTGAGAATAGCATTAGGCCTTTGCTTCCACCAAACAAAAAACCCTTCTGGCAGGTGTTTATCAAACGTAATACTCCGAGGCAGGTAGTCAACACAGTTCTTTGTGTTTCTCTCTCACTCTCTACCTATAGAACAGGACTGTCCAGGGGGGTATTACGCAGAGACAGCACACCTCTAAGGTTTTCCCAGCTGCCAGCGAAATGACACAGGCTGGAAGAATCCTAAGCCAAAAAAAAAAAAAAAAAAAAAAGCCGAACGGCACCAACGGGGCCGCAGCCCCCGGCAGGGGCTGTCGGGTGATGCCCAACCAACCGGCCGGGCGGCCGGGCGGCCCTTGTCCGGGGCACTCGGGGCCGGGGCTGCGGCCGCCGCTCGGCTCACGGGTGGGACCCCCACACCCCCTCCCGGCCCCGCTCCCCGCACGGCCCCCGGCCCTGCAGCACCTCCCGCGGCTCCGCAGCACCTCCCGCCCCGGCGGCGCCCCGGGCGGGCGCGGCTCCCGCGGCGGCGGCGCGGTATCCACAGCAACGCGGGCACGGGAGCCTGCGCGCAGCGGGGCGGGCACGGCTCAGCGCCCGGGGACCAGGGTGCCGGAAAGAGAAGGGAGGGGGAGCGGAGCGGTGCCCGGCAGCAACCCGTGCTGGCGGCCGGGAGCGGCTCCAGTGCCCACACACCCACACAGGGGCCGTGGCTGCGCTGACCCACGGCAGGGTGGTGATGCGCTGTTACCAGCCTATAGCAGCATTAATGTTTGGAAAGACGCTTTTTCTTTTCAGTTCATACTGCAGATAGTAGCAGAAGTACTGTCCCCCAGAACTGCTTCCTGGATATCATGAAAGGTTCTATTTGAATGTTGCCAGCCCTTCCACTGCACCATCACTTCCCAGGTGTGTGGCAGCACCTACCTGTGAGATGGGTTCAGCCTAAGAGTCGTGTTCTGTCCTGGAAGGTCTGTGGTGTGAGGACTAAGGCTGTTAACTAGAAATTAATGACACTTAAACCAGAATCAAAACCATGTAAAACTGAATTTCCTGGCATTTGAGGTGCCATTTCTGACATAACTCTTGCAAATGTTTCAGCACGCTACAGGAAAACTGAGGGGACACAGTCACTTCACACAACAGTTTCAGAGGTGAAATATACAGTTCTGTGTTGCAATTCTGGGAGAATCCTGAAAAAAGTATTTCAGCAGGCATTGAGGTTATATCCATACTCTATAACCGTATACCATGATCACTGTTACCTTGTTTCACATTATTAGGCACCTGAACATGGGCCTGCTTTCCATCAAAAGGACTACTGAGATCCCATTACTACTGCCTAATTGTCTTTTTTCTAAAAGTTGAACTTGAACTCGGGCTAGAATAGGATCAGCATTAATCCTATAGAAACATACTGTCATTTCTGTCACTTTTTCACTATTAAATAGTCAACTGGGTTAAACACTCAACCTCATTTTCAAGTTGCAATGATTTTTCATTTTTTTTCTAATGAAGTATCATGTAAGCTGTAAATAATAAAATAAATTTTTTTAAAAGCAGCTTTCACTCATCTTCCTTTGAACATTGTCAGGACTTATGCCAAAGATTAACATGGTGTAATGTTCAGAACACGGCCACTCAGGATAGGTTAAGTAGCACAGATGGCAAGTTAGAAATGACAGAAACCTCAGTACTGCTGCTACCTGGCAATGGGAAAGTTGTTTTTCTGGTTTAACAGGCTCTGTCTCTATTAGGTCCCATCCTTGGTATAAGGTGATTTTTCACTCACATGACGACTTCAATCAGATTATCTCAAAGTGTTTTAAAGATCTAAAGTTTGTTAACTCTAAAGCTTGTAGTGATTTACCTTACCACATTACAACAGATAATGATAAAATCTTTTGCATCATCATGTATTTCCAACAGTTAAAGGAGAAAAATCAAGCAAAATCATTAATCAGTCTTCAAATTATGCCTTGCTAGCATATTCATTTTGGAATAAATCAGGGTCTGTATTGAGGACATATACGTGCACTTGTGAAAAGGAGAAGATGAGAGAACACTTTTAGCAGTAAAACTGTTTTAAAAGACCAGATATTGACTTTCAGCAGCAATGGGCCAAGAAAAAAACTTCCTCTCCCTGAAGCAAAATTCATGAGCTTACAGGAGAGCTGTTTTAAGTTACATGACAAATATGTCTTTAGAAGTGGAGAAAAAAACTGAGCAAGAAAAAAGTTCAGCAAATGTCTGAATTATGAGAGTAAAAAAAATTTTAATATATTATGTATATATTTATTTGTATTTATATATTTATATAAATATAATATATAAATATAAATAAATACATATAAAATATTATAATTCTAATATGCCACCATATTCAGGCAACTTTCCTTCCCACCTCTATCATTTCATGACAGTGACATTCATACTAGGCTTTGGGGGGTTTTTTGTTTTATTCCTCTTGGGTCAGCTCAATACTTATTACCTAAACCCATTTAATTTTCATTACTCATGTGACACTGCTCACCCTCATTCAAGTCTGTAATCCTTTAATATTTCTCATGTGAAAATTGTGTTTGTTAACCTTAGCAAAGTCTTCTTCTGGAATGCCATCTAGTGGTTTTATCTAGGAAAAAAAACCAGCTTCCACCTCTGTCAAGACTGAAAAAGCCTTAATTTTCTGAAGGAAACAAAGTATTTTCCACTTTTTCAATTTTAAAAATCTAAAAATGTCTGTAATTATAGTAATAATAGTTGGTGGGAAAAAACAATAATAAAGAATGTGGTGAAAGTAGTTGCTGCAGTCAATACACTGTTTTTCTCTTCTACTGACCTACTCCCCCAATACCAATTGCGTGAAATCTTACATAAATATGTAATTAACCGTTTATAATAATGATGTCACAGGTAAAATTATAGGCCTAATGACTATGAAAAAACTGCTATGAACAAGTGCCTTGTGTAATGTAAGTATTGCATATATAAATATTTAATAAACTGCAGATTTTTATCATATAGCTATATTCTTACCTTTAAACTTGCATGAACTTTACTAATGGTCCTGAAAAAAAACATACGTAAAGGAAAACCTGCACAGTACCCTTAGATCTAGTTTGCATATTTTTATTGAGGCTTATAAGCTTAAATCTCTAAAAAAAAGTTTTCAGAACAATCATAAAATATCCGACGTTGAAAGGGACCCACAAGGATCACTGAAGTTCAACTCCAGGCAATCTCAAAGAACACACAGAAGTGGGGAAGCACAAACCCTGAATTTTGATATAAACTGTATCAATCACTTTGCTTTAGTTACAGATTGGTGGTAGTGCATGTTTTATTAAAGGACAGGGCTTCAGGGAGAACTCAATATTCTGAAACTCAGTCTGACGGTTTCGCTTACCAATTATGGAAAAGAGGAGCTCAACAGCAGGGCAAAGAAATTATAAAGAAAAATTTGTCCAGAAGACGATAGAACCATAGAATCACAGAATGACAACACCACAGACTATGCTAAATGGGAAGGGACCCAGAAGGATCATTGAGTCCAGTTCCAGGCCCTGCACAGGACTATCCCCAAGGTGCACACCAGGTGCCCGAGAGTATTGTCCAAACACTTCTTGAACTCTGTCAGGCTTGGTGCTGTGACCACTTCCCTAGGGAGCTGTTCCAGCACCCAACCACCCTCTGGGTGAAGAACCTCTTTCTAATATGCAACCTAAAACCTCTCCTGACACAACTTCAGGCCATTGCTTCGGGTCCCGTCACTGGTCACCACAAAGAGATCAGTG
>JAWWES010000041.1:20783993-20815059 GCA_035583135.1 Lophotriccus pileatus | reverse complement strand
CATGCACTACCACCAATCTGTAACTAAAGCAAAGTGATTGATACAGTTTATATCAAAATTCAGGGTTTGTGCTTCCCGACTTCTGTGTACTCTTTGGGATTGTATCAGAAAGACCTGGGGTTTCTTTCCAAGGTACAGAGACTGTCTTATCAAAATGATGGTGTTTGAAAGTTTCTGCATTTTTTTTTATTAGATCACCCCTGCATTTCCCCCTTCTCTCTGATGGTCCAACCAGATGATCTCTCTTCTGATTACACAGCACAAATTTTTCTCTGTCAGGCAATATTTTAGCTCAGTTACCATAGTTCAAACAGTAGTTCTCATTGTCTGTTTAAACAGACCAAGCATGTGGGTGTCCTTGCCACATCCTGATACAAAGACTATAAAACGGTAGGCCTTGTTGATGAAAATGTTCATGAAATCATTCCTGAAGTGATACTATAAGAAGTTCCTGGAATTGCCAAATCCTTTTTCAATACATAATTTATTTTAAAACATAACGAAGCCAAGACCTAAGAAGTATTATCAGTCTACATTCAATGGTCTTGAAATGGTCTTGAAAAGAAACCAAAAAAAAAACCCAAACCACCCACATAGCATTTCACAGTTTATTTATTATCTGTTTAATATACAGTATGTAGGCACCCTAAGAAGGCCTTGTTATTGCTGTGGCTCTTTGTCCCTTGTTTGTCTCACCAATGAATTTATCTCACAGTGAGTCCTTACAAATTGCCATATGATTTGGTATCTAGACAAAAGTCTTGTTTATTTTGCATGGATAATAAACTTTTTTTTAAGTAGATAAGAGTATATTTCTGTTCATGTCATCTCGTAACCAACATTAAAGCAAGATCTCAGCACTGTTTCTGCTTCTGTTGTACGGTGTTCTTCTAGGGGCGTGCCACACTTACTTAGGTCACACTGGCAAAAGAAGTTGCAATGAATATTATTTATCTGTTTTTTTTTTATCTCATGTTCAAAGATTAAAATGCATGTAGTGCCTTAGTTAAGCTTACAGTTTTGCGGTCCTAGAAGTGCAAGCGAACCAAGGGTCATGGAAGAGTTCATAGTATACAATTTCATTTCATTAGAACAATTAAAGATATGTTGGACGATTTTTTTCCCAGTTTGTTATGTATCCTTATTGTCTGTTCATTTTGGTAAAGATGGTAACTAATTGGTTAAAACCAAAACAAACCAGAGGTTTTGAATCCGTAATTTGTTTCCAGCTTCTTCCTCATGCCAGGCCTGGGATTTAACTTGCTGGGTACTGCTGTTCTTGACATTACTCTGTGGTTATTCCATTTTTGCATCACTGCTGTCTGTGGTGCCATGCCTTCTTCTTCTCCAATTTCAAGTTATTAAAGCTAGTTAAATAAGTACTGTAATGGTCTGTCATTGTATCTATAAAGCTTTGCATCGTGTCAGCCTCAGAGAGAGAGATTACTGCTTGATGATATTTTATGGTGGAATCTGCAATAGCTAAAGGCTAAACCTCCTCAGATTTGTTGTGATTTATGTAAATATGCTGCCAGATTTTGTTAACATAGCCCTTGAGAATAATTGGCAAATAATTTATTTTCTTAATGGGAATTGTTTAACCAATGGGGGCACAGATAATCTTCTTATACCTCCCAGACCTCGTGTTACATTTGATGAGATTTTAGAGAAGTCATGTGTAATACTTTCCTGTGGGTCCAGTCAGCTTATGTTACAGTTGTACAAGGTCAGACCTTAATTTATCTAGCAACTGTGTATTTAATTTTAGAAGTATCACAGGACACCTCAGCTTGCAGGGCACCATTCCTGGCCGTTCAAAATGCAAGTCCAGAGTAACAGTGGCAAGATAATGGTTTCAAAAGGTGAGAATATGGTATGCTCGCCAATTAGACTAACAGAGAAAATAGTTTATAATGGTAATATATACTGAGTCCAAATTTAGATTGCTGTTAATTATTTTATTGCTATGAATAACCTCTTTGCATGCCTAAGGGCCTTCTATTTATAGAGTGAAGCTAAGATTGTCTAGTTTATTTTAAGGATAAGAAATTAGAATAACATTAACTCTCACATAACTTCACGTGTTTAAAAGCAATGAACACTTGATACACTTCTTTCCAAGGAAGGATGCAACTTCTATGATCAGCAAGTAGTTAATATTTTTTCCAATGAAAAAACAGTAATTTCGAGAGCAACATCAAGAAGCAACATCTAGTTTTTCAGGCATGAATGTAAAAAAAATGAGAAAAATATTAGGCTACTCAAAATGTTGTTTAAGGAAAATATTTTTGGTAATACAAAAAGCAAAACTCATTTAGAGTAAGCTTTTGCAGTTGTTTCCAGCAATCTAGTGTGTGGGTCTAGCAATTGATAAACAGCCAAGGGTAAATGGAAGAAAATTTTGCCACTCAGCTATTTAGCCTTTTCACTGCCATGTAATGTAGCAGGGATGTCTGTGCTGCTCTCAGTGTACCAGCCATGCTGTTATGTTCCCCTGTGATCCATGTAGAACATCTACACTTCAGTCAGACCTTGTCACCTCAGCACAGTGTATTATCAGCAGTGATATAGCAAATCAGGCTCTCAAAGCGCGTATAGACCCCAGGCCGTGTGTCCAGCACTTGTGCTGTGCTGAGCTGTTTGACTTATACTCACTCTACCCTGTCACAGTCCCTTGCTACCTTACTGACTTGCTTATTTTATAGTATGTTAAATTTTGTGGGATAATTTGAAAACAGTACACACAACTATTCTGAAATAATGCTCATCTGAGACCTTACTGGTTAAGTCTGTGTTCAAGAAGATCTTTGTGTTACCTGTGACATAATCAGTCAGGAGAGTATAGCAAAGGAGGTGATAGCTGCCATATAGGTATGGAAATTATATGACCAGAGAAGAGTTTCTATGGTGGCCTCTAAACTGATTTATTCTTCTTATCTTTTGGAGAGAAAGGAGTGGTAGAAAGGCAATACATTTTTCTGAAAAGAAATGGATTTTCTTACTAGACAACTAAAATGCTCAGTGCTCTTAACTGTTCTTGGAATCACTGATGTTTGTGGGTATTGATCATCTCACAGGACTAAACCATATGTGAACAGCTTTATAAAGATACTGTAATATACTAAAACAGACTTATTTTCAGAGAATTTGCAATGTGAAGCTCTGATCTAAGGCCTGTGTAAGTCTTCAGGAGCCTTTTTGCTTCAGGCTCTAGGGTGAATATAATATGATAAGCTGCCGTATAATAATTGTCAGTCTCAGTTCTCCTAAGGACAGCAACTTCAGTAAGGCTTGCAGGGCATGAAGGTCCATCCATGTGAATCCAATAGGGTGGTCATGACTCATTAAAAAGATTCTTCAAAAATTTTATCAATGGCATGAAGTCTTCAAATGTAGCTCTTTCCAAATGAAAGGTGTGAAGAAGGGGAAGGTAACTTCTGTTTGCTGCAAAGCTGTTTTGGAGGAAATGAGATTATGAATGTTACAAATTTTTCCTTAATAAATGATCTTATTAATAATGTTATCTTATTAATAAATTAACTATTCAATTTCATTAGAAGCACCTTTTAGCTGCCAGTGAAACATTAATGAATTCTAAAATGTACTTTCCTTTTAGCTGATGGCAGGCTGAGGTTGTAGGTAGGTTTATTGAGATATATTTCTAAAACTACTAGTCTACAAGAGATTTTATCTTTGCTGTCTAAAGGGTTTGTGAGTCTTCAGAACAGTGTGTATTTGTGAGTTAAATGATGGAACCTTTAAGGTACCATCACAATTAGAAAAGTGCTTATGAAAATGAGAGGATAAATACATAAAAAAAAACTTGACTCAGAATTCTCCTGTCAACAGAGCGCATAGCCCACAAGAGACGAGGGAGAGCGATATATGTGTCCGCATTGTGATGGCCAGTTCATCAGCCTAACTTACGTATTAAATCTTTTTTTGGACTGTTATGCTGCAGCCTTGATTAGAGACATAATAGGAAGGAAAAGAGAACCTTTTAGAAAAGCATTGTCTCTTATGAACAACATCAATCTCTGTTCTTCTAAGCCCCAAATGAAAATGTTTCTGTGAATATCATTTTATTCATGGACTCCTTTTTTTTTTGTGTTCAGAGATGGCACTCGAGACCAAAGTTGTATATTTTTTTCTTCAGAGAAAATGGGATTGAAGTGTACCTTATTTCTACTTTCCTTCAGATTTCCTTCCTTGCAGTTAAAAATCAGACCATGGTTCCAGTACATATTGAAAGAGGCGGGAAACTGTATTATGTGGGAATTGGAATCCAAGAGTTTCTGAGTCAATCTGACTGTAAGCCCTTACTAATTTAATTTTGGTTTGCAAGCATTATGATAATATACTAAGTAGTAAAGTATTTGTGGATGGGATTATAACGTTGGCTGTGGTACTTTGATTGACTTGCTGCTTACAAGAGCAATGTAGAAATTGATCTAAAAAGAAAGCTGATTAATACTTACCTTGAGAATAATTTCCAGAAAATGTCCTCCAAATAACTTTTCCAATGTTTCTCCTTTATTTGCAAAATGACAAGAATGCACTATGATGATTGTTTTGTGAGAAACATACAACAGGTGCTTAGTATAATTGTTCAATATTTGTGCAACACTCTGATGATGAGAAGTGTTCAGTGTGGTAGATACAGCAGATGACTGCACAAACTATGGGAGTAGTAGTTTAAAATAAAATAAAAAAAAATTCAACATCTGCTGTCCTCAACTGATTAAAGGACAAATGTGTTAAGCCACCAAGATTGAATCAAACAGAGAAACTGTCAAAACCCGAAGCTCACTTGGAAAAACCTAGGTAGGTACAGCTACACATACATTAAGGCTTTTTTCCTTAAGTGTGTTTTACCATAGATAAAGACTACATTTTACACTTCAAAAACCTAGAAGGTTTTGTAAAGAGCAACATTCCTGAGCTTCCAGTTCGAGTTAGAATTTGCTAGCAAGATGGTCAGTTGATGTGATATCACTAGTAAAAAGCACAGTGAACATAAGCCATAGTTAAAGTTGGTGATATGAGCAGACTGAATTTAAGTTGATGACTATAGTTAAAAGGTTTGACTGTTACTAATCCACTGAGCGTTTCAATGATTCTCACACATTGGAAATAATAGCTGGCATGGCTTGACCATCACCTGGGCTTGTGTACCCAGTACCTGTGAATGTCCATTAAACTGCATGACTGCAGAAGCAGTGCAGAGACTGCAAAATTCTTTGTATTTTTTGATAGGCCGTGGCAGGAAAAAATTGCCCTGGCAGGAAAAAAGATAAAGCTATATTTGTGAGGTTTTGTGGTTTGGGTTTTTTTTTAACATATTAGGATTCGTTAAAAGTGATAATTAATTACATACGATGAGACCATTTTAGTGTACCACCTAGTGAGAAAAATAGGAAAAATGTGACACTCATGAAGCAAGGTAAACACCCTGAAATAAAATAGTCCTTTTGCAAATATGAGCTTTCAGTATATTATTTTTTTTTTGCATTTTGTTTATTTGTTGGATTTTTTAAGGTTAAGTGTTTCGGCTTCAAGAACTTGTGAACCTGACATGTGCTTTGGAAGAAACTGATCAAAGAGGATGATTTCCACTGCACAAGGCTGCAGCTTGGCCAATTCCGCAAATACTTGCAATCATTTTAGATGGCAAGTAAGGTCTTTACCTCCTTACCACAAGGTAAGGAGAGTAGCAAAGAAACATACAGCAATAAACACAACAACAGGCTAGAACTGTTTACTAAAAAAAGTATGATCAAGTCCTCCAAGGAGCATCTTGCTTCTGTTGTTTTGTTGTGTTGTTTTGTTATGTTGTTTGTTGTTACATTGTTCAAGCAAACTTTCTGGTTTTGGAAAAGTTACATCAATTTAAACCAGCAAGTAACTTGGACCATTTTTAATGTTTTTTCTCAAAAACCAACAGAAAACACAAAAATATTCAGTGTGTTTGGCAATACTAGCTAGGTTAACATAATTACAGGTACTTTTCATAGACTTAGTGTTTAAGGATTTCTGATATATATATATGGCTGTGTTAACAGCCTTGTTCTTTAATTTTGTCTTATTTTTTTTCAGTTTCTTATTTCTTATGAAACAATGTTGGAATACAAAACATGCAATGGGGAAACAGCATTAACCTTGGCAGCAAAAGCTGGCTTTGTGGAAAATGTGTGAATGTTACTGGAAAACAGTGTTTATCCCAATACCACAAATTACAAAGGAGAAACTCCACTTCTAATTGGTAATTGCCTCCTCTCTTTGGGTTTAAGCAATGTGAATGGCAGTGCTTTCTCTCTGTTAGGTACTCACCCCAGTACTCCCCTTGGCTTGCATGGTTTAGATGCTGGTCATCTTTTTAGATGAAACTGAATGCCCAGCACCTGGTGAAATGTACCCGGTGTTCAGTTCAGCACTCATCATACTTTAGGTGATCACCAAGCTGATCTTAAACATGCTTCTGTTTTAGGTGATTGCTGACCTGCTTCTAAGAATATGGCACCTATTTGTTCTTCAAGGTACTTTCTTTGTATCTTCAGATGCTATAAGACATTTACCAACCTGGTCCTATTTAACCATCTCAAGGTACACGAACAGTACAAGAATAAGCCATTGTTTTAACTGGAATATACTTTTTTCTGCAGATCTGGTGGTCAGGGGAGATTTTTAGTTTCATCAGATGATTTGTTCAGGAGTAGGCAGGGATTTTTGAAAACCTCTCATCTCATTTCCCTCACCTCTTGTGCTGAAAAAAAGCTTCAAGTGCATTTCTAAGTAATACCACAATCTAAACAAAGATGATTCCTTTGGAAGATTTTATGCTATTGGTAGACTTAAATGAGCTTTACTATTCATGAATAATTTAGCTATATTAACTTCCAATTTCTGTTAAGTGTCAAAGCATCTTCATGCTTCTGAAGAGAATCAATCTGTGAAATTAATATGAGAAAATACAATTAATATATTCAGTTATCTGAATTTTTATTAACTTGCATCAGCTACTATTACCATATTACCATTTTGAGGCCCTGAGACATCTGTAAGGGGTTCTTCTGCAATACCCTGCTTTACATTGCTTCAGTTCTTCTTGATGATTGTAGGTCTGTGAAACTTCAGCTATTTTCAGCCGTTGATTTTAATGAATCCTGCGAAGAGTTAACCAGTGCTGATGAAAAAGGTCTTTCCTATTATAATGACAATTTAGTTTCCTAAATAATAATGTTCTATACAAAATATAATATTCCTAAATAATATTTCTATATATAATATTTCTCTATATATAATATTTCTTTATACAAACTCCTGAAAGTGAAGACTCTCAGCTATGTACTGTTTCTGTGGTGCTTTTTATTTTGTATGTTTTTCTGTCACTTAGCACTGATAGTTGGATGTAGATATTGTTGTGCATCATACATTTCAATCTTAGTTTCAGTGAAATAGAACATCAGGTGCTTAACACCACTTCATAGATGATGCTTATGATTTATTTACTCCTTTTAATTTTAAAACTGATTAGAGGACTGTAGTAGAAAGGTAAATGCTGAAGAACTATCTATCTAGTGGGATGATCTGGGCTTTCAGGTACATTTGGTAATACTGTACTTCAAAGCACTTGTGGATGATTATGAAGACTGTTGACTTTTAGAAACCTTCTTATATAATGAGACATTCACAAAAGTTAAATTTTCTAACCCTATGATGCTGATCTCCCTTAGCTGCCCCACCAGTCAGTGGAGATATCATCTATTCCAAAGGGTAGTTTAAAAGTAAAATTAGATTCTTACTTAGCCTCACTCTTTTATATGCAAATAATATGCAGGTGTACTTATCCATTAAAACCATGGAACCTCAAAACCATGGAACATGGCCTTTAAGTATGACAGATATCAACTGTACTTTAGTTGACAACAACCACTGTGTAGACACTAGGATTAGAGCTACCAGGTGAAAAAGAAAGAGGTGGCATTTTCCAGGGACACTGTAATGTTTGCAACAACTTTAGAAGTAAGGATCATATTTTAATATTGTGTTATTTTAATTGTTGTTTTCCTTGTGATACACCTGCTTCTGTTTTCTCAGAGTCGAAGTGTTGCTGCTTTTGCTTTCCATGCCCCAAACTGACAGTTTTGAACTAGTGTTGGTGTACCTTGATTTCCCAAGCAGCTGATATTACTATTTATTTACGAAATATTGGATTCCCAGATTTCTAGGACTGGGAAATCTTTTTAAATTCCTTATATTGGAACGCATGGAAAAGCTTTTCTAAACTTATTAGATGTCTTTGACTTTCAAGACAATACTTGAAAATGTAATTATATTTTTAGCTACAACACAGAGCTCTTTTGAAATGGTATCTGCTCTGATTAAATTCAACTGTACTATCTACCAGCTGTGCATGAAACGTTGGTCAGCAATGCATGAAGATGCAAAACAGATGCAAAGACATTGTTAATCTTCTGAAGAATAGTGGAAGTGTGAACATTAAGGGTGAATATTGAGTAACGCCATTAGGTGTTGCTGATGAATACAGTCACTGTGATGTGCTGGAGCATCTTAATCATAAAGGTATGTAGTCAGGAAAGGAGGAATACACCTCTGCACTGGCATACATCTTGTCTGGCTGCTCAGGTGTTTCAGCATGATCATGGAAAAGGAAGGAAAGAGGAGTGATAAATGAGAAGATTTGGTTTCTTAGAAGGAAAGGAAGCATAGATGAGCATTTCTGCTTGACTGGAGTGATGATTACAAGTTTCCAAAGTGCATGTGAGAAGAGTGGCTCAGTCAAGGAGAGACTTACTGCTATATATGCCCTTCTTGCCCTTCTATATTTCTCTTTACTCCCTTCTCTCCCTCCTTCCCTTCCTTCTTCCCTCCTTCTATCTGTCCCTGCCTTCTATCTTTCCTTCCATGTACAGAATTATGTTGGTATTAATTAATGAAATGAATTAATTTTTTGAAATATGCCAGGTTGAAAGTCTTCGGTTATAACACTTAGGGTAAAAGCAGACCACAGTCAGGTGAGCACTTGAGCTTGTACCTGTACACCTCTTGTTTTGCCTTTGAGTTTTAAATTTGCCACAAGAAGTATTTCTTGTTTTAGTAAAGTTTTAACTTAAATACATCTGAAAATGAAGAGGAAGTACTCTGGGTTTGCTCTTATGATGATCTCCAAAACACTTTGGATATAGGTTCTGCATCCTCCTTCAGCATGATGTCCAGGTCTTAGCAGATGATCATTCATCAGTAGTGTTTAAAGTAGCTGGAGAGGGTAATCCAGACTGCATAGCCCTTCTTTTGGAACATGGAGGAAGTGGTAATGTGCATAATGAGGCCAGACTGCTTACCATACACAAAGTGGCTTATTAGAGATTTAGGAAGGAAGTTTTAAGAAATCATGAGGCAGGATTCTGGAATTTCTGTTTCTTTCCTAACTAATAGAGTTAGACTAATAGAGTAGATATGTTTCCAGAGAAATATCTCTATTGAACAAAACACTGACAAAAATTGCAGCAGTATTTTCTTTTTTTTTTTTTTTTTTTTTTATTCAGGCCTGTTTGCATGAATTAAGGGTTCACAAAGGTTACAAATTGAAGAAAATGGTTTTTGAAGTAACATTCCTAGGCATCAATTTGTGACTGTTGAAGGTCATTGCTAAAACTTTGTTTAAATTATTATGTGTAATTGTTTTAAAATGTATTATTTTGGCATTCTTCTGCACATATTTTGGAATTATGACTTGATATCTCTTTCAGTTCTGTGAGTTTATTGTTCCTTGATTGAAACATCTGGCAAGAAAAGTGGTTTGTGTTTTTATAGATTGTATGGATTACGTTCCTTCATGCACAAGAATTAAGTTTTTCCTAGAAATGTAGGAAGAATGGACAGAGATACATCAGATTGCCTAAATATCTAACTTCCAGTTAATAATCTTATACTTTATTATAGGAAACTTAAATTGCTTATGTCAGCTCACATTCATGCTGAGTGTTTTAGCAGTCCAAATATGTACTAGCTAAGAACCACATTGTGCCTGTCATCCAGTCCTTAGATTGAGATGATCTTTACCTATTACCACTGGTCATAAATTAGTTAATTGGACTGGAAGATGGCAAATGTGCACCTGGCACAAATTAATCTCATAAAGAATTTAGGGACATGATTTAGTGGTGAACTTGTCAGTGTTATGTTAATGGTGGGACTTGATCTTAGAGGTCTTTTCCAATCTAAATGATTCTGAGTCTATGAATGTCACTTGTATGGGAAGCCTTTCTAGTAAAGCAGGGCCACTGAGTTACTTATCAAACTCCTTATTAAATGGCATAACACTAGTCATTGCACAGCTATAGGACACAAAGTTTTTTAATGAGGAATATTGCTCACACTTCTATCCTTTTTTTTTTGCTCCCTTGATCTCTCAAGTCTATTAATCATTCAAGGATTATCGTAAGGCATGTTTTAGATCCCCTTATGTTCCAAGTGGTACAAGGTGATAATGAGTGTGCAATGACAATGTGTAGCATAATCTCCTTACTTTGAATTTACACAGTAGACAGTCTAGAGTTGCCATTATTAATGGCAATGACTATTTCTACTGAGTGCTTTAATTTTGAATCTTCCACCATTGGTGGCACCAGAGATGGATTTCACCCACCTTAACTTAAAAAATGAGTTGGGGAATGTACTAAATATTCCATTGCAAATATTGATTTTATTTGACGTTTTAAATAATTTTAAATAAAATTTGATTTAACATCAGCTGTTAAAAAACATATTTAGGTTCAAAACTGGTACTCTCTATTTAATTTTTGCTTCAGTATTTTGCATTGGCATGAAGAGAAACTTTTTTTTGTAAGTGTCACAGGAACATCCAAAGAATTTGGTAGTCTTTGCTGCTATTTCAAGTATGGTGCAAGTGTTTTTTTTACGTTCAGGAAGGCTAAGTTAAGTGAACTCTTTGACTGATATCAGTAGCAGAAGTACTTGTTTAGCATACTCATCAGGCCCAAGCATAGTAAGGTCTGGTCCTGCTGCCTTATTGATTCAGCAGAAAGTGCCATGGCTATCCTCAACATGCGACTTTTAAAAGGTGCACCTAGGGAAAGGAGAGTTCATCAGTGTGCATATATCCAAAAAAGAGACAACAATGGTGAGCAGATATCTGACAGAAGTTTGATTAATATGGGCATTATGTGTCACCACAATTCTGAAGTTGAGTGGTATTTTATTCAGAAGTAACAAAATAATAATGCCTCAAGGTAATAGATTTTCATGTTAATTTTATTAGAGCATCGTTTGAGATTGTGAACTGGCTTAAAATCATTGTCAGTGGCATTGATTTTCCCACCATTTTTGTCTCACTTCTTTAAATAATCCTTTCTTTCTGAAACATCTGTGTCGTCTGAAAATATGTAAAATCATGGGGTTAAAGAGACTCCGGAAACTGTCATCCGTGAAGAAATTTCCACTTCCACCAGTTCTCAAGAACTTAATTCTATATAAAAAATATGATCTCTGTAGAAAAGGATGTATTTAGAATAGTTTTTAAAAATAACTGCATACAGTCTGTAATTTGACTAATTTCTTTCTTTTTCTTACAAACTGAAGAACTGTTTGATGTTTCATACACCTTCACAACATTCTGATATTTATTGTTAGTAGTTCTTTTATGGGAACAAATTTCTTTTCAAAATGAGATCGTTAAAACTCCTGTTTTAACACTATATTGTGTTATCCAAATATAGGCTAAATAAGATTATGGATATTGTAATAATTATGTAGAACAGTACATTCTAAATGGGAATTTAGGTAAATAAATGATAAAAGAAGAATTTTCATTATGGACTTCCAAATGAAGATGAGAAATATCATTGCTGCTCTCAGTTAGTGCATTAGTTTATTTGTAACAGAAAATAAATGTCTAATTTAGCTGGGGGGAAAAAAAAATCACTAAATGCACATTTCTGTCATGTAATTGGCCTGAAATATAGCCCATTTTGTACTTCGAAGATCATCGTGCTATAAAAAGTTCTTTAAACACTTAAAAGATATTTTTGCCAAGTGTTGGCTCCTGGGTACAACTTCTGCGTGTGCATGATTCAAGGGACTTTATGTAGGCTCTTTTAAAGAAAGAGTAGATTTTGGTGGGCAATCAAACCAGGAAATCAAGTAGCATATACCTTTGGTTGAGAGATACTGTAACTTTAATAATGGTTCCTTCAGAGTTTTGGCAGATCACTTCTTTATTGACCACACTAAAGCACACTCTCAGCAATGCTGTGGGACACTTCAGTATTCTTCTGCACATCTAGAAAAAAATCTAATAGAATAAATTTAAAGAATATTTAGTTTAAAACTGATTGCAATTACTCCCTTTGTTCTACCATCCCTTCTGTCTTGAGGAAAGAAAAAAGAATCCAAACCCTCTAAACTAAAAAAATATTGCAGTTGGCAGATGTTGAGATTACATAGGGCATAGTCAGTTTAGCTAAACACAGCATCATCAAGTGTTTTGTTTGGAAGATCATCTAGTTCCAATCACCCTACCATGGCCAGGGACACCTTTCACTAGACCAGCTTTCTGAAAGCCCTGTCCAACCTGGCCTTGAACAGTTCCAGGGATGGGGCAGCCAAAATTTCTCTGGGCAACCTGTTACTTAAGAGATATGCTGGTTATCACACACATACACACATTCATACAACCCAAAGGTCAGCTTCAGTATGCTTCTGCCCTGCTCCCTACACTGGCTCTCCCTGTTCTTCAGAACTTCTCCTTATTTGCTGGATGTCACATAAAACATTAACTTCTGAGTCAGAAATGTAAATTCCACTTCCAAAGGCAGCTATATCAGTCCTTTGTGTATCTGTCCCTCCTTACAACATATTTACTGAAGCAAGTGGGAGGAGTGAAAATTACTGGTCTGGGACATATAGGAAGTTGAACAGAAATCTTAATTCCTCCTCATACTCTCAGAAGGACTACTATTCAGCTGGCTTTCCAAGACATATCCTCTGGTTTTTTGCCAGAAATTTTGACCAGGATGAGAAAGAATAACTTGGTCACTTGTGAAAAATTTCCAGGTATCTGGCATCTGGGCCCAGCCCCTGACAGGAGGATGCCCCAGCTGACTGGTGACTGCAGGCATGGCCTGAGCACAGAGAGCCCAGCTGACTCCAAGGATCCACTGACCAATATATCATGAACATACCAGGCTAAATGTGTGTGTGCTTCATAACCTATAAACTGACATTTCTGTGTGGCAATTTCTAAACAGAAATATGGGCTTAATGATGATTGTGGTAATTTTGATGAATACAGTGACCACAGTGCAAGAATCCGGGTAATCGCCTATTTGATACAGTATACTGCAACCAGCAAAGGAAACATGATCAATAGGGCTTTAGACAGGAGATTTTAAACCCTTTCTGTGGCTACAGCCAAATTCCACTAGTCATTTTAGTCCACAGGCAAAGGTTTATATTTAGGACTTTCTACATGCCTTAGGACTAGTTACATAGCCTACAGCATCGAAGCATTCAGATCTAGGACTGAACAGTACCTTAAGTATTTAAAATACCATGAACTAGTCTTCTGAATATCATTAGATAAGGTTAAAAGACATGGTATTGTTGTGTTTATCTTTTTATCAATACCTCTGGGTCCTTTTTGTTGTTTGGTAGCCTGTTACAGAAGGTGGCCTAATCCTGGTTTAAAGCTTTTCTGTCATTCACCCCTGAAGTTGTTAATTTATTGAAGACTTCCCCCAGCCCTCGCTCCTCTCACCCCAGATGCTAAAGGAAGTACAGCATTATGAAAAAGTGTCTTTCATGTTTTCAAGGCATCTGTGAATGGAGTAGGAGAAGCAACACTTTATTTTAAGTGGAATATGAGGTGAGAAAGTCATGGAAAGAAAGCTGTTTTCCCCAGGTCATGTTTATGGTACAGCCAGCAACTGAACACATGTCTTTTGACTCCCCTATTTTGCAGCCAGACCACTGAATACTACTTTGATATACTTGAGTTTGTGGTGGTAGGAGCAAGAAATGTAGCTGGACCAGAACTGGTGATTGTGCAAAAAGAGGCAAAGGCATCAGCCCCAGCTGGAAGAATAAATTGGTAGGAAAAAAACTACTTTTTATTTTCCCTGCTTAGACTGTGATTGAACTCTTGCAACACTGGAATTTAATTTTCTCTGCTATTTGGGTGTGTCTCACAGGGTGTTCCACAGCAACCCAATTCCATCGCATGCCCCCCCCCCGTGATGTTGTCTAGAAGTAATTAAATGCTCTGGCACTGGTTCAGGCGTGCTCAGGGGCAGGGACTCCTATCGATTTGAGGACAATGTTTGAAATCAGAGGTATCATTTGGTTCTGTTTCTCATAAAATCTGACACAAGCAGCTGCAGCAGATGGATGAGCTGTCCAAGGAGCCAGACATTCAACAGTGGTTACATCAGCCTTTGCAGCACCCACGGGATGGACTTTGTAGCTGTGTGTGTTTTCGTAGCTCAGTGAAGGAAGGACCAAACCATAGCCGTGAGTCCTGTATACGACCAGCTATTCACTGTAGGGACCATAATGTCTTGTGGGTTATCCATAAAACTCCATGCACTGGCTACCATCAAATTTTGGCAGCTGGCATGGCAGAGCCTGTTCTGGGTACCAAGGTGGTGGAGGTCGTGGTGAAGGGGTGGGCAGCAATTTTACTGTTTCACTGCAGCAGTCTGTGTTCTGGCACAGGCTCTTAGTGCCTGAGCTGTACTTTCTCAGACTATTGCCATTAGTGCAAAAGTCACACATGTAAGAACAGAGTCACGAAGTCACGAGCTCTTTTGTGTCTGCCGTGGGGTGGGCAAAGGGATTTTTTCTGATCCTTACTTGGGGCAGAAAAAAAGTCTTCTAAAATATCCAGCTGTCTGGCTATGGTTTGCAAGGAGAAACGTGACATAAATTCATAATCATTTATCTCTGTAGAACAGGTCTTATCTCTTAGTTTTCTTTCACTCCCAGGGGCTGGAGCACAAGTCTTATGACGAGCAGCTGAGCGAGCTGGGGTTGTTTAGCCTGGACAGAAGGAGGTTCAGGGAGGCCTTAGTGCTCTCTACAGCTGCCTAAAAGGAAGTTTAGCAAACTGGGCGTCGGCCTCTTCTCCCAGGTAACAAGTGGCAGGGCAAGAGGAAATGATCTGAAGTTGTGCTGGCGAAGGTTTAGATTGGATATGATGAAAACCATTTTCATGGAAAGCATTGTATAGCATTGGGACAGGCTGCCTAGGGAAGTGGTGAAGTTACCATCCCTGGAAGTGATCATAAAACACGTGGATATGGCACATGAGGACATGGTTTAATGGTGAACATAATAGTGGTGTTGGGTTAATGGTTGGACTTGATCTTAAAGGTCTTTTCCAACCTTAACAAGTCTATGATTCTGTGATTTAATATGCACCTAATCAACAGCTTCTTGCTCTCACCACTGTGTCTTCTGTGTAACCAGCTTTGCATGCCTGGTGTATTCTGCCACTGCTGTGATCTGCCTCCTAAATCAGTCCTTTTAAAGCCTTCCCCCTCCTTTTTTATTTCATGTGAGCCTTAGGACTGATAGACCTCTGCTCAGGAAAATTGTATCAAGAAAAGTAATTTCAAACAAAGTGATTTTCAACCTTAATGGTCCTATTATGCTTTCCCCCACACCCCCCGACCTTTCTACTGGAAGTTGTTTGTTTAGGCTGTAGTAATTAAAAATGGCACCTTGCCACTCAAGGTGTCTGTCCTTCAGCATCCACTTCTGTACCCTACAGATAAAGATCTTTGCTAAAAAATACACCATCTGTTTCTAAATTCATGGAGCAACTTCAAAGAAATCCAACCCTCCTCTTTACCAGGATAAATGCTGCATCTGAAAGAAGTGCATGGGAAAATGCACCAAATTGCTGTATAAATATTTAAAGATATATATTGCAATGGGAATCATTTTCTATCCCTTAAGTGTCACTCACACCACCAAAAGAGGTGCTTGGATCAGGAGAAATATTCCTCAAGGCACTTGTGTTTTGTGGTTCTGAAAAGCTATAAAAATATATTAATGAATGTTTAGTAGTCGTAAGACTGATATAACAGAGTAGCTCTGGTGACATGTACAGAGTAGAAATCTCTGCATTTGATTGGGCAAACCCATTGCCTTTTGCCCACATATTCTGTGTATGGTAGATATAGTGCCCAGAACTCCCACATCATTAATATGGACTAATAAAAAAAAAAAACACAACATAATTAAAGATAGTAGAGAATTTACCTAGTTAGCACTGCTGCTTGTATTTAATTCCCTATGAAGTACATCTCTTGTTTATATCACTGGCATCTCCTTTTAAAAGAAAATCTTCATAAACACATACACAAGGAAATGCTAAATATTGGATTAAGTACCTGTCTTGATCTCTGTGTATAAACAAACAGAGCCATTTTTTTAATCTGAGTGACAAAAGGTTTGGCTAAGCTACATGGGAGAACTGTCAGACTAGGGCATTAACAAAGGCCAAAATCCATGTGCTTTTTATAATCACTTATAGTTTAATAATTTCCTGACCTCCACATGCAAATTACAGTGTATTTGCAAATACACAAATAATATAGTGGTTACATTGGCAGTAAGTCAATAAAATAAGTTTATTATGCTTTTTTTTTGAAAGAATAGGCTAACTGCAGATGCCAAAAGAGCATCCCATTGCAATTGCACTTCCAAAGCTCACATTTTTTGTGCACAGAGCAGTTTCTCTATTACTTTCTTTGCAATACAGTGGCCTTTACTTCCTGTCTGAAGCCTTTGAGCAATATCACGATGTAATTCCAAACAGCTGCTGTGGTCACCCTATGTCTGTACATCAGTAGCGAGTGAAATGATTTCTATATATAGTTTGTAAATCTGTTGGCAACGATTGTGAAGCACACTGAGATTCTTCCTGAGGAATAAGAGCAGCTATATGAAAGCAAGAGCATTAAGACCATTATTGCATACAAAGCAGTTTATCTTTTGGTGTGGCAGAAATGAGAAATGGCCCGTCTGCAGAGATGTGGAGAAGCACTTGCTTTGGGCAAAACCCTGGCAGGAACACTTTGTGCTGTCAAAGATAAGCAGGTTCATCTCACGCTGTTATTACAGAACATGACATTGTACTGACACAAGATGATTAAAAATATTGGCTGTGTAGGAAGGAAAGAAAACTGGGAATGGGAATGACATCTATTCAATAAGATTTATTTGTCCCCCTTGCCTTCCAAATTTAAATGTGATTCAGGTACACAGAAGGAGCAATAAATCCTGAGTCTGCTGCACCTTTGGCACCCAGCTGCTTGACTCTTTGTATAATAAAATAAACCTTCAGGATTCGTGCACAAAGGCTGTCTCTGCAATGTGAGCAGTGAGTTTTCATTCTTTTAATTAAACGTTGAGGAATTTTTTAGTCCAGGAATGTTCTTACTTTCACCCAGAGTAATTTTCCCCTCCAGTGCTTTCCTGCAGGCAGGTCGACCTCTTGACTCCCCTTCCAAGATGCACCCTTACTCTCTTCTCAGCAGCAGCAGTAACAGAGCCCATTCACTTCTTCACTTTCTATAACTTTTCTGTCTTGATAAGTAAGGCAATCAAAGCACCCCTGTCAGCGAAATACATCAGGTTAGTGGTTGCCCCATGGCTTGTTGGTATATAGTGTATATTTATGCCCCCAGCAACTGTTGAGAAAGCTGTTTTCAAAACTAATCTGAGCAATAACGCAGCCCACATGCACATGTTTTTGAGTGAAAGCTGATCACTGTTTGTGATGGTCTGAGTTGTTAAACTGCAATCTAGACCTGGAATCTGCCCTCCCAGTAGCCTGGGGTGTGTTGTAGGGGATCTGTGAGAAAAATTCATTTTTGAACTAGGATGCTGAATTTGATTTCCAAGCAAGGACTGGTTTTGAAGCAGGGTCATCTTTACACTTACCCTACTTTTTGTTTCCCCAGCAGGGATGAAGAGAAAGATCTTTTTCTTCTGTGTGACTCCATGTTTACGGCATCACCAGGAGAGATGGACTGGACAACAGAATCCTCTGGCATGGAGAAAAGCAGCTGAAAAATTGTTCCTTCAAATGCTTTCAGTGCATGCTTCATCCCATTTGCTCTGCTGATACCACTGTTAAATGGAGGTGATGACACATCCTTTTCAGGCACAGTACTGTGCGCACCATTTTGACAAGTTATGTGAGTCTCCCAGGGGAAAGAGAAGCAGCTTGTCCCATCAGTCTGCCTTGCAGTCCTGTGTACTTGCCAGGCTGCCTGACCCTGTGTCTCTCCAGGATGGTTTGAATGATGCATTCAACCTGGGCCTATACAAGCAGCATACAAAAATTGAGACACAGAGAGAGAGAGAGATAGAGATAGATAGATAGATAGATAGATAGATAGACAGACAGACAGATAGATAGATAGATAGATAGATAGATATTGCTATAGGTGGGGGGGAAGGCAGGCAGTGAGGAACACAGGGGCAGGACAGAGGGAACGTGCAAGGAGGGGAAAGAAGGACAGGTCAGCAAACAGGCTATGGAAGTGGGTGAGAACAGTGAGGGGCTATTCAGGGAGGCCAGGCAAGGGGGGCCTGCAGGGCCAGGTACAGAGAAGGCAGTGTAGCAGCACAAAGCACAAGAGGGGGAGGTGGGAGAGCTTGGGAGCTGGTGCCTCAGGGTCTGCGTGAGTGGACAGAAGGAGTGAAGGAGCTGTTAGGTGCAATGAGGGGTGCAAAAGTTGTGGGGAGAGGTGGGAGCAAGCAGCATTGCAGAAGGACAGCAGGAGAGATGGGGAAAGCCCAGCTGTGCTGTGGGGCATTGTTTTTATTGTGCTCTATGGCAATTGGACCTGTTCCTGCAGCGTGGGACTGAGCTCAGTATGAGCCAATGCATCTGTCTGACAGGCTGTCCTCAGGAGCCATGACTGAAATAGCCACTGTCCCATGCCTGAGGACAAGGTTGTGCAGCCCTCTTTTTGCTTGCCTGTAGTTTTCCCTGCACTCATCCAAGTGGAAATAAACATTAAACTATGGGCTTTGTACTGCAGGGGAGCAAGCACCACCTGCTACGGGTTGCTCATGTCCTTTCAGCAATTGTGACAGTGTGCCCCAAGTGTGGAAATGTGAGAAGCAGAACAAAGTCCTCTAGGCTGCTGCTTGAAATAGTTAATTGCTTGGAAAGGCAAAAGGGACACTTAGAAGGGTTTCCTCTTTTAAAACCAAGAAAATAGGCCACCCAAGTTAGGGAAGATTGAAAGTCTTGTCTGCAATCTAGCTGCTGCTGAGTAGGCTCTATCCCACTCAAAGCCAGGAACCTGGATGCCAAGATATACAGTGACAGAGTGAATCCTGCTCCTATGAAATGGGCACTTCCAGTTCTCATTTTCCCTCATTAGCTCAGGTCCTACAGGGAACAAACCTTTTAATAATTCCACTGATTGAGTGATGACTTTTCACAGCCTATTGGTGAAATAGTTTATTTCCTGCATACAGGATTTCAGCAGGGCGTTAGGGAAGAGAGGTTGGATCTTCTGTTAGAAGGTAGTAGAGCATGTCATCAAGTCATTGAATCATAGAATAATTTAGGTTGGAAAAGACCTCTTAGATCATCAAGTCCAAATGTTAACCTAACACTGCCAAGATCACATCTAAACCGTGTCCCTAAGTCCCATATCTACATGTCTTTTAAATATGTCCAGAGATGCTGACTCAACCACTTCCCTGGGCTGCCTGTTTCAATACTTGACAACCCCTTCCATAAAGAAAGGTTTCCTAATATCCAATTGGAGGATTCATCCTAAACAGTGATCAATGAAGTCAGTGTAAAGCTGCCCTCCTGTACTACATATGGTTCATGCTCTGCTCTCCTGCTTTTTGTGATGGAAGGAAGTCCACTGTGCCACCTCAGTAGCACAAGGTCTCTTCCTAAGCTGTTTATAATGGTGTTCTCGAGAACACAGCCTGGGACATATAAAAGGATGCTCAGACTGCTAGTTTTTTGCTTTTTTTTTACAGAGAACATTATAGAAATCTGAACATGTATAATACCTGAGAAAGGGGACTGTGGAATGGGAACAAAATGTTTCAGGCAAGAATGCTAATAACAGGAAAACACAATCGCTCCTGTCTTCGCTGCAAGAGTTCCTTTTGGAAGTTGGAACCTGTGATCTGAATTGTTGCTGTGGTGGGAAGCTTCAGCTGTGGCTAATGGGCCGTAGGAACTGAGCCCTGAGCAGTTGATGTGCTTACATAATGCCAAATACTGCCAGAAAGAGAATCCTAAACTCCAAATTAGTGAATACTTTCAATCTTAAGGTGTCTGTACCTCTATTCTTCTTCCTCACAAAGGTAGTAACACCTTCATGTCCCCTGAAATGGCCATTAGATAGTTAAAGATAGTCTTATTATGCTGAAGAACAGGGACAAAACAAAATGCTGAAAGGCTGTTAAATGTGTATGATCTCTCCCATGCACTGAAAGAGACTAAAGGTTCTGGGTGCTCATGGGTCTAGGATCAAAGTATATGATTACAGAACTATGGAATTAAGGACTGTGTTTCAGTGCTCATCAGCAGGAAAGAGCATATACTATTCTTGCATTTTCTGATCTGTGAGTACTTAGCTTAATCTTAGCGTCTTTTTTGTGTGTGTAATTGGCCATGTGTTACAGCCTTATTACTTTTATAAAAATTGTCCTAGAGAGGGATTATGGGTCTTCACCCTTGGCCAATCCCTTGTAAAGAATGAGTACTAAATTACCATGAGTGACGTATAAGATTAAGAAAGGACACAAACCACTCATAACCTCACCTAACTGTGCCGGTTTCCCCCCTACTTCAGGGGAGACATGTAAGAAAATACCTCATCCATGTTTAGTAACACCTTCAAATTATATCATGGCTAAAATGGACATCACCGACATTTTATGTGTAGAAAAACAGCACCACCAGTGTTGTATTCTTGCCTCAGCAAGGAGTAGCATTGAAAGTAATATTCGTGCTGTTAAATCTTCCCTTGGAGTATTATTTTAGAAGTGAGTAATGCATGTTGCTTTTTCAAGTTCCTTTGAGTTTGGAAAATTTGGTTTATGCACAGAAAACTTCACACAGACAATTCAGGTGTCTGTACGTTTGTGTACTTTCTATTATAGATGCTTAGCCATTAAAATTCAGAGACTTACAAACTTTGTTGTATCTGATAAAACAAAAAAAGCAGAAAGCTCAGAATTTGTTGTGAAACAGTGTATTTGAATAAATTTAATTTTTAACATAATCTTTTTTCTTTTAATATTGTACGTGTCAGTGTTGTACATATCAACATTGAACTAATAAAATATAGCGTATTTCTAAAAGCATTGTGTCTTATACTGTCAAGGTAATGCTCTTAGCTCAGTAAGCCAAGCTTCTTCCTTCTTTTTATTTAATCCAAAGATTTGGTCAATATAAATGACCTGCAAATATTTATTTTAATTTAAGATGTACAGAATTCCTCAGTCTGCTTTATTAATGTATTTTGTGTGTTGGAGAAGACTAAGCTTATGAGCTTTCATCCCAATTCTTGAGGAAGATAACTGCATGATGTTCATATAGACAAATGATCAAAGGAAAAATACAATTTCTTTATCAAATCTTTATGAAAACCAAGCTCAGTCTCCTTTCTCCATTGTCAGTAAATCAGTACACACAATAATAAAGCTAAGTGAGCGGTTTGACTAAACACCATACGTCAGTTCAGGCGTCCAATCCATACTAACCAAAAAAAGATTATGTTGGACAAGAACAGTACTTAAATTATTGTCACATTTCCATTAAATATTAGTTTGACTGTCTAAAATGCACTGTGTGTAATCATTTAAGAAGGTTAATATATGTTGTTATAGATGTGTTCCTACTTCTCTGTACCAAAACCAACCTTCTCTCTGTCCTTCTCTCTTCTCTCTCTCTCTCTCTCTCTCACAACACAGGTTTGCAGATATTGCTGGCCTTCACATTTCAGAAAACTTTTCTAGTTCACCATCATTCACTGATAATAGAGAGAAATAAGAAACAGTGCAGAGTGTAACCTTTTTTTCTGTAGTTTCTTGCACAGGAACATACCTGTCTATAAAACGAATATAATAATGTATCATCTCATAACAAAAATGATAATGTGATAGGTGTGTAGAATAAAGAAATGAAGGGCACTCTCCAGCTGGACACTAGTCAGTGACAGCGAGCAATAGCCATTAATAGAATAACCACTAGAGGCCTTCAGTTGCTTGGGCTGTCAGAAATGATGAAGGCAGAGCCTTGCTGCGCACCCAGAGCTTGTTCCCCCTAAAATTTTGGGGGACTCTGCTCACTCCTCCCAGCAGAGTGCAATTCTCTGCATGAAAAATAAAATCTCATGGGAGCTCCAAATGGACAAGCCAAGCTGATTCTCCCCCTGATCATCCTAGAAAAAATAAGGGAATTAATAAATAATCCAGTGATTTGTTACAGGCACAATGTGACATTATGGGAACAGTGCTGCCCACAGGTGTTGGCAGGCTGACCTCCTCCTGTCAGCTGCCTTTCTACGGATCCCAACCGCCTGCAAACACCTTGGCGGGTTAACAGCATGGTTCCACTAGAAAACCGTGAAAGCAAGAGGAAGTCCGCTGAACAATGGCGAGAGTGTTTTATTTCCAGCCCCTGTGACAGCTCAGGATTAAAATGGATTTTCATTGTTCTTTCCCTCCTGCAATTTGGACACAACATTGGTGTAAGTGCGCCCAGGGTTTTATTTACTGCTGCCCCCCCGTCTGCGAGGTTGGTATTCTCCCACTGGCTGCCTGCTCTAAATATGGCCATGGCCAGTGTGTCAATAATCCCCCTCTTTAAGGGACCCGCAAACACTAGTGTTGGGACATTCTTGCTGTTCAGATGTCTAGCTGACGTCTGATGCTTAAAACAGAGCATGCTTTCATCCCTTCGTGCATTGTCGTAAGCCCCTGATGATTACTCTTAAAAGGGTGCCTCTGCTATGCAGGGAAACAGTTGCTGACCACACGAGACACAGCTTGCTCACTTGCTTCAGCCTTCTTGAATGCCTGGTCACTTCAGCTTTGTACCAGCCTGACCAAGCAGGACCATGTCTACCTTTGGCTACAGAAGAGAGCTCAGTAAATATGAAGACATTGATGAAGATGAGCTCCTTGCTTCCCTCACTGAAGAGGAGCTGAAGGAGCTGGAGCGGGAGCTAGAGGACATAGAGCCCGACCGTAACCTTCCAGTGGGGCAACGGCAGAAAAGCCTGACGGAGAAAACACCGACAGGGACTTTCAGCAGGGAAGCGCTGATGGCCTATTGGGAGAGGGAGACCAAGAAACTCTTAGAAAAAGAGAGGCTGGGTGCATGCGACAAGGTAAGATGCCAAGGCATTTGCTGTTTCCTATAAATATTTGGGATTATTCTTCATTGGCATGATCTCGCTGACTGATTTAATGTCCTTTCAGTCTCTTGTACCATTTTTAAGAACATTGTTAGCCAGACTTCTGTGTCTGCTAGAGCTCTGTGTATTAGCTTAGAGAGCTTTTGCTCTTGCAGGAGGTACCCTAAATGCTCTGTTCAGAACAGAAGAAAGTGCCATAAAAACTATCATTAGTGATTAAAATAGGAAAAAAATTAATGGGCATGTTAAAAATTATTGATAAGTAGCAATATGGGCTTTTGGATAGCATTTGATTTTTTTAAAAAAAAGCTACAGAAAGTGCCTTTTCCTTTTCTTAAAAACCAATCAGTACTGGCTGCTCAGAACCATGTCAGGAAGATAATTTTGAATACATGTTATGTCAGAAGTTTAGTAAGCAGACACCAGGCTTTGTGCTCACTGGAAGGAAGCTGCGTTGCAGTCAGCGGCTTGTGTTGCTTTGTCCCTGCTGAGGAGGGTTGGCACGGCTTGGAAGTCTTCTGGCAAGTTGTCGGAGGGTTACATTATTTAAAAAGTGGCCTGGGGTAGAGTGATCAGCTGAACCATTTAACTGTATTCCCAAAAAACCAGCCAGTAGTGTTTGTTAGGCAACTCATCCCCCAAAATAAAAAAGTTAATAATAAAAGCCGGTCCCTGAACTGGAAAGGAATATTACAGCTGGGCAGGAGTGAAGGGCTCAGTCTTGGCAAGCAATGAGCACTCCGTCTCAGCTGATGTCCCTGTTGGCACCCCTGGGTCCTTCCTAAAAGTGCTTGTGAGACTGAGCTCAGTCAAAAAGCAGCTTCTGTTTCCACAATGGCTCCATGTGGGGACATGGGAATTTTTAAGTGCTGCTTCATACCAAGCTCTGACTCTGTTTATAGGGACATGTTTTCTTATGTTTAAAGAGAAAATAATGCAACAAAGGCAAAGTAAGCAAAACTGGACTCAGAACCTCTAACAGCCTTGATACAGAAATTTGGTTCATTTGCAAAGAAATAATTGCAGTCTATACATTAGCTAAAATATCCTTCTAGAGAAATGTCAGATGGATTAAAATACCCTGCAATATCCAGGATGTTTTTACATATGTTTTCTCCTGCTTGTGAATGGTGGTATAATGTCTTTGCAGGCAAGCGTACAGACCAGTAGCTGTCATCAGACCATTAGTATCAGCTTGCAGTCGTTGACTTCACTCCCTGTTTGTCAAGTCCTAGGGAGGCAATGGCAAGATTAATGTTTATTTCCAGCTGAGCCTGGAACTCGAAACCTGGGCAGTTCCAAAAAACCTTCTGAACAGGTCTAGTTCTGTATCTTATATAAGGGCAGGATCTTTCTCCCCACCCCCCACCCCCCCCCACCCCCTATGTTTATACAGCATTAATGATGGGTTATGGATAAATATTAAAGTGCTGACAAAAGTGTCGGTGCTTTTTGATCTAAGAAGAAACTTCCTGAATGCATCTTTAAATAAGAAAATGTTGACATGCCAAAATGGAGGGCACAAAGGTACTCTGAAGGCAGTAAGAAAGCTCCTTGAAAGCCATTTTCTTCTTGCTTTCAACTGTCTGGAAGTTAGACACCTTTATCTAAGATGGTTATTTGTGCTCCTTCTATAGTTAGTGGTGAGAGATCAGCCGCTCCAGAAAGCAAACAAGCTGCAGATAGCCTTTTAGGGAGAATAACTTGTCCTTCAGAGATATTTACCTCTGCATTGACTTCATCCTAAACTTTCATGTAATTACTACTACAATGTAAGGTGAAGCCTTGCAGGCTGCCTGCAGCAGTCCTATAGTGCAATGCTGCCACAGTAATAGAATACATCTCTGTGGATCTGCAAAGAGAAGAGTATTCAATTTTAAAATTATTGTGCAGATTGGCCCCAGAAATGCCAGTCAGAAAAAGCCCAAAAACTCAAACCCAATTATTTTTTTAATTAATCTAGCGACATCAAACATATAAACAGTGCATATAGAAGCACCACCTTCTGCTCATCTGCAGCTGTGTTGAAGACTGTATTATGTATTCCTAGAGAGAAAAAAGCAAGGTCATGAAGATAGATTCCTGGATACCTGATGTTTTCAGGTTTTAAAACCCTACACATATATAGAAGCTACAGATATAAATCTTAGTCCCAATACTAAACCCATAGGTATATTAGGTATAGGTATAGAACAGTATCTCTCAATCTCTCTGCATAGGGGCCTTCCCAGACATGATCCACAGGAGAAGCAATGGGGCTGGATCCTGCAAGACCTCTCTGTGTGGGTCAATGTGATGGGACCCTGCAAGCCTCCCAGATGCTGAATGCTCAGGAACATCAGGCGGGAACAGCTCAACGTCCTGTTTCATTACGAGTCACAGTTCTGCAAACATTACAGTTAGCATCTGCTTTACCTGTGCCCCATCACAGAATTCTGCTTAAGACTGCGAAAGAGTACAATGCAATCTGTCACTACTGTTATTTTAACCTTTCCCTGTATTTTCTGAGCTAGATAATTAAACAAACCTAAAACTACACAGGTTGTCTAAAAATAGGCTGTCCTGTTAGTAACACTTCTGTTTTCCAGAAACGGAATTGCTGTGTTTCTGCAGAGTATATTTACTTTGGAAAATACCCTCTAGTGTTTTACAAAGACTAAAAGAAACTCACTAAACCTCATGAACGTTGCTGACACAAAGCATACAGAACAATTATATTTCATCCAAAATTTTACAAACATTTACAGTGATAAGTAAAAAGGCATAAGCCATGGCTTGTCCAGTAGACAAAATACGACATGGAAGATCTTTTGGGGCAAACGGTTGGTTGTAGACTGTGGCACATAGATCAGTCATGGCCCATAGATCCCTGCTGCACTACTGGAATCTTCCAGGTGGAGAGTGAGGCTTTCCTAGGGAAAAGACTTTTTCCTGCTCCTGTGCAGAGAATTCTCGTTTGCCACCATAACTGCTAAGGGCACCAGGCAGAGCTTTAAGACGTGGTTCCAAATTTGCCTTTCTGGTACCCACCAAACACACTAAAATAACCTTATGTTTCGAAAAAAAATATCCATTTACTCTGTAGACAATTAATTATAATGATTTATAGTACGGCAGCTGACCTGCAATAGCTGTCGGTGAGCACAGACAAACGGTGAGCTCATGTCAAACATGAAGAAATTTGAGGGTTCTTGATGTGTTACCTTGCATTCCGTGTTTTCTGTGGAAATGTATCTGAATCCTTTCTTCACAAATAGTTTCTGAGTCCATGCAGTGTGTCCGGAGTCTTTTTGACGTGACTCCTGTAATTCTGTCTTGTGTTGCAAGATGGTATACATGCTTACACATGCAGACACTATTTCTATGTTAAATCATGGCAGTCTTTAACTTTTTTAGATGTACTAACATATGCAAGGGAGCTTGAGCATTGACACAGATGTCTAATCCTCATGAAATGAAGAAGCTTGTTGCTCATGTCCATTCTGAAATTGTTGTCTTGTGTTTCTGCTGGCAGGGGTACAAATTATATCCCCTTGCAGACATGCCAACACAGAAAACGTGAAGTATGTCCGTGTTGTAATATCTTGTATCAAGTTTTCTCCTGGCAGGAATCACTGATGTTGGTAAAATGGTTGCAATTTATGCTGAACATTTTCTAAATAATATGAAAGAAGTAATGTTAAAAAGGTGTTAGGTGCCGCAGCATTTTCTGTTCTCCTAACTGTATCCATTTGTGGGGATTTATTTTCAGCTTTCATTATTAACATAGAGTTTCAATATAGTTGTTTTTATGCTAAAAGGCAGTAGCTATATTATTTCAATCATGTTTAACACCCATACCTACATTCCTGTTCAGGATTCTGAGCAAGAAGAAGACAATTCAGAAGACCTGCAAGAAGAATGTTTCACAGAAAGCAATAGCGAAGTGTCTGAGGAGGCATATACTGAAGAGGATGATGAAGAAGAAGATGAAAAGGAAGATGAAGATGAGAGTGATGATGAGAATGAGGAAGAGCAAAATGCTGCAGGTGGTGAAAGACCTGAGAATGGCAGGAGTTCTGACCACATCAGACACAAAAAATGTAATGGCGCAAAAGACAATGAAAACTTACTCAATGGCCATGATGGAAAAGACAACGATAGTCAGAGCTTAAAAAGCAGTGCCATTCACCCTTGTGGAAATCCAACAGTTATTGAGGATGCTTTGGAAAAAGTTAGGAGCAATGACCCTGACACCACAGAGGTCAATCTGAACAACATTGAAAACATCACTTCACAGATGCTTATACAGTTTTCTCAAGCCCTAAGGGACAACACAGTGGTTAAGTCATTCAGCTTGGCTAACACCCATGCTGATGACAACGTGGCAATTGCTATTGCTGGTATGTTAAAGGTAAATCAGCATATAACTAGTTTGAATATCGAGTCAAATTTTATCACAGGCAAAGGTGTGCTGGCCATCATGAGAGCTTTGCAGAATAACAAGGTTCTAACCGAACTGCGGTTCCACAATCAAAGGCACATCATGGGCAGCCAGGTGGAAATGGACATAGTTAAGCTGTTGAAAGAGAACACCACTCTGGTCAAGCTGGGGTACCACTTTGACCTTGCTGGCCCAAGAATGAGCATGACAAGTATCCTGACAAGAAATATGGATAAACAAAGGCAAAAGCGTATGCAGGAGCAGCGGCAACAGGAGTCAGGTTGTGATGGAGCCATCAATCCAAAGACCAAAGTCTTGCAGAAGGGGACACCTCGATCCTCTCCTTATGTGTCACCTAAGAGCTCACCATGGCCTTCTCCAAAGCTCCCTAAGAAAGCACCTCCAGTGAAAAGTCAGCCTCCAGCTCCAGCTCCTGCACCTCCCCCTCCCCCACCGCCCCCACCCCCACCTCCTCCTCCCCTAGTTATTCCAGAGAAGAAAGCACCAACCAGGAATATAGCTGAAGTCATCAAACAGCAAGAAAGCTCAAAAAAAGACTTACATAATGGACAGAAAAAGAAAAAAGGCAAAAAAAGCAGAAAACATGAGAACAACATATTGAAAGAAATTAAAGATTCTCTAAAATCAGTCTCAGACAGAAAATCAGAGGAAGGTTCACGACCCTCCACCCGTCCATCCACCCCACAAAGGTCTCTCCATGACAACCTTATGGAAGCAATCCGGGCAAGCAGCCTAAAGCAATTAAGGCGGGTAAGTTAGAGATCCTATTTCAGTAACTGATTGTGGCCCAAAAATAGCACAGGCTCAGTTAATTTTAGTACATATATTTAATAAACAAAAATTCTTAGAAATGTGAGCGTAATAAAGCACTTGGGAGGAGGCTTTCCCCTGAGCAGGCTTTTCTCAGCACACTGATTTCTCTCCAACTGTGAAAGTGGGGTACTTTCCCAAGTTCTCCCTTGGGAGATGGTGGACAGCACAGGGCTCTTGGGAGTATATGTCTGGTAGGAATTTTGCCATCCAGCTTGTACAGCAAATGTAGTGAACACTCTTCCCACCCCTGTTTCATAGGTGGAGGTACCAGAAGCCCTTCGGTGAAAGCCTGGATGACAGAAGAAGCAGAACCCTGTGGTGACTGAGGGGAGGCTTCTTGTCCTTTCATTGGCGGTAACATAGACTGTCTAGCAAGCTGCTTCCGAAGTACACTCTTAGATTCAAGCCATTTCCCTTTTATTTCAAAGAAATAAAACCGCTAAATACAAAATAATGCTTTAAGGATCCATTTGCCTTGTAATCTGTAAATATGGAAATAATTTTCTTTTTTATTTGATGAGATTTCTATTGAGAAATTGCTGCTTATTTAGATTTTCTTGTCAATATCTGATTGCACATCACCTGGCAAGTTCTCCACACTGAGATGTAATAGTTTAACAGCCTGTGGTTTCTTCTGGTTTTTCCATGAATTTACAATAAATGTGGTTTGAAGCTTTCAAGCAGACACATAGTCCTTTATTTCCGTGAGTGAAAACCCATCAGACATTTGCATCAAGTTCATGAACATTCAGGAAGTCTCCTGGGAAAGAACCTGAAACCTTTCTCAGTTGTACCTGAGCCTATGTGGAGGATAGTACCTGAGCCCATATATTGGTACAATTCATTATTGACATGGGAAAAAATGGTTCATTAGGCTATGTACAACTAAAACGGAGATATGACCTGTGTCAGGTCACTGGTGTTGCATACCACATCCTAAACCTTGGTCTAAGAGAAGAAGTGGGAGGTGAATAGATATGTAGTTCATGTTGATTTATAGGTTAAATATTAATGTCAGTGTTTTACGGTGCAGCAGAATTATTCAACTGAGATCCATTCAGTACAAGCACTGTATTTAGGCAGAACTAACCCCAGTTGAGATGTCCAGTCAGACAGAGAAACTTGAAAAGCAGTCTGCCATTCAGGTGGAAAAAGGCTTTCCTTTGGTATCAGTTGAACAACAAGCAGGGTGTGAACTGTCAATATGATACAGTGGAAGCAGAGCCAACATCATTTGGAGATGCATGGCCGGAGATATCACATCACAGGCAATGGCATGAATAGCCCTTCTTCATGTAGCACTAGACATCTCCCTCGGTCAGATTAGTTATGGTTCTGGGTGCTTCAGCTAGTGTGAAGGTAGTGATAACATGAAGAAAACTGAGTAGTGGCCAAAATGTTGAAAGGCGAGAGAAGAGATATGTTCAGAAGCACTACTGAGTATTAATTATTGCAACTATAAATAACAGAATGAGTATTTCTTTTACATAATATCACATCAAAGAAAAGTAATTACTTGAAGTTACTCAACACTGCAGTGGTACGGAAAAAACACAGGTAAGCTTGATCCTAGAAATATTAATTAGACAGATTTCCTCAGAAACAGGAACAAATTACTGGAGGGAAATGAAGCATAATGGAGAGAAGATTCTTTAATGAATTGTCAGGAATGTTACTGTCGTAGCAAGAAAATGGTGAAAATACCTTTTTTTTTCATTTACTGACTAGAACATAACAAAAGCAATATATAACTAACCAAAACACTTTCCAAATTTTTTTTTTTTGCCTCAGGATCACAACAACTCATGAGTATTTCTAGATGCAGTGTCACAGGAAATATGGTACGTATACAATTAGTCTTTAGCTGCCTTTATAATTGCATAGGCTCCCATAGCATAAAAATCAACCTATTATCAGTTTCCCATGACCAGATGGAAGCTGGTGCTTGAGATCTTCTGAGGATGGAAGCAATACTGGAATGCAGATCACAGGCAGGAGTAGAGCTCTGGCTCCAGACCTTGTCTCCAGAAACTTTGTGACAGATGGGAAACATCCTGGTTGTTTAATCAAATGGCAAAAGCAGTTAAGCAAGGGAAAATAAAAGACGGGGAGGGAACACAGGAAAAGCACAATGGAGAGGATTTGATGGGACACAAGAAAATGTTTTTAAAAACCCTTTTTTTAAGGAAAGAGGGAGAGTGAGAAGTGAGGAAATTATCTGTATGGGAGGTGAAAAATTAAACAGAAAAAGAAGATGATAAAGAAGAAAATTAATAATGAAAAGTGACAGATGAGAGAAGAGAGAGAAGAGAAGAGAGAAGAGAAGAGAGAGAAGAGAAGAGAAGAG
>JAWWES010000041.1:20759047-20783893 GCA_035583135.1 Lophotriccus pileatus | reverse complement strand
AGAGGAGAGGAGAGGAGAGGAGAGGAGAGGAGAGGAGAGGAGAGGAGAGGAGAGGAGAGGAGAATGTGGAAGAAGAAAAAAGCCTAGAAAAAAGGAAAAGAGAAGGTAGAATTCATCTTTCAGGTTGGTAAGTGCTGTTGGACTTACTCTTTTGCAGAAGGGGAAGGTGATGGGCAGAGTCCTTAAGAAAATTTGGCCAGAGCTCCTGACTCCTGAGGAGGGTGTGAACTGGCCATCAGTCCTCTCAGGTGTGAGCCCGGCTCTGATGTATTGTAAGGTAATGGAGCTGGTGGCCATGTGTGGTTACTGACGCTCCTGGGGCACACTCGCTCACAAAGGGTCAGTCCTGTGCCTTAGCCAATGTCTGATCTGGGCAATTACCTTCTGCCTACATACATTTCACAGCATTTCACTTGGAGGCAATTCAAAGCATGGCTCCTATTTGCAGAGCCATGAGGCAGAACCCCCCAAAACACCTCATTGAGGTTTTTATGACCCGCTGAAGGGAAAGCCAGTCCCCTTCCCTCCTCAGATGGGTGTCAGCCCTGCTGCTGAGCCCCCTCATGGATGTGTTTAAGGAGCAATCTCTTTTCCATTCAAACAAGCAAGCAAGCACCATATGAACAAGCAGACAAACGCCCTCTGGGAGATACTGTGCCTCCATATTCCAACAGGAATATGGTTTAGCAGGAGCCAGGAGGTGCAAAGACGAGTTCCTGCCTTGGGAACAAACACCCTGCAACTGTGCATTGCCCCTGAGGCCCAGGTCCTGCCTGTAAGCTCAGTTCACTTTCCATATCCTTCCATTCAGTCATACGGAGACAAATGATCTCCTTTGAAGGCCTGATTAGCTCTTGTTTGACCTGTAGGGAAAGTGTCCCTGGGTCAGTTCCTGCACAACCAGTGCTATGCCCCCATCAGAATTGTACACAGGAGTCCCAGGATGCAGATATGCTTCTCAGTTGGACTCATAAGGCTCCAGCAGTTTTTGTCCATCCATTTTCTCTCAAAGACCAGTCAGAGAAACAAACACACCAAAATCTGTTATCCATGCTGTGTAAAATGGAACAACTTGGCACCTTGAACCCTGTGCCCCTCACTACAAGAAGGACACTGAGATGCTGGAGCTTATCCAGAGAAGGACAGCATAGCTGGTGAAAAGTCTGGAGCATAAGTCCTCTTAGGAATGGCTGAGGGAGCTGGGGTTGTTTAGCCTGGAGAGAAGGAGGCTGAGTGGAGACCTTATTGGTCTCTACAACTGCCTGACAGGAGGTTGTAGCCAGGTGGGGATGGTCTCTTCTCCCAGGTAACAAGTGACAGGACAAGAGGAAGTGGCCTCAAGTTGCAGCAGGGAAGGAAAGAAAATTTTCTTCACCAAAAGGGTGGTCAAGCATTGGAATAGACTGCCCAGGAAAGTGGCAGAGTCACCATCCCTGGAAGTGTTCAAAAACTGTGTAGATGTGGTGCTTAGAGACGTGGTTTAGAGGTAGACCAGGCAGTGCTGGATTAAGGCTTAGACTCAGTGATCTTAGAGGCCTTTTCCAATCTTGATGATTCTGTGATTCCATAAAAGAGCTGACCTACCAAAGCACTAGAAATATCAGAGCCTGACTGCTACCTGTAATTCCAGTGCGTGGCCCTTTAATTCATGCCTCATCACCTAGGGCAGTACCTGAGTATATAGAAAGAAAAGGAGCTAATGAAAGTCCAAGAAATTTTATTTCCACATCTTCTGGAAGTTTCCTGCCTCCTGCTGAGTCCCCTGTTGATGTTCTGGATAGTGACCCACTTTGCTGGGATTTAGCTGAGGGCAGAGGTGGTGGTCTGACTGCACTGCAGATGTGCTTCCTTCACCAAACAGGGCAGGCAGCCCTGGAGGCTCCTGCCAGGTGAAGCCACATTCATTCCTGGAGGTTGACTCTGTTCTGCACACACGGGGGGAGCCAGAAGAGCTGGTCCAGGACAGTCCCTGCATGGTTTGATGGGAGAATATATGTCCTGGGAAGCTGCAGGCAGAAGGGAGCAGGAAGGGGTGGCCAAGGCCTCTCCCTTGCCCACATGCTAGGACAACACAGTTACAACCCTTGCAGAAGAGAGCAGAAGCTCTGAGTATTCCAGACTTCCACACACTGCTCATATGTTTTCCTAACAAGTTCATCAGGTCTATGGAAGCAATGATTAAGGCAGAGGAGACCCACAGCCCAAACAGAGAGGACTTGTCTGTAGGTTGTTTTGAGAGCAACATATAACTACCATGAGTTAGCCATGAAGGGGGGATTTGCAGTGCCGGGATGTAAGGGGAGAGGTAGCTCCAAACACTATTCCTGGGTGCAGGCCCAAGTGAAACATCACTGGAAGAGTGTGTATAATACCAGTAACTGACAGCCAGGAAAATTGTTTCGAATTGGAAGAGGGACAGAAAATGTCTAGGATAATTGGGGAACTGGAGAGGCTGTCCTGTGAGAGAGATGAGAACAGGTGGTGGGATCAGTCTAGCCAAACAAAGGCTCAAAGGATTTCAGCTCATGTCTATAAATATAGTAAAGGGGAAAGAGCTACAGGACACAGCTAGCAGTAGGGGAAAAAAAAAAAGACAGAAACTGTGCATGACTGAGTTTTGATCAGAAATTACATGTCTTAGCTCTTAGAGCAAGAAGGTTCTTGGAGCAGACTTCCCATTAAAAAAGAATGGGCAAATTCATAAACTTATTGTTAAAGAATGCAAGAAGCTTATGAAAAGGATAGTATGGTGTGGTGCTTTTAGCAGCAGAATCTTGAAACTGGTTACACAGAAGCTCTGCCATTATTAAATTAATGTTCTTATATGTGATAACTCCACAGGATCTGCAACCACCCAAAGCAAGTGGGTGACTGGTGCAGGTTAACTACAGTGGGGACCTCCCAGCATGCACTGACAGTTTCCCTCAGGTCCACACTGCTCCCTGCCTTGCCAGGGCTGTCCTGTGAGAGTAGGATGGGTTGAAGGTCTGTTGTAGATTTGGGTCTGCTGGGTGGATGCAACTTTGTGCTGAAACTGGAAGGTGAAAGAGCAAACTGCAGCTCGTGTGCAGCAGTAAAAGAGGGCTTTGCTTCCTGTATCGATAGTGGAAAAATAGAGCAACTGTCACACACTGGCTGTGGGGTAGCTGGTGCAATATCAGACCCAGATGTAACTGTTCTGTGTGAAAAGGTTGGATCAGTCCAAAAGAAAAATGGAGATATGAAAAAATATCTGCCCTTATTGAAAGCAAAGCTGTTGCCTGTCTGCCAGATGTATTTATTTCTATCTCTAATATTTGACTATTTTCAGGTTCAAATGAATATGAATTTTATAAAGCCTTGAACACAAGGGGTGTATTGCTTAATTTCTTATGCCTCTACTTTGCCTTGTAGAGATCACTACTGATCCATCTCACAGTAGTGCAAGGCTATGTTCACATGCACTCAAATGTGCTCCAAGATCCTCGAACATCAAGGACTATTGGATGCATTATTAATATTTTTATTTTTGCTAATAGGAATGCTTTGACTGGATGAATATTAGGTAGTATGATGATTGTGTATTTCTAAGTGGTAAGAGAAGCACAGCCCATGACCCAATGCAGGAAATTTTGTAAATGCAGATGAGGCAAGCCATGAGGATGGGAATCCCAAGGCTGACTTGGCTGTGAAACAATGTCATTGAAAGGGGGACATGCCATTTCTGTCATTTTGTCACATAAGAAACAAGCATATGAAGAACTGAAAGGACAGTCAGAAATGTTTATGGACCCTGTGGAGGATAAATTTGTTCTGATTCCCAGGACTGGCCTAGGAGACATTTCACCAGACTAACCAAGTATAGCCTCTATGCATGAGACTATTTTTCTTGTGTGGGACATACTTGAAGTTTAAATTCCATAGGTAAGAAATCAATTCCTTCTGTACTCTGTTATGCCTTTCTCCTGAGAGCATTAGGTCAATCCACTCATGAAGGAATATGTAATTCCTCAGCTTTTCTTTCCAGCTTTTTTTTTTGCTGAGAAAAATTTGCAGTTATATTTTTTAATTAACATAGTCATGAATGTTCTTGAAGGCTGTCAGTGAGCTACAGTTAAAGCAGTAAATGTTGCAGGCACCTGAAGGAAGTGTTTACGTGTACACAGAGAGGGGTCACCCCTGTCGCTGTGTCTCAGCTTACTGCTCTCTAAATCTGCAACACATGCATGTGTTGCTGTGTTTCACAAACAAGTTGGAAGGCAACAGTGCTCAGGTTTCATGTGCTCTTGAGCACTTCTGCCAAATTCCAGCTCTTTGTTTTCCCGTGCTCCAAGCATGCCCTGACCGTGGCAGGTCAGTCTCAATTGTGAAGGGTGGGCAGGTACAGGCAAAGTCTGCCCGCACTGCGAGCACCAGCCCAGAAAGTGTAGACTGCACAGGAAGCACTCAGACAGGGCAAATGTTCCTGCCTTTCATCCCAGTTTAGCATGGGTTTGGGTGTGTCACTAGCCCTTGTTACACGTTTTATGTCATCCCATGCCAGGATTAACTTTTGTCTAGCCAGTCACGAGCTAAACTTTGCAGTCTCTGCTATAGTTTAAAGTGACCAAAAATAGTTTGAGAACTTACCACTCCAAAGATCCCAATGGTTGGATTTTAGGTGCAGTTCTAGGACAGTTTTGCAGCTTTGGATGAGCACTGCTGTTGTCCAGTTGCCCCTCCATGTCTACCTGTCCATGCCTTGCCTGCCTCCTCTCTCACACCAAATCTGCAGTCAGTCAGTTCAGGGAAGAAAACCAGCACCCAAAAAAGAGAAAAGAAAAAGAAAACCAACCAATAAAAGGGAAGATCGTTCTGGTTTGCTTCCGTAGCCCTCATACTGCAGGTGTCAGAGCTGTGTTGCTGGTGCAAAGGAGATGGTGGGAAACTCTGGCCAGGAAGAGAGGGAGGACAGCATCAGGCAGCATGGATTTAGCTTGGTTTAAATTATTCTGGATTGGTACCCTGAGGTCTTTCTGACAACAGAACCACAGATGTTAATATTGATAGCCCAGCACAGCTGAGCAGCCTGCAAAACCCCACCATGCCACTGGCTCCCACTCTCAAATTCCCACTGCAAAGAATCCCACAGGTCACATGGAGAACTAAGCTCACAGCTGGGTGTCAGACAATCCTGAGTTCTAATCTTGCTCTGCCAGCTCCATGCTATGAGACATCCTGTTACCTCAAGGGCACTGAGCAAGTTTTGTCAGGTTCCTATCTCTGTAGAGCATACAAATTAGTTATAGAAAGCTTCTCTTATTTAGTACTCTGTCATCTTCTCATGTGAAAAGTAAGGCCGTTACTTTTTTCTATCAACCATGCTGGATGTGGAGCACCATTCACACTGGATCCTCATCATTTGGCTACTTCAGAGTGGCAATGCATGGCCTTATCTGTGGAAGACTGCATAGCATGTCAATATTACAACATACTATATTTCATTCTAATGCCTAACTAAATGCAGGGTGGGCAGACCTGGTCAATGCTGAGGGCACTGGGACCTCTGAGAGTCGTCCATTGGAGAGCTAATAGGGCCCTCAGCTCCTTGTCCACATTAGCTGGCTGTGATCCCACCAATCCCATGATTAATTCTGAAGCAGTCAACTATCCCCCCTGCAGTGTGCTGCTCTGCAGCTCCCCAGACATATTCCCCACCAGAGGAGACATGGTGGTGAGTAACAGGGAACATGGGGTCCTCATCACATTTGGGGATCTGCAAGACTGATCTCCCATTTGCTTGCTCTGCCTGTTGGTTTTCTGATACTATCTCATAGTTATGTTGACACTAGCAGTGCCACCTGGGATAAGCTGGCAATGGGGTGATGGGTGCAGAGGTTCTTTCATCAGAGATGGGTTAATTACTCAGTTTCAGGGTGAAATTTCTGTGTCTCCAGTGCTACTGTTGTGGTGGGACTCACATGCCTGAGATGGCTCAAAGCAAAGACCCAAACTTCACTCTGTCATATTTCAATGAACATTTAAATACCTGCTTTCCAAATCAGCCTCTTTCCAAGCTGATAAATATTTAAACCCCTGTCCAAATGGAGCAGTGGTCTCAATAGATTTTCAATTTGACTAAAGCTTTCTTTAGAGGCTATTTTCTTCTCTGAAATTCAAGGTTAATGCGTCTCTTTGGTAGACTCATTTGCTTTTCATTAAGAAGTCTGGAGAGTTCATTACTTCTGGGGCAAATGGTGAAACTGTTCAGTTCTTCAACCAGCCATGGGATGGAAAACCTCTGTAGGGCCATTCAGTTCTGTTGCTGGGGCTGGGAGAGCTGCAATGATCTGTAAAAAGAAAGATTCAAATGTGTCCACCCTGTTCCAGTCTTTGTTAGCAAAAGATGCTGCCTGCTGCCCTGAGGTCATGGGAGGTCTCCAGGGCCATTGCTGGCATTTAAAAGCAAGCAGTAGCCTTAAGTAGTTATTTCTGACACAGAATATCATACTTTAGAAGCACCACATCTGTTTTAGTTGAAATCAGATGGGAATGATCTGAAGGCAGATCAGGAGTTGGCTTTTAAGTGAAATTAGGGATTAAGTCTGGAAATGCTGTTGAAGCTGTAGCTCTACTTTGATCTCCTGCCTCTTACACCAGATATATTATTATCCTTCAAAATGCAAACTCTGAGCTAATCAGTGCAGGCACAATTTCCTTTACAGTAGCTATATGGCTGCTTTTGAGCAGGACCCACACTGTGGTGCAGAGGGGAAGGCTGCATTAAAATATATGGGGAAGTAAAGATGCTACACCCCAGCACAGGAAGGACATCTGCCTTGTAGTGAGTCCAGAGGAGGGCCACCAAGTTGATTAGAGGGATGGAACACCTCTCCTATCAGAAAAGACTAAGAGAATTGGGATTGTTCAGCCTGGAAAAGAGAAGACTTTGGGGTGACCTAATTGCAGCCTTCCGGTTGGAGGGAGCCTACAAGAAGGTTGGAGAAGAGCTTTTGTAGTGTGTGTAGTGACGGAACAAGGAAGAACTGGCTTCAGACTGAAAGAGAGGAGGTTTAGATTAGATATTAAGAAGATGTTCTTTACTGTGAGGGTGGTAAGGCACTGGAACAGGTTGTCCAGAGAAGCTGTGGATGCTCCACCCCTGGAAGTGTTTAAGGCCAGGTTGGAGGGGATTCTGAGCAACCTTCTAGTGGAAGGTGTCCCTGTCCATGGCAGAGGGGCTGGGACTAGACAATTTTTAAGGTTCCTTCCAACTCAGGCCATTCTATGAGTATGTGATTCCATTTGCCTTTTCACCAAGCAGGGTGTGAGGATCACCTTGCTGTGAGGTGGAAGTGAGCACCATGCTGTCAGTGATCAGACTTCTCACTTGAAGGGCTTTTTCACTAGCTTGGACTCCACGCTGCACAGCACCAAGAAAAGCTTAACTATGATCAGGTTTTCTTTTTTCTTTCCATATCTCTTCCCATTCCTCCAATTACCACTTTCAAAATTACGGAAGAAGCATGCTCCATCACTTCCATTTTCTCTTCCCTTCATTTGAGCGTTTTGCATAGAAGAGGCTTGCTTTTTTCCATATTTGTTTTGAGACATTTATTTGTTTAGTAACTCTCTCAGAGGCATAATCAGTATGATCCAAGTGTTATCAGCTTGGGCTCAGGGGGCTCTCATCAGTGTCAATCCTTTCCTCACAGGTCTCTGCCTGCTGGGGTCCACATTGGTATGTCAAAAGACACCCTGCAACCTCTTCTTCTTTAATCCTCATCTGGCATTGCTCAGGTAATGGGAGATGTAAGTACAGGAGGTATGGAAAAGCCAAGCGTAACACATGAAGACAGTCTAAATCAAAGCTTTATCAAGCTGCTTTCTCCTTCCCACTGGTTCTGAACCAAAACAAAGAACAAGACATCTTTTCATCTTATGTTTCACTAGTGATGAAGAATGTACTCTTCTAAAAGACAACACACACGTTTTTAAATCCCTCAAAGTGTTTCAGGTAAAGAGTCCTGTCCTGGTGGTTGTGATATCAAGCCCCTCAGGATTTGATGATGGAGAGCTTTTTGTGGGTTACCAGCACAAACTAGAATAAGAAATAGAAATACCTGGCCTCGGTGTGTGAATTGGTGCTGCACATCAGGTAACCAGCCCATATTTGGGACAGCAGTTGGAGATATGATCAACATAAAAGAGAGGTTTCTTTGGTATACGAAAAGAAAACCAAAACTTTCACTATGAATCTAAATAAATGTTATTCAGCATTTATTTCTCAAAAGCAAAAAACCCATAAATTATTTTTAATATAGATTTGCTGCTGTTCTCTATTCTAAAAATCTTTTAAACAGATTTTATAGGAAAGAAGTTACATAATCATCTGCACTACGTATAAAATAAGTAATTGCAACTTGGAGGAGAAAATAGGTTTGTTCTGGTATTAAAAATTCTCTATCAGAAGAATTTGATAAATACAGTGCAGCATGCAGAATCAGCCTCTTTTTTTAAATGCCTTCTCCAGTACCACAGGGGTATGTCCTTTATGCAGATCCAGCCTCTGCTCAGCCAAACAATGACTCCCATTAAAAAAGCCAAATGTTTTGGCAGCTTGCAAGAATCACCAAAACTGTAATAAGAATTTGTAGATCTCTTGATATAACCTTGGACAAACTGATATCTTTCTATGTAATAGGGCACTGCTTCAGATAGCCTAACAAATCCCCTCTGAACTCTGTAATTCCATCTTTGTTTCTGCTCCTTGATTTCTGCCAAGCCCTCATGTGCCCCAGAGAGAGAAGGGGGCTTTGATCGTACATACTGTGCAAATTGTTTCAGATGTTCCCATCTGCAGTGTAACCTTATATTTTGTATAGCAGCTACATGCTTCTCTGAGCTAGAATATGCTTCTGAGTAAACAGTGATGAAATGCAGAGACAACCTCATGGCCCATGTCCCTCGCAGGTAGCTGTGGTACACGAGAGCTGCTCAGTGACCTTATGAAAACTAATCCTACAGGGACTCACTCTCTACAAACTAATAACTCTATTCCTGTGGATGAAGTATCACACCAATTAAACACATACTCTTCTCCAGGACTGAGACTATTGCTAGTGAAGTACCCCTTATATGCTGTGCTTGCTGCTGCAGAGCTCTCATCCCACGTTTCCAGAACATCCCAGCAGCATGGACATGCATGCAGAAAACAGCCAATATTTAAGTTGAATGAAAAAATTTGGGGTTAGTATATCTATGAGTTTCTGCTCAGCAAGACCTTAAGAAGTTGGGTGGGGCAGAAACATTTTGCCAGTTTCAATCAAATTAGCAACACGAAGAACAAAGGTTTTGTTTCTTTTTTCCTTTAATGCAACAAAATAGATGCTGCTAAATAAGCACCCAACTGTCTTCATAGCAATAAAACAGGAGGTCAGATTTAAAGCACTACACTTGCCCTTGTGTTTCTTGGGAGACCTCTCTCTCTCTAAGCTGACAGTGCAGATGTTCAATGACAATTGTGCAGAAAGATTAATAAAATCTTAGTCGGGATCTTAAAAGATATGGCGAGTCCAACAGTTTTTTAGGTAAGCATGGATTGCATTGTTCAGATGAAAGAGCTGACACATTTTTGGCCTGTGGCTGGAGTATTTATCAAGTGCAAATAGTGAAAAAAGAAATTTATTAGAGGAAAGTAAATCAATCTAATTCCAGCCACATCCAATCACAATTTCTCCTAATGTCCCATGATGATACAAGAAGCTGGGGAACATAGACGGTGACTGCCATCCAGCAGCAAAAATATTATCACACGCTTCAAAGATATTGGCTGCCTTTCCTCTAACAAAGTCAGAGCTCTAATGTGCACTCTGATGAAAACAGGATGGCCCCTTTCAAACTGAGATGATAGAGACAGATGAGGCAGTAAGACGAAACCAGCAGGAGCCAGCACATACAGAGCTGCAGTAAATCCAAGCCATAAACAGAATGCCTCCTGTACTCAAAACTGTCCAAGGCCCCTGTGCTTTCTGGAAGTGTGGCAGCAGCACTGCTGTGCCTTTGGCCTTGCAGACCTACAGAGAAGCAGCAATTTCAGCAATGTTATAATGACTTAAACCTGTGAAAGTAGTGTTCTTTACATGTTCAGGGAGGAATGTGTGACCCCCAGCAGGCAGCCGGCGGGGCAGCCGCTACCCCGAACAGGCCATTCGATAGGGCCGCCCACATGTGGCTGCTGCCCCTCATCCCAACACTGCTGCAGTGACCAGCACCGGGGCTCCCGAGAGGACTCCCTGTTCAGGAGCAGTTAAGCTTCTGACAACATCAATCACAGTGAAGTGCTCCCGACTGGCGCTGTTGAGAAGCTATGCTGCAAACCTGGCAGGTACACCAGGGGATTAGGAACTACTCTGTAGGTCCCAAAACTCATGTCTTTGACATAGTGTATTTTTAGTTTATTAAAACTAAGTCCATGGGGAACTAAATGCTGTGTCTGGGTTTCCAGAGTTCTGATCACACAGGAGATATTAAATCCAAAAGCATAGTTTAAGATAACACTAGAGCATGACCCAGTATTTTCATACACAAGTAATTAACTGCTCAGGTACCTGTTTTCACATACAGGTAATTAACTACTCTACAGATAGGATTCAAATGTTGTTTTCTTTTTCAAGAGCTTAAAAATTATTCTAAAAACCAGGCCTAGGAGAAATAACGAAGCCTTACCTAGTGATTTTGTTCTGAGAACTAAGGTAACTAAATCTGAACAAGGAAAGTGGCTTTTAAAAGTATTTTAAGTGTCACATATGTAGACCACAGTACCATGGACTAGATGCATTACTTTTGATGTGCTGTTACCACCATTACAGAAACGAGCAACTGAGGCACAAGGCAAGACAGATTTGGTTTCAGTTAAAACACCTGCATCTACGTGTCTGAAGTGTAGATGGCAACTGCTCAGTGTCTACACTCTCATTACAGCCAGAGGATAAATAGGGGTCTGAAGAACAACTGAGCTGAACAAATGTAGGATGCTACTTTGTGCTGCATCCCTCCCTGATTGCTCAGTAACACTTCATCTGTTCCTGACAGAGAACACAGCTCAATCTCTTGAACGCTGACCCACAGGGCCTGTTGCACAGGACATGACTCCCACAATGTTCTCTACAGGTTTCTGTACACACTGCCAAGATACCCCTGCAGACAATCTGCCCTGATGGCCTGGTGACTCCCTGGAGTCGCCTCTAAAAGAGCACCAAGAGATAGCCTGCTTGAGGTTAGACAAGATGCTTCTGTCACACACAGCAGCAGTTTCATTCAGGGCTCTGTCCTCCTGCTAACAGACTGAATTCATTTTATGGCAAAGAATAGACAAGATGTTCAAACAGCTTGATTTTTTACTGTCTTTTAGAAGGCACTAGTTCTGTTTAGAAGGCACTAGTTCTGTTTAGGCAGAGAGGGAACATTTGAAGAATGGGCCAAAGGTAAGAGGCTTAGTGCTAAAAATGGCTGGGGGAAGGACAGAAGGAAATATATAACCTAGTTTTGTTGCAAAATCAGAAACCATGAAGATCTGTAATGGTTTCATATTGCATCACACTTCTGGAGGATTTCAGACCAAGAGAAAGGCTGTTCTGACAGGGAAAACACAAGGAATGCAAGTAATAACTTCAACTACCATATTACCTGATTTCAATCAGGAGGTTGCAATTACAGCCTTTCAAGAAATAGACATCTCGTGTCTACAGGTAAGTAGAACAATTAATTTCTACTTGGCAGAATACACAGGCCTCACTAAAACCCCAAGATGGCAGTGTAGCTGACAGTAACTCAGTTAGAAGCTAGCATCCACTGCACAAAGTACAAGGAATGCTGCGCTAAACTCATTTCAGGTATCACCTCTAGACTGGACAGACAGCTTGACTGAATACACATGTTCTATATGTAAAACAACGGGATGATGATGATCAACCTGCCTGGTCACTGCCCCAGGTGTGCATGATTTCCTGAGGTCCATAGCCATGATGAACCAGGCAATGTGTCAAGCAGCAAAGAAAGATTCCAGTATTTTTTTGTTTCCTATGCCTGCAGTGATCAGTGCTGGGTCAATTCCTTGAAGAATGCATTTTGGATTACAGCTACTATTTGACCAACCTGCCTACCTCTCACATTGCTCATGAGAGCAACAAGCAGTTTTTTCTCTCCTGGTCATTTGGTATCTCCAGGTATTCTTCAGCTCAGTATGCAGGCAAGACCATTTTTTCTTTAAAGAGGAATCCACATCAAGATGACTTCTGTTCCCTTTGAAATGCCTCATATGCTACACAACAGCTGCGTGCTGTCAGCTGCTGAAGGTATTTGTTAGGCAATTGTGCTAATTGTATTTCTATCATGAGGTTTGGAGAGCTATCCAGGATTGGGACAATGTAAGTCAAGACCAGAATGGCTTAGTAAGAGCTGAGATGTGGTAGGCTGAGATGTGGTAATGTATCTGTGAGAAAGTCACTTATCTGGGCAGGACACTAGTTTAGTATGATTTGGAAGAGTATCCCAGTTCCTGTAAGGCAAGCACAGACGATGTTACAGCACTACAGGGACCCTTTAAACATTACAGAATCATTTCATACTCTTTTTCTTTTACGAGTCGTAGGCCTGAGCACTGGGCTTGCTCTCCAAAACCACTACTCTTCTTACCTGTCTTGGAGGCAGCAGGTGAGTTTCAGTAACATATTCTCTAAAGATTAGGTACTAAAAGTTACTACAGCTGAAAACTTGTAATTCTTTATGTAGGTTCTTGAAAAAGAATACTGCTAACTAGGAGATTTCTGCTTTAGCCACAGGCCTTTCTCATTCACACACATTGCCCTCAGGAGACGAACCACAGAAAACATGTTTTATGTTAACCAGGTCTACACTGCTTTTCCTGTTTCTTTTTAAAAATAAGCCAAATGCTCTGCTGACAGTTGAACAGTCATAACCCTAAAGGACTATATGCTGAGGATTTCTTCTCTTGATTATTAAATAAGCACTGTTTTGGTCCAAAAGACTATTCAAACCATAAAAGTCCTGTAGTATTATCTAGGAAAAAAAAGAAAATGTGCAAGCTTCTCAAGTTTGTCAGTCCATGTTCCTTATATCCTGAGCATCTGGGAAAGACCCATATACCAATGAAACCCTCTGAATCCAGCTCAGCTGCTCCAGCAGTTGCCAGGCTTTTGGCATCAACATCCAGAAGAGCCAATTCCCAATTTTGTGTGCTGGCCAATGTAATTTAAGCAAATACTTTGTGTCTGATACATGATACAAGCATTATCAAATTTCTTAAGCTGTAAACATGAGATTTCATTGTGTCCCCCAAGTGGTATATACAAAAATATAACGCTGGTGATGGCTGTTTTTCAAACTAACCTTGGACTTCCTCATCTAGTCCTCAAGTAGCAAATTTAAAATTCATACTGCTCAAGTAACCACACTCAGAAAAGATGATTAAGCTTCAGGGAGGAAGAAACACACACATGAAGTAATGGCTCAAGAATTTCACTCCAGAGAGACTCCAAAAACACTTTAGAGTGCAAGCGAAAAGGCCTTTAAATATGTTTGTCGATACCAATAGGTTAAAAAAACCCCACAGTAAGTGTAACATATCAAGCTTCCTAACTCCAGGTGTGTATTAAGCTGCTTATGGATGGGTAAGTCCTGCAGTTATTACCCTGAACTATATTAGAGAAAAAAATCTGAGTAACTGCTAACTCACTTTAGCAGGTTACTTCTGCAAATGCTGCAAAATTCAGCATGAAATAAAATTTCTCAGAAAAAATCTCACTGATTATATTTGGACAATTGTTCTGCTTGTCAACATGTATCTGAATTATTTTCAGATCTGTGATTTCAAACTTCTAATGCTTTAAGTGCAAAATAGCAAACATGTCAAAGCAGTCTGGCAATTAAAAAAACTACAAAGACTCCTTTACAACTGTATAAACATCTTCAGACTTTCTGAGTATCTTAAAGAAAAGTGTCAGACTAGAGTCACTGACAAGCCAGTTAAAACATGGGCAATAAACCTCCCCAAGCTCACATCCTTGTTCATACTACCCCATCCTTTCCATCTTCTCACACACAAGAAAATTCCAGGCAGTAAACAAATACATAGCAACAGGAGTCCTTACTGCAGTGCTAGAGGATAACACTGGCCTTTTGAGAGACAGAGGTCCAGTATCTTCTAAGCCTCCCTAAACCATTTTCACTTTTCTATAAATAAAGCTGCTTATCGCTGTACTTAAGCTTCAGGAACTTTAATTAGACCAAGAATTCCTCTAATGATTAGATAAAGGCTACTGCAGCTAACAGTCTTAAAACTGGTCTTAAAACTGAAAGGATCTTTCCTCGTTTTTCCTCTTTACATACATCTTACTTGGAAAAGTAACTACTGCCAAATGGAAAAAAAAGGAAAAAAAAAAGGAAAGAAAAGCATCCTTTCAAAAGCATTTTTTAAAATTCTGATTACTAAGTGGAGAGGAAATAATTACACACCTCAGCTCATGCTGTAAGTAACAATTTTGCCTTGTAGTTAAGGCCTAAAAATCAGATAGGCACTAAACTTCAAAAGGAAATGTATACCAGATAACAGCTTGAAATGCTGGACTCTCCAGATGCTTTAGAGAAGACTTCTGAAGAGTCCTGAGCTCGAACTCCACAACGCGCAACACAAAGACTGACATCTGTAAAAACCTGGAAAGTTAGACCATTCACTGACAAGAGTTAACTACTTGGTACTCCTTCTAGAATGTTTATTAATCAACCCATGTTTGTTTGACCTTGAAATGTTGGTGGTTTATTGCACTTGCCTGGAGCAGTAGCTGTTTCCAAGGAAGCTGCTTAGCAGCCACGAGATCTGCCAGGAGGACCGGGTGTCACATTCTTACTCATTGTGTTTACTCAATAGCACAGTCCAACTTTCCAGAGACATGAAACTACTGCGATTCAACAGCAACTATTTACTGCTTTGTGAACTTGGCCAGGTGACCAAAGTTACTTTTAAAGTGTGTAATCAATCTGCACATCTATTTAAAACCTGTGCCACAATTAGCACTTAAAAACCACACAGTTTTACGCTATTTGGGTCAAATTAATTTTATTATGCTCCATGATGAATTGCCACCAGTGCAACATCCTATTCACTGTACATTTCAAAAATTCACATACTAAAAATTTCAGTTTGATAAATGGAAAACTGAATGATTGAGAAATTCTTACGGATTTCATACGTACAAGTGGCTAGCTGATATTGTCTATGCACATAGAGTGTTGAGATACAAAAGCCTCATGCTAGTTCGTTAATTGCTAAGGCTATCTGGACAGTTGTTTAACCAGAATATATAAGAGGCCTTCATTACAATGTTTAGCAACAATGCACCAGTATCATGAAATGCTGTCTTCTGCTTGGAGTGCAAGTGGCAGAGTGCTGAAGCATGCAGTTATGACTAACTTAACTGCCATCGCAGTCTTTATGCCTGAATTTTATCATGAACAAACACTACTTTGAAGTAAATATTAACCTGGTCACCACAGATTGTGAGTGTACTTTTTGCATGAAAAAACAGAAAACCCAAAAACTTTCTTTGGCCAGTATCTACAAAACAAAGTTTTATTCAATAATGTAACTTCAGAGCTCCCAAAACCTGGAATAGAAGTTTGATTAACGAATTGTGATGCTTAATTATTAACTATATTACAGAAATTCCAATTCTGGGAACATAACAGCTAAACATATCTAGTAAGTAGCGCGTTAGGAAAACCTCTAGGTCTCATCTGCTTAATTTTAAAATGCCCTATATGCAATAAAAATAAGGGAGCAGTGCCAGAAGTTATACAAAAGCCATACAAATATTTTCCTTATACACAAGTTGTTAACTCCACTGCCATTAGCTATCCCAGGCTGCACTTGCACTTGATACAAAGCTCAAGCCATTACAACAGCAAAGCTAGTAGGAAGTGTTTCCAGCAGCAGAGGCCAATGCGAAAGTTACTGCAAGAAAGTGAGACCACTTGGCAATTTTTTTCCTCAAGTTATGTGCTTAAATTACTCTTTGAAGGAAGTTAGCATCCTCTGAATAATTTAACTACAACCTTACCTCTCCCACTACTTTTCAGCAACTTTCTTTTCTTCTCATACGACTAAATTAATTTGCTAAAGACTAGGTTATAACTGGGTTAGAAATCCAAGCCGTATCATGCAGGTCCAGCCTGTCAAGATCAGGTCAACATTGGGTTTCAGTCAACACAATTCCCGATAACTTAAATTTCATTTGACACCCTGACTACAGTCAAAGACCCAGGACACTATGCATTAACTACGCTCCAATATGACTGACTTAACTAAACATTCTGTGTCAGATAACGTGGTTTTTAAAAAGATTTTCTACCTGAAAATTACAGTAAGTACAGTAATTAACACTGCAGATATTAAATACCCACGTAGCATAGATTAGTATTTCATAATAGGCAGATGTGCCAATGTTTACTGCACTATGAAGTACAATTTATATAAATGTGCAAGCTGTGAAATGAAAATCCCATTTTCTGTCCCCTTATTCAAATACTATTCTTGTGAATCAGGTTCTTGATCTTCATCACAACCCTTGGTCTTAAAGCCAACATATGAAGACAGAATACTGCCATAAAATTCAGTACTTATTCAAAGTATATAATTCTGAGTTAATGACTTTCCAACCTAAAGAATGTAGGATTGGTGCTTCAGCATCTGTTTTGTACCATAATGCAAAGGCTGCAAAGTAACACCACATTGGTGTTTATTAGTACACCAATGTCCTACAAATTTTTAGAAGTAATTAAACACTATTGAAGCAAGCCTTAAATGCAGCCCTTCATTCTGAAAACCACAAAAACCTGATTTTAAAAATAAATTAAACTGTAGCGATTGCCAGTCTCCAGTACAGCCCCCAGTAATTTAGATGTCTTCATTCTGAAAATAAGAGCTGGGAAGGAACTAAAAAAAAATAAAACCCAACCAAATGACACCCCCCCCCAAAACCCTAAACAAACACAAAAATCCCCAAACCAAAACCAAAAACACCCTCCCCCAAAAAAAACCCAAAGAAAAGATGGAACTTGTCTGCATTCAAAGTTGTCTTTACTGCTATGACAATGTAAAGCCACCCTGTTTAACTTCAGATAGAGGTCCCTAATTGAAGAATTTAATTACTACTGCTGTTAATAGCAGTCAGTACTGCTACAGTTAGGGCAAGGTAATTTTCACAACTAGCTGTGCATTTCTGAAGTGCTTTTGTGTTATGTAAAGCATACTGCTAAGATTTGAACTGCAATGTTGTGATGTATTTGAAACCATGCAATAGTATAAACCAGCCTCAACATTCATATAGCATTGCATTTGAAATGAAGGGGCTAAATAAACTAAGAGCTGCATCACTTAAAGAACATAGTGCTATACTAGGTTTTAATAAGAAAATTTAGATACAGAAAAAGTAGGGTATGAAAATAGTGTTTTCCTTCTTGCATTATAACTAAATTACATTAAGGTTTTTGTCAGTCTCAAATATTACATTTAAACTCCCTTATTGATGGAATGGAAAATATTCACAAGTACATGATCATCCAGGTGTAAACTTGCACACATTAACAGGGAGTAGCTTTGTCGAGGATTATGACAAACCTTTACAGATTAAATGAGGTATTGCACAGATTAATAAAAAAGCAAAAGGCAACAAAAATATACAGCAAATTGGTAGAACATTTACATGATAATTTTACAGAATCCATAGACAGAAAGTAGTGTTTAGTATATCATTCACCTTAAAAAATATATATATAATAATATATGATCAATCATCCCATTCGTCATCATCCTCAAAGTCTTCTTCATCATCTTCATCCTCATCTTCATCTGTAAGACAAGAAAAGCAAGTCACTTGAACGCACAGAATTAACACAAGTGTTACTGACTTCTCTCACAATTTTCTGAAAACAGAACAATCAGCTCAAGGTCGTCACGACAATACGTTTGGCAATACTCTTATTTCAAGATTGCTAGACATGACATTCAGTTTAGATAGTTACTAGCTGGAAGTTAAATCTAATTTGCTTCTTTTCTTACTTCTTCCCCCAGGTAGGAAAAATGTATCTTCTTTTGTGCGAGGAGAGAAAGAACCAGAAAGTCTGGATTAACAGTTACTACTTATTACTCTTTCTTAGAGAAGGTGAGAATGGCCAGCTTGTTCCTGACTGGGTTTTAAACTTCAAGGACAGATCAGTTTCCGAAATGTAAGAACTGCCTCCCCAGGTTTCCTACGTAATGGAATTTCTGTTTACTTAACAACAGATTTTAAAAAAAATGTTGTGAGCTAAACACCATTGTGGATACTGGAATAACTGGAATATTTTAAGCTGTGTAATACACATCAACTTCAAAATCAATGTTTAACTTTATTCATCCTTCTATTTTTTTATATACATCATACTTAAAAAATTGTAGCCTTTTGAACTTAAACTACTTATTTGTTAGGCGAGAGCATTTTCTTTCCTAGCAAAACACTGCATTTAGCTCCCTTCTGGTATTTAATTTATGTAAAGTATCAAAACTGAAGGTTATTACATAGGGCAGCAAAGCAACAAACTATACTGCACTCGGTCAAATGCTCTGCAGACTGCATACCCAGTTCTGGTATCAAGGCAAGGAAGAAAAATATATCAAAGCCTAAATGGAAGAGATGTACCCAAACAGCTGCACTGCAGCTATGGAACTATATTTATTACAAGCTGGTATTTGAGAAATGCAAATCCTCTTGCAGCCCTAATTTTTCTGAGCGCTTAAGTTGATTCAGTACTGGTAGGGGACTAGTCAACTAACACTACATATCCGACTCTTATCCAGTAGGTGGCAGCCAAAGCCCACTGGGAGCTACAGCACATGAGCTGATCTCTGCCTTTGAGAAACAAAGTGTTAAAAACCTTCCTTCCAAAATATTTTGACAACTTATTTCATCAGACAGCTAGTGGATAAAAGTAAGTCAGCTGTAAAAGAAAAAAGAAATCTTTATAAGGATATTAACCTTAAATAGTAACTTTTAATCCAGGATTACTGCAAATTACTATACCCCAGTAATTCAAAGCATGAAGGAACCACTCAGAAGCCCCTCCCCAAGGGTGTGCCAAGAGCATTCTGTACTGGACTATATGATGAAATCCCTGCTTTTCTCCAACAGTATTTTAGGATGAATAGAAATGGTAATTCTTGAAAACCTGACACTGTGAGGTCAGAAAAATTCCATCAGACGCACCTGAAGAATGAATGGCTTTGCTCCTTTTCTGCATAACTTCCATTAATGCGCCCACAATTCCTGAGGTGGGTGCAGGTGTAGGTGGTGCACTTTCCTGACCATCAGATACCTTGGAAAAAAGGTTAGAACAGAAAGATGCAATTAGCAAAACAGAATTTGTGTATTTCAAGAGAAAACTCCTTATAAGATTAATGAGCTTATTTTCTGTCAGAAGAAAGTGTAAAACAGCTTGTTCCTTTTGCTCTAACTTCAAAGTCTTTATTTATTAAAAAAAAGCCTGCTTTTTCTTTTTTACCATATAACACAACTGTAGTTAGCCAAACTCAAGGTTCAGTATTTCAGTTCTGACTACCATGAAGTGGGCGCTCACCTAAAGGAAAGCTTCTTCATATGGTTGTATAGGCATGACTCGTGTGGCTGCATAATCATTATTTATTTTATCTTTGGTATATACCACAAAATATTTTTTCTTGTTTGGGTTTGTTTACTGAAACTGCTTCAGGCTGATAATCCCTTCTGAAAGTAATCAATCCTGCACACCTCTAATGGCAAATAAATATGAACACACCTTCACACTTTTTAAATCAGAAGTCTCAAGTGCAGAAGAATGGCAAAAAAAAAAAGTACAAACAGGCAAAATTATTTTTAAGATATTCAGTGACATTGGTAAGAAATAGTAATAACAGAAGCCTATCCTGCAGCAGGAACAGCAGAGGCATCTCTCATGGGCAGTACTTTTCCAGACACAGATACCTTCTTAGAAGCTTCAACATTTGCAAAGCACAGGTCCATTTTAAGATGGATGTTTAGATGATTTTACTGCAGTATTCAGAAGAGCAGCTATCTTTCATAATTCTTGCAAAGGTTCTGTACAGCAGAGATACTGTGGCATCATTGTTGTAGGATTTGTGCTTGAGGCTTTACTCAAGCAAGAAATTAGTTTGAAACAAGGACACCTTCATGTACTAATACTCATCTACAGCAAACGTGTGTTCTCTGCATTTTCTCAGTACTACTGCTTAAGTCATCCCTTCAGAAACTCTAAAACGTACAATCCACCCCAAAGCAGAGCCACAATTTACTGTTTACACTGCAGTACTGCAGCCATTTGCAAGTCCCAAGGAGACCTGGATGAGAAACAGTTTTTACTCACAGATTTCAGCTGTATACCCTGTCGTATCTGGTCTAGCAGTGCATCTCTTCCTGAGCAGGACACTGGTCGACTGTTCTGTTCTACCTTCTTTAACTGTGCTCCTTCTCTGATTTGATCCAAGAGTGCTGCTTTGTTTCCCACAGGAACTGGAAGCTGGTGATCAACTTCTGAAGGAAGGCCTGGTGGTGGAGGAGGACCGGGAGGGGGAGGAGGAGGCGGAGGGGGTGGAGGACCAGACGACCCACTTGCTGGTGGCGGTGGTGGAGGAGGAGGGCCAGACGGCGCAGATGATGAATGCACTGGCGGTGGTGGAGGATACATCCGGTTTGGAGGGGGTGGGGGCACTGTTGCACCAGGTCTAGATGGAGGCGGGGGTGGAGGTGCTGCTGTGGGAGCTCTTGAAGGAGGTGGAGGTGGTGCCCCTCTGCCCCTGGCAGGGGGAGGAGGAGGGCCAGAGCTATGGGGAGGTGGTGGTGGAGGTGGAGGGGGTCCTCCTCTGCACGGTGGTGGCGGAGGTGGAGCTGAAATGAAACAAAGCAACTTCAAATTACCTGCTACTCAAGACCCATGAGTCTTTCAGAGATTAGCAGAAAAAGAAAACAGGCTGTGCCTTGCCTTTTGCAAGGATCTCTGTGCCTGTGCAAATTTTACCAATTCTGGATTAAATTGAATACAGCTGAATAACAGTATGGCAAACCAAGCTGTATATAGATTCTGGGTCTGTTGTGAATTTTGTAAGAGTCAAACACTGCAGGAAGAAAGTCCAATACATAAAAAGGCTGATTAAAATTCAAAAGAAACCTGTAAAGTTTTGTTTAGCTAGAAGAGAGTAAAAAAGGTTTTAGACAATAAAGTAAAATACACATTTTCCACTTTCTAATCTATCCATTATTTTATTAGGTAGCTACAAAAGCAAGTATTTTTTGAAGCAGTATCTTCTAGTAACAAAAAAACCCCTACTCATGCATTACAATGCAGCACAAGCTGACTTTTAGTCCCTTTTACTGAAATTACTTCCAACAATATCTTTATGGCAGGGACTGTAGAAAGGAAGCAACTGCAGAGCTACACACAGGATCACTTCTCTGTGAAGTGGCCTTGAAATGTACTCGCTTTGCTAATGGCATTTTAAATAGCACTGTTTAATTTCCTCCTTCATTTAGCATCTAATGTCTTATGGTACTTTAGGTCATGTGGTTGTTACACATAACTACTTAATCCAGGTGCTATCATATAACTAAGAAAAATCACATTTTATATCATATGCTTTTATAACATAAAGGGTGTTACACTGAAGAAGATACTTCTTTACTCTTCTATTATCGCCTTCAAATTACTTGCAGAGAAAGCAGGCTGGCTACACCGGAATAGAGAGGGAACATCCCTAAAAATGGGATTTTGAGGAAGCAGGACACACTAGTATCTCACTGCCTCCATCCCTGCTCATCTTTAAAGAAAGATACTGCTCCTAAGTCACGTTCTGTGTTCTTGAATTCCACAAACTGCTCTTGTTTTTTCTATCCCTTCACAAGAACAACATAGGGAGAATCGTCTCAAACTTCATCTGTTTTCCAAGAGACATACTGCCAAATTCTTGATTTTAAAAACTCCCACCAATTTTTGGCTGACATGGCTATAGTTTCCTTTCCGGCCACTGGAGGCCAGCGTTATCAAACGTAACAACTCAGCAAGCACTACAGACAGCTGAGGTTTTTGCATTACTGAGAAGATATTCGATAAGGTCATGCCCCAGAGTCTGCACTGTCTGTAGATTTTAAACACAAATTTTAAGTTTTCCTGCAGGGAAGGGGTTTATTTGCATCGTATCTAGAGAGATGTGCCACATTCAATCTATGGAAACAGGGTTCAGCCTGTCTGCACTCAACTGAAGTGCAATGAAGGAGGAGCAGCAGGAAGGGAGCACCATTACCTCATCCTCTCTCCCTTCCCCCTCAAACAGATGGTACAAGCAAAGCAAGAAAATAATTTGGGTTTTTTTTTTATAAATCTACATTAATCTGTGCACTGTATTAACAAAAAAGTTTGTACAATCTTTTACTGATAGTACTGTCACAAAAAAAAACAACCACCAGAACTAGGGAAAGGGCAGGGAAAACAGGATATCAGCAGAATGACTTGTCTGCAACTCTCTAGTCAGCATCCTAGCAGGGTGAATATGAAAGCACAGAAATTCTTGCAGTAAACACAGAAATGTGTTTCAGTTGAGAAAGAACACTTCAAACAGCAGTCAAGCCTACACATTAAATAACATAATTGTGGATAAACCCACTGAAATACTGGAGTATTTTATCTACCTTTATCAAAACGCAAAGAGGTAGATTATCATCATGCATGTTAAAGAAGAGGAAGTTTTTCTTTTAATTGCATACATGCAAGTGGCCATAATGTGAAGTTAACACATAAGTAATAGAAAAATAGGCACTTTTAAAAAAATTTTAAGCTAGTCATAAGACTCCAAGGCAAATATTCTCAATCCAATTTTATGGTTAGCAGTCTGGGATCAACAACTCTGTAAACATTTAAACAGAGTCAATATTATAAAGAAGCTGACTGATTTATTATGGAGAAAAAAATCATAATTGAAGTTTTGTTTGCAATTCAACTAAGAAGTTTGACTGCAATACTAAAAATTATAGTCAAACAGATGCAGATTAAGGTTTCTCATCCAGAAAAGAAATCACACAGTGAAGCAAGAATGCTTTGAAGCATATGCTTAGATGCCAGCTCAAATACATACCGCTCCACCTTGGGGGACCTAAGGAATAAATGTAACAAGTCATTGTATCCTGAATCTGTATCTCTTCAGTCTACTGAACAATTTACTCACTGGTTTCGAACTGCTATAATTTCAATGACATTTACATCAGGTTTCTCTTGAGAAGTGTTCTAAGCAAATTTTTGAAAGTTTGACAGTGGCAGTGTAATTTTCAGACTGACTTGCTGTGTTCCACCAGATAATGAATTGGCTGAGATCACATTTAAAGGTTAGGCAGGCAACAGCTTATTTGAGAATCTTCCTGCAGCAAAAGCATGCTCAGAACTAGTATTTTTAACTTTAAATTATAAAAAAGAAGTTGAAAAAATAATATAGAATTTTCAGGTCTGTACTGTTGCAAGGCCCACTACATAGTCCTGCCAGGGTAAACGGGCACCATACATACAACCTGCCAGCCAGGTACTACTGCTATAGCTGACAACAGCATTATGGCTTCCAAGATTTTAAATGATTTATAAGATTGAAATTATAAATAAATATGTAACATACACATTCTGAAAAATCTATATCAAACATACTGTGTAGCTTTGCAGTCAGACTAAGTGCTACCAGAAATTACTTAACTGATATAAATACCCTTATTCCTTAGGGACAAGTACTTTCATGGGTGATGTGTGTACATTTTTACATAGTGTATAGTGTAAGGAAACATGAAATCCAGTGCAACTGCAGTCACATGAAGTCTGGAGAAGAGAATCAAAAACTGCTCACCATCAACAGTTTCAACTCTAGTCCTTAAGGCAAAAAGCGCCCTGCTAATTTTTATGTGGAAATAAGAGGAATCCCACCTTGTCTGCGCAGTTCATTTTTAACAGCTTCCACACCTCCTGTTTTTTCAATGAAATCATATATGACCTTTGAAGTTTCTTTGTCTTTTAGTTGAGCCTCTGAAATTCCACATAGATCAAACAGATTTTTCAGTTCTGGGTCTAAGTTGTTCACCTGCAAATCAGATACATTAGTTTTAAGTAGCCTGAAATGTGAAGATATTTTTAAAATATCATTTGTATTGGGGAGAAACACCACCCCCCGCCAAACCACACAGCTGAATAGCAAAGCCAAGTGCATGTCTCTGGGTTGACTTTTCAAGTCAAAAATGCTATTGTAGGAGAGGTAAGTACCCTGCACAAAAACTAAAGTTTTGCATCTTTTCCCTCTTAATCCCAGATCCCTCCTACTCCGTTCTACTCCAACCTCTATTTACATCACAGTATACATTACAATTTATAACTACTTTGATGTACAGTTAATTGTTGATTTAATGCCAATCTTTATAATTTACATTTTAAAGTCTCTAAAGTTTTAATCACTCAGTGTCTTGAATAACTTACTAAATTACTTACATCAAAACCTGTGTTTGGATCCCAACCAACATGTCCAATGTGTCTAAAAAAGCAAAAAAGTCCATTTAATCAGCATAAAAAGGACCATGTTAACTAAAATAACAGGAGACTAAGATAACTGGAGATTACTACCAGCTTCTACCTCCAGTCTTATTAAGACATTAAGCAATTCTTCCTCCTCAGTGCCCCACTTGAGAATAGAATAGAATAGAATAGAATAGAATAGAATAGAATAGAATAGAATAGAATAGAATAGAATAGTAAAACTTCCTTTAC
>JAWWES010000041.1:20650095-20758947 GCA_035583135.1 Lophotriccus pileatus | reverse complement strand
AGAATAGAATAGAATAGAATAGAATAGAATAGAATAGAATAGAATAGAATAGAATAGAATAGTAAAACTTCCTTTACTCCTGCTTTTTGTCCTGTGTCCAGAAGACCAAGGGGAGAATTCATTTCTTATCCCTTAGGTTATGGTCTGTAGCAAAACATGAAGGCTCCATGCACCCTGTGATGCACACAGATAATGATGGAAGGACTACACAGAGATCAAGACTAAGTTTAGCCTTTATATAGCAACTCGTCTTTGACCTATTGCCAGAGTCTTCAATGCCATGCAGCTGGAAAACGTCCTCCTCCCTGTCATCACTGTCTGTTCTCTTATCATCCTTCTCCCACTCACTTCTTTCGAAGAGAAATCAGAACTGTTTTCAGTTGTCATTTCGTGTGGCTAATAAAGTATTACTTTATGTGGTGCTATAATCAGCTAAAAAAAGCAGATGAGTTTTGTGCCCCTCCAAGCTACTTGATGCTACTGATACTGGAAGACAGAACCATAATGTTACCAGAACTCCATGCTTTGTGTTTCTTTTTGTCTATGGTTCTGTGTAACCAAAGGCATTTAAAAATTTTATCTACTGACTGATATTTATCTCCTGATAAACAGTGACTGTGTTGGTCTTTACCAGTATCACAGTCCAAGTTACACAGAAGTTATAAGTTATCCTACTGGCATATTTGCCTAACAATACCAAATGCCAGTTTCCATATGTCTGTACAAAACCAGCAATTACAGAATCTCACATAGCACACATAGTTGCACTTGTCAGGAAAATTAAACAGACCTTTAACCAAACATATCAAATTCTTAATAGACTTCTTTTGGAAAGGTTCACCATTTCCAACTTAAAGTTGCATTTAATGATAATGGAATCAATCTTTTGTTTGAACAATCTTTTGAATCTATCTTTTGAACATCATGAAATATTTTATCACCTTACTCTCAGCTTTTTTAGGTCAGAACCTGACAGACATCATAAACAAAGTCTCAAAGTCATTTTATATCTATGCTGCTGCATAACTCCCTGCACAAATTCCTAACCGACGTATGACACGCTAATGCAAATTTTGTCCACGTATGCTGAAGTCTGCATCAGCAGAGCCACAAGAGTGACCAGCTACTAAGCACTCTTCACTCCTCTTTGTTTCACTTTTCGTTCCTTTTCTGTATTTTTCAGTTTAAGTGACACTAATAGATGCAGCACTTCACTGATACTCAGATCAGTAACAACAAGGTTGATGCCTGAATTGTCCGAACAGTCTGGATAGGGAAGCATTTTAGCCCACCTCTCCTTTTCTGTTCTGTCCGCTATCCCATTCGACAGAGCACTCTCTCAAAACACTGTGCAGTAACATTACTGTAACTGGTAATGTCAGCATTACTTTTACAAAGTTTTATTCTGGGAAAGCGCATCAGTGTAAGTGATGAATATAATGGTTCAAAAGAACAAGACACTGACTTGGCATGTAAGCCTCACACTGGTTTTCTAATGCTTCACGGAAACCAATCTTTCCTGTAACTAACTCAAGCTCTTTATATTGCTGTTGCTTTAGCAAACAAAGTACCCTTATTTTAAAAAGCGGAAGATTATGACAGCAATTATTTTTCAGGAATACAACAATTAGTTCAGTAAAGTGACCAAAACCAAGTTTCATGAAAGTGAAGCTTAAAATGATACATCATCACTCTGAAAGATTAAAGATACATATGAAATGACATTTGGAAAAATCCAACCCGTTCCTCAAAGATGTATACATGCATGCTGTACTTCCATCACAAGATATGGGTGCTAGACCACACATCAGAATAAACTGGTAAACAGAAAGCCAAAGATAAAAATATGGCAAGTCATTTGTGCTGTTATGACAAGTCAGGACCTGCATGTACATTTTGCATGACAAAGCACAGCTCAGCAAGCACAGCTGTAAGAATAACAGTGTTAGAGTTGACCATTGAGGCTGAATATGAGTCTCCACTGAGCTGACAACTTCGGTAAGGCATCTCTCCATGCAGCTAGATTGTTTTCTAAGCTAATTTTGGATAGCAAGTTACTTTTTGCTTACAGCTGCAGTAAACTACTCACCTGTGTATAAGTTAACCTGCTTTTAAACACCACACCATTCCAGCTAGCATTCGCTGCAGTTCAGGTTACACAGAACAGTGACACATTCAAGCCTTGATAATTTGCAATGTAATTGACACCAAAAAAACCCCAAGACCAAAAGCCAAAACTCTCCAAACCAAGAAAAACACCATCAATCAAAACCCAAACTCAAATTCAAAAAAGTACTTACTGAAAATTAGATGGCGTTCCAATATCTGCCTTTGTCAATCTTCTCTTTTTAGTTTTTCCTTTCTTCTTTTCTTTGGTATATGAAATATTGTTGACTTGTGGAGTATAAAATCTGTTAGTTGTAATCTCTGGGTTTTTGATATCAACAGTTGCCATTGGTAGATTTGGGCCTGTGAAGGTAAAGTACAGGATTTTTACTGCTGTGCTTCAACAAAGCCATATTTAATCTACAAACTTTGGGACGTTCTTTTGAGCTGTAGAATACTTGTAATGGAGCCATAGATCTACAAACCACATGCATCCTTGTTTCCAGGTGTCAGATGCAGAAACTAAGTTATCTGATGAAGAAAATAAAAGTGTTGCTAGAAAAGAGCAACAGAAAAATTTTCTAAACTAGAATTTGTTTTTTTGCCACCTGCACAGAATACACGAAATGAGACACACTAAGATACAACACACCTACAATCCTAAACAAGATCAAAGAAGTGACCTGCATAAACAGTAACACCCAAGCACCCTGAAGGCTATTACCAGGGCAACACACTAACCTGACCCTAAAGGAGACAGAAACCTTCACTTAATTAGCCCACGTGAAAATGCCTTCTGCCATCAGATACAGAAACTGAACATCACCACAACTTCAGAATGCTGCTCTGGACACAGTACTGTCTTCAAATATAGGACAATATCTACAAAACTATTTAGGATATCTTATGTCTTATTCTTTGACAGGTTTTCAAAATAATGAAGTCCCAGATAAGAAACAGCTTGAAAAGATAGTAAAAACAGCACCAGAAATACAATTCATAATTAGCATGCTTAATTTATGTTCTCAAACCTTGTTCTTAATTATAAACAATTCTGAATTATTACTCTAGTTATTTAATATGTATCTGAATTGTACTCCTGCCAATTTCAGCATTTAGTATTATGATATTTGTGCAGTACTAGCAAATAAACATACCTAGCACGTGTTCCACTCAGGTTTTTTAGCTTTGACAGAAGATAACTCTTGACATAGGCAAGTGATAGCAGTATCTAAATACTAGGAGGTAATTATACATTTATCATATACACTGAGGGCAGAGCAGAATCACAGAATATTCAGAGTTGAAAGGAACCCACAATGATCATTGAGTCCAACTCTTTAAGTATGTACACATACACATAGGCATATTTTTAAAGAAATCTGCAAAAAGTTTCAGTAATTTCGGTTTTGGAAGAATGAGATTAAACAGTTAATTTAAAACTAGTTTGGCCAGAAATAGTTTGAAAATGTTCTCTACTTTCCTGTAAGTTGGTATTGTAATGGTTTGCAAATTAACTAAATTAAGACTCGTGCACCCAGTCTTACTGGACAGATGATAAAAAAAGTCTAATTAGACCTCGATAAATCTGAACCTTATTTGGACACTATTTTTTCATAACTGCATTTTGTATGGATAATTCAAAAGCTCTCTAAGCATTTTGAAAGGACCAACAAGCCTTATGTTCACAGTCCAAAATCAAAATCGGAAAGGAGAAGTAGACAATACAATGGGCTAACATGATATTTTGTAGTTAAATACCTCAGTGGAAAGCACCTACTACTGGCCAGGACAAGAAACAGAAATATGACAGAACAGAAATATGTGCTAGACAAAATTCATCTAAAACATATGACAACTCCTCCATTCCTGTAGGAGTCTTAAGGGACAAGATTTAAAACTGCATTGAAACTGAAGGAAAAAACATTTCTAAAATGTTTTCTGCTAAGCAAAAATGCTTTGATCTAGAAATGTTATGATCTAGACAACTGTCCTTCGAGAATACCACAACATAAACTGACCCCAATTTGCATTGTTAAAATTAGTACTGGATTGACTAATCATCAAATATTAACTCAACAAATGAAGTTCAGTAAAATCTTCTGTAACTGTAGTAAAAACTACAGTTGTAATTTAATTAGGTACAAAACTAAAACCAGTAGGAGTTAATTTTCACTTTAATAATCTCTTATATTTTCTCTGCTTTATTCTCTCTGTTTTCACCTATTATATTGATATTTACAGTTTCAGTAGCTGTACTGACATTCAGAAAGAAGCTGGTACCTTTACAGTGCTAGTAAGTTTGTGATATTCTTACAATTCCTAACATACTTTACATGCAACAAGGTGCATTTTTAAAATCCTGAACTAACCATACATGGTTTTAACGCAGCAGCCATCTGCAAACTGACGTTTTAATCAGTTGAGCTCAAATCAAGGATTAATAGCCTGATTCCTGGATACTGATAATATTCATACAATAGGTCACAGTAAACTTAAGGACGAAAATTTTTCTTACCGTCAGGTTTAGACCTTAGATATCCACGAGGAATAAAAGAATCTTGGAAAGAACTGCACTCTTCTAGAACTGCCATATTTATATCCAGTAAAATTTTTCCCATCATAAGACATGCACCTTCCCCATCAGGTGTAGACAGCTCAATAAGCGAAGATGAGAGAGGCATATAGAGCTCGTCGTTAGGAAGCACCTGACAGTACAGTGGTGTTAAGCATCCACTGTTGTCAATATCTGTGACATCTTCAGAAGGGGCTCCAGAAAATGTTGTACAGAACATTATGAAATGTTAACTCTATGAAATTCTCTGTATTTTATTTAGAACCTCTCTAGGCATCTGTCCCAGACTACAGACAGCCCTACAAGATATGCAAACTGCTCTAGTTAACAGCTGAAACAAAATTCTGCCACATGGCTCTTCAATATTCTCTCAAAACCTAATACTCCGACAAATCCTTGTTTCATCCAGAATTTCACCGAGGTCAGTTCAACCACAATAACTCTTCTTTATTTGCATAAAGAGACCTAGCTATTACACATGAGTAGAACATAAATCCCAGGAAATTACAGACTAATACATTTTACATAACTGTTAATGCCAATTTGAGTTTAATCCTGCAATTCTACAAAAAAAAAATCTTAAATCCGTATCATTGAAAACGTCACACAAAAAGACAGTGAGCTTTTTCCATGCAGCTTCAATGTATGCAGAAAATCCAGACTAACAAGCCCCACTAAAACAAAATTCCCCACAGTATTTCAAGCAAGAATCATGTGACTGTTCTTGTTTTTTGTTTTAGAGGTAATTATGCATTAATACCCAGCACAAAAAAACCGCCAGGTGTTACATCTTTTTTTCCCCAATAGGATTTCACTGCATATCTTCACACAAAATCTAACTGACACTACAACAGGTATAGGGGTTTTTTTCCAGTTACATGCTCATAGTATGTATCTGTTCTAGTCTTAATTCCAAATACTGAAATGCAAAGTCTGTATAGAGTATAACAACCTGAGGCCTGGGGTTACTGAGGGCATGGCCACACAACTCCTTGCCAGCAGAGAAGTCAGGCATTACAGAATTTGACAGAATCAGAAAAGGCAAATGGACAGATTGTGAAAGAGTATGTGGATGTCCTAGGGGAACAGTTTATTAAAAAGCAGATATACTGAAATCTTTGAAGTGTCTGAGCATAAACCCTATGCCTTCCACAGAAATTCAGGATAAAGGCATAGGGACAATGACTGCAAGTTTAGTACGAGAGTATTTTTCTCAGGAAAATATCATTGTCTGAGGCCTTAGAACAAGAATTGTGAAGAGTATTTTAAGCACAAATGTTTATGCAGGCTCAGTTTTCTTAAATCTCATTCTAACCTAGCATAGCAAACTATCCTAATTTGACAAACAAGTTGTTTGTGTTACAACAGAAACAAAGGCTTAATTTTTTGTGGTAGGTAGTACTACACGGTCACCACTGCTGTTTTAACACTCACATGCTCTGCAGATACTCCTATCAGGGATGAGCAAAACACTAGTTAAAACCTTCTGAAAGCTCAGAAAAGCTGGCAAGACAATGACAGATTATACTATTACAAGTGTTTCAAAACTTACCAACCCAGTCACAGTTGAAGGAATCTGTACTGAACTGCCTGGCCTAACCTGATGATTGCTGGAACACTGTCGAAACAATGTTCATGAAAAAGAAAAAGCACTTTTTTGAGAAGTATGAGAGAGGCTTTATTTGGGTATATAAAAGGCATCAGTAGTTCCCATAATGCAGGATTAGTTTAGCATTACATATTTTGGTGACCTACAGAGATGCTTGAATGACTTAGCTAGTATAAATTTTAAGACTACCATCTCAGGCCTTAAGGGGACTTCAGAAGATCAGCTGACTGCACCCTTGCTTAAGCAGCAAACTCACAGTGATAGGACCTATGATCTGGATCACCAACAGAAATATGACAGGAGAACACACTTTTTAACTTCAGTGTGAATTCAGAAATCAAAGACACCAAACTTCATATTCATTGATATGCATTTTTCACTTGATTTTAGAATAGATAGTAAAAAATTTCTGGATGAAATTGATATATAATTTGACTCCTTCCATTAATTTAATGAGGATCTCCTGAGGAACCTTTATCTTCATGCTAGTGAGACATATGCCTGAAAGGCAAATAGATTTGAATAATTCTCCATTCAAAAAAAAGTTTAATATTGACATGCATTTGACATACAACCAAATTACTACATTACATGGTTAGCCAGATACACTGAAATTGAAATTTTATGGATGTTCTATGAAATCCATTATCGTTATGCCTGCCTTTAAGACAAAAAGACTAACTTTGCGTACAGTGATCCTATACATATATATTCTGGAGACCAAGCAGCAAATGCAAGGTACAAAGATTTCTTCTCAGTTTAAACTGAAGGGCCCTCTACCCTATTTGCAATAAAACATGCTCCTCCAAAAACATTCTTTACAAATGCCAGCTAAGCCACAAATCTTTCAAGCCACAACTAAATGCCAAAGAACAGAAACAAAAGAAATATAGTAACCTGCAGAACAAGAGTTTACTGCTTTTCCCACTACCTGACTGTCCTAAACAAGCCGGAAACAAAGCTATATATAAACAGTAAATGACAGCAGTAGGAAAAAATAAAAAGCAGTGATTCACGCAAAAAGCTTACCATTTGGTGGGTCTCGTCTTTTTTCTGTTGAAAAAGAAAAAAGAGGTATTTAATCATAGGTATCATAGGAAAAGTTAATTTCTAGTGAAGCGTTCAATGACCTTAACCTCAAACTTAGAAATCTATTAATATCCTTAAAGTCTACTTGTGCAGTTGAAAAAAAGCATTACAGAACAATAAAACCCCAATTTTAGATAATAAGCACTGATTTCAAGTGTGCAAACTGAGCAGAAGCATAAGGTAATAGCTATGGAGCTATTTCAGGCCTTCCAACTATGAACTAAAGTGAAATATTCAAGGAGCATCTGTTTTAGTACAACCTATCAAAGTAAGTTTTTTGAATCATTATTGTTTCCAGCGTCCACTGAAACTGTTCTTTCAGTTTTACTTGAAACATAATTAGCACTTCATCGAGTATTGTTCTCCCACAGAAACTAAAATTTAGTTACTTTTTGCTGTATGCAAAGAAAATAGGACACAGAGGGGCAAGACACTTCACCTATGCGATCCAACAGGTATAACAATAGGAACAATATGGAAAAGAACTAGAACGTCCTTGGTACTAATATGACATAATATTCACAGCACCACACTGTTTCACAGACCATGAATAATCTGGCTTGATGATTTAAAATGAAAACATTTAACACCACAATATTCTCAGTGAATAATAGTAAATTCCCCTTTAAAGCAGATTTCTTTCACTTACTATTAATTCCTATCACCCCCAGCACACATTTATACCATTTTTGTATCTAGACCACACTCTTTAGAATTTTGGATTTAGCAGCACCCATAAACGCAAGCAGTTTATTATGTCACCACATCAAAAACCACAGCTCTGTAAGGAAGGCTGTACATCCCTCCCTTTCAGATCTGGAGTATCCATAATCTAACAGGGTCTCCCAAGAGTTCTGTAATAAGAATTTGTAACAGGCATTTCACCTTTCAGCAAGGCCCAGAAAAACTGTTAACTTATATTTTTCATAAACATAATAAAAGGGAGAAGATGCCTCCACAGATGGTGCTGACCTTGTCCTAGGAATACTTAAAAAAACAAAAAACATACAATCCTAAGTGTGCAAGGCAAGTCAGCCTCATGTGAATCTGCTGATCTCCAGGGAATAAAAGAATCTGTCAGGATCATCAGACTTTCATGGGAAGGAGATTAAAACCCACTGAGAATCAGCTTTTGATGAACAAGCCTTCTAAAGACAGTTTATTCTTAGGTCACAGCAGGTTAGTTTCAGACATAGAGATGGAAAACCTCTGCAAGGGTGCCTCAGGTCTGAAGAGAAGAAAAAGAAAAAAAAAAAAGGAGAGGAAAAAAAGTATTTTTTTTGCCAAATACTGTGCTTTCTCTTTCTAGAGTATTCAGTTTAAGAAACTACATCTCATACTACCCCAAAAACAAGCAAAAAACAAACTACCCAAACTCAACCTTTGGACCATAATTAGAGTTTTATTCAGCAATTCAGAGACAGCAGAGTGCAGGACTTGTTGCAAGTCATCTGGCACAGAATGGAACGATGCCAAGAGCAGGACATATTTCTAGGAAGCATTAAGTGTCTTGTGTCAAATCATGGGAATCCATTACAATTTCCATTAGATGAAATAGTTCAAGAGAAAAAACAGTGGGAAACAAAGCAAGACATTTTATAGACTTCCTGTATTTTTTCCTGGATAGATTAATTTGTGGCCTCAGAGAGACCAGATCTCTTCTTATGTGGTTCCCACTGCTGACAAGAAAGTATGAACGCCTGTTCCTGAAGTGCAGATGACCAGACTGCTGAATGGTGGATTTCTCTGTTTTGAAAGATGAAGATGCCTACCGATCGAAAGTAGATCAACATCTGCAGATGCTTATGTCCAAAAACACAGCCCCCTTCAACAAGCATTCCTGGAAATGAGAATAATCTCTGCCAAGACTTGAATCCATTGCAAGCTGAGCACTTTACAAGAGATGCCCTTGTCACCCAGGCCACAAAAACAAAAGTTGTGAGCAAAAATGAAAGAAAAAACCCAAACCAAACCAATAAATCCCTGTCCATATGAAGTTTGCAGCCTGAAACTTATGGAGTGTGTTATGAAGGCACGCAGGAGCTAAAGCTTGTGGAGGAAAAAGGCAGCTTCAGGGAAGGTTAACAGAGCTCCCACATATGAGCTACAAGCGGTCCATAAAAGTTAGTTAGGAAGTCCCCTACTTTAGAAAGAACTACTTGCAGTTAAGAAAAAGTGTCTTTCAGGGCTGAGTGCTCAGCATGTGGAGAAGGCACTTGTGTGTGTACACACATTAACATTTCTTAGGCAAGATAGTAAAAAGACAAACTAGTGGTACCTATGTGCAAGAACACCCAAAGTGAGACTGTACTACAATGATAATCACTGAGAAGAGAAACACTGTTCACCCTGCTTACTGGGGGAACTGTTTGGGATTGGTTTAATAAGTAAATGGAAATATTATTTAAGTAAATCTACCATAGAAATTAATTAATGACAGTAATTTCTTCCTAAGGCTAAGAATTTGACTATTAAAAAAACCTCAAAACAGAAAAGAACCCACTACCCCCAAAAACCCCCACCCATATCAAAATTTAGCTAGATAAAAACCAGCATAATATTACAAAGATTAGGACAACAGATCAAGAATTCTTTGTATGCCTTTCTCCCTCATTCTATTCTCTACTCAGTATTTTGTACATTTGCATGTTTTTGTGAATTGTCTGTTTGCAGCCAAACTTTCACCCCTCTGGAACTCCAGATGCACTTACTCAGGGGTTGTCTGTACACTGGAATGCATTTCATGCACAGTGAGGAAGAGCAGAACACTGTTGCCTCTTCTCTCAGCTGTTAGACAGTATTTTTGTCTACTAGTCTCAGCACCAAGTCATAGCTCTGTGAGTAAGAACTGCTGTTCCTGCTACCTTCCAACAATATAATCTTTCCATAAGACTCCTGGAAAAGTCTCTTAGCAAGGCCTGAATGGTGTAACAGGCAGTTAAATGATCACATGGAGTACTCATTTGAGCTGAAAGCATCTCAGGTGGCACTGCTATGAAATGAAACATATTTTGGAAGGCATGGGACTAAAAATCCTATTCAAATAGAAAAGCATCAAAACTACCACACTATTACCTTGGTGACTGAGAAGTAAGATGCATTACAATATATACACAATGTATATACACATATTATAAATAATATACAACTTTTATATTATTTGTATTGTATATAAATCTATTATAAATTAATGTTATAAGCATTTATAGATAAACAAATAAAAACATAATCACTGAGAACAAATCACCTTTGATTTGAGCAAGTGCAAAGTCTGTTATTTTAAAAGCACAATTAAACAGTCACAATGACAAATACAGAACTCCATCTGGTGGTTTGACTAAGGAATCTCATGAGTATTTTAAATTCCTGAACTGTTTTGTTCTGAGGGTTAATTTTTTGTTTATTTTTTTATTTTGTTTTTAAATAAAGTTGTCTTGAAATAGTAAGCGTTTGGGGAGGGAGAGTTGTTTGTTTGTTATGTAAACTCATCCTATAACATGAACTTGAGCACAGAAACCAAGATATTAGTTCAAAGAGTAAATGAGAAAAATGTGGTCCTCTGGAAAAAAATCTCAATGTGGAAGGAAAACTGTGAACAGGAGGTTTGACTGAACCACTATTTTCAAACAAAGTTTGCTGTGGCCAATAATATAAACATGCTTCCTGCCAAATCATGTCTGTGCACTGTAGCACTGTGTTTTAGACATATAATAAACTATAGGAACAGTAGATGCAAAATTACTTTTACACCATGAGAAATATTATTAATGCCACTTCTTAATGATCCCACCTTTCCTCATGAAACCTTATGAACTTATTCTGAGCAGAGGGAATCTTAAAGAAGTCATTTAAGCTCCTGGAACAAGTGATCTGCTCCTGAGTCACTACCTTAATGAAATCCAAATGAATACATACAGATCATGCATGTTCCCCAGAACACTTGCAAGGATGCCTCTCCTTTTACAGTACACTGACTGTATTGCTAGTGCAATTGAATTCCAGAATGGACTACAAAAATGCATCCTGTAGCATAAACACAAGTCTACACTACACCCTACAGAAAGCCTGAACACATCCATGTGTTCCCAGACTATGTTTTGTATCACTTTATCCTTCATGGACATATGGCTGTCAGACAGGCAAGTTGTTTATGGGCTCCCTGGAAAATGACCAAGACAAGATCTGTAGGAAGCCTGAGCTCCCTTTAAAAGCACTGACCACGTTCCCAAGGCATCTTGCAGCTGGCAAAAAGCATGCTGTGCTTCACTGTCCTGAGCTGCTAAGGACAGTATAGGCATCTTATGTCTTCCATTCTTGGCCTGAGCCAAGATCACTAGTTCTGAATAAAAGGTATTTCTCTACTAACTGCTAGATCAATGCCAAAAATTCATTCACATGAGCTACTGAACATACCAGATGGTAAAATCTTTGTTACAACCCACTTGGGCTGAATTTAAACAAATCCGTTATAAACAGCCCAGAGCTAAAAGAGGGTTTAGTGAAATGTGAAAACGGCTTGGAGAAAGATTTCTAGTTTTCCCACTGTCATTTTTGTTTCCCCCTGATTTATATTTTCAATCACCACAATCTGGGGGTCTCAGTTCACATGGAAACTCATAGCACAGAACAAGCAAAATAGTAATTTTCGCACAATAGAGAAAGCAGTACAGTTTAATAGCATAATCAGTGCAAAATATACATATGGCAGCACTGCCTCCAGTAGCTTTCAGACATAGCAGTAGCTTTCTGCCTCCCCCCAAAACCAACATAAACAAGCCTAAATTTAAGATTAATTTAAATATTTACCAGATTTTCTCTGCCGTCGTCCAAGTAAATCTGTTACTGTTTTGCGGAATTGTTTAGCTTCTTCTTCATTAGCAAAATTAAGACCAACTTGACAAGTCTGAAAAACATTAATATTCCCCCACCCATGACTAAGAAAATGTTTCAAAGGCTTTTGTTGTCTCACACCTTCTAAAGGTGTAACCAGAAAATATCATCACTGCAAATTGGGAAGCAAGTCTTAGTGAAACATTCCATCTTAGGAACATCTGTCTACTAACCAGGTTCCTAGAGATCATGGCTAACTGATTTGAACAAAATTTTGTACCTCGAAATCAAAGGGGGGAAGAGGAAAATTTGTGTTTTAAGAATATACGATACTTCACAAACATCAGCTGCAAGTCAAAATGTAATTTCATTAAACAAAGTTGAAAATAAAGAACCAAATTTTATGCTTCTGTACTATGCATTAAATTTTCTAGTTGAGGTACCAAAAACAATTCCTTTTATAAATAAGCTTAAATAGCTTCAAGGAGCACAGGTAATATTGTACTTTTATAAATAATTTACAGAACAAATTAATAACCTCAGTTAGATTAAAAGAAGGTACTGTTTAAACCAAAGGCATTTTAAAATAGGTATTCAAAGACATTGAGACTCACATCTCCAGCAAAGGTATGAAAATATCCTCTTGGACTATTATATACAAAGTTATTGTACAGCTCCTGCTCCCACAATAATTTCCCATCCTGAAAAGAAGAAAAAAGAAAAAAAAAAGACGGAAAAACTTCAGATGAAATTGCAGAGTTTAACTTCTTTTACAATACAACCTTATTATGAATTGGATGAAGCATGGTGTTAATCATCCTCCTTGCTATTAACCAAAAGAATGAGCTCAATCAAAATCAAAATACAATAGAGTTTGTGGAAGAGCTTTGAAAGCCTTTTCCATTGGGTCACTGTATTCTGTTTAAATTCCTGGATGTTTTCAAAAACTTCCTTCAAGTTCTACAATCCTGCAAGAGGGATATTGGGAGCAGGAATAGTAACCAGTCATACATAGGAAGCTCAGTTGGTTAGAGAATGGTGCTAATAACACCAAGGTCATGGTTTTGATCCCTATATGGGCCATTCACTTAAGACTTGTGGGTCCCTCCCAACTCAGAATATTCTGTGATTCTGTGAACACAGTGACAAAACAGCAGCAGCAATAAAGGAGGCTTCCAGTCTCCTGTTCTTATCTCAGCCTTGACTTGAAAACAGCTAACTTAAAAATCTCACCTTTTTAAGAAAGTTTCATGTATTTAAATAACATTATAATTCAGCACCCAAAGAACAGGCCTCTCACTAAGTCTTGACAGTCAAGTGACCAAATCACAAAGTCAAATTCAAGTACCAACTGGCAATCCGGAACAAATCTGAGAGACTTCAAGGCTGACTGAAGCACTGAAGGCTGACAGATAATGAGCTGTTCCTGGCTGCAGAGATAATGGGAATCTTTCCAAAGTCTCAGCACAGTCACTAGGACTCAGGTTTCTCAGCACCATTTTTATGCTAAAAACACTTTTTGGACACGTCATCTCTCAGTTCCCACTGTCTTGCATGAAATATTACAATGGGACAATGATCTTCAGTATGAGTGTATATGTCATGAAGGGGGGAACCAAAAAAAAAAAAAAGCGCCACCAAAAAAACCCCAAAAAGTCAAAACATGCAACTTGTTTGTACTGCAGTTTTCACATGCACCAACATACTGATCAAAAAAATTGTTTCCACCCATTCAGAAGACAGCATATCTTTTGTTAAGCCATTTAAAGCAGTCACACCTGCTAGAATTGTGACAGCTATCCATCAGTGACACTATACAAACTCCCTCTAATTTGACTAATCAGATCTGTCCTCTAAGAAAATTGAGTCTGATATTTATTTCATCCATAAAAGATGACAACTAGGAAATTGTTTGAATTTCGAATACCTGAGCATTGCACTTCCCTATTAATAAGTACTGTAATTGCACTGCTTAAAGCACAGTTATTTACTTGAGAATTTCTATGAGTTTGTAGCTACGACAACCTACACTCATTGAATTCAAAATGAAGAATGAATACAACCAAGCTTAAGGAGTCTGGGGAAAAAAAAAAAAGGATGCTTACCTTAATGTCAAATATTCTGATAAAATACGACCTCTGCGGATTGTCCTTTACAAGGCAGGCTACGCCACAGCACTTCTTTGACCACATGGCATTGCGATCTGCTGCATATATTTGAACAACTGCTGAAGACATCGTCTAGAAAAAAAAGGTAGCTATTACTTTTAAGGTAAAAATCATAAATTCTACAACTGAACATTTACCAAAACATCTCTTAATTTTGTTCCTTGTTCTAGTCAGCAACTTTGCTCATTTGTCACGTGATAAACAGTAAAGTTCAAATGACTCCTATGCTTTAGATTTTTACTTCTATGCAAGAACCCAACTGAACTTTTTGTTCTTGTTTATGAAATCAGCAAAGAGATTTTGCCTGTAAGAAGCAAATCAGTAACTATGGTGGTCACACAGAGAAGCGCAGGGAAACATCTTTCTGTTTAGTACTTCAAACTGGATGGAAACACAATATTCCAGCTGGAACTGTAAATGACACAGTGCCTGGAGACACTCCTGGGTACTGGAATGCAACTGCCTACATTGCATAATTGTTCAAATGGCCTCTGGCATAATTTTAACCTATGTGTAGTGGGTTTCTGTGGCTGGATTTTGGTAGCAGGTGGAGTACAGGGGTGGCTTCTGTTAGAAGCTGCTAGAAGCTTCCCCTGTCCCATGGAGCCAATGCCATTCGGCTCCAGGACAGGCTTCCTGCCACTGGCCAAGGCTGAGCCAATTAGGAGTGATAGTAATGACTCTGTGATAACATACTTAAGAACAGAAGATTGTTGCACAGAAGAGATTCCAGCCAGGGAAGAATGGAGTGAGAACATGGGAATAACAACGTAGACATTAAGGTCAATGCAGAAGGAGGGGCAGGAGGCGCTCCAGGCACTGGAGCAGAGGCCCTGCAGCCCGTGGTGCAGCCCATGGTGGAGTAGCCGTGCCCCTGCAGCCCATGGAGGACCACCGGGGTGCAGAGACCCACCTGCAGCCCATGGAGGATCATCAGGGTGCAGAGACCCCCCTGCAGCCCATGGAGGAGCCCATGCTGGAGCAGGTGGATGCAGGAAGGAGGCTGTTACCCTGTGGGAGGCCCAAGATGGAGCAGGGTCCTGCTGGAGTCCTGCAGCCTGTGGAGAGGGAAGCCCACACTGGAGCAGGTTTTTCCCAGGTAAGACTCATGGCTCTGTGGGGGACCCACACTGGTACAGCTCATTCATGAAGGACTGCACCCCATGGAGGAGTGATCCATGGGATAGCAGTTTAGGAAGAATTGCTGCCTGAGGGATGGACTCACACCAGAGAGGTCCATCAAGGACTGTCTCACATGGGAGGGACCCCACAGGAGCAGGGGAAGAACTCCTGAGCAGCAGCAGAAACAACAAATGACTGCAACCCCCATTCCCCATCCCCCTGCACCACTGGGAGGAGGAGGAAGGACATGGAAGGAAGGAGGGGTGGGGGGAAGGTATTTTTAAAGCTGTTTCATTTCTCCCTCTTTGGCTCTTTTAGTAATAAATATAAGTACCATCCCCACTTTGAGTCTGTTTTGCCCGTGAGAGTAATGAGTAAGTAATCTCTCCCAGCTCTTATCTCCACTCATGAGTCCTTAGCTGTTTGTTTTTTTTTTTTCTCTCTCTCCCCTCTGTCCAGTTGCAGAGGGAGGGTGATAGAGCAGCTTTAGTGGGTACCTGGTGTCCGGCCAGGGTCAACCCACTACACTATGCCAGCTAGCTAACTCCTAAAGTTCTTGGACATGGTTTGAGAATTCACAGGAGCTAGGCTCATTCCCAGTTGGCAACTTGAAATTGTCCTGTTTTCAAACTGAGAGATTTTAATAAGAGATGAAGATTATTCCACACCAGATTGCTTCAGTCACTGGGAATATTCCTCAGCATGTTTTCTAGTACATATGTATCCTACCTTAAGAGTCCTATGAGAGAAGGAAAAGCGAAGTCCTTGAAGGATATTTACTTAGCAGCCAAGTCATATGGACAAAGCTTAGATGCTCTGTAATGGGACAGACCAGAGGCTATCTAGCCTAGGATCTACTCTCCAGCAGCACAAGACGCCTAGGTAGGAATAAAAGAGTACACCATTACAACTATGGAAATGTATCCCTAGCAACTGTCAGGTTGGAGCTCAAAGCTCCCTGAGCCAGCACGTGTTTTACATCCTTTGTGAATTTGTGTAATCACTCTTCAAATGCTGGAGAACTTCTGAGCATCACAACACTGGACATGATCACATTTCACAGTTCACTTATGCACTGTATGAATAGTTAGACACTTTTATCTAGACATTTGCCACCTCCAGCTGACTGTCCCTTCGTATTCTTGCACTAGGAGATGGTGTTAATGGCTTCACAGTTCCTTCTCCATGCTGCACATGCTTTTACAGATGTCTGTCACACGTCTTTGTCCTGTTAAGTTCTCTACTGTTTAGGAAGTGACACTAGTTTTAAGTCATTCCTGTAGCAAAAAAAAAAAAAAAATCTACACTTTAATTACCCTTGTCACTCTTACATAGATCTTAACTAGTCCTACTACATCTTCCTTTGACTGGGTATGACACTTTTCCTGTATGATTGCCCTTTGTTAGCCTTTTGAACATTGGGTCACAATAACAGTTTTCTGGTTTGTTCTCTATTTATTTCACTGTCAGTCAAAGAGAGTTTTATTTCCTTTTCCACCATGAAATATTAAACAGATGTTTTCATAGATCTGCTATAGTTCCATGACTTTTCTGGATGAGTCATACCTAATTTGAGTAATGGCCTCCACATTAGGTTTTCCCCATCTGCTCAACAGGGGTTATTTTACCTTCATGAATTTGACTACTTGCCAAAACCGTAGACACTGAGAATGCAAGCATTTCATTACAAGATTATCTACTAAATATCATTATCACCATGATCACACTTTTCAACTGGTTTAAAAAAACAAAAGAATAATCCAAGTTTCACTGGATTCTTTTACTTTAACAGAACTGGAAGTTTTTTTGTTAAGAGTCAAAGTAATGTAGGCAGACTGTAGCTACACCTTGGGAAGCTATATAAGCTTTGCCCAAGAACTGTGATGTTAACTTTCACAAGTCAAGATATAATTCTGTTCCTCTTTGCAGCCACCTCTTCAGAACTTGTCAGACTGACTACAAATCTTTCTGGTAACCTACAGAAAAAGTTAAAGTATGTTTGTCTGACAAAAACAGTGCTTTGTAGTTGTAGAGCACTTGAGGAGACAACTAAGGGTGGAGTAAAATCTCTCTCTATATAACCTACAGAGTAATAGGAGCAATTTAATCATAACTACACTTGTCAAATGAGTAAAAAGGGACTTGGAAATTAGCCATGCTATCACAAGAAAACAGTTAATACTTACAACTTAATGTCAGCTAAGAGATGCCATTTTTCCCTCTATGTTGCAACAGGGAATTACTTAATTTTGGGCACAGCTGGCCAGATTTTGTTCAAAACGTCTGCTTCTCTAACACCTTTTTTCCCCCTAATTTCTCCAATATCATCTTCATTGTTAAAACAATAATGTTGTAGACACAAGACAACACAAAGGAGCAAAGACGGGCCATTCTACAGTTCACATTCAATCACAGCAACTATCTCACCACCGTGCAAGAAACCTTCTCAACCCTCCGAAACAAATCCAGCTCCATTAACCTCCATCCAACAGGACTACCCACAGAAACGGGTGGTCTTGGCAGGAATCATGTAACTTAAACGTAAGGCACAGGAGACAGTGATCTGTGTTGAGACAGGGCTTCCTATGCCTTGCTTCCTATCGTATCTAACAGCGAAAGCACCAACTGGATTATCTGGGTAAACCAGAACCTGTCGTAACTCAATGACGTCTGTATAAAATCTTGGGCCAACACCTACCCCATGAGTAGAAAGAAGAATATTAAACAAAAAGAGTGTGTCCTCATTCTGCATAATCATAATACTTGTTTAATGTACACTTGGTTACCCCATGAGCAGAGCTTGATTTAAAGTTAGAGACAATTCCACCGAATCTAAAGTAGATGTTGTTTTGAAGTCTTCTGAGTTTAGAGTTCAATTACATTTTAACTTACTCATTAGCATTGTACAAATTCCTAGTGTTGACAAACTGCAATGAGGCTTTCACATGTTAGAACATATAATTCACAAATTCTGCTGTTACATGACTGATGGTTTTTTAATATAAAGGGAAATACAGGGAAAAAATACAAGGTGTGTTTTTGTGAGGAGGGAAGGACAACAAAATCCTACTCCTTTTACTTTATCCACTCTTCATTTTCATTATGTAGAGCAGTGGTGCCATGCTTTCCGCTATTCAGCTTCTGGAAGACAGGTGGCAAAAATATTTATCATCCACACCCTTTGGAAATTTACAGACCTATCAGCAAAATTTAAAACTTGAGAAAATATATGAACCATAAACTTTATCTACTGCTACTCATTATGAATCCTAGCCACACAAATTCAATTTAAAAAATTCAATTTCATTGCACAATTGCAGCATCTGAGAACATTTACACTAATATCATAATTTGAGTATTCTACTGCATTTTCTGAGTGAGCATTCACTGTCAGCTCAGTTTCTCATAGCATTCTTGAAGAGAATATTGCATTTAAAAGTATGGGTTCTTTAAAACTACATGTAAATACTTCTGCAGAGTGGGTCACACCACTGATCCAATATACTGTGTACACTTTTTCTGATAAAGTTAATTTGTTACTTAATACCTAAATTTATTACTGCATCTTTAGGAGGAGGATTTTGAAGTTGTCACTACTGCTTTCTTAACAGTTTGGTGAGAACCTTGTCCTTTTTATACAGCTGTATATTTGGAAAAGGTGCACAGGAGAAAGAAATAAGGTAGCCCACCAAAAATGGGAGACGAAAACCAACCCCCCCTTCAATTCCCTTTACTTTTTCCACAGTCAGCCTCCAGCTGGAGGACATGCCATTGATTCCAGGGACTTGTCACACCCCTCAAGCTAATGAGCTATGAAGCAGGAAGACTGGTGTTGTCAGCTGTACACTGGCTGTTTCACTGACAGAGCTGGTCTTACCCTTCAACACACATACTGCAGGAAATGTGGTATCAACAAAAGGTTCATGAAAACACCTTCTGCCTGCAAAACGTAGCCACAACTAGTCATCACACATTTGCAGAACGTGATCACAGCAGCCACAGACAGTTTCCAACTGGGCAGCAGATAGCTGTGTACTTTGATCAGCTTCTGGTGTGAATATTTGCTGCAGTGGCCTCTCAATAATTTGCTGTAACTCAGTGTTTCTCAAAAAAACAGTGAAGCAAGCCAACAGTGGCACAAGAAAGAGTCAACACAATAGATAACTTACGGCTAACAAACATTAAAACACAGTAGGCCAAAAGTCACAACAAAGAGTGGCAGCAAGATTAAGATTGTAAGATGATGTTCAGCCACCTCAATATACACCAGAGCAGAAAGAAAGATCCATTGGGATGTTTTTTTAGTACAGCTGACAACAAGTTTGTGGTGCAAAGATCAAAGAACTATGAAATTACTTTGGCTGGATGTGACCTCTGTATGTCTTCCAGGCCAACCTCCTACTCACAGCAAGGGTAATTAAAAGTTGCTCAAGGTCCTGTCCAGTTAAGTTTAAAGACTGCAAAATCACCTCTGGGGAATCTGTTCTAGTGCTTAATCATTCCCATTTTAAATGCTTGTAAAAATGCAACTCAGTTTCATGTATTCCTCTAATGGTTCAGTATTGCTATGTGTTAGGTGTTGACAGTACTACTGAGGACACACTAGCAGTAAATTTCAGTCCTTTTCCAATTTTAAGAGTCATGGGTTTTTTCCCCACACAGGTGCAGAACCCTGCATACATACTTAAATTAATTGCACATGACAGTCTTGCTTTTCTTAAGTTATCCTTCCCAGCCCCTGGAAGTGTGTCACAAACAAAACTGGGGAAAACAGACGACTTCACCCAGTAATGTAAGAATATAAGTAGAATCACTTGTTTCTAACAAGTTACTCTGTTTTAAACAGAGTAAACTCTTGGGAAAAAACGCTTATACAATGCCTGTAGCTTCTTCACAAAGTCAGTCTGAAGACTTCGGGCCTGAAAGTCATAGTGAACGCAATAGCTACTTTAATACTTTTTTTTTTTTTTTTTTGGGGGGGGGGAGTTATGGTGAATAGTTGTGTGCAATCCAAACCCTGTAAGAATAGAAATCAATACTTCTATTGTCTTTTCTACAAAGCAGGTATCTGGAAACAATCAATACAAGAGCTGGTGAGAAGGTACCCATGGCAGGTCTTTTTAAGATGTGCTATGGCAGAAATCCTTATTACGGCTAAGCCAATATGTTGAAGCCTGACCAGGTGATGCTGGGTGCTCCTGGGCCACACATTCTTTCTTCGGCACAAGACTGGGAAGAGAGTCCACAGTCTGCCTCTAGGGTGACTGTTTAAGAATAAGGGGCTGTTGCTATTCAGTGACATTAAAACAGTGGTAATAGTTCTCCTCAGAAGCAGGGTTCAGGAACACAGGCATTCTGACATCAAGTACCACTTCACTGTGGAAAAACGCTTAGCGAGGTCTAACTCTAATCTTGACCACAAGAAGGACAGGAAGCTTCAGTACCAAGGCAATCTCTAATAGCCTGGCATTAACTGAGTCATGGAAGAAGATATGGAAACTCATTAAGATTCATGAATGAGAAAGACAAGAAGAAGTGAGAATGAGCTCTACAGAAAATAGAGCCTACTTCACAGAAAATCAGGCAATCAGAAATCCGTGGTTGACACTTCTTTCTCTGATTACAAATATTCTGAAGAAAACAAAAACAACCAAAATGTAGTACTGACCAATCAAACGGAGACATTACTTGAAATCTTGTTTTTCTCAAAAAAAGCTTATGTTTAAGCAATTACACTTTTAAATGTCAGTACATTAACAAATTCATGTTATTCAAAGCAAACAATATTGGAATTGGAGAATGATAAGACCTCCCTGTTGTTCTGGAATTGACTTACCTTCAGGCATTAATGTCTTAAGTCATAAATACATAGTTTCCAAAAATGTTTCTGCAGGGCTCAATACAGTTATGCATTTTATCTCATAACTCAACACAGAAACATAAAACCTGCTTCAGGGACCAGGTACTGGAACTTTCACCCCTTTCTCAAGGGAAGGCTTTGGCGTCCTACATAATCAAGCTCTACTTGCTCTTTCTGGCAGTTTAATTTCCCTTCTGCACAGTGGTCCTGTTTCAAGAGAAAATGTAGCTTTTTTCTTGGCATTGAGGAGTCTCTTACCATGTGGGAACAGTGCGTTCTCTTCCTGCTAGGAAGGGCTGATAACCCACTTCCAGGGTGAATGTTCGCTCCACCATGCAATCCTACAGAAGGCATGCAATGCAATCTCCTCCAGTGGTGATTTTAAATGAACTGACTAAGCCTGCCACTACTGAAATGATCCCTAACTAATTAGGCCACATAAACAACATGCAAATATGCTTCCCTAACAATTTCAACATTATAAGTAGCAGAGGCATTTGCTAGAGTAGACAAAAATATTTCCTAGCACTTTCAAAGAACTTAGAAGAGTTAGTTTAATTAGGTTCAGAATCCCACAATATTTATTAGCCCTGGATAGTAGATAATCCACCTTCTCAGGCATGGATGTCTAGTATCATAGTTTGGATGCCATTCAGGCCTAAAAGCAAGACATGTGAACACAAATCAACACTTCCACCAAATATTAAAGGTCTCAGTAAGTATTCACAAGTGTCTAATTACTTACTTTCCAGTTACAGACAGGAAGGGATTGAGATAGGAAGAAAGAGTACCAGGAGAGAGAAAAGACTGCTGATGCTGAAGGCAGACTGCTTTTGCTTACTGCTGACACCTTCACCTGAAGGCCCACAAAGCGTATGGCCCCAGATGACAAAGTAAGTACAACAGATGCATCTAAACTCCCTTTTTTTGGCTTTTCCCCCTTAAGAACAGCATATCAGGCTATTTATGGTTACTGAATCTTGTACAAAGGAAGTGTGATGATACTGTATGATAGCATACGTGCACATACACACTCTTCTGTTGCTAAAAATGCTTTTAAAGGACCCCACAATATTGTGACTATGAAATTAGATTTTCATCAGTTAGACTTTGCAACTCTCAGGCTGGTTTGTGTTTTCACACCAAGTTACCTCCAGAATCTTCAAAAATTAGTAACATGTGACAGCACTCATCCACTGGGAATTTGGATACTACTTGATGTGCAATTTGGATAAACTGTGATTACTTCAATTTTTAAAGCTATTACAGCTTCTAAAGATTTATTTAACAAATTACTAATAATCTTATCTTTAAAGGCAATTGTGTATTGCAAAAAAGCTATCTTCAGATGTTACCAGCATGATTTTAAACTAGAAAGAAGGCATACAGAACTTAAGTTTACTGGCAGATTTCATCAAGTTAAGCAGCTAGAAACAATCTTCTAATTTTAATGCCATTTACAGGACATTATTTACAAAGACAGACTGATTGTTTCACAGACAAGAAAATTAAAGCAAGATTTCACATTATTTGACAGAACTGACATAAGGGAGCCTTCAGTAAATACCCAATCACATCAGTAAAGCTTTATTTGGTGCAAGTTGAAAAATGTCAGCTTAAGACACTGACGCCTCACAATTTCCACTGCTTATGAAATTACTTGCTACAGTTACCAATAGTGTCCAATTTTAAGATTAAAGCTTGCTTTTCATTTCTTAATTTCTCATAATTTAAAAATGCAGTATGTATAGATGTTAAGAAGTTAGGGGGCTTTTTCCACCTCTACACAAAAGTTAGGCTGTTAAGTATAAAGCCACTGTATAAGAGATGCTGCCTGTTCTTAATTGAAGGGAGAAGGAAGAAAGGAGGCTTTTCAGAAATAGCAAAAAGCCACATCAGGTATTTCCTATCATTTTGGAAACATTAAGTTAAAAGACAGTTCCACACAACACATAGCTAAAAACATTTAAGGAATCAAGAGACCAAACCACTTTAAAAAAACATAGTTAATATCCAAGAACAGATTCCCTGCATCGCATTTGCCCTGATGAGCACAGAAGTCAGCTGCAATATCCTCACTGAAGATCTTTCACTGTTGTGGAGAAAGTACCAGTGGATCACTAAGTGATGTTACAACAAAAAAGGGATGAAACAAAGGACTGTTTTTTGACAAAACTAAGCCATAAAAGTGCTTGTCTGGACTTAAGTCTGCATTTGTCCAGTAAAAAGATCCTTCACTCCTAACCAACAGATAGCTCAGATAGCAGATAGCTCACATTTTTCTGAGTGTCTTCAGATACAAGTTCATTTACATTTCCAGTACCTTCCAGAACCCCTCAGTTCAATTAGAGCTGGCCAACTCCTATTCAAAACACTCATTGCTTAACAGTAGATCACAGAAGACCAACAATTAAAATGTGGGTAAACTGTATAGCATATAAACCCAAATCAAACAGCACATGATTAAGAGAGTCATGCTTTTATCAGACACAGTATATTTTTAAATTCGACAACCTCAGTTCAGGACAACACATGGAAGACTTCAGCCTTCCTGAGATATGACATAACCATAACCACAAGCACGCTGCAGATTACAACATTCCAAGCTATCTCAGCTTAGCAGATCATTTACCAGCTGACATGCACAACCTGGGGTTTCCACTGATGAGCAAGCTGAACACCGTCACTTCCTGTTTACCTGCACAGCATCACTGCACCTCACTGAGCTGCACCTCACAGCTCAATGCTGCTGAAGCCCTGGATGGCCAGAAAGCAGCAGACACATGGCAGGGTAGTTATTTGTGTTCTGTAGTTGAATTTGTACATATAGTTACTTTCAGAACAGAGTGTGCTGCACACAGTCTGTCCATAAATTTGTCACTGTTCTACTGTCACGGAGCAAAAATTCTCACTACAGAAGAAAGATATTTTGTCTTGCAGTTCCACTCCCATCTCCAGCCTCCCAAGAGACACTCAGATTCAAGGCATATATGATTGTTCCTTTCCAAAGCTCAGGGAATTTTTAGATGAAATGTTTAGGTCTACTGTTTGATTTTAATCTATTTTAAATTTATCAAGACTCCTAAGACTAGGATGATCCTTACACAACTAGAGCATTGTACAGATATATAGATTAACTAGTTCTCAAAACTGTGTTTCATGGTCACACACAGAAACTGCAGACTGGGATTTCAAACCATACAGATTCAAGTCAAAAATCAGTTTCATGCAACACATAGGATAAAATTGGAGCTTGAATCTGCTTTGTCCTGTTCCACTGCCTATTCAGCTACAAGGAAAACCACCACTCTTCCCTCAACATCTCTTCTACGAGCAACACACTGCCTCCTTGTACTAAGGTCCTCTCTTTTCAGCCTTCTACAGTCTCTACAGAGTAATGCTACATACTAGTTCCATATTTAATGCAAGTCCTTACGAGCAGATCCTCATACCTGCTTTGAACATATTGAGAGTGCTTTTAGGAAAAAACCCATTAGAATTCAGACCCATTTTTTAAGAGTTAGATCCACTGCAATTCCCTATCAACCCACTTAATGATATATGTATCTTGAAGTTCACAAGTAAAAATCTTTAGAACAATGGTTAAATTGATTAAAGAAAGGATGTGAAGCATAAACCTCAGGAATTCATGAATTATCCCAGCTCTGGAACACTCATTAATGAGCCCTTGAAAATGCTATTCAGCATCTACTAGTACTCCCAGGTCCAGATTTAAAACAAAAAAGTTAAAAAATGAGTATTTGCTTTGCAGACATGATGTTTAGGTGAACTTTACTTATGATCTTTACACTGGAAGACAGAAAATAATATGGAATTTTGACTTCTGATACTTAGAAAGTACTGAACTAAAACAGCCAAATTGTTTTAAAAGAACTCTTTTATAAGAACACATTAATTTCATGCCAACATAAAACAAAGAACTCCCTTCAAAATATTAACAAATATGAGTAAAGGCTATTAAAAGTAAAACCTCTTTGAATAATAGCCAGCAACTGGTCTCGCAATCGAGTATACAACTTGTGTCCTGTCCTGTAATGCAGACTCAATCCACTTACATAAAGGTACTTAGAGATGCAACCCCCTTCACACTTTCACTGTGCCACAATTCAACAAGTATTAATTCCCCCTTCAGCAGTTCACATTTGAACAGAACAGTTATGGGAATTCAAGACAGATACAAGGAAACATAACTGCACATAAGATTGTTTTTTTTTCAATTATTACCAGCAACTGAGTCTGCTATGAATAAAGTTATTCATAGTGACAAGTTTTAAAAAGTAGAAAACCTATGGGGGGAAAAAAAGGCATGAAGATGTGTTACTTCTATGATCCCTGGCCATATTCAAAGCTTACCACAGAGGTAAAACACTAGACATTAGTTGAATGCCTGGAGACTGCTGTTTTTTATTTAGTCCTGGCAACAGGCAATTGCATGATGTTTGCATTTATTTCTCTCCTGTGCCTCAGTTTCTTCATCTGTAGCACACTGATACAGACCTCTACCTCCATAAAGTGCTTTGAGAACTACTGAGGAAGAAAAAAATATTATGTTGCCACACACAGAAATAAATTATTTTTGGGGGGTGTGGGATGTGCGTGTCTACATTATCTTCTCTGCTAATAGCAAAGGTTAAGACGGGTTAATTTCCACATCACTAGGGTTATTTTTCTCCCCAGTGAATGAACATTAATTACTATCTGATAACCTGGTCACTGCTTGCTGTTTTAGACAAGGAAATGGAGATACTCTTTTACCACAGGGTATGAATGCCCCTTGAGTAAACTGACATTTATTTCAGCTATAAGAGTTTCAGCTAAAAGAGTTTCGATTGTCTCCGCCTGTTGGCGGCTCCCTCTTTGTAAGTACCTGCACTGAATTTACCAATGTGCTGTGGAGGTCAAAAGCCATTTAAATTCACCTGTGTGCAAACAAACTTTAGCAGTTTGGAAACACTAGCACAGAATGGTGGTTTTATACAGCCAATTCTATGCATAAGAGTTCTCATGCATTTCCATTTTTGACAAAGCATCGCTTCGAGTTCGTACCAAACTTACTGATGCTTTTATAAGTCACCATCACACTTAATTTTTACACACTATATTTAACACTTGATTCTTAAGATGGAAGAATAAAGAGTACAAAGAACATGACTCAAAACTTCCCACCTACCCGGCCTTTCTCAGTGGTTTATTCCATGACAATCCTTTAGCAACAACAACCCCTGAAGTCTCAGTCTGTAAGGACTGAAACAATATAAGATGACACCTCCCTCACCCCTCCCTCCCAAAAAAAAGTAGTTTTGAAAACTAGGCACACTACCCTAGTTCTGACACAGCCCTTCAATAAGGGCAATCTCATCATCCCATACATCTAGATTCTTTCACAAAGGGCTCCTTCTGAACTTACTATCCACTATCTGAAAATAAATGCACAGAGGGCTGCTGACTGGGAAAGCTCCTTCCCTGGAGCCAAAATTCTTGTTCTGTAACTCCTTAAGCTGTCAGAATGTTACTTATCATGAGGCTGCCTGCTCTGCTGGACACAACCAGAAGAGCAAAAACTGTAAAGAATCTACTTATTTACAGTTAAAGTGTGTGCTTATACAACAAAAATGTTGTAGAAAGAGGGCAGTGGGATTTATTTTTCCACTACACTCAACACTTTGGTGTCCATGACCAGTCACCAGTTTTCAGTCAAAGAAAAAAAAAATAAAAATCACACAATACTTCTTTTTTCCTTCAGTGCAGAGCTGGCAGTTCTAATGAGCAACCACAGGCAGAAGTGAGGAACAAAGGGGCAGTGATATTGTTCTCAATCTTTTATTCTTTAAAATTCGTATGTTTGGATGGATCAGAACAAAATCCTCATTTGAAGATAATTACCTCTCCATAATTGCTGTGTTCCTGTTTGTAACTTGTGAACATTGTTCAGCAGCAATAACGTATACGTTACATGAAAAGTTAAAAGTATGAACCCACCTGAATTTACAGGTAATATAAAAATTATTTCACTCTACTTACAACAGTACCAAAGTAGTACTATATCTCATGTGAGAAAAATAGTTTACACTAAAGAAAATCAATATTTATTAGATCAATATAAGAGTTTAGAATTCATAGAGTCACACCAATATAATTAACTTGAACACAATATTTCAAGATATTTTAAAAACTCTTAAGACAAAACAATACTTGTTTCAAAAAAAAATTTAAAAGAAATATTAGGTCTGAAACTGACCTTTACTCTTTTTGTCTGAAATAATGAAATACAGCAAGTTGAGCCAGAGATAAACTTTAATGAAAAACATTTTAAGATGACTTTGCTTGTGAGCACAGTGAAGATGAAACACTAACCACAATCAATCTACGCTGCACTGGCAGTCCAATTAGCCAATATCATTACCCTAATCAAGCACCAGATTTGAAAAATTATATGCTTCAGTTTCTGAACTACTGTTCTGCAAGTCTCCAAGTCTGTTCAGGAGCTGACAGCAGCTAGCATGCTCAGTGTCACTGGTTCTCACAGCTTGGGAGAACTGGCAACAGCTTTACTGTCAGGTCAAGTGTTTGTCACTTTTCAGAAAAAGTCCACTTATGCAATGATAAGTTACAGTGTTTTATGACAGTGGAATCAGCAGGTATATTGTTACACCACACTAACATAATAAAAATGTGCATTAATACTAGTTATAACCATTAAAATGGGCGAAAAAGTTATTAATGACATATTGATTATTTTTTTTCAGATGTATAACACCTTTGGAAACAAGATATTTCTCCTAAAGGCAGTGATGCAACTTAAAACTCAAGCAGACATTGGGTTTCTAGTTTTTGTACATATATTCCCTTCCTTTGTGATCAACTAGCTACACCAATTGCTCTGAGCACCTGAACAGCCTCAATCTGTTAGCATAGAAACAGAAAGCTCTTAATGTTGAGTGTATGAAAGATAATACCAGTCCCAGGAGTATATACTTTAGAAAAAACAAGCTGATTACCCAATTAAGACAGAGTTCAAGAAAAATCACATCCTACGCAAAAGGCTTTACATGAGTATAGAAATTATCCCAATCTCAGAAGAAATTATCACAGGAGTGGGACCTGCATAATAGCAATGCATTAACGAGTTGCTAGAAGTTTAGTATGGTTGTTTTTATGAACATCAGATTAAAGGCTGTATTACTGGGTCCTTGAAAGACCTAGCAGTTAAATTGCCAGAAGCTTCAACACTGTGGTACAAATGCTTCCTACAGGAAAATGATGATGGAGTGTGTCAGTCACTCAGCTGGACCTTGAAAAAGCCTGGGGAGGGTGGATCTTGATTTCCTGATAGTCCAGTATACACTCCTGGGCATATGGACTATTTACAGAAGATGAAGTGGATTTATAGGATAAATTGAAGGCTAGCCAACCTCCCCGATGGAAGTATCCCACTGCAAAAGTGCATCCTTAGAAGGCCACTGCCATCCACTATGTGGTGTGCAATATGACACACAACTTAAGAGTTTTATGCTAGCTGATGTGGAACTAAGAGCTCTAAATCTGCCAATCCCTATGTAAAAGCTTCAGTTCTGCAACAAACACTACAGTACTCTGAAGAATTCCAAAGTCAAAGAAATGACATGTCTGTCAGCCCACTTCAGGACTATGTTGCTCTGACAAACCAGGGCACCATGCTGCACTTAATTAAGTGCCCAAAGCATCATGATGCATGGCAGACTTCTGTATTGATGGCTGGTTTATTTGGAATAAGCCAACTATGTAACATCCTTTGCCAATTCAAACTTGCATCACAGTGATACTGTTTGTATGTGGTGACCTTGGAGAAATTATTTCCAGCCATATTGGTACTGCATCATTTCACTGCTGGAACTATTACTTCAGCCAGAATTGACATGCAGGCCTCCATCCTGAAATATAGACTAAAAGTACTCAGCTTCTAAATCCACAACAGATTGCTATCTCCCTTCTGCTCTGAAGCAAATGCTACCTGCTGTGGGAGAAAACTTCTTGTACAGCACTAAGGATCACCAGGGGACCAGTTCTTGCTAGTGCTGTCTTATAAAAGCGACACAGGGAAAAAAATATGGCTGGAGGGGAAAAGGGAATCACCAGACACTAAAGGGGATAAAAATAATAAAATAAAAACTTCAGGGAAGTGTCTACATAACTAAGGCATGCAAACACTGTCTAACAGATCTAGTGAGCATAGAAGACAGAATCAAAAAGGTTCCTGAGCTTGTACCTCTACATCCCAGATAGAATCGATGATTAAGGTGAGCTACCAGAACAGAGTATGTGATGATTAAACTATCATTAAATACACTACACACCTTAAAGCTGTCTCTGGAGCTCAAGTCAGAAACAAATTGTTGCATTTGAACTGACAAAAAAATGCTAAAACGCTCCAAAATGCAGCTTCAGGTAAGATTCCAAGAGAATTCAGGACGTCCCTGGAGTCTCGGAAAATTGACAGAACTTTTCTTACATTAATTACAAACTACTCATCAGAAAAGAAAGCTCTATACAGGAATACATTTTCTTGGTAGGCCAGTGCTCTGAAACCACAAAGTGAAGTAAAGGAAATGCAGCAGCCTTTAAGGTCGTCCTTGCTGTACCTAATGCAGTCTGTAGAAACACAACTACAAGTTAGCTACATCTCCTCACAAAATTCTTTTTCCTCTGAAATCAGAGGAGATCAGAAACATGATGATATCAGTATCAGAATATCAGTAACAGATACACTTAATAATTTGTCCACTGCAGCAGATTGTTAAATGTACAGGAACACTTTCATTTGCTGGAAAAGTCTAGACACCTGCATTTTCTCAGGTTTCCAAGAGCAACTTCTAGGAGCAGAAAGACAATACTGAATTTTGTTGCCATCAGGAAACCTAGATCTGGCTTTGATCTAATGTCAAAGCAGCCAGTTATGAGCACAGCAGCAGGGCTGACCCTTATTCTGTGATGAATATGCTACTAACAACACTAGAACCGACAGCTCACATCTCCCCATCCCCAGCACCACAGCTGCTTTTGTCTCCTGGCAGCTTCCACTGCTTGTGCAAATATTAGTTACTAAATGCAGGGCCACTTTCTGGATACGGTGGCTACTGATACAGCAGAAAGCACATCTGCACAGAGGAACAAACTCTCTTACCAGTACAACACAAATCAGGTAATGATGGCCCTATCCATACCATGTATCAGGAATTGTGTTTACACCAAACCCACGCTCATTATTAATTTGGGTGACTACTTGCTAGCACTCAAACCTGTGCCAGGAAGTGCACCAACAAACAACACCATGGACAGTCACAGGACTGTGCCTGAGTTCATGCTACTGCCCTACTTCAGTTTGTTAGCGTCACTGTGTCAGCACAGCTGGCTCACAGATCAGAGGTGAGAAAAAGGACAAGGTGCATCCTTCTGCTGCCAAACTTAGAAGTGTGCTGTGTACCTCCCATTTTGAGTCTGTCGATTCTGGTTATCTGGGACATAAAGGCATGATCCAGTCTCTCAAGTATAGAAATACTGGCACCTGAAGCTGATATGGACAAATCTCTTAGAGACAAAACTACAATATTTGTAAGGAGATAAATGGTGTGTTGAATCCCTGCTGAGTTCTAGAGATCAAGTGCAACTGGCACTTTCTGCTGCAGTCACACTTTAAGACCTTGTATAATTTTAAAGTTCAAGCTACACAAACTGAGCAGTGCTAACAGTACAGTTTAACACAAGACGCCAACATTGTTTAAGAAAGGTCAAAATGGCAATACCTATTGTAGGGCTAAAAAATACTGGTTGATATAACATTGCAAAAAATTAAGCCCAAACCTGTATTTTTTTAACTGTTAATTTTCAGGTTACTAAAACTATAAACACTAAAAAACGTGTGCTTAGTTACAAAATTACTTTCAACTACAAACTAAAGCAAATAAAATAAAAAACAGTAACGCATTTTATTTATTAGAAAATACTGCTTCCTTCTTTGCAAATGCAAGGGGAAGCTTTTGCCTGTGGTATTACACAGAACACACACCACTACAGGATGTTCATAGTTTTCTTCCTCTTTTCAGTTACCCACAAAAATCAAGCACAGTTTTACAGAGTGCAGCCTATTTGGATGCCTTTGTGTATATTTAGTGTCATAAGCCAAGTGATGTTTCTGTTTGCTTTGGCTGACTGAGGGGGAGTAAAGGGAAAAAATGTCTACTTGCAAAGAATGACCACATCTTAGCTCAGAGAGAGCTGTCACATGGTTAGAGGAGCAGGAAATAACTTACAGTTCACTCGAAGCAGGACTAAGCAATTCTGTGGTTTCAGATCTGAGCCTGTGGAGTTACTGAAGCTGTATCTTCCACTATACAGCTTCTTAATATAGCAGCTTATGAACTGGAGAGTCTGGTCCTCCCTGGAGAAGCAGCAGTGGAGGGTGAAGCAGTGCAAAAAGCCTGAGGAGTACCATACTCTGTGCTTTTGCCTCCCCCTCTCATATCCACCAAAAGTTCTCTTGCCTATAGTAATATTAGCAATGACTTTGGGCAGTGAAGATGAAATAGGTGAGAAATGCGTAATGGCCAGGCCTTGGGCTAAAGCACACTATGTCCACACAGCAAACAGCTGGCTGGCACACAGACTCCTCTCCTGTCTCTTTCCTTGTGCAGTGCACTGCTGAGTAGAAGAATACATGCCCTGTCTGTCCTAGCACTGGGTATGGATAGGACTACATGTCTGATAAGACACAAAGTTCATCAGCAAGAACAAAGCAGTTGTGGGACTGTTAAGTAGAGGGAATAAAGGAGTAGAGGGAAGAACAGTGAGGAGGAGCGTCAGTCCTACCTGGAGATCTTTGTGCAGATTATGGATGCAGGGGCTGAAAGAAGAAAGGAAGATCCTGGAAGCACTTGAGGTATAAGGGGGAAAGAGGAAGTAAACAGAGGAAACCCTTTTGCTGAGACAGGACAGAAAACTTGCTAAAAAAAGGAAAAAAGAGCCTGTGTGATAAGAGAGGGCAAGGGAGACCCTGATGAAAATGGAGACATGATATCTGGAGGACAGAGGTTATTACACAAAGCACATCAGCAGGATAGGAATTACAAAAGAATAAGGGTTAAACTGATCCCTAAAATATAATTGCCAACTTTACAGTAATTGGCTGCATAAAAATATTAAAGATACTAAAGCATTATTTTCTACAAAGCATTATATTCTAGATAGAATCTAAAATTTTTTTAAGTCAATAAATTATTGCTTGTTACAAAACATACTAAGGAGATTGTAAAACATCTGTTACTTTTCCTTATCCCTAACACAGAAAAATATTAATACAACAAATTAATACTAATTTATTTTCTTATCCACAAATCACATACAGGTAAATAAATCTCTAGGCCAGTGCCTTGAGAGGAGAGAAAGCATTTACAATTTACTGCTAAAGTCCCATTTTCAAATATTCTTGTTCTCCAACAAGAGACAGCAAGACAAGTATTAGGCCTTGTTACTTAATCTCAGCAAGTACTGTCCAACTTTTGGGAAAGCCATCATAAAGAACACTTGAAGGAAATACAAAGGGTTTGCAAAAGGGTTTGTAATCTCAGAGGTAAGACTTATCTTTGCATAATTAAGAGTTCAAATAATTAAATACAGTTTTCTCACCTGTTCAAAAAGACAAAAGCCATTTTCTTTTGCTAGGTTGGTGTTTCTCAACTGCAGGCACAGTACCTTCACATACAGAATATGCATACAGAATATCCCATTATACAGGAACATGTCTGTGCTCAGTAAATACACCACTCTGATGCTGCAGTGGCTGATTAACAAGGGGGATAAAGGTAAAATAACACATTTGCATTGAAGAGAAGGGAGCTGGATGCAGGGGAATTCTGAATTACACTTAAGATTTTGAAGGGCAAAACTGTGTGTGAAACCGTCTCACAGAAATGGAAACAAAACCTTGATTAGCAAGCCTTATGGTGATCTTTCAGCTTTAAGCTAGACATACTGGAGAAGTGGCAAACATATTAAACTGTTTCTTAGAAAACATAAAAAGAATAAAATCTGCGTTAAAAGTGAGGATTTAAAGAATAGACAAACAGTAGAGGGAAAACTGCCTCACCAAGGTGGGGATGCATGTATGAAAGCAAATGCCTAAGGTTGAGCTGCAATCTGCAGATCTGTCAGTATGTCGTGGAGCTTTGCAGCAACAGTTTCCTAGCCAGCAATGATTATCTCCACAGAACATTATGTCTACAGGAACTGAGTAATTCATTTAATGAACTCATTCCAGAACCATATACTCTTAACACAAGTATTTCAATTTGAGATGCCTGAAGTGTCATTCTCTGCACAAAGAGGTATCAGCAAAATTGTCTACCTTTAACTCATGGGTATCTGAGAAAACAGTACCGAATTTGAAGAATTAATCAAATGAGCAGCTTTCTAAGGAAGTGTCCCCATGATTGTTTGCACTGCATCTTTTCTTTTTCCATTTGGCCCTTCTAGAACACTGCTCCTTCATGTGACGATCACAGCACACTTCAGGATCTTCAAATTTAACTGCAACTGTCCCTGAATGTAACTGCACACCTACTGTTCCCATTTTATTGCTTAGCCAGCCATAAACGAGATGTCTGGAAGCCACAGAAGTTAGTGTGCCAGTGTACCCAAGCAAATACCTTGAGAAACTAAACTGTCTTCTACAGTAACCGAGTCATGTCCTGGTACAGCAGGCTGTTTAAAACCTCTCATGAAAATACACTTCTAGTTCCACTAAATCCACTTTGTATGATTTACTGTTACAAGGAAAACAAACCGTCCAATAAAAAAAAAAAATCCCTCTGTGACCCAGTAAGACTTAATGTCAGCCTTTCTTGAGGAAATTGTACACTAACCTACCATAACTGACCCTGTCTAGTGCCTAAGACACATTTTCGTTACTTCCTGTATTTTATTATCTAGGTATTAGGTCATGAAACCATAAGTCTTCTGCACTATACTAAGTTTTATTTCTGTACTACAAAGATTCCTCAAGAGACAAGCCTACGAAACATGCTCAGTAGAGCACACCACAAATCTTACCACACCGCTTTAAGTCAAGAGGAAACTTTCTCAGCAAACTGAGCATTCAAAAGCTCCACAAATCCCATCTACTCTGCAGACAGTTCTGCCTGCAAAAGGCTGATGACAGAATCGGGTCTTTTGTCACGTTGGGTAATGAACTATTGCCAAGTTCCTAGGTGGCACTCACTCATCATATTCAAATCACTTCAATGCTTCACTCCACCCATTCCAGCACTAAGCAATTGCTGCCACTGCTGTCACCTGCAGCCACTACTAATGACGGCAGTAGATGAGTTCTTAATGCTGGCACTACTAGGGACACTAACAATAAGGGAGCAATAAGGGTCATAAGAATTCCTAAAGAAAAAATGAGTGAGTTTTTTTCAGGGGGAAGTACCAGAACTCCTTCAAATGAAGAAATCTGAGACCTAAAATTAGAACACTCTCCATTATCATGTTTTTACCCTGAAATTTCATGGTGTAAGTTGGATCTTACATATTTTACTTGCTACAAATTTGGCTTATACTAAATCTTTGAGAACCCCAGAAGAAATAATCACAGAGAAAAACATTCTAGTGATAACAAATTCAAAACAGTATTTACAAGCAGATAATGCCAAGAAATCACATCAATCTTCCATTAAAGGAAGAACAAAGTAGTCTTTATGTTAACATATTTGCATGAAATAGCAAAGTCTTTATCTTCTAACAAAAAACTACCTCTTCTTTGGGTGTTCTCCTAAGCAAGGGGTATCTGGACATCTTGGTGGAAATCTTGTATTCAAAACATGACTGTTCATCTGTATCCTACATTAAACCTTTGCCCCCCTCTAAATGCCTCAATATGATTCTTCACAATGTGAAGAAGTAAGTTACAACACAACAGCTTGTGCCTACAAATTGTTTTTGTACTATTGTATAAGTACACTATAGTATTCCAGAGCTCTTATCAGGAGCATGAGTGGTATGCTTGACCAGCTGATTAACCATGGAGATGCTGAGAAACTTCTGGCACTTTACCTCAAAAACAGAGAAAAGATCTACAAGGATGTTCAGAAAAGAATGTGAGAGCACTGAAGACTTAATAGAGTGAGACACTTTTCTAGGTCTATCTCACTAGATCACCTTCTGTTTAGTAATATATAATGCCTCACAGCAGAGATACATACCAACTGTAGAAGGACTCACCCTGCATGTCAAGACACAAATTTATGTGTCTAGCACATGAGGTACAAGCACGGTCAGGAGAGATGTAGCAACTGCAGCCACTGAAGCAAAGACAGAAATTCAGCTGAAGTTTTTATCTTAAAGTAAGTTGAATAGAAGATTTAGATAAATGACAGTGAGGTTTACTGACAATGTTGGGATTTTAACATCTAAATTTCTGTCTCTTACTGCTGAAACCAAATCTCTTTGTGAATTGTTGCTTTGTCTCAAATACATACAGCTATGAGATGCAATACTGTTCACAAGTGGTCTCAAAACATTTCTCATCCATGGGTAAATAATGTGTTTACAGCATAGTTCACTGCCTTAGCTTAATAGCAAGCTGGGATGAAAACAAGCACGAGAAACACTTTATGATAAGGACCATGGTTCAGCCACTTGCTGAAGGGTCTGATATAACCCATTACTGTGAAAATGAGTTTTGTAGGCACAGGTTTGGTTCAAAGGAACTCTCAAAAGCCAATGTAATTCCCTCTACAATGGAAAATTATTGATGACAAGTTGTTTAGGGAAGTGACTCTGAAGATGTTACATGTCTTTTGTAGAAGAGGACAGACCTCAAAAGAAATCCAGGCGTAACTCTCAATGCTCTTCTGTTCCACAAAATTCTGTCCTTTACACTTTGTTTTATTCCTCCAAATTTCATTTAAAATCAAATGCAAAGATGAGAGAATCACCACTGAATCTCCTTATCTGGAGATAACTTCTTTTTAAACTTCAGTGTCAACTTTCTTTGGATGTACAGACTGCAGCTTAAACTCAAACTGAGAAGTCCCAACACTTCTCAGGCACCTGAAGTTGCCCATTACCTATAGTTGCCCAAACCTGCAGTCCACTTTCAAGTCTTAATTCATACTGTTTTCATGTGCATAAGTAATCTTACAAGTCCTTTCTTGATAAAACCTTTAAGTCTTATCAATTAACAGCTGTAACTGCCATTCAGGTTTTTATTTTGTTTTATCTCAGCTATTACTGTAATTTGTCCTTTGGCTCTGATACACAAACTTATTCTGGTCACATGCACTTTAAAAGCAGCCAAAACAGTTTTCTTAGTTTACTGCTGTGTCACTTCTCTTTTTGCATTCTTCAGCAGTTCCTGTTTACCATATCAACCATGGCAGGATTTTACAAATAACAACATATTCCCAGCCTTACTCACTACACCTTATCCAAGTGTTGAGATCCACTTTCAAGCAGTATAAAATATCCATACTCCATATGACCTACTTCTAATACAATCAAATACATACTTCTCTTGTCTTCTTTCCTAAGGCTTCTCAAAAAACTATCTCTGCAGAATAAACTAGTTTTTCATTAGTGGCATTTCTCAATAATACTAATCATGCAAATTACAAAAGTTACTCCTCTATTACAAATTAATGGAACATCTAGCGTTTGCTTTTTCTTACTAAACTCATTCCTCTGAAAAAATTTAAAGTAACTGATTTGTGACTAACCAGATTTAAGCAAAACCTTCCAAGTTTGGCATAATCACAAAAATATTTTATTAACATGCACAAAAGTAATCTCATAGCTCACCTTACTATAAGTTTACATAGAATTTTATTTCCACATTATGATAAAAAAATAGTTAAACTTTCTACAGATAGCAAATTTCACACCTGACTTAGACAACAAATGTCACAAACCTAAATTAAAATTAGTGACATGCCTAAACAACAATGAAAGTCCTAAAGGGACACATTACACTGGATACCTGCTGCAAGTAATTCTACATTTGGATTCATATTTTAGCTAAATTAACTATAGCTGCAGCTTTGACTATCAGTGAGTGGCTTGATTTTGGAAGCCTGATCTGTCATGGGCAAAGGTATTTTAATTACTTATAGATTCAGATAAACATTTTACAGATGAGCAAGTTGGGGGTGGGGGGAGAAGAAAGTAAAAAGAAGAAAAAAAAAATCAATTACCCTCTCTATACACACTGGCCTACTAGTCAGTGAGTCTCCCAAAGTATCAGTCCTAGTCCAGAAAATGGTATCAACCCCAGCAAGATACAGAGCAATGGCTCTTCACCACTTCCAGGTAATTTTTATATTTACCAGTCATCATTACTTACGATGCCATTGAAACTACGTCAGTTTTAGAGTTTTGGAGGTGCTACAATTGGAGCACTTGTAGGTGCTCAATTAAAATTATACCACTTGATAAATTCCTCTGCTTTTCTATAGAACAAAACTCAGGTAGCTGTCTTGTTATCAGTCAGAAACAGAGTCAAAAGAAAAACTGACATAAATCAGGTTCAGAGCAACATACACTTTCTTAACCAACCCTTCAGGCCTGAGAGCAGCACTATGCCCTCCATAAGAGCTCTATAAATTATTACTACAAAGAACAACTAGGATCATAGTTTAGTGTCTCGACTGTTCCTCTGGTGTTCATCGCAGTAGCGATCTAAACATGAGGTCTAGTCAAACAAAACCTAAAATTATATTGATGTGGTAGATGCACATCCCAGCCAGCAGCCTCTCCATGCCCCACAGTGACAGAACCACCACCTGTAGCAGCCAGGGAGCCCAGACATTTCAGCTGATATGAAAGCAATCATGTAGTGTCCTACAAAACCCGCAAAATCGTCCTTCCTTAAAAAGCAGCATTTACAGTCTGAAGCTTAACTAACAAGTAATTCAAACACGGATATTAAGAGATCAAATATCCTGTACTTTACAGCAAAAAGATATTTATCAGCATAGCATGTTACCCTTGAGTCAAGTTAGCAGGTCAAGAGTACCAAGCTGGGCTCTGACAGACACTAAGGATTCAAGTTAGACAGCCGAAGCTGTTACCACCTCCAGGTGCTCATCCCACTTCTCTGACAGACACTGCCCTCCAAGGGGCATCTGTACATGAATTTCTTTCTGAATTTCTGTCTCATGCCACGTAGGAAGCCAAAAAGCCTGGTTAAACATCTCAAGAGCTTCAATACTCCTCATGATTGAGCACAGACCCTCAACTGTAGTAAGATTAGCCTATGTTTAACTTAGAGAGCACATAGGACCGGGGAAAAGAACGGACCACAGTTAGAAGGACCTCATCGGAAGATCATCCAACATTCAAAGTAAACCCTAAGAATGTGTAGTTTCAAGCAAGCCATGTCTAGAAAGCTGCAACCTGTCACAAATCGCACGACAACCAGATCGCGTGAAGCTATTTACCTCCAGTCTGCTTTCAGCATACTATGTGTGCAGAAAAGTTGACAACTTGAGTAGGTGAGTGTTACAGCTGAGTATAACAAAAATTCAGTGTGTTCACTTGATGAGAAAATCCAAGTTGTAGAATAACAAACCAGAAATCAATTTACACACACAAATTCATGCACTATTTTTTATATTTAGAGAAAAATTGGTAGCTTTTTTTCTTTTTTTAGGAAAAAAGCTGAAGATTTAAAATGTATGCCAGTTCATTCAACTGATGGGGTTTTTTAGGAATCTATACTTTTGAAAACAGATACTTTATGGTCACACCTTCTGACATGTTTAACTTACAGCATCTTATTTAACTCACTTCAATGTAAATATTCTCTACTTCCTGTTCAGTTACTGCATCTTACACTTTCCTTGCAATAGTCAGTTTGATCAACAATATCATTTCAAAGTCCAAAGAGTTACATGGAATCATTATGTCTACACAGATATCCTCCTTTAAGTCACAATTTTAAGTTCATGAAACACTCTCAACAGCTTTACAGCAAGTGCCTAACAGTATTTTAGGTACTGGACACAGACCATCAGAAGACATAATTTTCAATGGATTCCAAAAAGCAGCATTTTTTTTCAAAAATACGATTTTTTTAAAAAGCAGATTCTTTTCTAATGGAAGTGGTTAACTTTTGAAGACTTCACGTACTTCTTTAATACAGATAAGTACAGCTTTGGCACAGTTTTATATTAACATGCAAGAAGGTATTCTGAATACAAACTTACTGATATAGAAAGAGGAAAAAATGAAGTATTTGAGTCACATCTGAGTACCAACCTGTTGTTTAGGCTAAGGAAAGTATAGACTAAACCCAAGGCAGGCCTAGCACTGATACGAGCCTTCCTACAACTTCGTCAACACTGCTTTGTTGTACCGCCGGTGCACCTGGGGCCCGTCCCAGCCTCGTCGAGCAATGGGACTTGTGGAACCCCGAGCCCCGCGGCTGCTCCCTCGCCGCTTCCCCCCGCAGCGCCCGGCTCGGCTGCAGGGCGGGGGAGCTCCATGTCCGAGGGGCAGCGAGGCGCGGAAGGACGGTGCCCGCAGCGGCATCCGAGACGGTCCCGGAGCCGCCCGGCCGGGGCGAGGCCGGGCCCGGCGCTCAAGGCCAGTCCAGGGGCCGCCGTCGTCCATCGCCCCCCGCCCCGCACAGGCAGCAGGGCCTGGGACGGGGCAGCGGAGCGGGACGAAACTTCCGCACCCCAACTTCCCGGCGCCCGGCCGGGCTGTCCTTACACGCCCCCGCCCACCGTGCCCGGCTGCGGATGGCCCGGCGCGCCCCTCGCCCCTCGGGCCGGGACTCACCACGCATTTCTTGCCGAGGAAGCCGAAGAGGCTCTCGTTCTCCTGCGGGGTGAGCAGTAGCGAGCCCACGTTGGTGACCCGCCGCGGGGGCTGCTGCTGCGGGGCGCCACTCATTGCCGGGGCCGGCCCGGCGCTGCCCTCGCCACCCTGCGACCGATGGCGCCCGCGGTCCCTTCCTCCGCCGCCGCCGCGGCCTCACAGCAGCCGCATCGCGGAGCCTCCCTCGCGGAGTCGGGGAAGGAGGGAGGCGGAGAGGAGCGGCCGGGCCTCAGCCGGCTGCCGGCCTGCGGGGAGAGCGCCGGGGAGGGTGTTCCGAGGAGCCGGGAGCGGTGCAGCCGCGCCGGAGCCGCTCCGCGCCGGGGCCGATCCCGATCGCTCCCGCCCCTAAACTTCCAACTCCGGCCCGGCCCCGGCGGCCGCGCGATCCAACATGGCAGCGGGGGCGGGCGAGACCACAGCGCGCCGCAGCCGGGGGGGGACGGCGAGCGCGCGGCCGCCGCGACCATGCGCCGTGCGGGGGGGGGGGAGGGGGAAGTCGCCTTCAGTTGCCGCCCCCGCGGTACCTGCCGGGCCGGGCCGGGATAGGGATGGGGACGGCGGGGAGAGGGGGCAAGGGGAGGAGGAGGAGTGTGAAGGTGAGGAAGCAGAAGTTGACGAAGAGGAGGAGGAAGAAGAGGGGCGGTCGCCGCCGCCTGTCCCGGGTGGGACTCTCCGGGATGCTGCCGCTGTCCCGGGGGCCGTGGGAGCGGCCGGGGCTCCGTGAGGGCAGCGCGGCCCGGGCGCCGCCGGGTGCTGCGGGCGGGGGGCCTGGGGAGATCACCCGGAGCGCGAAGGGGCCCGGCAGGGGTTAAACGTCCCCTGAGCGTGGGGAATCCGGGCCTCCCGCGGGTGCGGGAACCAGCGTGTGCTGGAAGCCTTTCCACTGTCAGTGGAACCCCACATAATTTGTAACTAAAAAAATCTTTCCTGCTTTTGCGGCAGAAAGGAAGCTGTTTCCCCCGTGGTTGGCGGCGCGATTTCCCAGCCGGGGGTGTCACCCACCCCCCGCCTCACGCTGCCTGCCCCAGTCTGAGGTGAAACACCTCAAAATAGGGGTAGGCACTTCAGGCTCTCCGGGGGTCAGCTGCTGAGCAGAAATCACGTACATAGCAGCCTTTGTCAAACAGATTTCTTTTCCCCCTGCTTTGCTTCACAGCAAGTAGCTGCGATGGAGATTGAAGACCTTTCAAAGCCAAAGATTCAGAGTGCAGCTGTCTTATGCCCAACGTGGCTTTCAGCTGCACAGAAGGAATGTTCACGAAGGTGAAAACCAGATATGAAAATGAGCACTTTGCTAGTTTTCTGTGGTTTGAGGTGAATGTGTTGGCTTCTCATCCTCTGATAATTTACTGTCCATCTGGCAGGTGCTAAAGCAATCCCCCCATCACAATTTACTTTGTATTGTAGGAAAGAACTGAAGAAGCACAGGAGGAAAATCTGGGGACACAAGTCTTTATACAAAGCTGTACTGGCTTCTCTTCATATCTTCCAAAAGATCAGGCTGGAACAGATGGCAGCCCCTTCTGCTCTACTTATAGGCCCTTTTGCCCCTACTGAAGTGCCTGTAAGTGTGTCCAAAAAGTGTAAGGAAGGGAGAATATGGCAGAAAATCCTGATATTTTGGCATTAAAATAATTTATATGGCATGCATATACGGGACTCCTCGGTCTGCAGGTGTCACAGAAGGGAGTTAGGTCTTATTGTAAAGCAAAAATAGTAGGAAGCAATGCTTCCAAAGTACTTCTCAGCAATCCCAAGTTCTTCAGTTTTACACACTTCCGTGTATAAGTGTGTTCATATTTTAGTGGAATGGAAAATATTTTAGCTATAGAATATTGGCAACATTTTGTTCGTTGCAAATGCACATAAAGAGATAAAATAGATGGAAGTACTTTACAAGATACTTGATATTTTGTGCAATTTTGAGGAGGGTTATTTGTTCCTGGTTTGGGTTTTTGGAGGGTTTTTTTGGGGGGGTACATGTTTTATTTCATAAAACAAACAATTATTTTATAGCCAAAGCCATTTTGAGGAAATTTACACACCTCCCTTTTGTGGTCACAGTGTAAATATCTAAAAATATAGTATACTTTTGATGGATACCTGCTGGTACTGTCCTCACCTTCTAAGCACTTGTGTTCCTTGATTTATTTTTTTTTTTCTCATTTCTGTTCGCTTTTGCTGTTCCTATATAGATCTTGCCATTCAAAGAGAGCTCTGGGTGTTACGGGTGATACATTTTGCTTCCTACTGTTCTTTTCAGACCAGCTGGCTGGTAGCTGTTCCTAAGGACCTTTTAACCTTCAGGCTCTATTGTTAGGATTTTGTTTGCTTTTTTAATAGGGTTGTGCAGGAAAGGGAAGAAAAAAGGTCTATTTTCATACCCTGTGTTTCATTAAATATGCAAAAGCTGTTTCTGTTTTTATATCATGGCTAAGCATCGAGTCCTGAAGGGAAGTGGAAATATGGTACATCCAAGGGATCCACTGAAAAATAGATTTTTGTCTTCGATATTTCTGTTTGCAGCAGTATCAGCGAAGAGATGCTATTTCTTTATAAAACTTAAAATTTAAGTGAAGTTCTCTCAAGGAAAGCCACCAGGTAGAATTGCCTATCTGTATTTTGAAGAAATTGCAGTGGTCTTCCAGCCTTAGGGAAATTACAGTTGTTTATTTGAGGCTGTCCTCTGAATTTCTCATTGTAATCCTTAGGGTTCAAGCTGTGTTACCCATTGCTGGATGTCTGTGAACTTCGTGGGAAGCTGCTCTTCTTTCATATTTTTCCATTTCAGGATACCAGCTCATAGCACCAAGCTACTGAAATACATTGGAAATTGCATAATGTGTATCAATATGAGCAAGTAGGAAGTATCATGATTTTAAATATCTGTATTATAAGTATCCATTTAATAAACAGATTTTATTATCCTTGTCAGACTTATATTTGACAGAAAATTGAATTTTGTCTTTAAATGTGAATCTCTACAGCAACTGTTCATACTTTGAGCTTCACAGTTTAAATATTCACACAATTTCAGAACTAACATTCAGCAATCAAAAATGAAGTAAAAAGGTGATGAAAACATTCTACTTAATTTTTCTAGTGCTGTGAATCATACATTAAAGGTTTTATTAAAGACTGAACTATATAAAGGAAAGAAAAAGTTAGTTCTCCAAGGATTTATTATTTTTTTTAATAGTGTTTCCCAAATATTGATCTCGTCCCAGTCCTGAATTTAGGTCACAATTTAGTTTTCTGATTTTCCATAAGATGAAGAGAAAGTTGATTACACCAAAGAACAATCACGTTTAATGGAGAATGCATCTCTCCACAGGAAAAAAAAATTCCCACTGTTTTTTCCATCTCATGTTATTGTCAGTGACAAGTAGAACTGTCTGGGACAAGTGCAAACCTCGCTGTAACGACCACATCAGCATGGCTGGGGGAGATCAGGAGTGAGAGCTGTGATTACTGTCACCACATGGGAGGGACATGTCAACAGGGCAGCCCGGGAGTGAACAAAACAGAGGAAGAGCTTCTTTCCCTCAATACCCTTCTTGGTTGGGCCTGAAGAAAACATCAGCCCACTCACTGCAAAACCACTTGGTAATTGAAAAAGAGGAACTGTCGTTGTGGTTGGAAGTGGGTTTGGAGCTGTGAAGACACGAGTTCTCTTTTTTGAGTAAACCACATTTTGAGAACCACAGGGAGTTCATTGAAGAGGGCTGAATTTGCATTGTTACTGGATCGATGTCAAATAACATATTAGTTGTTTTACTGATAAAAGCCTCATTCACTTCTGCTCTCTGTGTACTGAACCTTTAAAAGTTTAGGAATCCCAGCCCATTCTGTAGGTAACTAAATCATCTATTAAGTTACAGCTCATTTCAGATTCAGTCACTGCATTTCCTTTCTCAGAGATTTTGCATTAACTGTTTCAGACGAGTAATAGTTTGGAAGAAAGGGGATCTGAAGCCTATGGTGGAGGGGGATTTTCTCTATATTGAATTTGTATGCTGTAGATTTCAGTTACAGAAGGAGATGAATTAGCAACAAAAGTTGCAAAAGATGACAAGTTTTACTGTAATTGGACAGTAAGGCCTCTGCTGAGTCCATATGGATGTGGAAGTGTAGTGTCAGTAGGAAGAATCCTCTCCTTTGGTAGGCAGGCCGTGCAGCAGAGCATCCTTGCTGTGAGAGTGAGCAGGCTAGAGCCTGAGAACCAATGCTGTGGGACAGTAAGTTCTTTCATTTCTTGCACGAATGCTGTCTTGGGTGTCAGCTAGAACTTTTTCTTTCCATGTAGTGCCCATTATACATCTCATTTTCTTTGCCGTATCTTTTCTAGCCCTCATTTTTTGCATCAGACTGTTTACTCCAAGAAAAGTGAGTAGTGCCCTTCCATTTTGCTCATCAAAGGATAACATTGATTTTGCTCTGGATGTACAATCATACTTTCAAGTTATGGGGAAATCTAGGTGCTTCAAGAGCTCCTCAGCGGTTCCTTTGAGGTCTGAAACATAGGACTATATCACTCTCCTTTTCAAGACTGTGGGGAAGATGGACGAAACAACATAGTGGGATTTGAGATCTCTCTCCTCTTATTTATCGATTGTTGCCTACAGCAACTGTGCAACAGTTCTGTAGCTGCTCTGCAAATTAGAGGAAAACACTTTTCTTTCCCCAGCCCAGCTGGCATCTAACCTTGCATCAGAGCTTGTCTTCAAAATTGTATGGCACAGTTTTGTTGAAACACTTTTTATTCTTGACTTGGTTTATACCGCAGCAGATGTATGACTTCTTGAGTTTTATGCTCAACAGTAGCCATGAGTGCAGTAAATAATTTAATCCTGATTTATTCACAGGTATTAAAAGGAACAGTTATTCCTTCCTGTAAGTTTTCTGACAGTTTTTGAACTCAATATAGTGAAATGCCCCTTCAGGCATTAGTCAGCCACCATGGAGCTCAAGAATCTCACCAGTTAAAAAAAGCAAAAGAAAAACATGTTCTTTCCTTACTGCGATCTGCAGATCCGTTGTTAGAGCACATTTCCTTAACAACAGAAATCTTGCTCTGGCTTTGAAACGTCAATTCTTGTTTGCAGCGTGACTGACCCCCCACCCTGCTCAGCGTGGTTCTGACCAGGAAGCCTCATCATTACTGAACTGAGGGGAGCACAGACAAGTGCATTCAAAATCCACCCTTTTCACTGTAAGCACTAAGCACAAAGTACGTATTTGCCCTCTAAAATCTGGCTTGAGGTCGATAGTTTACTCCCAATAGGTCAATGAGCAGCTGGCAAATATGTAATGTAAATCAGCAAAAACTGCCATTTGGATCCTGACGGATGACTTAATAACTTTAATGTAGTTTTTATTTCTTTTTTATTTTTTATTTTGAATTATCTGTCTGGCATGTAACAACCCTAAGGAATAGGCATGAACCACACCTTGGTTCTTGTTGAGGTTGTGCTGGGGCTCACACTACCAGATTGTTACTGCAGCCATGTGGTGTCTCAGGGCTGGCCCTGTCCTGCCACTCCAGCTCTGCTGATGCTGCTGCCCTCCAGGAGGCCAAAGACTAAGATCCATCCCATCAAAGGTCAGACTTGGGTCTAGACCTGTGACTTCTCTCTTACATGAAGCTGTCTCTGGTACTTCATCTTGCTTCTTTCTGTGTGGGTTTTGCCAGTTGATGCAAATATTTAGGGGAAAAAAAAAGAGAGTAGTCTTTATGCATCAGTGTTCTTGCAGGTGTATGGCTCCACCTCATAAAGCAAGATCGAGAACATGCATATCCTGATCAGCCTGATTTTTGTGTTCAGGGAGTTCACTTATATCAGCTCCAGGCCAACTAGAGCCGCTGGTGCAGTGAAGTATATTGTTTTTATAGGAAAAAGAGAATATGCTTAACAAATCTAAAAGCTTAACAAATGTGTGCTGTAGGATTTTAACATATATAAACTAAATGAAATTGAACATGCTGCAAACTGGTTTGAGAAGATGGATGAAAACTATCAATTTTATTTTTTCTTATAACTATTATGTGCAGTCAGTGACTATTGCTTAATGCTTATGATCCATCAATAAGAAAATCTCCAATGAGTCCACTTGTTTCACCTCAGAGAGAGTTGTCTAAAAGTTCATCTTTGTTTCTGATTGCATTCTATAAAGGCAGTCAAATTTCCTTAAGACCTTAGGAATATCTGGAATTTAGCACAGACAACCAAGGAATTTTAATTGGTACATTCCCAGCTATACTATTACTACGTTCAATTAAGGACTCTTCCCATGTTATGTTAGGATGGCACATAGAAATTATGTCAGTGCTTTATGTGGATATCTACTTTGCTCGTGCTCATCAGCTCAACCTGAACAAGTTGTCCAGTGAGAACTAACCTAGCTGATTTTTTCTTTTTATAACTAAAATGCTGGTGTATGTGTAGCACAGCAGTGCCTGAAGCTCTGTACAGATTTGATGTCCAACTGCCATTTAACACATATGAGAACACAGTGGCTAATCTGGAGAGAGGAAATGTGAAACTTAGAAAACATCCACAGTAGTCCATCTCATAAAACTAACCATCCTTTAATAAATATTGATTCTGTGTGCTACAGCCTGAAGTGGTGAAATTTAATTCTGTTTCTTCAATCAATTTTCTTTCTGTATTTCTTTGTGACAAATAAATTTTGGAAGATGTGTAACTTTTTTTTTGGTTGATGTCATGGTTCTTCAAGCCTATCATTACATGCATTAAAATTACATATAATTATATGTATACATATAATACATATATACATATATATCTATCACAGCTTCTGGCCTACCATTTTTTTCAGCTGATAGGATATTTTTGTGGATTTTAAGAGGGCCAGATCTGGTTTTATTTGAAATGTGGACTTGGTTTTGCAGTGTTTGCAACAGTGTAACATTTAATGCTGACCTGTTTGCCCCAGTTAGGTTTCTTGACCTTGCATTTTCTGGTATCTATTAAAAAGATGAAACCAAGCATTTTGATTTAAATACTCTCACAATAATTACAGTGGGACGAGTTGCTGTTCAATAACTAGAAACCTACAGCACAACTAATAAGGCTTTCTGAGCCTTACTTGCTACTGCTGTAGCTGCTCTTTCACAGAGGTCATGGCAGGGAGCCAGAGGAGGTTGGTAGACAGCTAGGCAACCAGAAAAGAACAAGTTTGTCAGCATGTACAACTGATTACCGTGAGAATAATTTTCCATAAGCATTGCCTGCAGTGTTTGCTAAGGGGGTGGTGGTGGGGAGTAATTTTTCACTGTAAACTTCCTAAAAGCTAAGCCATTTTTAACTGTGGTAGAAAGTAGTTTGTTCAATTCAAATGGAATAAGGCTCAGTAGATATTTATATATTATTTTAACTCTGCCTACGTACATAGACTGAGGTATGATATTTCAGCATATACAGGCAGTACAGTATATGATATGTATGATATGTATGATAGTATATGATCCCCATGATGATACATGACAATTATTTTTAGTAGGTATTTTTATTTCTACTAGTTAGTGATCGATTCAGAACAAGAAAACATGGGAAACATTTAGTGGCATTTAGTCTTTCATTAGTATGTTCTCCTGCTTGTGAATGTCATCTAGGTTGCCACCAGGAAACAAATTAACTTGCTTTTCTAGGTTGCTCATGGTTATAACTGTAGCATAACTCTGTGGGAATATGGATGGTCTTGTACGTTTTGTGATGTTCTGTAACCGAAATCTCTGTTCAAGTATAACTGAATCATAGTTCCAATCACCAAAGCCAGTTTAGGCATGTTCAACTGCTGCACTATATCTACACTTTCTTCTCTGGCTCTCTCTGTGTGCAAGCTCAAGGCTGAAAAGAGAATATTGCATGGGCTGTGTAATACAGAGACTTCCTTCACACTGAAATAACCTTGTGTTTGCTGATTGCCTGCAGAAGGGTATAAAGCAGATGGACCGAAACAAATGCATGAACTCTAAACTTTCAAAAGAGATGAAATTCATATTTACAATAATTTTTTTGATTAAATAATAACTCAATTCTTACTATTATTCTTGAACATACTGAACATTTGCCAAAGTCCATGTGTGGTTTATTTCAAATTCAAAGCTATCCATAACCTGCAGTCTGCTTAATTTTTGCAATATGAGCTGTCTTTATCCATTATTTATTGTGTTCAAATATGAGGAGGATCAGAATATCAGACAGAAAGAGCACAGTGGCTTTGAGGATGAGTCATAGGAATGAGAAGAAATTAAGTAGTAAAAAGAACTGTGCTTAAGTGTTTGGGTTGAGAATGACTGAGGGGGAGACCCAAGAGTGGTTGGAAGCTGCCCTGGCAATGGGACCTTGTGAAAGGGAATGCAAGTCCCAGTGGCACCTGGGGGAGAGATTCCCACTAAAGCCAGGGATGTATTAGTGCAAAGCCCTAAGGCACCTTGTCAGAAATAATGTGTATGATTCTGCCCATGTTCTAGAAGATGAATTTTTCTTAGAACAGGTTCAGAGGAAAGATAACATGACTAGGAGAATAGGAAAGGGAAGGTGAGGTATCATGGCAAAACAGAATGAGAATATTTAAGAAAATATTAAACTGTTTAAATACAGTATACTTACTGATCACTGAACAGGTGCAATTTCTGTTGACTAGATATAATTTGTATGCATACATGTAATTTCTTAACAACTGACAGTGTCTTCATTCTCACTTATCAGGTAATGAGGGACTTCATGATGAACTCATCAGGGAGGAAATTTATTTTTTTAAAGGAAAGGGTGATGTTGGTTCAAGAAAAATGTTTAGAAATTAATAATGGCTACATTTATACAGAAATTTACAGACTCCTAATTATGAGGATAGTCTGTAACACATCTCCAGCAGGATTAAGTAGGGACAAAAAAATTTTGCTGCTTCAAAGCTGGAGCTCAAGACGTATCAAAGTGAATCTGTAAAGGGCTGCTTTTACCACCAAAGGACAGGACTAAATGATTCAGAAAAATCTCTAGTTTTTCTGTTTGTCTTTTAGATATCTTACCATCTAAAAAGTAATAATAAACCCAGTCACTGCTATGGAAGGAATTCAGAATCCTTCTGTCTGAAGTTGTGTAGAACTAATAAAGGATTTGGGGTCTGTTGAAGAACAGTAGCTTCTAAACAAGTCTGTCAAATCCTAATTTAAATCTCTGTTTAGTCTCCAGCAGTGCAATTGCTCTGAATAGAAAATACATGATAAAATATATGTAACGGGTCTTGTCAAAAAGCTTTTTCATTCTATTTAGCATTTTCCAATAATAGACAATCTACACTGCATTTAATAAAAACCACAAAAACCACAGAAACTGCTTAAACCAGAACTGATTGTTAATTTAAAATTAAAACAAAGAAAAGTTTATAACATCTCTTTGCAGCGTACTCCTCACTCTCTGTACCTAGAATTCAGTGGTTAAATAAAGTCTCTCCGGAAGGAATTTTCCATTGTGAGTCATAAACGTTGGATTGACAACCTTTATAAAAATTTACACGCAGTCCTATCAAACAATACATTTCTATAGAATGCTGAGGGATAAATTTCTTTCACTGAGTGCGGGGGCATTAAGCTGCAGTGTCTCAGAATGGCTTGTGTAGCTATGAAAAGCAGTAAGGTTTGGAATTGCCTGGCTAGAACACCTTTAGCATCCTGTCAGGAGAACAGGATATCTAATGGCACAGGACCCATCAGCCAGCAGCAATTATCTAAATGGCATTTGCCTGCAGGAGTAAAGCAATGGTCACATAAAAAATTGTTGGGTTTTCTTTCAATATCCCATTAGGGCTGAATATTGTCCTTGCAAACATCATTTGAAACAAGTATGTCAATAAAATGAAAATAGCTATCACAGTACTTCCTGGCCTGGATTTTGAATGTATAAAATTTAGAAAAATAATGCCCTCTAAACTTATTTTGTGATTTCATGAACATTTGCTCTATCTCCCAAAACTATCAGTTTGGCTTCATTTTGACCTTACACTCATGCCAACTGCATCGTTTGGTCATAGGTTTTACCCTTATATCCTCTGGGCAACCTATAAGTGAAAAATGTAAATATGTAAAAAATTATTAAAAATTTCAACCACCACTCTTGTCAATATTAAAATTAATTGGCAAATGTGATGCCAGCCAACCCTTTCGGGATGCTAAGCACACACAACAAGGAGAAAACTAGACAGATCACAGGTGATGTATTCATGATGCAAAGGAAAAATGCTGAAAAGAGGGCATATGAAGATGTTGGACAGCTTGCTGGAACAGAGAGGACATCATCAGCAGGCGTTGTGGGAGTGTAATATTCCTGTTCTGATTGAATCTGAGCACTCATAAATGCCAGTTTGTGATCACACTACTGTGAAGCTGCCCCTGATATCTGGGCAGGGCCCTCAGTGAAATTTTTGGACACAGATGCTCCTTGGTGGTGGCAATTCTCAGAGCAGTTCTCAAAACCTACACAGCTACATGAGCGTAAAAACCACCACTCCCAACATAATCCCTTCTGCTGATCGTGTCAGGCACATGGTGCTGTGCAAGTAATTTCTTGTTTTCACCCTTCTGCTGTCGCAACCTCTATATCACTTAAAATCTGACACTGGTATTACCTTCCTGGGGAAGGGCATCTCAAGGTGATTGCAAGCTACACGTATGGACACAAACCCTGTACACCTCGGCACTGTGCTTATCAGAAGACAGGAGTGCCAAAAGAGAACTACTGCTGTTCAAGAGAACTACTATCAACATTTTCTATCTTGTAGCAATAGTTTTTATCACCATCTCCAGTTCTACATGTTATTTCTTGTTCGTTAATTTGAAGCAAATTGTTGCTTTAAATGGTCAGCTGTTTAATTGTTGCTTTAGTGGTCAGCTGCTCTAACTTTCCCTTCTCTCTCAAAAGCAGTTACTAATAAAAGATCAAAGCTTTTCCTTTGCTGTACTTGTTTTTCTCTTGATGAAACTGAATAGCTAAAGTTACGCCAAAAATTTGAACAGGTAAATGAATAAAATCTAGTAAACAATCTACATAAGTGAGTTGTGTTTCAATGCTATCAGAGATTTAAAGTATTTGGAAAAAGCCCTGCCCATTAACCAATGCAGTCCATAAAGTTAATCAGCTGTAATATACTTTCTAAGATTAGAAGTATTTTCCTACCGAGGGTAACCCCTCTCCCCCCAGCAAAACAAGCACGTTACAAGTCTGTACCACATCCATGTCTCATGACAGCCCACAGTCCAGAAAGCAGCAGAGTTATTTACAGTTGGTTTCATTAAAATTCCCATGTATTGCAGAGATGGTACCATTTGTGCATGTGTATGTATGTATGTATGTATTATGTGTATATATGTATGTATTATTTGTACATATAACTGATTTTTCTTGTCCTGCACTTCTATTCCAACAAGGATACATCCTGGCCACTTGAGTAAAGAAGAATTCTCACCAGAAAAGAGACATTTACCTTCAACAATCTTGTAGAGCATAATTTGTCTTTGGTCTTTCCAGTGCATATTGTACTGGAACTTTTGCACCAGCTAAAGCTATAACTGAACATTTAATGTGGCTTTACTGTCTGGATGAGGTTTTATCACCCAGGGCCTGAGGGCAGGCAGAATTTCCAAGAAGCATTTTATTGGAAGGCTTTGAATAGCTCTGCTTCTTCACACGGATTTTTTTAAGTTGCTGCTGGTCATGCAAGACAATTTGAATCCAAAGTCACATGGAAAACCTCCCACTCTCAAAGTGCTGGGGTATTTGCCGGTTTTGTAAGCAGTTGGCCTATAAATTTAAACCTCCTCCTTACAATTCTTACAATGAATCAAAGAGATCTGTAGTGGGTGCAAGTTTAGTTCAACAGATGTACAAGAATTTAAATGCACTGCAGACCTGACTGGTTCTCCAGTGCGTAGTCTTATCTGCAGTGAGGTAGATGAAATTGTTACTAAGGAAAGATGTGGGAATAAGCCCAGACCCCAAAACAGCCATAGCTCAGTACTCAACTCTTGTGTATTCCCTTTTCAGCCACTGCTTATTTCAAGACTTAAATCCTAAACTATACTATGAAATACATTTTTGATATATTAGCAAAAAGACTTCTCTACCTCTTGAACTTAATGGCAGACAGTGATAGAAACTTGATAATAAGTATTAGGATTTTAAAATATATGATTATTGAATAAAGAAATTTCAAAGTCTTCTGCTTTGGTTGTATCTTGTCTTATGATTGGAATGTTAAATAAATCTTTTTTGATAGATAAATCTTGATGACAATAAATCTGGATAAATAAATTTATTCCAGTGTTTCTAATGATCCCTCAATTTGCCCCATCAAAAATAGTGAAAAGGAACTATGTTAAGGTGTTGCCCATTCTAGTACAGACACATCAAGAAAGTGCAGAGAATATGACAAGTAACATGGCAATCACTATGCCAACTGATGGTGACACATTTTCTGCAATTATAAGCCTGTTTCTGGGTTCTCTCAGTTTAAATTGATGAGACAAAGTTTAACATTCAGAGGATTTTCCACTGAAAGTATGCTTTGTCTTTATTCTGTAAGGATGGGCTGCAAATGGCAGGAGCAGAGATTTGGGATTCCTGCTGCATTTCATTTACTGTCAGGCCTGGGACAGTGCAGGAGAAGCTTCTACTCTTAGTGACATTTTCAACACAAGAAGCACAGTAGGAGATGAAAAGGTGGGTGGAGTAGCTGGCATTTAGATGAGCCAGACTGCTTCTTACATCAAAATAGTTTCAGCTCAATAATTGGCCAAATGGTCAGCCAGATTCTTGCCTTGCCTAAGGCAGTATTTCCATAAGGGTTTTGGCCTGTACAAATGCTTCCTATGAAGCCGGGGAGCCTGGGCAAACTCCTTAATTTTCAAAGGGCTTTGCAATGGGCTGGGAATTATCCTTTCCTTAAACATTGGACATATAACTTTTAGACAGTTTATCTTCTCATATTATGTCTATACTGTGTCTCTGTAATTTTTCATTGTTCTAATGTATGTTCTCTCATCTCCACCTGAAGAAAAGCACAAAGATCTGCGTTTACAGAGCCATTGTACTGTCTGCTCTTTTATATGGATCCGAATCATGGGTCATTTACCGCCACCACCTGCGTCTCTTAGAACGCTTCCATCAGCGCTGCCTCCGTACAATCCTAAACATCCACTGGACGGATTATGTGACCAACACGTCTGTCCTTGAACAGGCAGCTGTCATGAGTATTGAGGCCATGCTGCTGAGAGCACAGCTGCGTTGGGCAGGGCAAGTCTCCAGGATGAAGGACCACCGGGTCCCAAAGATTGTGCTCTATGGTGAGCTTGCCACTGGCTGCCGCAAGAGAGGAGCCCCAAAGAGGACATACAAGGACTCCCTGAAACAATCCCTCAGCCTTGGCCATATTGATCATCACCATTGGTCTACTCTGGGCTTCAATCGGGAGGTCTGGAGACAAACAATCTATAACGCTGCTGCTTCTTTTGAGACCACGCGCAGGATCACTCTTGAGGAGAAGAGACAGCGCAGAAAGAATCGCCTCTTGTCGATGTCACCTGGGGAGTCTTTCTGCCGTGCCTTTTGCAACCAGACTTGTCTGTCTCACGTTGGCCTTTTTAGCCATCAGCGCACTTGTAGCAAGCGTGGGTAGAGCCCTTCCCAAATCTTCGTTCGTGAAGCCTAGCCATGATGATGATGATGATGATGATGAATGTATGTTCTCAGTTTATTGCACAAAGTTCTGATAACTTTCCTCATCAGTTGAATAACTGGGCTGGTTTGCAATATGCACTTCTAATCTGTCTTGCTTAATTTCTAGAAATGCACAGGTAGGTAATTATGGTCTTGCTAAAAAGTTTTCATGGAACCATTTTCTCATGGTTTGCCTTTACAAGTATAGATATATATACACACACATACATATACACACACATATTTTCTTTTGCTGCTGCATGTTTAAAAGCTTCAATTATTTTACAACATGCATCCACATAGTGCCCTGGAATATCTCTTCTCAAGAGAAGACTAGATCATGGGAAGGAGATCTCAGAGAGGATATATCCCATCTGGAATCCCTGTAGGTATTTCCACAGTTGGCAATTCTGAAACGGAGGCCTTCAACTCCTTGAGGGCAAGGTGCAGCAAAAAGCCCAGATGAATAGTCCTCTAGCAGCTTACCCTTCAAGAACTGAAAACCTTGAGACCTGTGTCCAGAAACATGAGGGTGCCTGGTGTGTCCAACCAGGCCTGAGCCATGGTCCTGGCAGGGAAGCAGAGGTGGTGTGACAAGGGTGAGGGGCAGAGAAAAGTCCTGGTTCTGGGGAGCTAAAAGTGGAAGCACTTGGATGTTGTCCATTTTTCTGTGTGAGTTTTGGGCAGCAGATGGCTCTGAACTGCTGTCCTGTGTTACACCAGGAGGATGGACAAGACCTGTCCCACCTCTTCCTCTCTCCGCACCTTGCAAGTGTAGGGGAACTGTTGGGCACAAAACTGATCAGCCATTCCATTTTGTCCCCAGGTTTCTGGGAGCAGCTAGTCCTGTGACATGGTCAAGGGAAAGAACTGTACCCAGGTGCTTTGGAATCAGCCTTCTGTTCAGCAGCAGGGAAGCAGCCCCTGAGCTTTGCTCACCAGGAGTAATGCCAACGCAGAACCATATTCTTTGCATGAGTATCTGATTTCTGGAAGGGCTGGGTTTTGCTTTACAGCCCAGCTCATACTCAGGCACTGATTGTGGCAAACAGTTGTGAATAACAACAAATATCTTAGGTTTAACTTTTATTTCAGTGATTAAAAAAGAGCAATTATTGTTACTTTGCACATTAACTTTTGTTAATGCCACTTTAAATACACTTATGCAAAGGCAAAATGAACTGAAAACACATCTAAATATAAAGCAACTGGTGCTATAATATATAGTTTCCTCAGTAGGTTCACCACAAAGGATCATGCCAACCTCCTGACACAGTGTGTGCAGTTCTATATTAAGCTACTTTAATATCTCTTAATTCAGATTTAATCTTTAGAGCTTGTTCTTGAAATCCATAATTAAGACTCTCTGTTTAAAGTCATTTGGAGTTCTGAAGTCAATATCATTCACAGGGCTCAAAAAATCTTGATAATGTCATTTCTGTGAGGTACAAGGGGTACCTTTCATTTGACTGTGTGCAGATCGCTGCAGGAGTTATCTATGTCTATGCCAATTACATCATTTTCCCTTTATAACCAAAGAAGAGAAATAAGCACTTTAAGGGTATGAGTCAGCTGATCTACTTCAGATATCTGGTACAGGATGAGACGAACTGCACCTTAAAATCAGCTCTTACTCCCTAGAAACTTTAAAATGAACTTTGCTGACCAGTGCAGGTATAGACATTTGCACTGGTTATATCTAAAGAGAGGTGAATTGCACTGACACACTGACAGTAATTATGAGAATTCCTCTAAATAAACAAGCTTAAGCACTACACATTTACTCTTAGAACTACAGCCATTTGTGTATTAAACAAATTGGTAATACTCATCATCAACAACATCCTTACTCTTCTTTTTATTGTCTCCACAGTATATTGCTGATAATTCTGACTAATCCTATAAAGGAAAAAGGAACTGAGGTATTTTTTTTAAAAAAAGAGACTGCATCTTGATTATTCTCAGAGTGAAGGCACATGTATCAGTTTTTAAGTAAATTGCTACAGAGCTATATTCTTATTTTTAAACTTGCAGGAACTTTATTAGTGGCCCTGAAAATACATGAGTAAAAGACAAATTTGTACAGTATGCTTAGATCTAATTTGGATAATTTCATTGAGGCTTATAGACTTAAATCTGTAAATAAATCTTCTATATGTGTATTCCCTCTCCTGGGAATAAGACTTTGCCACTGCAAACGTATTTTCTTGATAAACATATTTTAGTTAGGTTTTTTTTTCCTTTAATTTTATGGGTCTGACCTCCAAAGGGCTTTTCAAAAATCTTTCTATGACATTAGCCAATCTTCCAGAAATCTGTATAGCATATTGCAGATAATCAAAATATTGTGCACTTTTTGCGTAATAGACTTCAACTCTGCTCTAAAGTCTTCTGAAACAATGATAAGTTTTTAGACTCAATAGGCTACTCTGTAGAATTACAAGAACATTAAAAAAAAAAAAAAGGAGGATGGGAAATGAAAGAAAATGAAAAAACAACTAAATTTACTAAAGAAAAAAAACCTTCCATTTTCATCCACAAGATGGTGCCACTTACTCAATTTAAAGTACAATTTGCCTTTGAAACTGGTATAAAAGTGACACTTATCAAATTAAACCTAGTAGAAAGGGTGATGAAGCACAGAAGTCCTACTAGTGCCTTTAAAATAGTGTTTAAATGGGATATAAATGACATATGGTCTTTGTGCTGGCCCTCTGCACAAGGCTAAAATACATCCTGCCTGAATTCAGGGACATATTTGCTAGTCTGCAAGACAGAAATAGCTTTTTAGTGCATATGGTCACTGCCAGCTTTTCAGCTACTCATGGTGCTTGGTTTGAGTGTGTTTCTGCTTCTTTCTGTGTACCATGAAAACAATTATTTGGCAAATGTTGAAGCGTTATATCTTCTAAGGAAGTGTGCTGAAGACGGGTGATCTGCACAGATATAACTGCAGTTTAAGAAGATTGGGGCTGCCAGTGTGTGGCTGAGAACCCATCTGAGAACCCATCTGAGAGCCTTCATTGATAGGAATGATTAATTGGGTAGAAATCTACCAGCTACCAGCTTTCCTTTAGTTTGCTGCTGGGTTTACAAAATTAGCAGTTAGAAAAAGGAGGCAAAGCACTTCTAACTTTTAAAGTGAACGCACAGAAAGAGTAGAAGCAAGTTTATTGTTTTGTATAGCACTTCACCTGTAAAATTATCTTGAAGTCAGATATTGAGAGAGTAGGAGATGGCAAAAGAGGCAGCCCCTTGGCAGCTGTGTGTCTCCATCCTTGGCTCCCTTGCCCTTATGCCAACTGGTCCCTCTGAAAGTCCTGGTTCTGACCTTCTCCAGAAATCTCTTACTTACTTCTCCAGTTGTTTGCCCTGTCTGCTTCTTCTCACATTCATTTGGTAGCTGCTTCCTCTGTGATCATTCAAACAATTGCAGGGGCACAAAACAGGGTGGAGAGTGCCCCTGTTTTTATTTGCATTTCAAGTACCCCCAAAATACTGTGTAAAGGTGCAAAAACCTTGAGCAAACTTGACCATGGTCATCATTACCAGTCCAACACATGATGAGACTCTGTTTAAGTTTGCTAACAATAGAGGCATAATTTTGTGTTTTATCACGGAAATCCTAATCTCTATTTAAGGTAGAAAAATTAACCTGTTATTCAAATTAATTGTGACTGATTCCTGCCAAAGGTCAAAATATGTAGGCTCCTATATCTCTAAGGCAGTCTTGTGAGGCTTATTTGAGAGTATATCCCAAAATTGCTTCCATTCACGTGGTTATGAACAGCAGTGAAAATAACTGAAATGCTTTCAAGTACTTTTATTGCCCAAGAAACTCTTCTGAAATGTAGAAACTCTAATATGAGCAACCTGGTGACAAAGCATGAACTCACCTCCGACCCAGGAAGCAAGTCATTGTCCCAAGGTAGTTCCTCACTTGCACCCTGGCATCTGCCTGGGCCAGGTGATATGATGTTATCCATGTGGTAACCCTGAATTCTGGAGGGAACAAGTTATTCACCACCTGAGTGAGGCATGTCACCACCCCAGTGGGTGTCAAGAGATCCTTTACTTCAAATTGCATAAGTATGGGATTTTGTGTGACTCAGGATAGCATGATGGCTTATACCTTTTTTGTTTAGGTGAACTGCAAGTCTAAGAATGTGTCCCAGCCTAAGTCACAGAGGTTGTTTCTCCATTTCCTTATTGGAGTTCCCCACATGCATGTGCAGCCTGTGCTTGAAAAACAAAAATTAGTTTAAAGATGAGACAAAAACTCTTATGGAAAATGACTGTACTACTTGCTTGATCTGCACAGAAATCTGGATTGGAGCTTATGTGACAAGGCCTTTGGATTGTACTACTTATGCAAGAAGCAAAATGGTATTTAATTTTTGCTAAAATGGCAAAAAAAGGAAGAAGATTAATAGAATGAAGAGTGAAAGAAAACAGAAAAAGGTTAAAAATTAAGATTTTTAAAGAACTGCATATAATTTGGGTGAAATCTTATAAAAAAACCCTCAGTACACCAGATTTCTAAATAGTTCTACTTTTTAATAACATATTTTTTATATTATACAATATTCTAGAGGGAAAAAACCTCTCATTTACTATTCTTTAAAGTCATAATGCCTCCTATGTTAAAAAAAAAATGTTGATTTCAGACAGTAGCTTTTGTGTTTCACAGTTGAAATTGAATCATACTTCCTTGTAAATCAAAACAAAGCCCTCTGTTAGGATGGGAAGGAGGAAGGAATGGCAAAGGCAGGAAAATATAGCTTCTGTATCTGGGTAGCTTTTTGAGCATATGATCCAAACTGTGTTCTCCGGGCCAGGAAAAACATTTGCCTTTTTGCTCTTATTTTCCTCTCTACAGTTCATGGAAAAGTTTTGGTTGGTTTTTTTTTTTTTAGAACTAGATCTGATTGTTTGGGACAAGTTTTTATCTTGCTGTGCTAAGCCAAATGTAGCAGGGTTAGGGTGATCTACCTGGTGAAGATGGATTCTCAATCAGACCAGAAAGGAGAAAAAAACTGCAAAGAAGGAAAAGAAGCTGGAAAGGAATTTTATGCATTAGAAGGATAGTTATGAGAAAGGGCTTGTGTCAGAGGTGTGAGTTGGCTTTCTCCTCACCTCTCATTGCTGCTGCCTTTTTGGAGCAAAGGGCTCTGAGAATTGCAGCCTGCATATGCAGCAGTCCCCAGGGTGCCATGAACATCACCTGTTTGCTCTCTGTTGTAGGGTGGTGTAAACAAAGATGTGCAGTTCTCCTGGAGTCTCAGTTCCCCCCTCCCTCTTTCATCTTCAACATTTTTAGAGTCTTTCCTCTTTCACTTCTCCTACACAGAGAACTTTTAAAATGCCAAGGGTCTTGATCAAAGTGAACACTTCTGCAAATATCTATATTTATCATATCAGCTGACAAACAAGTTTTTGACAGGATTTCATGAACTTGAAAAAGCCGGAAAAATTAGTCTCTTGGTTTTATTGGTAGCTTACTGTCACCTTCCCCACTTATCCCAGTTTTGGTTAACAGCACAGACTTTAGAAAATAAGTCTAAAGTCTGAAGTGTGTTTCTGATTGTGACTTCTGTATACACACACACACAGTGAGAGAGATAAACAATTACTCATTTATACAAAAAGTGCTGTCTAATTAATTTTCTATTAGCATCCAAAAGTATGTGTTGTTGAAGTGAAAGATCTTCTTTTTCAATATGAAGGAATAACCTGATCGTTTGAGGTGTTTTTATGATTCTGCTTGTTTCAGTATCATGTGAGAAAATCTGCAAAAATTGTGGAGATGTGACTTAGCCACAGGCCCAGCTTCTGCTTTCTGGCTGTACCACAGAAACAGAAGAAAGTTGCCTTGCAGAAATATGTGGGAAGTCATAGCTGTTCTTTAGCTTCCCCTTTAGTCAACATAAATTTGACATTTCTTTCTCCATATTCATTTATCTCCTGCTGTTGCCTGAAAGTACCATCAGCCACACAGGCCTGTGAGTCAGCCACCTCTCTGCATGAAGCTGAACAATAAATTCCATTTCTTCCTCCTTGCACTTTAAATATAGCTTCATTCCTCTGTTCCACTGGGGACAAGGTCTGTTACTTACTCTCTTTCTGTGTGATTGGATTACCAACTCCCTTTGGTGTGGCAAGGAAAATTAGTCTGTGTTCAGAAAAAAAGTGAATGCACACATCTTTTTGAGTGCCAAAATAATGGCAATATCATAGAAAAAAATTGAGGTAAAGTTCTTAAAGTAAAGTTTCTCATCAGACATTAGCATCCCAGACCTGGTAACTCTTATCTTCAGGCCTGAATTTTCTCTCTCTGATAGGTGTCCCAAAAGCTGGGAAGCCACAGATCTGATTGTGTAAGAGTTGTTAATAAAGCATTTATCTCTCCAAAACTATGTTCTGAGTCTGATAAGCTTATAAATGTTTGCAGGCTTTGAGCTTTAAACACATCTTTTATCTTTGTATTGTAAACAACCATCACCAGAGCAAGATCTCAGATACCTGAGTGCAAAGGCCCAATATGCCAAATTGTTCTCAGAAGCTCCTTGCAAGAATTCTAAGATTGACCAAGCCACTGGATGCATCCAGAGAATGTTACTGAAGTGCACACTCCTTGCATTTACCTACAGAATTAAATATTTGTGGAAATGCAGAGGCACTGTTGTAAGAGGTTCTGTCTTAAATGGATTTTTAGGATCTTTAGAAAACATGAAAAAAGCGAAGAGGGGTCATCTTGAATTTATTAGGTTTGCTTTAGAATAAGAGGAAATATCAGATATTCTTTGGTCAGAAGGTCTAACTTTATTGCACAACTTCCTTTGTAACACTGTTAAATCCCTGATCTTTTTCCTGATGAAATCAGATCACTAGCCAAAACTTCACATTGGTGTTCACTGATTTGTAACTGCCCCGGTATTCACAGGTCTGACCTTTTTTTCAACCTAAAGTTGTGGATACCCACTGTCCTTTCCTGTGTAGCAGAAGTGCCATTCACACACAGGTTGTGCATATGTTTTTCAGAGACACTCCTACTTGAAACAGTTTATATATCTGTGTGTGTGTGTATTTATATATGTATGTATTTATGGTTTGGCAGCTGTGGGTTGTGTTGGCAGTTGCCTCCCCAGAAAATAAGTGGAGTATGTTGGATTTGGTCCTGCAAGTTGAGGGAGGTGGATATGACACTGGGTTGGAGGCTGAATGTCAGGAATGGGGATGCAGCAGTTTTCTGGCATAGGTGACCTGAGCATCCTTAACATCAGCCAGACTTCACCAAAAACCTGTCACAACAGGGTTCCTCAAACCCCCAAAAAGGTGTTGGTGAAAAGTGTTGACAAAAAGGCAACAATTGGTACCAGCATCCCAAACTGATCCCTGTCTGTACAGAAAACTGGGAGATGCAGCTTATTCTGTCTCATGGTTAGCTAGATGTTTTTAGGGTGTGTTTTAATTGTAGTTCATCTAGCCACAAAGTCAAATGCCCAGTATTTATGATTGAAAGCATTCAGAAAGGCAAGAGAGAGACCTAATCCTCTAACACCTGAAGGTATAGATTTATAAAAGTACATAATTGCCTAAAGTGCAGATAACTATCTAATAATATTTTCAAAAGCAGCAAACCTGGTTCAGTGCAATCAGTCTTATACCCAATGATAATTAGAAGCCTGACTGCACCAATAAATAACAATTAAATATTTGAAAAATTTTACAGATATGAAACTTCCATCCTATGAGGCCAAATCAGTTCAACTGCTTTTAACAGCATCAGAAGTTTCTCTTTGCATTTTTAGGCAATGATGGGACTTGGAAATCTGACCAAAGGGTATGATTCTGCTTACTTCACGCGAACTTCAAATACAGTGGATCCATAGGAGTGAAATTCTGTTCTAGGTACACATATGGCTTGAAATTAAACCCATAATCCACAGGTCTAATCAACCTGACAATATTTATTTTAAAAATGTATATTAAAACTCAGACTAATAGTGGATTGTTTCAACTCTCCTTCTCAGACATTTCTTCCTAGTTTTGTAACCCTAAGAAGTTATTCTGTAGGCAGTGCTGAATTTATTTTTTTCTAAAATTCTTAAAAGTAATTTATTAAATGCATATTCTTGATAGAATTGCTATGTTAGCCCAATTGTTAAACAAGATGTGAGGCTTTTAGTAGCATTTATTGTTCAGAATGCATTTGTGGCACGGCATAGAACCTGGATTTTAATATATGTCAAGACTTTTTCTTAGAGTCTTTAAACATTGATGTTAATAACTACTTGGTAATTAATTCAGAAACATACATTCTAATTATTTTGACACTAGTCTGAAAAAAAAAATGAAATCAGATCAGTTCTGTTTTTGAGAACATACTAAATTTTATTCAAGTGGCAACCCACATATCTATTGTGATTTCCTGAAGCATTTCTCTCTCAATACATAGGAAGTTGAATTATATTTATCAGTAATAAAACTCTGAAATAATAACATTATTTTTAGATGGATAATAAGAAGCTGAGGACAGCTGAACTTCCATTCCAGCTCTAAACAAATGCTGCTTTATATAAAATATAGCTTTCTTCCTCAAATTCCTTCCATTAAAGATCTTGGTTTCATTTGTAATTAAAATAAAACCAAAGCATAAATCTCTCTCTGAATTATTTTCCCAAACATCTCTCCTCATAGTTCCCTCTCTTCTGCTGCAACCTGTCATTCCTTCTGTCCCACAGAACATTTTCTGTGTGGTTGGGGATGAGGTCCAGCTGTCAAGAAGGAGCAGAACCTCAGAAGGCTCGTGATGTAGATGCCCACCACCAGAGTTCAGGGGGACAGGGCTTTTGGATTTAGCAGAAGCTTTGTACAGCACAGGAGGAGGTTGGCAGGAGCTAGACTGCAAATCCTGGTGGCATTCTCCTTCCCTCTGTCAGAATTATATTTATACATATGCACGGATATCCCTTTTTCAGATTGTGAGAATCAATAGCTGTTGACTCATGGCAATTGTCACACCTCCCTCCTTATCTTCATTTCCCAAATATTAAGTGAAACTGCAGTATCAAGTAAAATTAACAACAGCAATGAAATACCCTGAGATCTTAGTGCCCACAGAGGTGCAGGTGGAAAGGTGAAAACCAAAACATTTTTTGAGTTGGGGTATTATGATAACTTCTATAAAGCATTGGTATTATCATTGAGTAGTGTTGCAAAACAGAAAGTACTTGTTCTCAAAGCTGCTTCTTCCATTCTGGGGAAATTGGGCCTGTTTCATCATTCTGAACACAGGCTTTTTGCTTTTGCTGTCTTTTTTTACCAAGGTTAGAAGGGTTTCTCTTGCTCCAGCAGCCCAGAGTGCTGCCTGAATGAGTAGTGATCCCTTAAAGAGGCAAATTCTTGAGTTGTCTTTGTCTTTGATGTTTATACTGCAGGATTTGCTTTTCTTCACTGTTCTGAGTAAAACCCAGGAGTGGGTGGCATTTTGGGACGAGCCAGGCATTTATTTCAAATTTGTTATTTTTCCCACTTTAATCAGGGAAATGCAGTATTTTCTACTGGTTTATCTGACTTGTTTTTTTCCACTCTTATCTCTCTTTTTAAGCGTGTTCAGATGTATTTTTTGACTATACCAAAGACTTTACCTACATATGCACATAAACCAAATGCATGTGAACAGTGTGTTCCTACATATTGCTATTTTTATTAACATTTAATTAGAAAGTTATTCTTTGTGTGGTATATTTGAACAGATACAACAAAGAGATTAGCTGAAGTAAATTCCTTATTAATTATTTGTCAGTTTGTTTCATATTCTTAGTGCAGGATAGAAAAAAGGAAAATGAAAATGTTAAAGTGAATTGAAATGAGACCCAGAACAAGAATGAAAGTAAAGTAGAGGGATTAATGCTGCAGGGGTGGCAAGGCAGGCTGCACAGAGCTGAGGCTTCAAGAGGATGCTAACCTTTACAGGTACAGTAAGGAGGAGGTGGGCAGCACCTGCATTAGCAGCCCCCCTCCAAGAGAAAAATGCAGCTAGAAACACATTGAGAAAGAGGCATTTCAAATATGTGTCAGATCGGTCTCCACTCCTGAGCCTACAGGCTGAGATAATTGGGCTTAAAAGAGGGATGGATATAAGACCAAATATGAAAACCTGTCTGTTTAATTTTACCCTTTGTCCTATAGTTTGTTTTAGGCAGATATATTGTCCTTTGTTTTGAATAAACTCTTGCTGAGATCTGGCATGTAGTCAGGAAAAGCAGTGCTCGCTGAGTGGTCCTGCTGGCTGCACTCTGGGATGGGAATGCTGAGTGCAGGGCTGTGGCACAGGTCTGCCAGGCTGCAGATGGGTGGTGAGGGGATCCTCAGCAGTGCTGCAGGGATGCATTGCCTGACCCATGGCATGGCTGAGACAGCTGTTAAATGTACCCTCTAGCATATCTACTGATGGTGTTGGGCAACAGTTAGTAGTCAGATGTTATTTCAACCTTTCCCACTGTAGAAATGATGCTCAAGTCCTCACTGATCATATAGATGTGGCCAAAACTCTGTTTGTTTGTGTAATTGCATGTCCGTCTCTGACAGCAAACATCAGCCAGATACTCAGGAGTGGCTCAGGTCTCAAAGTCTATCTCATCTCTACTCATCGATGGAAAAAATCTGCTGAGTAAAAGCCAAGAAAAAAATGAGTCATGCTGCAAGCTGAAGAACCAGTACAGGAGAGATCATCTGTACATGCCTCAGCCTTGTGAAACCTTAGTTTGGAGCTCAGTCAAGGATGAGACACAGGCCCATAGGAAACTTGACTTTATTATTTCCAGGACTCAGGAAGCTACTTGTTTTTTATTTAATTCAAATAGCTGTGCAGATTCAGAGACAAATGTGGTGACAACAACCACTAAAATGTCTGTAGCTGTTCCAATAATTCTCTGTACTTGTTTCCTGTATTTGTTTCAAATTTAATACTTACATGACAACACTTGTGCTTGACAAGATGCGGAAACCCAGAGTTTCCTTCTTTTACACTTCACAGTTTCCACATGGGATATGGACATTTCTGACCTCTGTCTGCATTGTTACGATACACAAATGCCTTCGACTGTCATACTTCTGTATGTAGGGACTCCTTCTATGAATCCCTATACATCTCAGGGAGTTTTGACTGGTAGTTGAGGTAGAATGTAGCTGTTTAAGCTGTTGTCATGCTGAATGCAGCCTCCTTAAAGAGCACACAAGGATGCTCTGATATGTTGGTCCCTTCTGGCCTGCTTTGGTCACTCACACCATCCCCTGGTGTGTAGATACTGTGATCAGAAACCTCTGGTCCCTGGGATCTGCTTGCAGGTGTCCTGTTCAAGGAATAGCAAAGACTGAGTGCTTCATGTTTAGTTTTAGGGAGGTTTATGCACACAAATAACAGAATCATAAAACAGTTTGGAAGAAACCCTTAAGGTCCTTGAGTCCAACTATTAACCCACCACTACCAAGTCCACCAGTAAACCATGTCCCTAAGAGCCACATCTACACATCTTATAAATATCTCCAGGGATGGTGACTCAACCACTATTCCAGTGCTTGATAACCCTTTCTGTGAAGAAATTTTTCATGTAGTTGCAGAAAGCAATAAGACCCCCCTCAGTCTCCTTTTCTCCAAGCTAAATAACTCCAGCTCCCTCAGCTGCTCCTCATAAGACTTGTGCTCCAGATCTTTTACCAGATTTGCTGCTCTTCTCTGGACACTCTCCAGCAGCTCACTGTCTTTCTTGTAGTGAGGGGCCCAAAACTAAACACAGGATTTGAGGTGGGGCCTCACCAGTGCCAAGTACAGGGGGACGACCACCACTTCCCTGATCCTGCTGGCCACACTATTTCTGATACAGGCCAGGATGCCTTTGGCCTTTTTGGCCACCCAAGCACATTGCTGGCTCATAGTCAGCTGCCGTTTACCAGCACCCATAGGTCCTTTTCTGCCAGACAGCTTTCTAGACACTCTCCCCTCAGCCTGTACCTCTGCATGGAGTTGTGGTGGCCCAAGTGCAGGACCCAGCACTTCACCTGGTAGAAGCACGTACCTTTGGCCTTGGCCCATCAATCCAACCTGTCCAGATCCTTCTGCAGGACCATTCCTACCCTCTGCCTAGCTTGGTGTTATCTGCAAACTGACTGATCACCCCCTTGATTACCTTGTCCAGGTTGTGGATAAAGATATTAAACAGGACTGGCCCTAATATTGAGCCCTGAGGAACACAACTAGGGGTTGGCCACCAACTAGATTTAACTCCGTTCACCGCCTCTCCTTGGACTCAGCCATCCAGTCAGTTTTTAAAATAGGTCTTCCTGAACTATTTCATTTACTTGGGTTTGCCAGCATTCCTGCTTCTCCCCACGCTGCAGTGACCTGGCTGTCCCTTCTGTTAATGCCTGTCACTGTAGTCCAGAGCGTGTAGCTTTCAAAACACAATTTAATTCTTCTCAAACACCAGTCCAGTTGATCCCTTTTTGGGACATAAAAGCAGGCGATACAAAATTATTACAGCAAGAGCCCAGCTGCTTACAAGTAGTGTGTCTATGTTTTTAATGAATTTATTTACTTATTTTGCAATGACATGATGAGTGTTTAGGTAAAATTTTGCCCTTATCTTCAGATGCCCTCAGTTTCTCATTAGTTAAAACCCCACTCATTAGGAGGAGGACATTTCTGGGACAAACACATCAGCTGTTGTAAATTGTTTCAGCAAAGTTTTCTGCTGTTCTCTGGTTTTACAGAGGTAAGTGCCATGTTATTTACTCAATTAACAATCAGTAAAGACAAAGTTTTCACTTCTGCTTATGGTCTACCAGTTAGGAAGGCTTTCTGTTATTTTCTGTATTATGTCTATTCTGGACTATAATTTTTTCTTGTGGTTTTTCTTCTGTCATGTAGCTATTTGGTGCTTAAAACTCCAGTGTGTAACAGCAATTTTAAGTTAGATAACTGATATTGAAATGGTGTGTCTGTGAACAAAATTCAGAGTAGTACTCAAAACAAGAGTAATGTTTTCGCTTGGAGGATATTTCAGAATTTGCTGAATCAATTTAGTACTTAAGTGTACTGGGCTGTGCACGCAACACCGCTTGCCTAGAAGGGAGCTGCTCATATGCAGTCATATGCTGCTCACCTATTTAATTCCACATGAAAAGTAAAAAAGTACTTCGTTTGAAGCAAAATATTCAGGGGAATTGTTTCAAAGTGGCAGTCACACCTACAAGTGGTGTATTTTAAAATAATCTTAAAAGGAACCCAAATGAGGATGCAGTTCATTGTTTGGCAATAAGTTCTGTTCATTAATGATTGTGTCAATCTATTGTGCTGGGGGTTTGTAGAGCTAGAGGTATTTTAAATTCATTTATTTGAAACAATATATGTACCAGACTAAGCCGTGTATTGGCATGCAAATAAAGTCTGAAGTTAATTTCACCTCAAATGTTTTATGCATGTTTTCTAAATTGTCCTGAGTTTCTGTTCAGCAAAGTGTAATATTCCCTTTTGTACTATCCAAAGAATAGGAATTATACTGCAAGAAGAGATTTACAGTGGAAATACACAAATGTTTTAAGCATTTGCCAACATATTAGGGTTTTTTTTAGCTGACTAAAGGACACATTTTTCCTCTCACAAGATTATAAATTCTTAATAACTCCACGAATTCATCTGGAATCTTTCCAGATTTACACCCGTCAATTAATTTCAATTGAATTTTCTTGAATTACACTGTCTGAAAGCATAATTTATCTTTGTGAGAGCTAAAGATAATTTAGCTTACAGCATTTTCTCAGGAATAAGCCAAAGCCTGATTGTAGGCATTCTCTGTGTTATCAATTTGACTTAATTGTCCCTGTTATAAGTGCCTCTAATAACAATAAACCTTTCAGAAAATGAATGTGTGAATTAAGCAGATGGTATGAAAGAAGCTAAACTATTTTACATGCTTTGCAAGAATGTAAACTCATGTATTATTTATTGTACAGTGTTAGCCATTCATACATTCTTATAAGCTATTAAAATTACATGCCAGAAGGTAGAATGTATTCTATTAGTGCCAATTAATGATCATGGTCTTCAGCTAAGAGTATTTAGTGATAAATTAGAAGGAAAATCTATAAAAAACTAAGAACTTCTTTACAGAATACTGTTGGTAGGCATTTTTATTTTCACCTATCAAAGATCAGAACCAGAAGAGTGTACTGAATGCTGCCGAGGACATTAGTCTTAATTATTCAGGGAATTAAGGCTTTAATAGCTACAACAATCAATATGACTCCTTCAAAAGACAAAAAAAGTGCAGTTTATTTTTCCCCTTTATTCTTTGCTTATGGGAAAGACATAAATATTTAAATTACACATAAAAGTTTATATTTTCAACATCAACTTTAAATATTGGAATATTTTTTTTCTGAAATACATATATCTTCTGGTTATAATGCAATACAAGCAGATGGACTGGAATTGAAAATAACAATACAGCAAGCTTTTTCATAAAAAATGAGATCAATACTTCATATATTAGATGCAAGCTAAATTCATGTATTAAATACATAAAATGGTATAATACTTCAAATGTTATGTAATTTCTTCTACTCACAAAATACTTCTTTTACTCAATTCTTCAGCAATTTAAAAATTGTTTGTGGCACATATATATTTAATTTTCCTCTACTGCATAGACAGTTTTAAATCATATTATCTTTCCCTGGTATTCAAAGTGTCATCATAATTTGCAGTGATTTAAAATGACAGCACAATCTTTTAACTAAACCAGTACTGGGAACCATGACCTGTACCTTTTACTTTTTCCTCTGTCATTGATTTGGTAGTAAATTCAAAAACCAGGAAAAAACAGACTCCGAAAATGGGATGTGAAGGCGTTTGTGATAATTTACAGTGTTGATGCACTACAGGAGCACTGCACCAGTAGGTGTTAAGGGTACACATGTGCAAAGAAAAGACTTCACCAGTGGAAGTATTAAAATACAGGTGTGGGATTTAGAAGTGACCAGAGGCCAAGCTTTTGCATGGACAGAAGAGCGCTGTCCGCTGTTGGTGGCAAAGCACAGTGTAATGTGTGCAGCTGAGAGCTGTGCTGGGGATTTGCACCAGTACCGAGGAGCTGGGCCCGACCTCTCTGCTCTCCGCTAACCTGTGCCATCGTTTCTCACTCATAAACACAACTAAAACTGCTGTTATTCTGGAAATGAAAAGGCAAACTGGAAAAAAAATAGTTATGAGTCTTCTGCTTTTACTGAGGTAATACTGGAATAAAATTAGTTTAAGGAGACATTTGTACTTCTATGAAACCAGTACTATGGCATAATGTGTGCAAACATGTAAGAGTCTGGCCTCTAATGACTATCTGACAAAGATGTTACAGGTAAATGACGATAGACCAGGACACATGAAGTACTGAAATGGGTATTTTTAGTAGAAGAATTACAAGCTCCGTGGGAAGAATATCTTTTCAATACCAATTATTTTCCTTGTCATTCCCATGCTTGCATGCAGTCTTTTCTCTCAATTTAAGGCATGACATGAGCTGCACATAACAGAAGCAATAAAGTTAAACAGGAAATGCCTGAGCAGATCTCTGCCCCAAATATGACTTACTGTAAATCTGTGATACACACAAAGAGTGTACTCTGGCATTTTCCATTTGCTTTTAAATGAATAATCCACAGTTTACAAAAATGTCAACAGTGATAGCATAGGCCTGAATCCCCATCTCCCTGCTCTTTGAATTTCTTTTCATGTATCATGCACAAAAATAAAGGAATGCTACTTCATGCTTTGCAAGCTGGTATTTATGTTCACCTATTGGAAATGAACTGTAATATGAATTGTGAAGGAAACAATCATATGTTCATTTCTGTAATTTGATTGATCTTTAAGGAAGATTAAAAGCCTGTAATCATAGAATCCTACAATCATAGAATCACAGAATTATAGGATGTTTTGGGTTGAAAGGGACCTTAAAGATCACCCAGTTTCAACTCCCCTGTCATGGGCAGGGATGCTACCCACCCACTAGATCAGGTTGCTCAAAATCCCATCATCCAGCCTGGCCTTGAATGCTTCCAGGGATGGGGCAGCCACAGCTTCTCTGGGCAACCTGTTCAAGTGTCTCACCACTTTCATAAGGAAGAATTTCTTTCTGGTATCTAATCTAAACCTACCCTTTGCCACCTTAAGGCCATTCCCTCTTGTCCTGTCACTGCATGCCCTTGTACAAAGTCCCTCTCCAGCTCTCTTGTAGGCCCTTATGAGGTACTGGAAGGCTGCTCTAAGTTCTCCTTCTCTTCTCCAGGCTGAACAACCCCAACTCTATGAGCCTGTCTTCATAGGAGAGGTGCCCCAGCCCTCTGAGTATATTCATGACCCTCTTCTGGACTCACTCGAACAGGTCCACGTCATTCTTATATTGGGGGCCCTGGAGCGGGATGCAGTACTCCAGGTGGGGTCTCACAAGGGCAGAGTAGAGGGGCAGAATCACCTTCCCCAGATTGCTGGTCACTCTTCTCTCTTGATGCAGCCCAGAACAAGGTTGGCTTTCTGGTCTGTGAGCAGCGCACATTACTGGGTCATGGTCTCATCAACCATCAACCAACACCCCCAGGTCCCTCTCCTCAGGTTGTTATTTCCCTCTGTCCATTGTTTAACTTGATATCTAATCTGAGAAATATTTCTGGAGAATTATGAAGATGTGAGTCGAGAGACTGAAAACTGGTAGTTGTGAGGATACAGTGAGTGCTTAATTTCTCTCTGATGCAGTTTTACACTTTTGGACCACAGAAGCTTTCAGGATAGAAATACTTCAGTAAAGATGGACACAGGCAGTCTGTGTCCATCTTACCTGCTTACTAATGCAAGCCATTATTCAACAAAACCAGAAAAAGCATGACTTTTTACACAATTTTGAAGGAGAAAAATAACAGCAGAGAGGGAGCAAGACAGAGGCAGACCGGACAGCTTTTTCAAATTATTTGCAAGATACTTTTAAATGTGATTGTGTGGCAAAAATATGCTTAAATACTGTTGAAATGTCCATATTTCTTAGCCATCATAATAATTTCTATACCAAAAGTGGTCAGCCTATTTTCAAAAAAGAATATTTCTTCTAGCTGCCAATTTTGTACATTCCATGGTGGAATGAAAACAATCCTGTTCCATTATTTTCCTTTGTAAGTGTCTTCATATTTTATTTGTTTTCCTAGCCAAATGCCTCCCTACAAATATGAGAAATAAATTAAAATTAATGTTTACAATGAAAGCAAGTGCAAAGCAGGAGTCAATAGCTCTATGAGAGGCTGAAAGCAAAATTGGAAAAATGCTGTAAATCCAATTTAGATCCCAAGATATGACTCTTGTCTGTTGGAACTCTGTGATTTAACTGTACCTCTTTCCTACTCTGGATTTTAAATTATGTTTGTCAAATACAGGTTACTGAGGGATTCTGAAGTGGCTGTTACCATAGGAACTCCAGATTTGTTTGTTTTTGTCAGTGTGTTTCTGAATTCTGAAGTGATTATGGAGTTCAATGACAGATGTGCAGTCTAACTCATACCTCACAGATAAAACCAATTGTGTTATGGCTAATTGTATGGACTACACTTCAAGTCAGCATACAGATGAGTATAGAATGAAAGCATTCATTTTTTGGCTATAATGAAGTTGTGTTGCCCGGTTATAAGACCAGCATAAAAATCATAATCAAAAGCAGCAGCTGTGACATCATGTTACAGTGCAAAGAATGCCAGGATAATCCCTAAGAACCACCAGAGAAGAACTGGCCATCTAGAGAACTCCACTGGTCTGTATTGGAACACCTGGTTTGCAAAAAGGCTTCTTTAGAGTGAGAGTCTATATTTTTATGAATTTTAAGTGGTATATTTTGGAGTCGAAGTGTGCAAATAAGAGGTCTAGCTTAGCTGTTTTCAATTATTTGGAAAAGAAAATATAGTGTAATTCTGACTAATAAACACAGCTGTATATAGGTTGGACTAAATTAACAGCAGTTTCTTGGGAAAAGAAAATGTTTTCTTGTTACTTTTTACAAAAATTATGAAAAGAATATGCAGAAACGAGCTATTTTTTTGTATTCAAGAAATGGTGGATAAAATAATTGTTAAAGGGTATATTGAAATCCAGCCATAACCTGCTTCATCCTAAATTGCATAGCAGAATCTGAGGCAAATAGTAAACTACATGTCATTTGGATCCAAAATTTCCTGAATAAAATAAAAAAACTTCATTCTCATCAAATTCAATGGATTTGTGATCAGGCCCCACTTCTTTCACTTATGAAGAACTCATTTTTGTTTTTAGAATATAGAGCAGAAACAGTGAGAGCATATTTGCTCTGAAAACACTGCAGTGCCTCAGAGAGCTATCTGCATCTTTGGGAAGTTAAATTGACCATGATAATATGTCACTGAATAAAAAAAAAAAAAAGAGACACAATTTGAATAGAAGTTGATAATGAGCTTCATGGAGGAATCATTACTTTCTGTGCTCATTAAAAACAGGGACTAAAGCAGTCCAATTAGTGCCCATGCATACGAGTAAAAAGGAGGAAATCCAAAGATACAGCAGAGGAAAATGTAACAAAAGATGTTTTGTTCTTGTTTAGAGTTTTCTTCATGCATTTGTGAAACAACACATAGTTAATTCTCTGCTCTTTCAGAAATATAAGCTTACCTGTTTTTTTGAAACCTGGCTTCAGATGACTTTTTAAAGAAAAATCAGTATCAGTAATTAAATTCCCATCTACAAATAACATCAGAATTAACTGCAGATTAATACAATTAGATTGGAACTTTTTCAAAGGGCTTTTTTTTTTAATTACATCCCCTTTAAGGAACTGTGTGTATGGTAATGTCCCTTGTGTGGAATAGACAGTAGCAGAAAAAGTGAGATGCTTTGCAGTGAAATGCAATGCTTTGTTGCAATGATTTGCTTTAGCCACCTGAAAGGTACACGCGTCATTGAGGCACTTACCACCTTATTTTCAGGTTAATAGAGATAGTTGGGTGACTAATTCCATATAGCTTTAAATAAGGAACTTATAATAACTTTTGGAGGTGTCAAGTATTCACTGCAGGATCCTGAACGACTGTCCTTGACCAGACTCATAAATTCTAAACAACTTGAACAGCGTTAGACATATTCCTGCCTTTTTTTTTTTTTGTGGGATTCATCTTGCAGATGCAGAAATTTCCATATCTACAGTTCAGGAAGGTGACTAGCCTTCACAATGTCAAAGATTTGGTCAATCTGGTCAAAAGACCCTCAAGAACTATTTGGCATTCCCTGAGACAAACATTTTCATTTTGTCACTTGTGGTGTTTTTTACATGGCCGTAATTGACCAGTTTTGGTGTGGGCCAGATAACCTACAGAGGTCTCTTCCAACCTCAGCCACTCTGTGAGTGGCACCAAAGTCTTGCCAGGGATAGGAACAAGAATTGTCCAAGAATTAAAAATATAATTTAAAATTACCCTGCATTATTATTTCCTGGCCTAACTGTTCTGATTTACTATCTGCAATGTTCTAATGCCTAAAGCTGTCAGATCTAAACAAAAACTGTACTGTATTAGTCATTAATATCTGACAAAACGATCTAATTATATGTACATAATAACACAAGGCTGAAAAATCCAGCATTTGGATTGTGGGAATAGGCAGCTGGGACCTTTTCCCAGATTTTCCTACACAGAAATTCACTAATGGCCTTTCTTTTCTCTTGGTACTCCTCCCATTTCATTTGAGCTATCACTTTCTGAGAAAAACTCTGTTTATATTATGGATTTTTTCTCATGTACTGCAAAGCAATTCAGTCCAAATAATGAAAAGTCACTTACCAATCTACTAAGATAGTTTGCTGCATCAAAGGAATGCAGATTACTATGGTGCACTGCTCAGATTGTATAAAACAGGAAAGTCACTTTTTGTGGCTTGATTGTTTGTTTGTTTTTCTCAGCCTATGGCATTACTTAGAGGATTATGCAAGACTGCAGGAAAATAAGAAAAAGATACCAGTTGCAAGCATAAGACTTTCTTCCAGCAGATCAGTAGAGTGAAAATAACCTGACATCCTTTTCCAACAGGCAGCCTTCTACGCAGTACCAGCTTGATGGCCTGTAGCAATGGCCCATTTCATTCAAGGATATTACCTTAATAGGATCTAAAGGATTGTGAACAAAGTTATAAAACTTGGGTGCTAAATCTATATTTAGGCATGCACAACAAGCATTCAGAGAGTGGATGAGGAAACAGCTTGAGCGTACATCTCTAGCTTGCTAATGAGGGCTTGCCCCTGGGGAATCCAGCACTGTGGCTTCTTTCATTCCTGCTGTCCACTCCCTGCCACTGCCTTCTTCCTACCTTGGGAAGGGGCTCTTGTACCAAACCACAGGTCGGGGGAACTCAGTGCTTTTCTGAGACTGAGGATGGAAAAATACAGGACTGAGGATAGAGGAGAGAAAAGCTGTTCTGCAGGAGACATAAGAACAAAGTAGAGACTTAAGGGAAAGGCAGAAGATAGGAAGGAGAGCAGTGGCAGACAGGAAAAGATACATCAAACCCAGAGGATGGAAGAATGGCAAGGAAGGACAAATGACAGAGGGGAGAAATCCTGGATTATATTACTTATTAGAGTCAACATATTTTCAAAGAGTGGAAAGTGTTTTTTTAATAAGTCTGCTGGCAAATTTGGATAGGGCTACCTGCAGCCTTCCTGTAGATTTGCATCCTATTATAGATTAAAAGACACCTATTATAGATTAAAAGACAATATCCAGGGAGTAATACAAAATCTAGTATTTGTAGTGGCTTGTTGGTTATACTGGTTTAGACAGTAAAAAGTGTAAAGATCCGGGTTGTGAGCTAATGCATGAGTAGGCGTGAAGAGCCCTCCTTGCTCAGGAAAGGATTTAAGTGATTAACTGCTGTTAACTGAGAAAATACCAGGGACAAGTGAAGCTAGATTAATTATGATAGGGTAACTTGGATTTGACTTTACAGGCAATGAAAGAAATCATTAAAAAGGATGTAAAAATAGGGAAACATCCAGTTTCAGGACATTTTTAATTCACATGTCTGATGCATGAATAGACAGTGATTGCAGTGATTTATCATGTGACTAAACTGGAGAATCTAGACAGGTGAATGATAGAAGATAAAAACTGAGCTGATAAACCACAATCATACTACACATATTCATAGAGAAACCATTTTTATGATCTTTGGATTGTAAAAATATCAGCAAAGAGACCTGAATGACAAACCAAGGACAGAGTTGAGTTGTGCTTCTCGGTGAAGAGATCAGAGATTCTGGAGCAGCTGCCTGCAGGCAGTGGGTGAACAGCTGCCCCACGGGGTGCAAAGTAGGGTGTAGGTGTCTGGGGTGCCAGCAGCCTGCCAGCTCTGGCAGCTCCCAGTGTACTAACAGTCACCAGGCCAGTGTGATTGTCAGGAAAAACAGCAGACCCTGAAGGAAAATATTAATATTAATACCCCCCACTTTTACAGACTAGGTCCCTTTTTTAAAGATACAGCATGTTCTTTCAGCTAGTTCAGATCTGCTTAACACAATTCATTTTCTTTAACATATTGTTATTTAATTTGCTTTCAGTATAATAAGTAACTTAAACCACTAAGACATTAACAGTATCACCCTTCTAGCCTGTAGATTGATTATCACTCCTGAATCTATTAATTTAGAAAATGAAATTGAAATTCAGGAGTATTTCATATACTGAAAATTGCAACATTTCTGAGTTATCTTCATTAGTCTGTGCGAGGAATAAGTGTCTGCATTTTTTAAAAATTGTCTTTCCTATTGTGACCATTGGAATATACAGATAGTAAAGAAGGCCATAGCCCCATTGTGATGATCTTCTAGGCAAGTCAAGACTGACCATAGCAGAGCTTGCTTGGAAGCTGAAACTTCAAATGAGCAGCACATTCTTTTTTTATACTGTTGTTTTAGGCAATTACTTGGTTAACTAATTTTTTTGTAGACATCAAGGAACAAATAAATGTTAGAGAAGGTCTGAATCAGCGGTGGGAGGTGTCTGAGTGAAAGAGAAAGCAAAAAAATAAAAAAGCTGAGCATCAGAACACACTTCTGGACAACAAAGTCTATCAAAGAGTTTTTCAAAGCATTTGAAATTAGGCTTAACTTCTACAAGATCAGTTTTGTACTTTTCTCTGTTTGCGCTGAGTATAATGTCACCAGAAGCAAATCAAACCAAAAGACGTCCCCTTGTCATTGTATCTGCCTCCATGATGCCCTTCTAACATGTCTTGTCTTGGTTTTGTTTTCAAGGGCACATCATAGCAATTTCCCAGAAAAAAACATACCATGGATGTCCGGGTCAGACAGTTAGCAGTGATGTCTCTGCTTGCTGTGGTTGATGCTCACCTGCCGAAGCCAGCACAGGCCCCTCTGGTTCTGCACAGGCCCTTCATGGTTGTTTGGAACGCACCAACAGAGCAGTGCAGGCTGCGGTACAAGGTGGACCTGGATCTCAGTGTTTTTGACATTGCATCCAACATCAATGAGACTTTGAGTGGATCCAATGTGACAATCTTCTACCACACTCATTTGGGGTACTATCCTTACTACTCAGATAGAGGAGATCCTGTTAATGGAGGGGTGCCCCAGAATCAAAGTCTTATCAAACACCTTAGTAAAGCAAAGTCTGACATTGACTATTGCATACCCATGAAGAAATTTCAGGGACTTGCAGTCATTGACTGGGAAAACTGGAGGCCCCAGTGGGATAGGAACTGGGGCAATAAAAGCATTTATAGGAATAAATCTCTTGAGATTGTTAGGAGGCGGCATCCTCGGTGGTCAGAAGAGAAAATTAGAAAAGTGGCTAAAGAGGAATTTGAAAATGCTGGCAGGAGTTTTATGAACAACACCATCCTTCTGGCTGAGCATATGAGACCAAATGGTTTGTGGGGTTACTATCTTTACCCAGACTGCTACAATTATGATTACAAAGAACATCCCCAAACATACACGGGGAAGTGCCCACCCATTGAGTCTTTCCGCAATGACCTCCTGCTTTGGCTGTGGAAGCAAAGCACTGCTCTCTACCCTTCTATATACCTGGATTATATACTGAAATCAAGTCCAAATGCACTAAAATTTGTTCACTATCGGGTTAAAGAGGCAATACGTGTTGCCTCAATTGCTAGAAAAGACTATGTTTTGCCTGTGTTTGTTTACTCCAGACCATTTTATGCCTATACTTTTCATGTTTTAACAAAGGTAAGAAGACAAACTTCTTTAGAAATTGAGAGATTAGAAACTACCTTTTAGAAAAAATGCTTTCTGAAAGCTTTTCCTGTATAAAAACACTTATGCATTTGTTTTTCATATTAAGGCAGCCCCTCTGAAAGGAAGTACTGTAGTCACAGTACAAAACTCTATACCTTTAAAGTGTTAATATTGCAGTTGTTTGGTCTGCTGTTGTAGGATAGTATTGTATTTTTAATGAGGGTAATTTCGAAAGAAAGTACAAAGAAATAATTTCCTTAAGGAAGTAATTCATTCTGATATTTTAATTCTTCAAGATAGCTTGTGAAATAAACTTGACAAATTTTGTGAAGTTTAAAACTAATTAGTGTAATGGAAAGATAAACGTTCATGAGAAAGGACCCTCAGGGTTTTTTTTCTTTATGCGAACATAAATTCATTTAGTATAGAAATAAACCAATCAAGTAAAATAGTCTGGCCTGCAGTTCCTAACTCCTGCATGAAGACCATTGATCATCTATCTCACTTTTCAGAGGAACAACATCTTCATGCCCAACATTTAGTGATAAACTGTGGAGTCCTTTTATTAAAGAAACCAAGTTTTTGAGTCATGCAATATTCCTTCAACCAAAGATCAAGTGCGATAAATATGTAGTGTCCACAACATTGATGGTAAATTATATATATTCAGATCCCAGGCTTTCTGGATATGTCATGATGGTTGTTGCTGTGAGTTTAGTTATGCACACAATAGATAGGCACAGATGCTTGTTCATTTGTCTAGTAGTTGTCCCAAGTGCCAAAAGTTTTTCTTAATTTGCTATAAATTCCATGAGAGGGAAGAAAATCTGGGGCAGAGACCTCATGGAAACAACCCCTTGATGACTAAGAGCTTCTGGGGGTGCTCCCTCTCTTTGTTTTATGGACAGCTGCAAGAGAGGTTGCTTCTGCTGCTGCCAGAGACAAGTTCTTACTCAAACCAGAACAGAAGATGGCAGAGAAGTTTCAAGAGAAAAGGCAAAGGTTGGTCCAGTGGACCACAAGCTGCATGTGGCTGCATGGAGCTGGAACTGAAGAGGTGCAGCAGAGCCCTGAGAGCCTGAGAAATGTTTCAGGCTGACCCCAGGAAGAAAATGGTACTTTCAGGCTGCCTCTGGGAAGCAAATTATACATAGAAGCAATCACAGATTTGCTCTGGTTCATTTTCAGCAACCAGGGACTCTTTGGAGATGTTTTCTGTGTGGATATAACAGGTCCTAGCTGACTCAGAAACCATGGGCAGATAGGCAAGGCTGAGTCCCACTGAAGGCAAGGAGTCACTGGGGTCAGTACAGGCAGGATTTCACCCAGAACACCCTCATGGAAGAACTCAGACTAGGAAATACATGAGCATTCTTCAAAGGCAGTCTTTAATAATACTTTTTTATAAAATTAGTTAGTCTCTTGATTGATATAAAAATACCGTGAATGTTACAGAAAGCTATGAAAACTAACATGCTGTTACCAGCTATGTGTGAATTCAAAATCTGTGGTGGTATATAGTTACTGTTTTACCTTAAGGTACTTTCTGAACAGTACAGTGGTAATTTGGAGTGAAGCTCCTCTCAAGTTACATTCTTTAACTCTCCAGCCTGTTTTCCAATTGCATGTAGCCCTTTGCTTGTGGATGCTTTAAAGTTCACTTTACAGCTCTGCAGCCAGGGAAGATCTTTGCATAGCCAGAGAAACATATTTGGATTTTGCTCACTACATATTTTCTAATACGGACAGTACTCAGCACCACAGGCAGCCATGGGCCAGGTCTTGACGTATCTCCAGACTATACACACCATCTGTGAGAACAGCTTGGGGTCTGACAGCAGCTTGCACGGTTGCATTTAATAACATTTTAAATAGGAATGATCCAGAAAATAATGCTCTTGTTTTCTTTCATAGCCCTGGAGCCACCAGGATATTTTAAATATGGGTTTGTGTGTTCAGATTTTAGACTAGATGGGAGGTTCTCATTTGATCCATGTCATGCCCTAAGTGATGCTCACAAAGTTACAAACAAGACATGGAACCTCTGAGTTCCAGCAACAATGTGCATGAAGATGACAAGGAAAGATGCCAGTGTAGCACAGTGACATCCAAGCTAAATGGCCATAGAAAAACTGGGATAGCAGGCTATGTAGTTACCTCAGCTCTGTCAGGGACTGGGCCAAGAAAACCACTGCCCTGCTCCATCAAGCTGTGCAAGAGCTGTTCATTCTATTCCAATAGAAATACTGCTGTCACATTCAAGACTTGTGTGTAAGCTCTCCTGTACGAACTATGAAATATACAGTAAATAACACAGTGGAATCAAATAGAAAGAACTGTTATGAGTTGAAATCACTGAAGGAGACACATGGATCTAGCAGACCTTCAGAAAGATAAAGGCCCAGGTCCCAAACAGATGCTGTAGTTGTGGGTGCTGTACTTTTCACCCCAACTGCATCTGGAAATCAGGTGAGTTGTGCATAAGGCGTCTGAGAAATTAATCCTACTTTTTATCTTGGAAACAATTTATAAATTCTGAATTGGGATTCCAAATAATTATGAAAAATTTCTGTATTTTCTAGAAATGAAGTTTGCCATCTGTAGGATATTTAGAAACTTTCTGCTTTGACAATTCACTACTAAGTGTGTGGGAGAGGGAAGTCACACAGTAGCATCTGTACTTCCTGACTAGATGGCTGAAGTCATTAATAAAGCAGGATGACAACTGACAGATGATGAATAATGGATAATAATTCTCTTGTTCACCTACAGATAGTCTTCTCTGATGACCAGGTGTGCATGTGTACAGAGACCATCCCCTGCAACCATGCCAGGCTTGCACTGCCATTCCTGAATACAGAAAATACATGACTGTAACTGTTCAAATTTGAAGGAAAGATTACAGATGTACTTGTTCTTCTTTCCTTAACTTGTAACTAGAACTGAGTGTCTTGTTTCCTCTCGAGCTCCAAAACTGAAACGGTTTGTCTCACCTGTTTTTTTAGTGCCCAGTGCAGTGACTTGGCTCATCTAAATATGGAAAAACATTGACAGAAATTAAAGCCAAATCAGCTGTCTCTTTAGAGATAGCCCTGCATAGTCTTGAGATTCTCTGGTTGATGAACACTGTCCCGGAAAGCTTGAACAAGAATGAGCATCAGAAGGGAAGAGGCTTTATTGACTTGTTAACCATTTGGAGAAATACCACTTGCCTGTGTCTGATACAAGAGACGAATCAGGACTCTCCACCTAGACAAGTGCCAAGATGCTCATACTACAAATAGCTATTTTTTTAAAAAATTGCATGTTTTCTTCCATATGAGGTACTTCTTATGCTCACACAGAAGAGCTATGCCAGTGAGCCCCCAGCAATGACAAGCTGTGCTGTGTGAGGAGGGTCACTTGGTTCAGTCCCAAAAATAAGACTGCTGTGTTCACCAGAGGCTGCTGGTGGAGCTTGTATGCCTCACTCAGGTCTTCATGGAGCCACCTCCCTATCTCTGCTCCCAGTTTGCTACTCTCAGCCATTTGGAGAGGCACATAGCTTTCCTTTTCTCAAAATGCCCAAATGAGGAGTGAAACCTTTTTTTTATAACCCTGTTTGTGGCAGGGGAGTGGTGGTGGTGGTGACTCCCTCTTTGTGTGACTGTCCACTGATCAGATCACAGCAGCTAACTCTGGTGCAGAAGCTCTTGGCTCTGTTGCCTTTCCAGCCCACTCAGGATGAATCTAGCACCCTGTGTTAGGGACCACAAAAGAGTTAAGGAATCATCAGACCAAAAAGAATAAACGATGAGAGAGGAGAAATGAAAGTAAGAGCGCAACCCCCTGTCCATAGGTTATTTAGGGAAGAGGTCTTCTGTGCTGACAACTTTTGAGGTACTGAACGTGACACAGTCATTCAGTAAAAGATGTAACTATGAGAGTCAGAAACCTTAATTCTTATCTTGTGGGCAGCTTACCTAACTATTAAAATGAATTTATCAAAAGCTGTAGTCAGTTTCCCACTTGTTTCTTGCTCTCCTCTGAACCTTCACTGAGTTGGTGCAAAGTGAAATGGCATCAGAAAGAAATGTCATCTGTAGTGATACCTTCACACAGTGAAGGTAACCCTCTCTAGAGGGTTAGCTGGAAATGACGTATCTTTTAATCATGGGGCAAGAGAGAAAGCATGAGTTAGACTCCTGCCTAAAGCCTATCAGCAGTAATTAGACACTGTAAGGGTGATTCAACGATGTGTGATCATACTTATCATCACTTGCCAAAAATTGTGCCTACGTAGGTTTCGTAATCATTCAAAGACTGGTAGATAAAAGTGATCACTTGATTCTTACTTACTCCACTGGCTTGGTTGGAGAAACTCTTGTGAATAACCTATAAGCATTCCAATTACTATTATTTAGTAGTCAGACTCATGAATGCCACCCATGCAAACATTTGGAGAGGCACAGAAGAGCTTTCTAAAGTAAACATGGATTTTATTGTGAAGAATATACCACAGGACAAATATTGCCTCTGGGGGGTGGTGGGGGGGAAAATGTGCTGTCCATTTCCAGTGTTTTTTTACTTTCACTTTTGTGTCTTTGTTTTTCTGATGTGTGGTTTTGGCCTTCTTTTTCAGGCAGATCTGGTCAATACCATTGGGGAAAGTGCAGCTTTGGGAGCATCAGGAGTTGTTCTCTGGGGCAGTATGCAATACGCCAGCTCAAAGGTAGGTCTTATCAGTTTATTAACACTTAGGAGTCAGCTCAATACCTCTTCTTTGCCACCACACCCTCCACAGCACCTATCTATCAGTGTAATCAGCCAGCAACTGAGGATGCTGGCTCAGCATTACTTTCAGGTCTTGTTAGTTCTATACTTTTGTTAGGTTGAGAAGTCCTATTGCTTCAGAGCACATTGCTTTGGGCAGGTAGCTTGGTGGAATAATGAGTCCAGGTGAGAAGAAAGACGTGTTTTGAAGCAATGCCATACAAATATAAGCGCAGCCTGTTTTACTCTATTCTACTTTGTAGCTATGGCAGCTGTACAGATCCATTGAGAAGGAATGGGATCCAGAGGCAGAGTATTTTCTCTGATGGCTAGTGTTGAAATCACACATAGGAAATAACATTGCTGCAAGAAAAGCCCAAGTTTCTACTACCAGGTTCTTCAGGCTTTCACAAATAATCCTTCTTGAAGTGATGGAGGAGACAGGAAGCTACACTGGGGTTTCCCAGGAGGCATGACAGGCTAGCCCCTACTCAATCCCAGGGCTAGGCTTTGGTGCCCACTCTGCTTTTCATGCAGTCTGCTCTTCTCCTCCTAAGTCTCTGGCAAAAGGGCTGCTGACTGGGGCAGAGGAAGGAGAAAATCTTAACTGGAACTTTCTAGCCACAATTGCAACAACTTTTCTGCTGGTCGATGAAAATCATGTGGCTCCTGATAAACTGAAGGGGTTGGAGACATCAGGGCCAGCATGGTGACCCAATATGTTCTTTAAAAGCTGTGACCCAATATGTGCTAAAAAATAGTCCCATGCACTGCTCCTAGTCTGCAGTTACCAGGATAATCTACTTAAAGAATTAGTTAGTCTCAGACTAACACATAAACTCTCCTTCCTGGGACTCCTCCCTAGCCTAATACTACCAGGCACTCAAATAAACAGTACAGTAAAAGTCAATCTTTTTCTAATCTTACGCATGGAAGTAAGATCATTAAGCCAAATGGATCACTCCAGGATGTAAGTACAACAAGATTTATCTCAACTGGTTATTTTAGTCAAGAACAGTTTAGTACTATCAGATATAATAAACTTGGGCATAGTGCTAGCTACTGAGAAATATGTCATGGTTTTTTATTATTTACAGGAGAGCTGTTTAACTGTGAAACAGTACGTTGATGGGCCTTTAGGACATTACGTCATTAATGTGACCTCAGCAGCCAAACTCTGCAGCAAAGTCCTGTGCCAGAAGAATGGAAGGTGTATCCGCAAAATCAGCAACTCTTCTGCTTACCTCCATTTGTCACCCACTGATTTTAAGATCCGAAGCCATCACTCAGAGAAGAGCCACAGATTCCAGGTGACTGGTGAACTCAGCCTGGAGAGTATTGAAGCCATGAGGCAGAGATTCGTTTGTCAGTGTTACCAGGGCTGGACAGGCATATCTTGTGAATTGCCTGACCAAAGGCTATTGGAGCACTGGATTCATGTAGTGTTCAGTAGATCAAGAAAACAAAAGCTTTTTATCTTCCTCTTAGGAGCCATGCAACTTCTTCTGCTTTGTTCCGCACACTAAAGTCTTCTGAGGCAGTGCAAGGAAGTAAGAAATGGTGCCTCTAGAAGTTCTGTTCCTTAGCAAATTTTTATTGCTCAGGGGAAAGGCATTGTGGATTAAATGATTTTATTCTGGTTTATTCATCTCCCACTCCTGGAATTGCTTCAGACATTAAATATTTTGAAAGTAGATCCCTTTTTTTTTAACAGCTCCTTTACTCCTAACTCATGTTTTACTCATACGTTCAAGAGATGCTTCTGCAGCAGCAGTGGAAATTTTTTATCTGAGTAAAAAAGTTGAATGAAATTGTACAAAGATTCAACCGTGTAGGAACTTTAACAAAAAAGAACACAGAACCTCTTTATTTCAGGGCTGGGTGATTTAACATGGTGATGAGGAGAGTCTTCCTGTGGGCCAGGGATCACAAACTGTTTGCTGCAGCTCCTGCTGAAGCCAGGTGGCACTTTGTGTGAGCAGCAGCACTGTGCCCAGAGCTACATCCACCACAGCTCACTGATCCTACTGCTTCCGCATGGGCAGTAGGTAGTATGGGCAGTGTGAAGAGTATGGAGTTATACATCAGCACACACTTTTAGAATTGTATATTTCAGTATTTTGAGGCCTAATTTGACGCATTACTTATAGAGGTATCAGTATTTACAATGCCATCAGTTTCAAAGGTACTTTTTGACTGAACATCTCTGCAGCTCCTTTTAGGTGACGGGCTCCTGAGCTCTGAGAGCAGAGCTGGCAGCTGGCACCCCATGGTGCTTCCGCCTGGGCAGGGAATGGGGGAGCGCTTCTCTGCTCATTCCGAGCCCTTGGGAGTGAGGCAGCCTTGCTGCTTGGCACCCCTGCTGCCTTTGGAGCTGCTGCAGGTCTATGCCTTCCACTGTCTGGTCAGTGACTGGGAAACAAGAACAGGCTGACAGATCCTGTTCTCACTGTGAGTCTCCCTGATGCAGGGCAGGAGAAAATGAAGAACTCTATTCATTGGAATATTTTGGCTTGCAGCCTTCAACTTCAGATGGGAACCTCTTTGAAGGTGGTATAGCTTAATGAACTACTGATTACTGGTTAATTTCGCATCCATAAAACCCCATACTGTCAGGCTGTGGCATGTCCATTTGCTGTTATTCATTGATTCACGTTCATGTGTGAACAAATGTGTTTTCATCAAAGACCTCTCTGTCTTCCACACAGCCTTTCAGTATAACAATGGATGCTTTCATTGAATTGAAGACAAAGTCAAAATATTCCCTACATCTCTCTGAGTTATGGAAGATAGTAAAATGATTTTCTTTTGAGGCTTTTTTATGATGCACTGAACTGAATATTGTTCCAGATGACAGACACAAACATTAATAAGAAACCCACATATGGGTCTAAAACTTTTTTTTGGCCCTTACCAGTGGTTGTATTGATCATCTGTGGCCTGACTAAATTGCTTACAGTACATAGCACCCTATTGATGTAGCAGTTTGATTAAAATCAGCAAGGCTTTATGGAGAGAATACTCAACTGAGTAAAGAGGTCTGGATCTGGCCCTCAGCCAGGCTCCCTTCTTGATACTGCCCTAAATTACTTCAAACATTAACATGTCGCTATACATTATAATCTGCTGGGGTGTCCTATGTTCTATGTAATTTCCTGTTATCTCTGAATATCTCTTCATGATAACTCCACAAAAAGCCCCTATTTTTGCTTTGTCATGACCAGTTTCAAAACCAATATGAAATGTAAAGCTTTGATTCACTCAATCAAAGACCCAGCTCACAAAATATCTGCAGTGGATATGTTAATGCTGCAGACCTAGACACTGAAATGGGACTGACTTCGGTTAAACAGAGACTTAGTGATAGCTATAGTGAATCACTCTGTAATGACGTGATGAGAAGCTACAGAAGAACTTTGCCACTGGCCTTTTGCTTTGCAATGTGTAATGACAATAGATGACAGCATACTTGAAGATAAAAAACTTCATTACTTTGGTGTGGGAGAGAAAGGATTAAAATGAAAGTTTGGAAAAATGGATAGCTATTAAGGCCTATGCCTTTAGACTTAAGTTATGGTGTTTACATTTTAAAATATGTTTTATTGATTTTATATATATTCTGCTTTAGCTCCTTCATTCAGTTCAGAGTTTGTTAAAAGTCAAGAGAATTTACACATACTTTAGTATCTTGAGAGCGTAGAAACAATTAGCTCAGTTTTGCTAAATACCTGTTACAAATATAGGTCTGTATTAAAACTGGATGCTTCTGTTTTGTGTAATGCTGTCCTGTGTTCTGAAACCAGAACTGATGTGAAAATGCTGTAATGCTCATGCACTGTGTCAGTGAAACGTTTATAGAATATTCTGTGTCACTTTGTAATGCATTTTCATTATTTCTGTGGGCCTATAAGAATAAACAGTGCTGTGACATATACACAATTTATTGGGTAGCAGAAATTAAATTTAACTGACATAAGGTCTTCATCAGCTAAAGTTCTGCTACTTTGTGGAAAGTTTATGCAAACTATACACATGCTGTGGGTGAAGTATCAATGTTTCTGATTCAATCTATTGTGTATATTCCCTATTAGGGAATACTGGTAGAGCCTTGTGCAAATCCATAAGGCTCTGTCAGTTTATGTCAGGTGTGAATTTGCCCAATGGTTCTTCTTTAGTGATTTAGGTTACTGCTTTACACAGAAGAGTGTATGAGTGGCCGTGGTAGTACACCTATCTGGACATAAAGGTGTTTTAATTTGGCTTATATATTTCTGTGAAGAACTGCAAGCCCAGTTCTGTATCCTCATCATGAGGTTGTCTTAGGTAGAAGACAAAAATCAGAATTTGGTCTGGGCTTCTTAATGAAGGAACCAAGTACCTAAGAGAATGTAATTTCATGATTTTTTTTTTCTGCTTCACCAGGTTAGAGCCCTTTATTTTGTAAAAAAAAAGTAAGATTTACCATAAGACAATGTCCCTGGAAGAAGCATAGTTGGAGGTAGCCCTGCTACCTACTGAGGACAGGCAGAGGTTGCACAGATGCATGTAAGGACTCCCACAACTGGAGTGCTCCCATGTGGGACCACTAACTACACCAGCCAGTACCAAAGCCAGGATGCTTTTGATTCCTCAGCTCCACTGGGTCACCTACCAGGACAGGGTCACACTGTGGTGCTGCATCTGTGTCCTGTACCAGGAAGAGTGCAGGATGGGATCATGCGAGGTCGGCTGGAACCTAATGCTAAGCAGGACCACAGAGCACGCACCACCTTGTATGTACCACTGTTGTGAAGAAATATAAAATATAGTCCAAACCTTGGTAATGATAAATTTTTACTTTCTGTTGCCATTAAATTAATACAAGTCTTCAAAATAAACTATTCACTTAATCACATCTGAATACTGAAATAAAAGTCAAGTGAATAGGCTTTCTTGTAAAATTTTTTCCCTACCTGGATGGTAGGGAAAATCCTTTTTTTTCCTTCTTTTTTTTTTTCTCCACCTGGTTCATTGATCATCCCAGACAGGTTGTATAGTCCAGTCTTTGGAGGCGCAAGATCCGGCTTGTATCCGTGGTAGAACTCTTTGGAGAGAGGAGAGTTTGAAGCAGCAGAGAACCTTTATGATGATGTCTATTATCTAGAACCAGCTCTTAAACCATAGTTGATCCTGGGAAGTAAACATTGGTTTCCAGAGACAACAGGAATAAGGGTTAATATTATTTATTTATTTATTTTTAACCACTTCTGCTACAAGATGATCATGGACTCAGACCCCTGCTCTTCCCAAGTGCTAAGCTGTAGAGTCCTCTAATTAGCTGAGGATAAACAATACCAACAGACAGGCAGGCTTTCAGCTTTTCTCAAGTTTTCTGATTTAGCATTCAAAAACTTTGAAATTTGGGGAAGTGTTATGCTTGTTTTCTTTTTCTCTCTCCCCACAGCTGGATGTTGTCCTTAATAATATGTATATGTTCTAAGCAACTCATAAATGTATGGAAAGGCTGGGACTCATTTTGTTCCACTTCAGTCTTACTGGTAGATGTGCGGGGTTGTGGTTCCAACTTGACCAGTGTTAGGTGCCCCTGGCATCTTCTTCCCACTTCCAACCCTTCCTCTCACTCCCATTCCTATATCACGGTGTGCTGTCCCCCGCTTGTGCTGGCACAGCTGTTTATATGCCCTTGCCCTGACCTGGATTGGGAAACTATCCAAGCCACAAGTTCCCTTGTTAAAGAAAAGGTGCTTCCTCACAAAACTTTTTTTCTAAAAGTCTGAGTAATTCCTCTACTTGACTCACATTGTGCTGCTCATACAGTTGAGCCACGGCTCAGGAAGTATACAAAATCCACAAGGAAGTGGTAGCAAAGCCATAACCTGAGTACTGTCACTCAAGACAATATATGGTGAGTAAGCAGCCTTGGTATGTAGTTGGCATGATCAGTTATGGCTCACCCAACCTATCCCCTGGGGTCTGTGTGGCAGAGGAAGGGTAGGACCTGGCAGCCTCTGCCCTCCTCCTTTCCTCCATGGGGGACAGTGGGCAGGTCATCATTCCAAGGGGTATTTCCATGTCAGGGCATCTGCTGGACTCCCCCAGAACTGAGAGCTCCTTGCAGTGATCAGCCCAGACCTCAGTGCCTCACCAGATGCCAAAGTCGGGGTAGATAAAACTCTCCTGGTACAGCCCAACTCAGGATCGTGGGTATTTAATGTTTTCTGAAGTACCCTTTTTGCCACTGAGTCTTTAAGTTAAAAAAAGATGAGAAAGGTTTGCTGGCTAAACATAATCATAGGGCATTTTTGTGTTTCATCAGCTTTTGTCAAATGCAACATTCTCTGCTAGGATGAGTGGCTTTGTAAAAATGGGAATGATATTGGTGTTTAAAAAGGAGCTAACAGCTCTCACAGACATAACCAACAGAATGAAATCCCAGACCAGTTTGGATTTGTAATGCTGCACATAAGTATGTGTGTATATTTCTTCCTTTAAAACTCCTTCCTAAGTTAAAAAAAAAAAGTTGCTTAAATTAAAAACTACACCAGTTTTGCACTGAAATAATTTGTTGTAGATAATGAATTAAACTTGCACACCATGCATAATAAGAATACATAGGAAAGTTTTTTGCCAAAGAAACTTTGATATGTTTGATATGTCTGTGGCAACTACAACTTCACTTTTGTTTACCTTTCAGGAAAAGTAATTTCCTGTCAATCTGCACTAGACTCAGAGGGTGGGAGTGGTTGCAAACAGAGGTTACTCTAAAAATAAGTTGGAAATGATAGTTCTGTACACTTTGAAGAACTATACTGGCTGGCAACAGTACAGTTTCTCAGATATAAAAGTCTGATCCTTCTAAGAACCTAAGGAAAGACAATGCTGTTGCATATTGCTTAGTGAATTTAAAGCCTCTGAGCTGTTCTTATTCAGCAATGGCACCATGTGCCTTCCACAGACCACAGCATAAAGCAGTAAGGAGCAGTTAGAAGTCCCATCAGGAAAGAGGGGAAAAGTTTTGGTGGCTTCCCAAAGTAAGTGTGTACTTGAGGGTTACTCTTGCTGCTTTTACTAGTTGTAACACACCAGTTTATCCCTCATTGGATGTCAACAGAGTAATTCCATGGTAGCATTTTTCTGATTCAATAAACAACTTGTTTAAGATGTAATAAGAAAACAAGGAGATATGTGTATATGTGTTGATATCCATACATATTTACTTGCACATGTGTATATAAATGAGAGTGTGCGTGTTCATATGGTAATGCATGTGTCTGACTTTGACTCAGAAGCAGCAGAACAGTTCTGAGGGATGTGAGGCTTTGTTTTCTGCCCAGCAGGAGCGAACTCAGAGGCAGTTGCATAACCTCATAGCTTGGCACGTATGGCCTGTGCTGCTGCGCGGATTATGTCTATTATGTAACTCCATTTATACAGGAAGCTAACAGCATCTAACAGGCTGAAAATAAGCAGACTTCTATAATTTCAAAGAACAGTATTTTAAACTTCACTTATGTGGCTGCTCTTATTTCAACAATAAACGTAGCCTCTTCAAAAATTTTATTTCTTTTTTGACTAGGGTGATATTTTAACACAGTGGCAGTCTCTTTTCTCAGAGAAAGTCAGAGCTCCTTTCTCATTTTTCCATTACAGCAAGAACTCTCTCAGCTTTTATTTAAGGTGCTTTCCAGTATCTGTGAGAAGCAAAGAAGACCAGAATATCAGTCTGCTTTTTGTCCTCAAACAGTCAAGAAGTCTGATATTTACAGGCAGTTTTTGGAAAATATATGTTTGTTTCCATAGTAGTAATAACCTTCTCAGTCAATTGGGCAGCAGATTATTAAGAGCACTTTTTGTATTGCTCTTTCTGATGCTGAGTTTCTGGGATAGAACTAAAAACATTTAGTTTTTCCCTTTACTGACGGTGCTCCTTATTTTTTTCCACCTGCCCTATGTGCTATGGAAACCCTACAGGGATGACACCTCACTACTCAACTGTGGTAGAGGCAGCGAGTCCTGTACACAGAGGACAGCTGGGTTTTCTTCAGCTGGCACTTGCATTCACTTTGTATTGTTATCCTTGCCCTCTGCACAGGGCTGCTTACTATGCCTGCCCGCATTGTGAAGGAAAGTTATCATTTTAATGGCCAGGGAATCTGCCTCTCCATTTCTGCACATAGCTGCTGATGGGAATGGTAAAACAAGCTTATACCAGGTGTTGCCTCCTCTATGCTGGGCTGCCTTGGCTCCATGGGTACAGGGAATACCCAAAGCACTGGCAGGGCAGTTTGACACAGGATTTCCCCACATGGGAGACTACAGGCCCTGGTGTCGATGCTGATTTCCCACCAGGGGGATGAGGGGCAGAGGAGCACTGCCCCAGGCAAGAAGCAGTCTGGCTTTGGTAGGGACAGGACAGAGGCAGGGCCTGTGTGTGCCACTCACTGCTCTATCAAAGGTGCTTCTTCAAGCCTGGTAAAACTGAGTCAGGCTTAAAGATCCCACAAAGCCTTTGAATACCTACAGCAGAAAGTGATGCTGACTGTATGAGATTAATTAACATAAGCTTGCACTGAAGCCCTTTGGAATCTTTGGACTGCTCCACGTCTCAGCATCAAACTATAGTGTGGAATTTGGACATTTTTTCTAAACCTAGAGATAGGGAGGAACAAGACAAGCTCTCCCTGGACCTCCATAGGAATTCAGGTACTGTTATACCTTATTTTAGAAGGAGTAGTGATGTGTAAGCACCACTGCTGTGTTGTATCTCAGCAGCAATACTTAGCTCTGAGCATACCTGGATTAAAATCCAATAATAAACCAACCTGATTGCATTGAAGATGATAATTTGAGGGGTACACTTACCTCACTTTTCACATGAACCTCACCAGAATGTGATCTCCTATTTTAATTTTTATTTGATTTCTCCATTCTTAAAGGGGCACATGCACATCTGCTGTAAGATGGTATATCTTCATTGATTTGCAGTAGCCAAAAAGCAGACATGAAATATTCATGTTCTCTTTGTTCACCTGTGGAATTCCCCTTTCAGACTGGCATTAGTCCATGAGTTCCCAGCACCCACCAGCTGTTGCAAGGGCAGTCAATAGCAGTTCCTCAAAATATCCCCTCTGTGCTCCTTCCAGTGAAGCAGCAGGTTGTGTGACAGCTGAAGAGAGTTAGAGGGAGAGGCTGCACAGGAGAATAGCCACTGAGCAAGGCTCATTATGTTTGTTCAAAGTCTCTGTCCATACATGAGGCTTACTGAGGTTTACATGACCCCCGGCTTAAAATAATTGCAGTAATCCCTTAGACTGACACGCTGAATTGTTGTATTTTCTCCAACACTAACATTTAGCTCTAATGTAAAGCTCAGCTGGTGGTGGTGGTGGGGAAATCAAATTCCTTTTTTATGTTGTTATTGCATTACAGCTATTCTGTAGGAGTAGGAAGAAAGGAACGTCACCTGTATCTGCTGGTGCTGGGTGAGAGCTGTAAGCACTCCAGTGAGTGTGTGGGTGCTTGTTCTGCTCAGTTTGGGGGCATGATCTTACCCTAGTGCAAATACACAGTAGCTCTGCTGGACTGCTAGCAAAGCTGCTGGGAGGAGATTCAACTCCTTTCTATCGTGCAGGGCTAACCTCCTATTTAATTTCTATGAGAAGAACATGCTCAGAACATTAAGAACCACTTGCTTCATTGTCAGTTAGCATTTGCCATACAATTGAATTGGGAAAGGGCAGAGAGGAAAGCTGCTTCCCAATTTAAAATGCTATGGGGAGTAAGAGTAAAGCACCAGTAATCTGGTCCAGTATGGTGCAGTAAGGATATGGAATGATAGAGGCCAGATGACTGTCCTGATGAACCCAACACACACTTGTAGCTTGTCTTCTAAAATCTTATCTCCTCTGTCCAAAAGTCCCACAGAAGTCCGAGTAAGTTAAATTTTGCTACAAAATTGTCTTCCAATAATTCAGGATTTTAACTTCTGATTCTTTATTCAGCTCATTCCTTACAAGTGCTAAGGAAATAGCTCTGCTGAGTCAGATTCATACTTTAATTCGTAGGATTTTGAGAGGGCCTGGTCCTGAACTTGAAACATTCCTCAGCAGTTAATGCTGCTCCGGTTTCCTAGCACCTTCATGGGGATCAGTGAAGGATTGTACTACAGGGCTTTGAATCTTGTCTGTAACCAGCCATCCATGTCAGGCAGATAATTATGAGATGAGGTCCTGCTCCCTTTTTATTGTCCCTTATGCTGCATATTCAGTCCCCTGCATTCACTAACGTAACAGAGATACTCTGCAGAATCTAAATGAGGCAAATCACTAAAGGACGCCTTGAGCTAATAAGCCCCCATCCACATGAGGAAAGGCGGAGACGGCAGCAGTGCATCCACACATGCCATCCTCCCCGGGGCTGCTGCAACTCTGTGGCTCTCAAGTCATCTCCTCTGTCACAAGCTCCTGTGCATATTGCCCCAAATCCAGGTCCTGCACAGAGCGCACAATTTGCAGCTGAGAGCATGACTTCAACTGGAAAAGAACTTCTTCCACCATCAGGCTTCTGAGTGTATCAGCTGTAGCTTTGCTGATAAAAAGTCAACAAAAGGATTATTCTGTAAAAATCCAGAGATTTTGTTCGGTCTTTGTGTGGATGAAAATTCTTGTTTCAAAACCCATGCACATCTTTGATAAGAGTATTTTGCAACTGGCTTGCCTGTGTAAGCCCATCGAGGTTGTGCTGCGTCAATGTCATATTGATTTAATGAGGAGTAAATATCACTCTCTTTATTAATAATTTGTAATTTTTCTAGTCCCTTTGATATGAATAGTGTAACCTCACTGGAGGAGGCTATTTGTTACAAGATAAATGCCAAAGCTTGAAAGTGCATTCCTCAGTTCTAGATTAACTGTGGGAGAGGAATACAGGGTTTATATCACCCGATGAATGTTGATCAATTAGCCAGCTATTTTTTTCGGCAGTACTCTGTGATCTGGTTCAAGTACTTCTATGTCTCTTCAATTCAGAACTGCCTGTTTTAGGTTGATTTTGCTTAGTCTTAGCTAGAGCTGTTTGCTGTTCAGTAAAGATATATGGTTTCTACTTTCTCTGTGTTGGGAATTGCTGTCCACTCTGCATTTTCACTATCAACTGGACACCAAGATGGGCTGCCTCTGTGTTGCCTTGGTTTACAGAGAAAAATATAGTTAGCAGAGGGGTTATAACTGGATAATTCTTTCTAGATTTTGTCAATTATGACAGATACAAGTGAAAAAAATCCCTAGCCAAAAGAGAGGTACATTTACTTAGCAATCCTGTACAACAGGGAGCAAATTTGAGAAGTCTGGAGAAAGGGAAAAATATTGAGCAGAGCTTGGGCAGAGGACATCCTTTCTGCATGCTGCAAACGTGACTTCAGATGGAGCATGCATGTGTTTGTGTGGTGGCTAAATGCATCAAATGGAACAAAATCAGAAGTCAGTCATTCGCTATCACACCAAGTATAAAAAAGCAACTTTTTCCTCCTTAAAAACAGAGCAATTACAAATATCTTTCTATGTCGAGTTAAAATTACAGAATATTCTGGGTTGGAAGGGACCCACAAGGATCACTGAGTCCAACTTTTAAATATTAAGTCCTCCATTACAAGTTTGTCTTAGGGGCAGAGTGGTCTGCCACTTCCTTGCAGTCTTCAATAACCGATAGTAATATTATAGTTGTTATGCTGTTGCTGATGACTTTTATTACTACTATTTTCTTTAGCTTGCTGATACTGCCTTTGCCATGTGCCAGCTCAGAGGGCTTTGAGGCAGCAAATCAGTATATCCAGCATATAGTAAAGCATAGCACACCCCAGCCCTGCCTGAGGAGAGATGTGTGGACCGTGGTGCAGGAGTGCTGTGCCTCCCCACTTCCCACTGGAAGGTAGAACCCAGCAAGATCAGCCTCTTGTGAGCCCCATGGGTTTTGATGTGATGCCATGGGGTGGCCCAGGGCATGGATGGCTGCCAATGCATGCCACTGGCATGCTTGTGGCATAGGTCCTGCACTCGAAGTGCTCCCTGAAATTGGGGGTAAATCACCCGAGGATGTGCCCAGCCCAGCTAGTGACACCTCCCTGAACCAGGCTGTGACAAGTGTGGGAGCAGAGGGGCTGGATGGTAGTACAGCTCTCACAGGGGAAACTCAACATGCTGCCGTTCAGAATCACATGCTGCAACATGAAAAACAAGTAACTGTAGGGATTTGCTGCCCTCTGGCAGGATTTTGTTACAGGTCTGATTTTCTGAACGGTGGGAACAGTGCTCAGCAACAGCGCTGCAGCACAGCATTTTCCAGCTGGTTGTTGGCAAAGCTGCTGGGCAGCTGTGCTGCAGCCTCTCTGGAGCCCTCCTGAAAAGCCAGAAACACATGATGACCCCAGGCATGGCCTGGTGCAAGGGGCAGAGCTGCTGGGCTGGCAGGAGCTCCCTTTTCTCCATCCCTGTGGGTTAATAGGGCAGCAGGCCTGACTCTCTAAAGGTGGTCCTTTTGTTGGTTCTCTCCTCAAAGGAGCAAGCCCATCATCTTTCAGCTTTAGATGTGCAGCCTTTTGGTGAGAAAATTCAGTTTGGCCTCCTTCTAATCCTGACAAGCCTTAAGTGGTTTTGCCAAGTTTGATTTTTTAGTATGGTATATTCTTTCTGAGAGATACTTGGCAAATCAGACTAATTTTCTTTAACATAAATTTCTGAATGGCTCAATAATGCTGATGTGGCCCTTGTGAATATGTGAATATCAATTTTGAAAATCTGGGCTTGGTCTTCACTAAATGCAAGGTATTGTGAGTCTTATGGGGTGAGGTTTCTCTGACAAAACATTGAGATCTGCAGTGTCTACTCTGTACTGTATTGGTCCTGTGGATAGCCTGACTGGTCAGCAGGAGGAACAGGCACATCTTGGATCCTTCAAAGCACTCCGATGCCTCTAACTGTCAAAAAACTATATCCTAAAATAATCAACGGCTAATTGAAGTACCCAGGTTGGTTACCGTGCATGTTGATGTTTTTGATGGGGGTACCTGATATTAGATTATGCTTGTCCTACTCTAAAACAGCTGAGAAATGGGGGAGTGGGGAGGCCCATGAAAGTACCTCAGGTGCACAGATATTCATTATTGTTATCCTGTCTTGAGAGAAATGAAGAATAGTATAGATACGCTAGTCCCAGTCTGGCTGCCTGTATAACACCCATGATCCTTGCCTCCAGCAGGCAGATAAATAGGAGAGATAAATAGATACGCAAGGACTAAGCACACCAGTAGAACCCAAATAAAAATCCATGATGATTGATTGTACAGCTATGAGGGATTTTCCCAAGGTTTTGAATGTAGGGGAAATCTTAGAGTTGGAGGATGGATAAGACTCTCTCACTCTTGCATGTAAGTATGTAGGTTTTGCTGTATATCTATTTTCTTCTCTGCCTAATACATACACAACTGGCAGAGACCATGTGGCTAACGACGCTGCTTGTAGCAGTGGCCACAGGGCTTAGCTTCAAAGTCTACATTGCACAATGCAGTGTTATGCAGAGCTATCAGAGCCATTTTGGAAGGTGTTAGCTCCATGTGATAGTGCAGCCAAGCTAATAAACATCTCAGACCAAGCTCTCATGGATCTGCTTTATTGCTATCAAGGGTTTGAACTTGGATCCCTTTATGGTACTGCACAATGACAATGAAATATGTTGTTTGTTTAGAGTTATTTGGAGTATCTCTGGGAGGCACTGCACTACACATGTCAGGGATGCTCACGAAGCTGTGAAGATGGTGATAAAAGCCAAGGTTTGATATTACAGTTACCTTTATTGTTATTGAGAAAGCTGGAAAAATAAGAAAGTCATTTATTCATCAACCTTTCCAACTGCAACAGCCTCAGCCACTAAGACTTCCTGAGGCCCACTGAAGTGATGGCAACATCCTCAGTGATTTCAGTAAGACCTGGATCAATGAGACGAGTAACCGAGGTATGCTAACTTCTACAGACTTACACTGATTTACTTTGGTGATAATTTTCCTCCTTTCTTCGGGTTACATTGTGTTCAGTTTGTTTCTTCAGTGTTAGTGTGGTAGATGTCTTAGGAGTGACTGATACCCATCCATATATCTATATATGAAATAAATACCTATACTTCTATTATGTTCCACAGACAGACTGGGAGATCTGCCTAATGTTGTCTCTTAAGTCATGGAAGTAATGCCTGAAAATGGAACACTGTTGTGCATTGTTCACCTTTCAGCCCCTGGCATGGCTGCACACAGCACTCATCTGGAATTCCCTTGCTATGAAACCAGCCCAACCACTATTTTGGGAGAGCAAACCTTTCAAGACTGCCTAGAATGACTGACAGAACTGTGCTTCCTGAAGTGTGATGTACTGAACCTGAAAATATTCTGTATTATTTGAAGCCCACTAGCTAAAGCAAGAGAGCAGACACGTGACAGGAAATTCCTGTTAATGATGACATACACTAGAACTTCAGTTTTCAAACTCATTCAGAAAGAAAAGGCATGGCATTAACTGTTTCATCACAGCTAAGGACTTCACCAGGTTAGCTTCACAGACTTTGTGCACTGGAGACCTCAGTGGGCCAACTGTGGTGCAAAAGGTGTCTACAGAAGAAAGTCCAGGAAACTTACAACTGAAGTGGAAGGGAATATTTCAGAAAAAAATGCTGAACATTAGCCATTTCCTTTGAAGACAGTGCAAAAGCTTTTATAAAGGAAACAGTTGCATTAGGAATGAAAAAAAAAACAAAAGGCCTGTGGGAATACTACTCATACTCTGATTGTCATAATTACTTTCTCCATGATTAGAACTACCCCGGTTTCTGCCCAAAGTGTAAAGAGAAACAGTGCATTTTCCTGGCTCTATGATAGCAATACAGACCTGCATCCTTCCACTGACATTAAGAAACCCCTTGGAAACAGTCATAAATATTTTGCACTTTTCTCAGTTTAGGTCGAATAAATCCACAAGGATTTCTTCCATGACATCCCAAGATTATGTTTTACCTGTATTTGTGTAACCTATGACTAGGTTATATAGATGAACCTTTATTAATTCTCTCTATGGGAAGTTTTTGCTGGAACAATGTAGCCTGCATTTATCCTTTAACCATTCTTGCAGATGGTGCATTGGGACGAAACACCTCCTGCTTGGGCCAGGTCTGCTGGTTCATTGTAAGTATCCACATGCTTTAAAGAGCTCAGTGTTCTGAATAAAAAATGCAACCCAGAATACCTTGTTTGTTGGTTTGGTTTGTTTCTTTTTTTCTTTAATTCATTGCTATGCATTTAAATTGATCAAAAGTATTTCAGAAATATGATGTACTATATAGAAGGCTGTTAATACATGAATCTTCCCTGATGTGCTCAGATAAGCAATCACTAATTAATTTCCAGATACTCGCCCTTTTTATAGAAGGGAAACTGAGACAGAGAAGTTACATCTTGTTCACTGTACATAAGAAAGGGAAATTGAAACCAGCAGTCTTTCTGCATGCCTTCATCTCAAAACCATTTAATTTAGTCCCATAATACCTACCTTGAGATCGGCAAAGTGCACTAAAACCAAGGAGTATTGAACACATACAAACACACACATGAAAGTATTTTCAAGATAAGTGCATTACCCTAGTCCTTTTTTACTTCATCGTGGACATCCTCCCAGGACTTGGATAAGGACAGTAGGCTTCCTGTGAAAAAGGAGTACAACCTGCCTGCCACTGCCCTGGCTCTGTTCTCACTTGTAGACAGTGACTACACTACCAGCAGGCTCAAATTTTTCTGTTTCAGAGTACAGCAAGTGAGCTGTATTCACTTTTTAAAGGCTATGTTCAAATTTTCTGTCCAGATAGAGAGTCTAAAGCTGGCACCCTGTCTGGGAAGCAGTATTAGCTCCCTCTTCTATCAGATGTCACTGTTCCCCTATCACTGCCATCCATTAACCACCACACTTCCCAGCAAGGAGCTTCACTTCTCTTGGTCTTGAAGACATTAAAGGAAGTGCAGGCACCTGCTTTGGTGGTTTTACCCAGTTTGCCCTTCCTTAGCTTTGCAAGGAGAGAATAGACAGACATCAGTAACTGCCATGGGCTGCTGTGCATCCCCTTTGCCATTTTATGTCCAGTTCCTGCCTCTTTTTCCCTTTAGGCAACTAATTCATGTGAAGCTTTTCTATTTTGATTTCTTGATGTGCTGTGGCTCTCAAACTCCTCTAAGTCGGTAACAAGGTCTAGGAAGTCACTTGCATAACAATGGCCTCTCAAATTCTGTGCTTGTGGCATAGTAATTCAGTTGCTGCTGATCCTTAATCACCATTCAAATCAAGGATAAACGTCCAAGCACCAAATACCCTCTCCTTACAGCCTGCTATATGAGGAAAAGGTACAGTGAAAGACAAAACTAGAAAGAGCATAAAAACCGAATCTGAAATTCCTAAGATTCATCAAGTGTTGTGTTTTCTCTTTCATTTAAGGTTGCACAATTCCCATATTTTCCTCCTATAGTGTGTGACTATTTTCAGTCACTTCTTCTAGGTTTTCATAAGAATCTGAGTGAGATCATTTTATGGGAAAGTACCAAGAACAATGGATGTCTTTGGAATCACAGCTTTGAAATTGGAGAGGAACTGGAAAACAGCCAATTGACATAACAAAATAGCTCTCTCCTCCCCCCTTATCAGCAAAACCAGAACTGATGGAATGCTTTGGGGAATTCTCGTGTTAAGAATCCCACTTTAATGAAAGGACTTAAGTTGATTCTAGTAATCGATAATCAAATAACTATGATTACATTTTTGCATCAAAGTGAATTAAAATGCTTTTCCCCCCCCATGTTTATTCACTTGCTTATTGCCAACATCTCAGGCAGTACCCAAGTTTGCAACTTTTGTTTCATAGTCATTGTAGTCTAGACAGCAAATCTTTAGTCATAGGGACCAGAATGAAAAGAAGACATAGTCCAAGAGACAGCCACATAACATACCATTGCATTACTTTAGAAAGGTTGTGAAAAGCTAAATTAACCTGACAATGACGACTTTACTTTTTTGCTGTGGCAAGATCTTATTAACGCTGTTGGAGAGAGTGCCCTGGGAGCTGCAGGCATTGTTCTGTGGTGAGATATGGATTTAACTTCTTTAGAGGTAATCTTGAGCCTGATTTAGATGCAATGTGTAGAGATCCTAATTTTATCCTATTAATAGACACTGCACCAGTCCTGAGCATTCAGTACCAGCAGAGCTGGTTGCTTAACCAATCTTTGCTATTCTTCAGTCAGAACTACCATGAAATATGGTCAGTTTTCCATGGCTTAACAAGGTCTTGTGAGGTTCACAGGCAACCAGTGATAGGGAATGAAGCCAATGGCTAATACCAGGCATTTTGGAAGACAATTCTATAATAGTTATCATCTTGGTCAAATTCTTTTCCAGCTGGATAAAACACTAGAAAATTATCTAGAGCCTGATAAGCACATCAGTGAGACCAGATGGGATGTACCAGTGGTTCTCAGCAATTTGTCAGGTTATGAGAACTCTCCTTGTGCTGGTGAGCAGGTAAGTAAAATGAAGCCGGCTGATAAGATCAGATGGAGAGGTTTTGTATTACATATAAGACCTAGCCACATTAAAATCAAAGATTGATTTCTAAGGCACTGTCATGTCCTGGAATTTTCAGAAAGCCGTACATAAAACTTTGTAACAGGAAAATACTTTTTCCTTAAAGCTGTGTAAAATGGGTCTTCTGGGTTGTTTTTCTCCTGACAGATAGCATAGAAAACCCAGCCAGCATGAGAATGAATGGCTGAAAATAAGTTGTCCTCAGCAAATTCAATTACTTCAGCTAATTTTTTAAACATTTGGATAGGATTTCTGTCAAAATCAACATGAATAGGAGAGTGAACTTCCTTCCACCAGAGTCAAATGAGAAAGGCAAGCCTCCAGAGCATCTCCATCAGCTCCAGACCCCTACAGTCTTGCCATAAGCCCTGTTGACACCACCTGCATTTCTAGCATATGACATGGCTTCTTTGCAGATGTACACACTGTGGTGTTTCCTTGGGAGTGTAAGTTGCTGAAGCCCTTTGCACCTCAACTGAGTTATACTTTCTGTATAAAGCTTCTTATCAATCCTTTAAATTAGTCAAATTTAAGTTATCCTGAATTAATTTATTAACACAGGCTGCCTACATATTGCGTATTTCTTAGAATGTAAAAGGAAAAAATAAAGTGGATAGTTTCACATTAGCTAAAATTTCTTTTCTACCATCTGCAGAGCAACTACACAAGAATCAGTGAGATCTATGCTGAGTTCTCTGCGTTTTTTTTTTCTATTTGATTCAGGCAAACATTTGAAACATACCATCCAGCTCCCCCCTTTCCTCATTATTCCTTTTTGTCTCAGAACCTTGAAGATTCCATCAGGCTTAGACCTCTGTGCTTTTGCACCTTAGAAGTTTTTCATTTTTCAAATATGTGTTATTACCCTCATATCTAACCTCAGTGAGTTATTGCCATAATAACTGTATTAGAGAAGCAATTGTGCAGTGCACAAACATTATGTTAATAGAGTTCTTGAAGACTAGTGAGAACAACTTTCATTATTTTTTGACAGAATTCCACTGCAGAAAGAAATATTTTAAATTCCATTTAAGTTAAGGGAGAAAAACCACAACCAATCAATAAGAAATAAATTGAATTTAGAATGATCCTTCTTTAAAAGACAAAAATATAAACTAAATTTAGGCTATTTCTTCGAAAAATAAATTCATGAGATCTGCTAAAATTTTTCTGAAGCATATTTTTTATAGTTAAGAAAATTACAGATATTTTGCTTGTTTGTTTTTTTATGGAATGTCTTTCTCAGAAGAATGCAGTGTGTTAAAATCAGAGTGCTGATCGTGGTGGATTTTTCAAGGCAAGGGTGTAAAAATGATTCATTTGACATTCTGCTTGTGCTGTAGGACTGAAGTACACGCTAATAGGAAACAAAATGTCTCTTGATGTTTTCTGAGCAGCACTGGATTAGATGTTAGTTTTGACTCTTCTTGCTGTCTTCGTTAAGGACACATCTTACAATAAGATAGTCACGCTCAGAGTAACTAAACAGTGGGATAGTGAATCAGTATTTTATAAAATCAAATTTCAAACTCTTCTGTGAATGTGTTAAATTTGGAAGTGTCTGTAAGATATGAATGCATCCTATATAAATCTTATGATATTCTTTGGTATCCAGGAATGCAGGTCCAGGTTTCTCCCACCCAATATATCCATTGAAGTGGGACACCTAAATTAGAAGTGTACCCACCAGGGGGAGGGCACCTCCTGAGGAGCACTTCAGGTGCAGTGAAATTTAGCTGGTTGGTACTTCTCAGCAGTCTTGGCAGGCCAGATGATTCTGTGAGGGCCAAGTAGTTGAGATTTGCAGTGTGAGAGGACATGCAGGATGGCACAGTGAGGAGTTGCTTCCCAAACTACAGCAGGATGCCTCCACAGTAGGGTACACCACATACTGAGTCTGTTTGCATGGGGAAAGCTGAACAAGGCGGTCCTTATGACTCCTCTCTCTCCTTCTGAGGCTGGACAATCAGGCTATGTGAGCTGTGGTATAGATCTGTGCCAGCTGCACCTCTAAGATCAAAGCCACCTCTCTTCTATTCTCCTGTGAGGAGCACTTCTGATTTCTAATTTGATAACTTTTTTGACTTCTGTTTTCTTCTCTTTGTATTTCCTGTTTGCTGTGTTTTGCTGTCCTCAGCTGCTGTGCTGGCATTTGCACATTTCTTTCCTGGGATCTAACCATCATAAACCATCCTGTAAAGATGGCTTAAACTTCAGGTCATGCATTCCTCTCGTGTTGATATTAGACATGCCAAAAATTACCATTACAGTGGCTAAATTATTTCGCAGATTTCAGTAGGAGTTAAACACCTAAACAGGCCTGAGTATCTGCACCTAGGCTCTCAGCAGTGGCATGGTTAAAACTCTTGCGCGTGGTATGTGGAACATAACACAATGTGTCATAATAAAATCAGTGGTGGAAAAAATTATTCCAGCAGTAGGTTTTTTCCCCTGAAGAGGTTTAAAGGTCAATTTATGTTATTATACCTACGGAATGGCAGTGATTGAATGAAGTAATCTCTGTACATCCATGAGAATGGATGCTTTTAAGTATAATAAACATACTTTCTCGTATTATAGTACAAGTTGGGATTCTTACTTGCATGTTTTATGAGGCTAAACATTTCTTAGAAATATCCTGTGGAAATAATAATGTATGAAACTAAAAATCAGAGGACAGATGATAAGCACAGGATTCTCTTCATGTTTTTGATGGTCTGACCCAAAGTCACATGAAGTCGAGGGCAAGCTCCCTTTGTTTCAATAGGCTTAGCATCAATCTGGGAAGTTACACACAAGGATCTTGAGACCTTGACTGGTGTCTCTTCCATGATAGAACATTCCTAAAATAGATCAGAAGGCATGTGTTACAAGCAAACAAAAGTTTTCAAGAAGCTTGTGTAGACACCTAAACAAAAATGTCTGAAAAAGCTTGTTATCCAAGTTATTAAAGGTTTTGATAAGCTACTGCATTTAGATAACCAATAAATATCCTAAGTCATTTTTTTAAACAATATTTGTTGGTATAAGGTATGAGAATAAGCTTAAATGTTCTTTCACCTAATCAAAACATTAACAAACAGATAAAAATCTGCATATATCTCACTAATAATTGAAACCATGTACAATTTTCAGTACAGCTAGTCTTTCAGCAGAGGCAACCAAGGTTATTGAAATGGTTTTATAGTCATGAATGAAAACAGGATAGAAGAAAAACTGCTCTGACATAATTACCTGCTGATCAGCCTCCTAGGCTCTTCCATGAGTTCATTTTGCAATAGGAGTGATACTAATTCTGAATTTCAGGTTATTTGGAACATCCACTTTTAGTAATTCCCTGGCATTGACATTGTGCATTGCATTTCCCACTGGCTTTATGTTGACAAAGGTATCTTCTTGTTTCTTTTCTATTTCCTGTCATCCTGGCAAAGGACAGGTGTTTGAATCTGGCACCTGGTTATGTCATACTGTGAAGTGGCTGTAAAATTCATGGCCTTGTTTCTTCATCTAGATCCAATCAGGCAAGCCCCATTCTGCATGTGCAGCCAGTTAGGATGTACAGATCCAAGTGACAACAAGGTTCAGTTAGTGTTTTGAATTAAATCAGAAATTCTGATCCAGTGTAGGCAGACTTTGTCCCAATGATCCTAACCTATTCAGTATTAAATTATTTTTTTCTCATTAGCCTCAAGGCAGCTGAAGGGTTATGCTGCACCTTCTTGCCCATTTCTGCTGCTTGATCTTACAGTCAGGATTTTTCTTTATCACTCAACCAGTTCCAGATGTCTGGACGAGGAACTTAATCCCAGGCTGGGGCTTTGTTGCAAATCAGTTTGACAGTCAGCTGCAAAACAGATTTGCCTTGGCATAATTCAAGTGCTTAACTCCCTGAAATGATGCTTAAACTCAGCAATAACACTATTAAATACAGCATTTTAAACACTGTGCAGATTGCATTGCACATTCATTTTTAATTGTGTTCTACATTGAAGTTGATGGGAATGGGGCTCCTAAATACACATAATGAGTCAGATTAATAGTTAGGAGTTTGTTTCTGTTATTCTCTTTTTTTATGTAGAGGGGATTAAAGAGTAACTACCTATCTAAGCCCTAGTACTCTCAGTTGTGAGAGATTATTTTATGCTTATATTGAATAATTTAATCACCTGTGTCGTATTGAGAATAGTGGAACAAATTACAGATCTCTTGTATCTTTTTTGCACATATTTCCACCTTGTGAAAGTCTGAGGAAGGTCACTTTCTCAAAATTACAGAATTATATTTAAATCTTAGTATATTTTGAAAACTAACCTGCTGAATTAGCACCTGAATTTTCTACTGGGCTCCCAGTTTAATGCAGGATTTTCTGACTTAGCCAATGGTGTTGCTTAATCAGATCACTTTTCATGGTCTGGCATACCCTATGAACTCCCTACAGAAAAATGAGGTCTCAACTTAATGAGACTTCCTTGGTAATAAGTGGCTCTTCTTTTAACTTTCATTGGATGTGGTTGGTGAAGGCTTGAGCATTGATTCTCTGAAGACTTATTTAGGATTGGGGCAGCTCGGTTTTCTGCTCCATGTGGAATTCCACATAGAAAAACCTAGCCTTTTCCAAATCTTCAGACAGGGGTCATTGAAATGGGCTCAGTGCTGAAGGTGAAGGCTTTCCTAGCTTTTCACTGTATCTCTCAAAGCCATCTATGTTAACCGGGACTCTGGCTAGTTTCTCCCAGAGAGTGGGAAGAGGCATGGCAGCTGAGCATTTAGGGAAAGGTCCTTAGTTTAAAAGACTGGATTTCTGAAATAAAGACTAATGCATGCCTCTGTCACCAAGAAAATCAGTCTTTATATAGAACACAGCACAGACTTAACTAGCATTCAGTTAAGGCAACATGAGTACAAAAGATTTACAAGTAAGTCCTGGGAGGGAAGAAGTGGGTGTTTCTATATGTGTAAAATCCTTTTCTCCACTTCCTGAGTGTGAATAGCTTTTTTAATAACACATACTTTCTTACATTTCTTTGTATTCTGCATTGTGACTTATTGTATGCTAAAGTCAGAAACAGTTTTGGTTACAATTTAAATGAATACAGTATTAAAGAAAATGTGTAATTTACAATTTGGGCTTGCCTTTATCTAAATTATTATTAGAGTTCCTGGCCTGTAAAATGAAATATCTTGTTCTATATCACATATATCATTGTCTTAACTTGATACAATATAGACTTCAGTAGCAGTGACTTTCTTGCCCAACAGTGTGGAGCAGACAGAGAAAACAGTGTGGCTGTATTTGTGTCAAGAAGTAAGATGTGTACACTGAAGAACAAAAGCTCCAAACCAGTTCTGTTTTGTGTGGCAACTGAAGAAAACATCGGCAGAACTGCAGTCAGAATTACCAGATTTACAAAAGTTTCCTAATTCATACAAATGTTAGAGGCAGACCTGATATTAGACTTCCCAGAAGTTATGAAACAAGTTCAGACAATGTTTGTTTATCTCCTAAGACAAAGTCTTTGTCTGTTACAGGAGAAAAGGCAGATTCTGGAGCTTCCCTCATCTTCCTTTGTCACTCTAATTCTCTCAAGGCTGTTCAGCTCCAGGGCCTTTAATTTCATTAGAACATTTGTCTGGAGCAGCAATGTGTTGAATATTTTGAGAAGCAGAACTGAAAAGAGAAAGCAAACAAAAATGTAACAGCCGTGCTATGCACACAGGCAGTATTCACACCTGCTAGGGAATTGTGCTTCACAAGGGGTGCAGTCCCCTCCCACTGGGAGCTAGCAAAATTCTTTCAGTCACTTTGACAGGACTGTCAACCTTCCATCCAAGAAAACAGCAGAACTCTTAAAACCTTATTTTGATTCATTAAGGTAACTAACACACATCCGTAGAGACCAAAAAAATTGATTCTACATTCTTAAAATTTACGTTTATCAGTACCATGGTTTTTTTGGGGTTTTGTTTTGTTTTGTTTTTTAAACTTTCAGAATGTTTGCTTTAGCACATCTATTGATTATATCTGGTCCATGAAGAATACTTAATGCCAAAGATCATTACAGAAAATGTACTATCTTTCTGAATTTTAGCCAGCTGTTTGATGGATAACATTGGCAGTTTAAAGCTCCTGTTGAATTTTTAACCATTTGGAAAATGAATCAGAGACTTCAGTGGAATTTCTCTGATTTACACCAGCTAGGAGTTTGCCCTGAGTCTTTTAGAACAAGCTAATTGCCAATCAATTAGAAAAACTTTCAGTTGGTATGTGAAAAATAGCACTGAACTGCCTGTTCAGTCATTGGCTTTTCTGGTGGAACTTTTGCAAAGAAAATGGTCTCAATCTTTTTTTAGTGGCTGTCCAGGTGGCAGTTACAGGTTCTGCTCAAAGCAGCTGCTATGGCCTCTCATGTTTTTGGGGCAGCAGGGGAAGAAGACCAGAAGTACATGAAAGGGGGAGAAATGGGAATACAGCCATATGGGACTTGTCTGCTTGGATCATTTCACTTGGCAGATGGGTAAAAGGATTGACCATGGAGTCAAAGGAGGGAGCCCAGGTGACTGTGTCAAACTGACATGACACACACACCATCCTGGGAGCTGCTGTGAGTCATAACAGAACTGACTTAGCATAACACTGTGTCCAAAATTAACACCCGCTTTCTGATGCCAGCCACAATCCTCAATAGGCACAGAAAGGAGGGCAGTGTCAGTAAAAGATGATCCATGCAGGATGTCAAAATATTGATGCTCAGTGTGTGAACCAAGTATATAACAAATAGCAAAAGCAAAATACCCAACCTGAACCAGTGCTCAGCACAAGTCTGGCCAACATCTGCTTCCACTGAGGCACCACAGAATCAACCAAGTGCAGGATCCTACTGGAGGTGCTGATAACTGTTTTTTGAGTAATAGCTTTAAAATTATTTACAGCAGTTGCTATCAATTTTTACAACATTTACCCAGTGGCTGGGACATACCTGAAGCTGCTGGTTGAGCTGCTTTCATCAGACACTCCAAAACTGATATCATAACTCAGTAATATTATTAGTTTCTTCTGTTCTTACTATTCATTTTTTTAGTCGTATGGAGGATGGATGGAAAAGACTGTTTGAAGGATGGCACACTGGCATCTCTCCATCTTGGATTCCTACCTCTCGGCAGCTTGGCTTGTGCAGCAGGTTTGCCACTCTTGGCTGAGTCTGGAGCAGCAGGCACACAAATGGCCCAGGTGGAATTATCTATTTTTAAACTGATTTCTGCATCAGCAGGAATTGGAAGCGGATCTATAACTCCAAAAGGGCATTATATCTTTCCTGTACCCACTCCCACATCAAGCTCACATACCATTTTCCTAAATTTAAAGCTTTACTCAGAGAAATCAGGTCCAAGTGGATGAATTTCCTAGAATGTGCATTCACTGGTTACTACTGGCATAGCATAGTGAATGTGGAGAGTGTTACACAAGCAAGTAATAATGCTACTAATATGTGCTATTATTAAAGCAATTAAAATTCGAATTGGCACTGCAAAAAAATTGGTGTCATTAAACAACTATTAGGGCTTTATAATGAACAATCAGTATTACTGTCCCTGTGCAATCTTGGCAGACAGAGTTTGAGAGAAACACATTCGCTTGGCAGCTTTGTAGTGCCAGGACTGCAGTCTGTGGCGGGGTGTGAAGGCAGAGCAGTCAGGGCAGTGGCAAGCATTGCCTGGCAAGAGCCATGCCTGGGGTGCAGCCGCTGCAAACAGGCTGAGCTCTCCAGCACTGTCTGCACCCTGATCTGTGACACTGCTTGTCCTTATGCCAGTGAGCTCCTGGGCAGGGAAAGGAATGGCCATGACATGCACCTGAGTTGTGGCCAGGCAAAGTGTCTGAATATCTGAAGGAAAGGGGAAGGTGAAAGTGAGATGAGACCTCTGGGAGATATGACCCATCTGCTCTGCAGTGGGTTGAATCACTGGTAGGTGAGTTACTGGGCTACTTGCTGACTGCCATCAGACAACTGCTTGGCTGATGTATTGGCAACAGCTTTGCTAACTAACACACATTTACTATTGCTTTTCAGTACTTGGAGGACTTCCTCCAGCTCTGGCTGGGAAAATACAGAATACAGAAGAAATAATTTTCATTTATGAAAGAATGCATTTGGCTGGGGTTAGCTTGTAGATGGATTTCTTCAAGCACAACCATTTTTTCTGACTGAAAATTTAGTCTGGCATTTCTATTCATGTTTGTGGGTATAGATGAGACCAAGTAAGTGACATCTGAGCATAGAATCTGACCCTTTCAAGAAATGCTATGTCTCTTCTGTGTTGGAGATGGCCAGGACGAAGAAGAAGCTTACACCATGTGGAAAACAGAATTCCTGACTGAGGAAAACACAGAGGCTACATTCGTTTAAGGAAAAACCTATTAGTAGGTTGATGCCTGCATTTGGAGTTATGTTTCGTCTTGTTGTTATGGACTTTACCTTGGACTGGTTGTCACTCCCTTGTCGTGCATTTTCCTCTCGTCCTAAATGCATATTCATGTCAACCCCACCTATCAAACCCGAGTTTTACATAACCCTTCCCAGGTTCTGGAATCCTCCCCAGCCTACCCCTTAAATAGCCGTCCATTTTGAATAAATTAGTTCTGGCGATGAGCTGCAAGCCTGTGCCTAGAACCCTGCATGTCTCGTGTGATCTTTCCCAAACCGTGGCAATTCTGCACATGCTTAAGATCCAATTTGTCTCAGACACAGTAAATATTCTCTGCAGATCAGCTATAAAACTTTTGCCCCAGAAAGCAAACACTTCCCACAGGTGCTGGACCTGCCTGGACTGCTCAAAGGTACATTAGGTTCAACCTATGGGGAGTGGAGAAATTACTGAAAACTCCTAAAGCCAAATGTCAGAAAGAGCTTCAAGTCTACTGTTTTTAATAGTTGGTGGCTTTTAAGTCACTGGCATAATGACTCCAATTAATATCTGCTCTTTTACAGCATGTCCAGCCCATGAAGCTTGAAATGCTTTACGAAGGCCATAACCAACCATTTTAATGGCCCGCCTTCGCGAACGAAGACCCGGGGAAGGTCCTTACCCGCATATGCAGATAAGGCCTTCGAGCCTGCGCAGTGGATTTTTTAGGTGACACACAGTG
>JAWWES010000041.1:20636227-20649690 GCA_035583135.1 Lophotriccus pileatus | reverse complement strand
GGACAAGGGGACTGTGATGGATCACCTCTTGGGGTTCCTGGCAAGGCGCTGTTCCTCCCAGCATTGCCTCCAGAAGGTGTCAACCTTCGGTGGCATGGGCTCTGTGCTGATGAAAGGTTGGGCAAGAGCCCTTTGGCCTTGTGGTTTTCATGGTTAATGTCTATTTAATTCACAGTATTAATACCTGAGCTATAGATATATAAGCACTGTGAGAACTGTCTGGTCTACTTGTTCAAAATGTTATTGCATATACAGAATTCAACATAAAGGAACTACAGTCTATGAAGAGGTATTTCTTTTTGTTCTGATCAAACTCACGAAATAGAAATTTGCTTTAGTTGTAGCAGATTAGCTTTATTTACATAGTTTGTCTACTTATTGAATAGTTTGCTGTATCTGAATTTTACGTTAATATCTTTACATTTTTTATGTTCTGTCATTTTTAGGAATAGGTTACTTACGCACAGTTTTATTGTGTTATCTGAGTGACTCAGTCTCTCTAAGCAGATCAATCAAATTCTTTCAATCAAGCTTCAAGGCAGGTGGTAATGGAGAAAAACAAAAAACCTACTTCTTTAGAAATGTTTTCTCCTTTCAAATAAAATTTGCTGTTTCCTCAAGAGGTTCTCTGAAGAAAATCTGCTCATTAAAATATTAATTGGAAAGAGAGAGAAAAGCGTTGTGAACAGTGTCTCATATCTATTGTAATCTGCCTAGAGGAATGTGATTACCTAGTTTCTCAAGTAGATTTTGTAGCACTGATCAACTCATTGCACTGAAAAACATGACAAGATAGCCTTTCTCTATCTTCTTGTTGCTCAATGGAAGATCTGATGGTGTAGAAATAAACAAATATGACTTACTCATATTATTTCATATTTCCTGAGAATGGACCACTTCCAAAATAAGGTAAACCTGTCTTCTGATTGAAATGGAACAGTGACATTGCTTGCCCAGATTTCTTTATTGAGTATATGTTTTTACACAGTCCAAATCTTTTTCCCAGATAACTTGAGATAGGAAAAAAAGGTGGATGTTTTGTGACTCAGTTTGCCTTGGCAATTCTGTGTCCCATGCTGGCTTCTAGGGCTCTGGTTTCTGAGCGGTTCCGCGTCCTTTCCTGTGCCATGGTGCTGCAAGCAGGAGCCAGGGCAGCTGGTGAAGCAGCACAGCAACAGGGTCAACAAACCAAACTCCTCCAGGCGATTAGCCTGGCCACACAGGGAGAGGGAATCAGAAATATAGACTGTTTACACTGGCAGAGGTGGGCACCTGTTTAGTTTGCTCCTGCTCATGAGGAACAGGATTTATACAGCTCCTTTGCAGCTCTGCCTTTGAGACCTTCTGGGTCTGCAGCAGTGCACTGGCATGTGGGAAGAGCTTTCATAAATGTGGTGGGGCTGCCTGAGCATCCCCATGGCCTGCTGTTATGTAGCATTGCTGCCAATGGGTTATGTCTAGCTTGACAAAGGAGGCCTGGTGTGCTAGCTCAAGAGGAGTCAGTAAAAAGTACAAGCACACTCACTACAAACCTCCCTCTGTCTACCACATTTCTGACTTGTGCCGTTTGAGAAACTTGCAGATTTTCCAATGGCTGGTTTTCATTCTCTTGATATCTCTCATCAGGGACTTCAGTTTTTACACAGCACCAAATGCTTCCGTCTGCATACCAAGGGCTCTCACTCCTCCTGATCTCAACTGCTGGGAGGAGGTTTGGATCACTTTGTTTGCTGTGCCAAAGAGTACATGCTGTAACAAGTGAATGTGGGCATAAGTGGTGTGCCACAAACTTCACTCTGTGCCACTTAGGGAAGGACTGGAAGAACTGAATGTCTGCCAGCCAGTATAAAGGTAAGGTAGCCTAGGAACAGACAGTTCTGGTAGCTCTCTCCTGCAGAGCCTTGTAAGCAACAGATCTCATCAGAACCAGGTAAAAAACCTCTGTATGAATTTGCTTATTTTGGTTTAAGCCTGCTACTGTTTGAGCTGGGTCATTCCTAAGCAAAGGGTGGGTTTCAGGTATATCCCACCTGGCCTTCAGCAGCTGTTCCAGATGGATGTGGGACTCCTATGTACCCTATGTCATACCTGCCAACCCTATGGAGACACCTGGGATAGAACACAGTTGTTATAATATAATGTATGCAGACAAGTAAATCATCACCAAGTGTTTTTTAAAACTGCTTGCACTGGTGCTTTGGGGTTTTAGTCTGCATAAATTTGCATTTAGAAAAGAAATGTCTGTGTCCTACCAGACTTACAGAGATGGTTTATTTTTCTATACTTACTAATAGATGCAGAATAGTAGCAACCTCAATGAGCCAAGATGTTTACACCTAGCATGTAGATGTTACTAAACCCCTAAAATCTTCTGCTCAGGTATTTCCTAGCATGCTAGACTGCTGCATTCCTTCAACACACCAGGTTTTCCTAGTAATGTCTCATCAAGACTTGACCCTCTTGTCACCTGGCTACTTGGAGACCTATTTCACCTTTACTGTTTGGTGCAATTCTCTGGAATTCTCATTTGTTTGACGAGCAGAGAGTGATTTGCTGAGTGTCCTTAGAACATATCTTCTGCATATCTGAGGTAGAGCCAGCTGAGGCCGATAAACCCAAACTCTATCTCATTTTATTTGATAGCCTAGTACTCAGGAAATTAATTTGAAAGCCCTGTTTGCTGATCTTGTTTGGGAGTAGAGACTGAAACCCAGCACTCCTGCACTTCTAACCCAGCCTGAGAATTACTTTTGCTGAAACATTACAGTGGAAAAGTAGGGAGCTGTTATTATTTGTACACATAATATGATTCTTTTCTCAGAATAGAAAGCCAACGATGAGGGTGTTGGGACTGTGAGGACCAGCTGCTCCAGGAGGGATGGGCAGCCCAGGGTGGCCCCAGCATGGGCCATGCCCCCAATCTGGGGGCTGGACATGGTGACAGGGCCAGCTGCTGGTAATGGGGCCCACTGACAGCCCCAGAAGAGGCAAGTGATGACCCAGGTCCAAGGGTTGTCCAGAGAGCCCAGTTAGGAGTAGCAGGAGATGAGGATGGAGACAAGCTGACAGCATGGTTCTACACAGACATGGGTGGAGACAGGCACCAACAGCCCCCGGCCAAACCAAAGTGGGGCTCCTGGGATATGGGCTGGGGTGGAGGGAAGCCCCAGGAGAGACTGGGCAGGGACAGAAAGGCTATCAAGACCCTCAGGGCTGCAGCAGAGAAGTGTTTGATCCTCTTTTGTTAGTCACCAAGAACACATTAAAGATAAGGGCTCCAGGCATGGGATGAATCATATCTATGAGAAGCTTTGGAAGCAGTGACATGGGTACCTCTCCTAACACCTTGGTGCAGCAGGAAGAAGGCTCAAGTTCCCTAAACCCTCAGCAGTATGCTCTAGTTGTTTATTCTGAGAAGGGCACGGCAAGTGAGTTTTCTGAAGCCTATAAGTAACAGAGTTAAAACAAAAACTCTCCCTGTAAGATGAGGACTCAGGCTGCGGGACAAGTGCTGAGTCAAGACATCTCAGAACTGCCCTGCCTTCTGTCCTCAACATATTTTGTGGCCATATGAAAGTCTGTGATTGTTTCTCACCATCAAAAAGTTTCTTGATTCATCTTCATGAGATCTGTTGTGGAAATATCAGCACTAATTACTCCTAATACATTTTCTTTTTCTGACTGGAATTTACATATTTATTAAAGCATATATTGTCTGTCTCATTTAACCTTAGAATTGAATAGAGACAGGTCAAGAATGTCGATAACTAGAAACACAAGGAAAATTGTGACAGATATGAGGGAACCTCCTTTAGTAACAAGCTAAGAGTAACAAAAGAGTAGCTCTACCACACAGATTCTCTGCTGACAAGCTTGGAAACCCCTTCAAATCACTGAACATCTAAAGTGCACAGTCTCCTCAGTTTTTTAGCACATAGCTTCTAATATCCTAATGAGCCAGAAAAAAAATAGCAAGTAACTTAAAATACACATTGATTCCTTTGGAAAAAAAAAATTGCTAAGTATCTACCAAAAGCTGTTCTTTGAAGATACTGAGCATCATTTCATTAATATATTGCACAATCTGTCAAATTTCTGTACATGTACACAGACAGACTTGCTGTAAACATTACAGCATTGGTTACTGCTCTTAAAAGTGTTAGTGTTGATAGTAAGACTGTGTGTTTGAGTTTTAGTGTGTACATTAATTCCCATCAGTCTGGCATTGTAAACAGTAAAATATCTACTTAACATGCATAAACCAGGGCTGCACCACCAAAAATAACTCTTGGAATTCATGCACAATCAAGATGTCTTCCTACCAAGTTAATGACAATAGTAATGGCAGAGAGATTCCAAAAACTCACTTTCCTCTCTTAGAGAGACCCAGTTAAGAGAGAAATGTGATGCAGGCAGGTAGACAAACTCCATCAGCACAAAATGGTTGAGCCTATTAATCTTTGCCAGCTCACTGTGTTTGCACATGCTAATGGCAATAAAGGAAGTGCTGTCACTTGGAAGTCTTTCTGTCAAGGTACTATAATTAGCTTTTAGGCAGTTAAGCAATATACTAAATAAAATAATTTTTGGACTATTATTCAAACACCTGTTATGTAAGAGAACATCTTATAGTCTGAGCAGGGCCTGCTGTATCCCTGTTTACCTGCACATCAAGGGGCCATACATTAGATAAATTTGTTTTTACCATTAGTTAAATTAGTAAGCACATAAAGCAGCCCATAAGACAAATCAATAAAAGGAGATTTTAGGAATGAGAATGCAAAGGGCTTCTTTTTATTGAAGTTTCACCTTCTCCTGAAATATACCTTCTCCTTTTCCTTCAAGGAGCCAAAAGTGCAAGAGGTAGGGTAGAAATAAAGGCAATGGATTAGGAATTCTGTTGCTTTTCCCCCATATTAATGGAAGGGTTCTAGCCCTGGTATGACCCCAGCTTAGAGCACCTACCAGCTTCATAGGAGCAACCCAGAGGAGGAACTGATCCCACTCCTGAGGGTGAGGTGTCGTACCCTGGAATAGGTTTGACCTTCAGAGACAGCAGTAGCAGAGCTTCTGAAAGAAACCTGGAGACAAAAGGCTTGGGGTGGGGTGGTGGGGGGGAATAAAAAGAAAACAGTTGGAAAAACTGTCAGAGATTTTTTTTTCCAGCATTTATGTCTTCTTAATTCCAAGGGATACAGATAATGCAACACAGATGCTTCTCTGGCTATCACTTTAAAGACTCAAATTTCTTTTTCAGTCAGGAAATGAAAAAATCCTTTTATAGCTGTTTCATTTCAACAAATGATTTTGCCTTCAACTTTTTAACTTCTAACTAAATACAAAATGAAAAGTTATTTCAACTAACAAACAAACTTCCCCCCCCCCCCCATTTTGATATTGATCCCACTTTCTCTTTCATTTTAACTGAGATTTTATATTGGAAAAGAATAAACAATTTCATCTATATCAGAAATAGGTTTAATTAAAAGTGATGCCCCTTTTTAATGCAAAACAGCTTTTCTAGCAGTTTTACTTCCTGCATTTTAAATACCGAAGTCAAAATACTCTTCAAAACATTTGCTTATTTCTACCCCTGCAGAGGGAGTTTAACATTTTAAAGCCTGAGATATTTAGAATGTAAATAAACAGGTGATGGGGATATTTTTCTATCTTTACACTCCAGACTGTGTTTTCTGTGTTCAAGTATTTTACCAACCTGCTCTTACTGATTTAAATAGAATTCAGGCTTTGAAATGCTTTAAATACTTAAGTGGCTCTGTGGGCCTAAATCCTACTCCCTCTGGTTTAATGTATAGAGATAATGGTAATTTGGGGATTACAGCACTGAAAATAGAAACAAGAAATACCCCCAAATTCGAGTAAGAACTGAGGCTAGAGAACAAGGTTCAGTAAGTCACCTGCACCTTTAGAGATCCTTGCCTAAAGCCTAGAGGAAACTAAGTTTGAACTCTTAGGGAAAAAAGGGGAGTTTTCTTTCAGCCTGTCACGGTCTATGCTCCTTGCAATAATTTCCTTTTTTTTTAAACTAGAAATAGAAATGGCAAAAAGATGCCACAATATAACCCACTCTGATGACCTTACCAAAATCAAGAACAGAGAAATTACTGGAAATTGCATTGGAAAACCTCACCTAGGAAAGCTGCCTGGCTCAGGAAACTTAGATGAGTTTCAGTTACATCTGGACAGCTTTTTGCAAGCTGAACAAAGTTTCTGAGTATTCAGGTCTCTGAAATTCCTCTTATTGATGAAAACATTGGTTTTAATATTCATACTTCTGTAGATAAAAACAGAGTTTATACTTTAACCAGCAATTTAGGAAAACCATAAAGTATAGCATGCAAAAAGGTCACAAAACCAGACACTGAATTTACCGGTTTTTGGCAGAATTGAAGGTTCTTCCCTTTGGGGCTTGAATGTTGTCAGTTTTCCACACTGCAAAGAGCAAATACCTCAAAAAACTCCTCTAAGGGTCACAAGCCAGCTGTTCCTTTCTACCCCATATGAAATGCAAAACTCAAATAATGCTTTTCCATGCTATCATTGCATTTTCTACTGCTTCATCAAAACAACTCTTCCCCCTCAATTTTCTGCTTTCTTTCTGCAAGAATTCCCTATATCCCCTATCAAAAGGTTATATCTAGCTAAGTTCAGTGACAGACATTCACCCATTGGCAAACACAGCTGCTTGGCTGAAACATATCCCTGTGAGGTGAGCAAGATAATAAGGTTTTCTTCCTCATAGCAAAACCTTTGTGTGAGGTTGTTCCACACTGTCCCGCAGAACTAAGCTAGCTAAGAATACCAGCAACAGCTGCAATAGCTAATGGGCTTGTAAGCTGATCTGCATAATGAAAAATCTATATTAATGTCAACTAATTAACTTACAAAAATGACTTTTGAAAGAAAATATATTCTTCTATTTGGAAAACAGCAAAATATGTGGAAAGTTCATATGATCACTTTATTCCAAAAAGGCTGAGAATCAGGCTAAGGGTGAGGCGCCAATTAATATTATCTTGTTATAAAATATGGTGATCTAAAAAAAATGTAGGTCAAATGGGAAAATTTTACATAGAACCTGGTAGCATTGTGAATTCTTTGTGCAGAAATCTTTAAAATGTTATTTTCCAAACAGACACCGACTTTGTTATCAGTTGTGCAGGGAATTCAGTTTACCCAGGACCGCAGGCTGGTACAGCCACATTCCCAGAGATGGAGATAGCACAGATTGAGCACTGAGGACAGGACAGCCAGGTTAATCTCTTGCACCAGGACACATGCCAGCCTCTCAGTACCTGTATTTGAAGGATTTTATACATCAGTACCCTATTACTTCCCTCCATAAATGTAAATCACACACTGAATTAGTAATCTACACCCATGGATTAATAGTTGCTATTACTATTGCAATTGTCCACAGGGACAATGATGTCATAATGACAAATCGAGGAGTGGAAGCAGAAAGGAGGAGTTCAAACAGGTTTGAAGTGATTTCCCTTCAAAGTATCTTACACCTTGGACGCTGGAAGAGCAGGAAAAGAGAGATCTTGTTTTCAACTCCTTTATACGTGAACATGAGAAAAGGTGTGGGTTCACCCCCTCTGCCTGCCAGTTCCTCTGAAGGGACATGAAGGAGTGCAATTATAGGCTGGGTCAGACTATATACCCTGGCTACTCTGACCTGAGCAATGGGGTCACTTAAACACGGCAGCTGAAAAGGAGAGTGAGGGACTCTGCCTTCTGCCTACACTAGTTGTCTCTGAAATCAGTACTCCTGGGCCCTGAGTAGTCTCCTCCTTGTGGTGAAGAAACTTTAGAGAGCATCCTGTCTGCCCACCGAGGGTCTGTGAAAGACCCTTGAATGTTTGTGGCTTTAGGCATTTTACTGCCTGACACATCTCATCTTTTTGTGAAAAAATTTCACATTTTTTTGCAGTCGCTTCAGGGCATTCACAGAAGGCTGACTCCACTTTAAAGAAATGGAAATGTCATAAATGCCAAACAACTCTGTGATTATTTACATGCAAATTTACATTGTATCGGTCATTTACATTATAGCAATCAAAAAGATAAGATCAGAATTAGGCAAAAAGTCAAAAGTCAGCATTTTCTGCCTGAAAATAAGGTTCCACTGAAAAAATAATCGACCAACTCTTAGCTGAGTTCAGGTAGAACAATTGACAGATATCACATGTCCTTTCTTCAGGTATCAGACATGAAGCTTTCAAAACCACAATGAAGTTGTTAGACACTGCCTTCCTGTGGCTTCTGAAATATTTTCACTTCAAGTTTCACCATAAAAATGTACCACAACAGAGCAGTAGTTCCTGTGTTCCATTCACAAAGTAATCCTCACCCTCAGCTCATGGCAATATAACAGCCCCATTCCACCGAATTCTTCACATTCTAAATCTTTGGGTAACTCTAGATGCTGGTCTTACTCATAGCACAGTCAATGAAGACAGAAGTACTTTAATTTTGATGATATAGGATCAGATCCTTAGGCAAGGCATTTTATCAGCAATTTTTAAAAACTGGGAGAGAATTCAGTAAATAAATATATTTACTTGCCCCCCCTCAGTCAGTATATATTTATTCTCTTTTGTTTATTCCTTTCTATTAGCAACCTATAATTTTTTAGCCTGTGGTTACCTTTGTTACCCTCCCATCTTATTTTTTAATTGCTCCTTAGCTCTCCTATGCAAGACCAAGTTCTCTTCCTTTCTCGCCTTCACTGAAAAAAAATGTTTAATAAGGGGATGTTGATTCTTTTCAACCTATATTTCAATTTTGCAGTGTTTTAGTTTTACCTTGCATAAGCAAACTCTGAATTTTTCACAAGTAAAAGCAAGAAAACATCTGTGTCTGCTTGATTTTCCCTCAGGGACAAGAAGAGCCAGTGAATAAGTAAATTGTATTCACTGGGTACCAAAGCACATTTTCTGAGTTAGTAGCAGTTCTCAGAGAATTAGTTGTAGGAAATTGCTCAAGTTTAACAGGCCAGTGGGCGTAGTGTAAACTTAGCAGTAACAAACCGAGCAGGAAAGATTTTTCTCCCTCAGTGAAAGACAGATAGTTGAAGAAAAATAATATATTTGTTGAATGTGAAAGAGTGAAAAGTCAAAAGAGTAAAAGAGTCAAAAGAAATGCTGAAAGAGAATAACAAGTATGAGCAGCTAACAAACTAGTGGCTTCATCTAACTGGAAAAAACCAAACAAACAATCAAAACCAAAACCAATTGAATTTGATGTAGCAGTGGGACATCATGAAGCAATACCCCTGCACTTGCAATATTGCACACCGATCTGAGCAGAACCTGACCTCAAAAATATGTTAAGAATTATAAGCAATTTAGGGAAAAAGAACATGAATGGGAACTGAAGACACCACTACACAGACACACAGACACACACACACACACACACACAAATAATTGATGGAGTGTACAGTGATTCCTAGTAAAAGGACAAAATTTATAGGCTGTAATAAAAATTGCTGTGGATACCAGAAAAAGGAGAATCTATCTTGTGCGATGTCAAAGATTATAAAAAACCACAATGGATCCAACCTAGGAAAGGAGGGAATGTCTGGTGAATATTAGAGTAAAATGAAAGTTGTAAGTTTATTTTATTCTGTGGAAAGCACTTGAAAAGAATATGTGAATTTGGGAATATACATACATTTTCAAAGCACAAACCAAATGACCTATTAAACTTTATCTCATTTGGAAGATTCTGATAAATATATTCAGGGAATGAAATGTCATTAACTTCAATATTATTAATGCTTTCAATAAAAGAAGTTAATCTGGCACCTTGTTCCTGTATAAAAAAATTAGAAAATATTTTATTTAATATGTACATTATAATTTTGGTTGAGAACTAGAAGAACCAAAGCATTTGAGGCCAATGCAACTCATTCTGCAGTGTTCTATTCCCTGCAGTGCAACGCAGAGACATTCACTTCCAACTGGAGCACTGTAATCTGCAAAAATATGCCAGGTTGTTCCATACCACCCATCTGAATTATCCCATCCTTCCTTTGCAGAACTGATCGGGAGAACGACGCTCACTGTCAAACACACTTTGTAGTGCAGGGCCAAAGTTAATTATGCAGGACTTGGGCTGGCTTGGACCTACTCGGGATCCAGCAAAGAACAACACTCACTGTGTTGGGAAATGAATGACAAAGCACTACCCTGCTAATGCACGATGTAACCATTAACTCAAGGGCAGTCACAGAGAAAGCTATAATTCAGGTAAGATCAGTAAAGCGTAGGCACTATTTGCTAAGTGCCAGCTGTTAATCCACAGTAGTGAGTTAATATCCAAAGGAAGAATTTGTTCCCACACATCCCAGACAGATTGCACCTTACTGGGATAAACAGAACCCAGCCTGGTAGCAACAGTGAGGATGGTACAAGCAGTGTTTTTTTTCCTGAGCTTGTCTATTTTCTTTACCTATTTGGCTGCATTTTATGACTCTTGCTTCCAGATAGCTTAGCTGTGGGAAAAAAAAAAAAAAGTAATTTTTCTTCCTGTTTTGTAGCTACATTTTTTAGCTGTGATACACAATGTATATCACAGCAAAAGTGTATTGTGTTTTTGAGTGCTGCTGGAAAGGCAGAAGCACTACACTACAGTGACTTTTCCCAAGCACACTTTTCCCTATGGTGGTGCAGAGAAGAGATGGAAGCAATGCCAGGTCTTTTCTTCCTCATCCTGCTGGGGATGCTGTGGGCTGGCTGTTACAACGTGAGTTGTACATGCACATGTCATGTGGAAGGGCAGCCACCCTGTGTAAAACAGAATGGTGTCTGTTACTGGGTTTCTACAGAGCAGTTCCTTTATTTTAATTTGCTTTAGCAGCTGTTTTTGAAAGTAAATGAGTTTAAGAAAGTGGTTCCTTTGCTTGCAAAGCGTTTTCAGTCAATGTTTGAGTAATGAATCCGTAATACAAACTAATTTGAGCTGGTTTATTTGTTTATGTTAGGGGAAGATGAAGGAGTGTTTGGCAATGGCACTCACAAAGCACTCAGGATCTATTGCTATTTCTGATTTTCTAAAAACTAGGTTTCTAGCCTCACTACTGCAACTCATAAAGCCAAAGGGTTTGAATGTGTGTGTGTGCTTGTACATATGAACTCCTTAAGCCACTGGTATCTGCATTTGCGGGGTTTTTTTGTCACCATTATTGAACCTGCCCCAGCTGGTGCTCAGACTGTATAACATGACGATGTTTAATATCTGTTCTTCATAAAAATAATGTGTCCAGTTTATTACTGCAGCAATTTGATAATAGTTGTTTATATAGTGGGCATCTTTTGGAACTAACATGATTCAGGCAATGCTTTGACTTAACTGTCTAATGCAGTGTGCTCTTTGGAAAAGTTATCAACATAACATGTTTTCATTTTACTTTTTGTCTTTTTTTTTTCTTTTAGGTAGGTAATTCTTAGAATTTATCTTTATATAGTTTTATTGAAAATTAGGCTAAATATCAAGGATTTGGTTATGCAGTATCTTGAAGAAAAAAACAGATGAGCCATTAAAGCAGACAGTTGCTGCCTCAGTGGGTCACTAGCACATCTTCAGACTGTGCACTAACTCTCAAATTGAGCAATTTTGTGTGATGATGTTCACATTGTCCTTTATAAAATCCTGAATACTGTAATATAGTGCAGAAAGTGCTTCCATCTCCTAGGGAGAGAAATTTCTTTTCATTTTCTGTGTAAATAACTGGCTATTTGGGTCTTGAATTCATCTACATATCTTGCCTTTTCTGCACTAATTAGAGGCCTGCTCTTGTTAGGTATCATCTGCAGGCAGCTGAGAGAGACAGGCACTTTTGCAGGGTAATTCATCCCCCCTCACCCACTGCTGAGGACAGGAGATGAACTTGAGAGGTTCCTTCTGAGAGAGTCTATGACAACTGCATTCCTAAAGCAGGCACCTCTGCTAAATGCCTGAAGTTACCTGGGTAAAGTGCTCTGTGGCATCCAATTAGTACAATCTTAACCATTTATGTGTTAGGTCTGTGGACCCAGCTATGTGTCCATGATTTACTGAGTCATTATTAGAGGGAGAAGTTATCTCCTGGCAAGGATAAATCTACTAGATAGATGTTGTACATAGATGGAATGAGTCATGCTCTAGGGGTTTCTGTCTTTTTCTGTCAATGATAAAGAGTGCCTGCAATAACTACCTCAGAGCAAGGACATAACTTAGATGGATGAGAGAAATCCCATCCTAAGCGATAAAGGAAAGTATCAATTTGGCAGCTTAATAGTCATCTTTCTGTTTATCCAGTAGGATAAAGTAGACAGCAGGATGCAAACTTCACTGTAATATTATGTGAGTATCATTTGAGGTTATTAGGTTCCAATTTGCCTGAAGAGTGGGAAAATAGCTCAGTCTTCATTGCCATTAACTCAGTTACTTTCAGCTATACCACAGATTTTATGACATAGCACTGAACAATTGCTACACCAATTTTATGTGACGAAACAGGTAGATTAGATATCTAACTACACAGACTGGAATTGAACTTTCAACTCAATTGTGACACTATGATAAAGGACAAAAATAAATTCAGCTGTAGGTACTTTGAATCCATTAAGAGTAGAGTTGGAGAAAGGACCAGTATTGTTCAAGTATGGGATAAAGGCTATAGATTAAGGAAGATTTTAATGTTCTCAAGCGTTGATCATGGTTTTGATAAAAATGCCTGCAATTAATTTTTAGTGTTTGGGGGTTTTATATATATCTTAGGTTGATAGCTTTAAAATCCTTCAAGTGTCCTAATAATTCTGTAATCAGATTGTATGCAAGAGGGAACAACTGGCTTTTAAACTGAAAAATTGTTTGCAAGGCTACACAGACCAGCCTTGGACAATTTTCTTAGTATTGACTTGTGTGGTCTTGGATGAGTTCTGAGTGCAGAAGGAAGATCAAGTGTGAGTTTAAAGTTCAACTCATACTAGTGTTACTGAGGGCAGTGTGCAGAAATTCAAAATTTGAGTTTGTTCAAGGAGGCAATAAATGAGCCTAAACCCAAAATTTTTACCTCAGAAATTGGGAAAAAACGCCTGTATTTTTAAACATAGCCATTATTTCTCACTGGTGCAATGTCTAAATACCTATTTTGAGATTAGTAGTTAAAATCTCTGAATCAGCCTTACACTGCTCAGCCAGTGTAAGAAGTTTTTAATGCTTCTGGATACAAATATATGGTACCCAAGACTGGAAGGAGTTCTCAAAGTTACTTTGTTTCTCATATTTCCTCACTGGTTTGCAATGAAAAGGTGAGCAGTCTTTAAAGATTTCATCTAGCAAACAATCCCACAACATGAAGGTCTGCAAGGCCATGGAGCAGATCATCCTGAGTGCAATCACACAGCACCTACAGGATGGACAAGGGATCAGAGCCAGCCAGCACAGGT
>JAWWES010000041.1:20585465-20636127 GCA_035583135.1 Lophotriccus pileatus | reverse complement strand
GAAGGGACTTGAGCACAAGTCCTGTGAGGAGAGGCTGAGGGAGCTGGGGTTGTTTAGCCTGGAGAAGAGAAGGCTCAAAGGAGACCTCATCGCTCTCTGCAACTACCTGAGAGGAGGTTGTAGCCAGGTGGGGGTTGGTCTCTTCTTTCAGGCAATCAGCAGTAGGACAAGAGGACAAGGGCTTAAGCTCTGCCAGGGGAGGTTTAGGTTGGATATTAGAAAGAAATTTTTTACAGAGAGGGTAATCAGACATTGGAATGGGCTGCCCACAGAGATGGTGGATTCACCATCCCTGGAGGTTTTTAAGACAAGACTGGAAGTGGCACTGAGTGCCATGGTCCAGTACCCACAGCAGTGTTGGATCAAGGTTGGACTTGATGACCTCGGAGGTCTTTTCCAACCCGGTTGATTCTATGATTCTTCTCTGGCCCACAGAAGGTGACAGACTGCTTCTAGAAAAAGTGAATCAGTAACTCTGGCCTAGTTCTTATAAAATGGTCACAATGAAAGACTGCTTTCTCTCTCTGCTCTAGATGGGTGCTGAATGCTTTAGCATTAATCATGTGAACACTTCCTTCTGTGTAGAGCTGCAGCAGGTATTTAGGGCAGGATAAGAGCAAGATGTACTTTCATTGAATGTAAATCTATTCCTGAGATACCCTGCAGTAGTTTATAGATAATTATGGATTATAAAATTGTTTGAAGTAGCAAATAAAAGATGATCCAACAAATATGGTTGAAAAATGCTCGTGTATCCTGTGGTAATTGGAAGTGATTTACTTCTTTGAAAATTAATTATTATTTCCCTAAGCTTTCCTTAAAAAATTAGTATGATAAAATCCCACTCTATCAAATAAAAGACTCTAACTATTGTCTAATCCATTAATAAGTGCTTCTTTTATCTGGGTGCATGTGAATTTGGAAGTAATATAACAGCTGAGAAAGAGATGCTTCTTAACATTTTTCATTGCTGATATAATATTCAGAGTGGGATTCCTACATCTGCATGATTTCACCAGTTGCAAGATCTTTACCCGTTCCCTCAGTAAAGTGATAATTTCCTTTATGTTCAGAGAAGTGTCTATCCTAGATGATTTACTCTGTTTACTCAACACAGAAGCAAGAAAATAGCAAAAAAACCCACCATAAAAACAATCCTACATAAAGCTTTTGAACTTTTTAATGTCTATATTACTCTTATATAATGTTTGTTCATAATGATCTGATTATAGGTGCTTTTATTAGCAAATTCAAATATCTGTATGGTCTGAAAAGTGGAATTGGAAATAAGTAGTTCACTCTGTTTTACACAGGCATTCCAGAAGTTCATATATCATCTTTATACAGACAGTTTCCAAGTAGAGTCAAGCGTAGAAGGAACTGTAATAGTTCTCAAATGACTAGTTGAAGAGTATAAAAAATACCCTCCAGAAATTCTATTTCTATATTGCAAAGAATTAAACTATTGGAAATCAAATGTAGTCTAGACATGAAATTCTCATGGAAATTGCTATTTCCTAAAGCTATTTATTCCTCTAGGGCCTAAAAATATTGGATATTGCTATCTTGAAGTGTAGTGCAATTTTTATAGCATACAACAACATTTTAAGACTATGCAAGATAAATAACCCATGAACGCTGACACTGCTGCCTAGATTCACCATTTCACTTACCGTGGGTCTTCCTGAATGTATTTTGGCACCAGCCTTTATGATTCCAAGTAGTTCTTTTCATGTCTTTAACATGTAGATTGCTAGCCTGGGAAAACACTTACCTTTTCTACACTGCTTTGCAATCCAAATGAACTGCTACTTCTGTAGCTTTCAGAAGTCATTTAAATTAGTTTCCCAAGCAGGTGAAGCAGTTCCAAGGAAGTTTATTATGCAGCTTTTCTTTAAGGCTGCATTCCAGCTGTGTTAGGTGTGGAAACTCACTGGTATGGGAGCTAGCAGGTAAGCAACCTCCTACCCCAGTCCCTGTGAAAAGTCTTGGCTTTTTATTTTTAATTCAAATTCAGGTAATAATTTTCACACAGAACATTTATAGTCTACTTTAATTGGCACTTTTCTCAGCAGGCTTAGTAAATTGGCCTCTTAGATTTTGAAAGTAAAAACAATAGGATCTGTTGCCTCAAGCATTCCTATAAACTGAGATTCCTACTTATTTAAATAGTCCATTTTTTCAAAGTTATTTTAGAAGCTCATAAAAAGTTCATCAGACTGGACTTACAATTACTTTTATTGTTGTTCTTAATATGGAAATCACATATGGAAATCACAAGCAAATCTGGGTCTGATGTCTCACTCTGGTAGAAACAAATAAGGAGTATCTTCTGGCAGTTCGTGCAAGATGGACAAATTATTTCTAGACAGATCTAGTTAGAAATAGGTAGTAATCTATTTCTCATTTCTGCAGAAGGGATATGTAAGCCAGCAACAGGTAAAGAAAATAAACAAAAGAGGCTTCTGGAGCCCTTGACTTTCTTGTAATACAGGGCAAAGATGCATCATAACCTTTTAGTAACTACATCTCAAAACTTCCTTCCAGTGAACCAATAGTTATAGCAAAGCTGTAATGAGTTTTAACTGTCCTTGAATTCACAAGCAGGGTAGGAGGGAAAAAAAGCAGACTCAGGAGACAAGTTTCGAATGCTCAGGAGAAAGAAAAGATTTAACTCCATGAAGGTTTTGGAAAAAAACCCTATCAATAAAATACACTATGAAGTACTACTGCATGGGAACTGTTTGATCAAACTATTTTTTGACAGAAAATGCCAGTTTGTTTAAAAATAAAATCATAAAAAAAACCAAACAAAAAACCAACAAAACCCAAAACAAATAAAACAAAAACCAAACAAATACCAAAACCAAACAAAAACAAAAAAAACCAAACCTGACAGAAACTAGTAGGGAATGTAACAGAACTTAAAGAAATTAATCTAAGTTCACATTGACTGGCCAAATACTCTTTCTTGGAGCTGGAAAAGGGCAAAGCAACAAAAGATGCACTGATGTGGCTGCTCCAGTAAGATACAGCTGAAGGTGATTTTGGCTGAGGAAGGCTGCCTACATCTGTGTGGTCTCTGCTAAACAAGTATGGACCTTCTAGCTGAGAGATGGGAGGGGACTGTAACTCCTTCAGTCAGCCCAGACAGAGATGGGAGAGCTTATTTCCAGGTACTCTGCTTCCTCCTCTCCTGCCTCCTTTTACACAACCTGTTGTGAAGGAATAACCAAGAAACAAAGCTTCCTGCCTCCTGAGGCTGGCATGTATCTTTGCTTGGGGCAGTGATACTTCTCTCTCTATTTGGAGTGAAAGCCAATACTATTTACCAAGGATAGTTTACTGCTGGTCATGTTTTCTACCCTGTATTATTCTCAGTAACTGTGGTTGCTCTTGCTAAAGGCATGATCTGAAATATCCACTGTATTAATGAATGTGGGCTCATTACATAAATTTGCAGAGATGCACCAGAGCTACCTCCATTGTCTGAGTTTTCATTGCTGAGCCTTTGGGATGTAATAAACTTCAGAAACATCCTGTGCTATTGCTGTTGGTTTAAGCTGGAGTTTAGGTTCCCAAACCATTTTCCACTTGGGCTGCGTGAGGAAGGACGTCTTTTTCTTTACTCTGTTAAAACTATTGCTTTCAGTATGTACACATGGCACACGGGAATCTATCTTTCTTGACATAAAACAATTTCACTCAGATTGCTTTTAGTTTTTGCACTGGAAGATAAAACTTGAAAGTGTGTTGGCATAGAATGACATAAAAGACAATGACACATGAATGGCAATCAGGTAAATAGGAAAATTCTTATTTACTAATTTTTACAATGCCTATTGTCATGACAGCTTGGCAAAGGATTAGAAAGATTTAAATATAAATTAGATCTATCATTCTCAAAATGAAAATGAGTCAGTTATTCAAAATTGTAGAAAAAAAAAAAGAGGCAAAAACGCCTTCTGTGTTGCCTTTAAAAGCTTAAATCTGAACCCTGTAAGGCACTGAGTGAAAGCCACATTGTAGGAGGCCTCCCAGGGGAGAGTTGTGCTGCTCTTCTCCTGTGCTGCACAGAGAAGCACAAGTCAGAGCATATGCAAATGTGCCAGAACAGGGAAAAATTGCAACTGCAGGAATGTGGTGCTTTGTCCAAACTAAAAGCTCTGCAGAGACAGCAACAGCAGAACTTCTCTGCAAACCAAGCATGGGACTGAAACCTGCCAGTTCAGTCCATGGTGGCTTTTAGACTTAGAAGGTGCAGTGCAGAACTATCCCACATGGAGACCATCTCAGGCCCTAAAAATAGTCCAGACAAACCAAAAATGTCCTGTGCTGAATAAATACATTGCAATTTTCCATGCTTTACCATTTTCAAAATCCAGGCCGGTGTGTTTGTATTTCATTGTACCCTACAGGTAAACTATTTCATTTGGAAATAAAGGGAAACTCTTCTTTGGTCTCCATTGCATGATACAGACACACCCCCAGAGCCCCAAGTGTGCAGTGGACAGTGGGAGCTGTCAGTGTCTTGAACTGCTGTAATACAGAAGAGGGCTCTGGTGCATTCAGGACATACTTCCACCTGGAAAGTTTATGCACACAGAGGAAGGAAAATGTTCTTTGAAGGTTAAACAACAGTATGCTCCCCAGCTCCCTGGTTTTGCTATATGTTTGATGTACATCCTGGGGCGAGTGCACTGATTTACATGTCTCTTCCCCAGTGCCCTGGTTTCTATAGTAGGAAATGTGGTGACAAAGGCCAGAATTGAGACCATGTGTATTTGGGTCAGATCCTTGACACAAATGCTCAGATAGTAAGATTTGAGGATGTCTATAGTACGTGCTTGTTTATCAGATCTCATGCACACCTCAATCCTGGAAAAAGAAAGATTTACAGCTTCATTAGCAATAAAAGTGGTTCTTCCAAACAAAATAGAACACATGTAATAGTTGCTTATGATGTCCCACCTCTATAGGTAGCTGAACCCTGTACCAGATGGAGGAGCTCGGTGGAGTCAAGCCATAGTTCTCGAAAAACCAGTTTGAATTCTTTAGGCTGGAGCTGACAATGAACTGTAGAAGATATCTAGAAAATCTTGACTAAAGAGAAAGAACAGGTAAATAAAGATAAAGGCAAGTGACAAAGTTATTCCTACATGGGAAAAGCAAATCTTAGATGTGCACAAGGTGTGCCAAATGCACACGGTACTAACTAGAACTTCTGGAGCAACCTGAGCTCTCATAGCTTACCTGCAAGGGACTCAACCCTACCCAAGTCTGACTGCATGTGAGGGCAATGCTCATCAATGTCAAGAATACTGGGAGCAAGTTATGGGAGCCAGCCCCATGTTGTGATGGACTGAAGGAAAAGAGTGTCCTGAGGGATGTAAATTGGAGGATGGGCTCTGTCCCATTGCCATGGTGGGTGAGCATGTACAGAGCAAGTCATTCTGCCTACGGCCTGTGGAAGTTAGGATGAGCACTTTGCAGAAATGAAGGTTGGATTTGGGGGTGTCCCAAGCCGTGTTGGAATAGAGAATGAGAAGAGGACATCAGTGAAGGGTGGGAGAAGGAGATATGGTGTGTGCAGGGTAGGATCTGACATGTGTGACTAAGGCTCAGACAACAGCTGCTGAGAAACATGTCACAGGTGCCTTAATGACTCATTCTCCTGAGAGATTAAGTGATGCCAGGGATGTAGGATTCATCTCAGTGGAATCAGACTGGCAGGAGAGCAGATGATATGTGGAGAAAAGGGAAGGGAGATACCATATCTTCAGCTTGGTCCCCTTCCTCTCTTCACTCCACCATGTGCCCTTAGCCTTGCAACCCATTTTGCCAAAATCACAATGCTGATTTTTTGCCACTCATTAATAATGGGATCAATTCCTCCATGCTTCAGTCTTGGGTCAGCCAAATTCCATTTTTGTTTACACTGCTTAGAAGTTTTGGGCCACGTCTGCCTTTGCACATTAGGCATCCTATTTTTTTATTTATAGTGTTCAATGATATAAACTGTATGGTATTTGCAGATCTTTACCAGCTTCTCTTCCCATCTGGGAAGACATCTCCTCTATTAGTAGTTGCCAGCTGTGGCTCTTCTATCATTTCATTTTCTCCTGCTGCCCCACTGCCAGCACACAAATTCCAATTTGTGTTATATCAAAGTGAAATCAGGAGCCACCCAACAGCCATACTCATGATTTGGAGGAGCACAGAAATATTTAGGAACAGGTTATTGGTTTGAATCCAGCTTATTCAGTAGCAACTGGAAATGGTTAGTGCCTGCTGATGGGCTGGCAGCTGTGGGGCATGATACTGGTGGCTCTACTCCAGTTGCTAATGGACAGATGCCCACATCATAAAACCCCAAACAAAAACTAATGCTGTTGCTGGCAGCCTCAGCAGGCAGTGAGGCTGTTCTTTCACTGAGTAGTGCCCACAGATCAGCCCAAGAGTATTGGAATGAATAATTTTCAGATCATCCCTCTGTGGGGCTTGTTGTGGGGTTGAGAACCATCTACACCAGTAATTGTAGGTCTTGTTTTGGAAGAAATAGTTTGATAATAGAAGCCAGAGGGGATGTTGGTGGAAGTAGGAGATAAACTGGTAGGTTAATGAGTTGTGAAGAATGGTTTGATCATTGTTCTCTGCACTTCTTTTTGTTTCTCATATTTCTGCAGACCCACTTCTGTATCTCCTCAGCCTTCCTTGGCTTTACTCTATTGCCCATCACTTCCACCAAGTACAGTAACGCTTCATTCCAATGTTGAGAATTATTTCACTTCTTTATTTAATACTGCACCCAGCAAGAGCTGGTATACTCTGGGAGGAAACTCCTACTTGACTAAGGAAGTGAATGCTAGACCAAAAATGACCTCTAAAGATGCCAGATGGGATTCTGGCTGTAAGAATCCTGTGGAGTGGATCCTGCATCATAAAGATGCAACGTTACAGGAGAGAAAGCCACTGCTACACATGAAGTGGAAAAGTCTTGCATTCCACAGCTTGGATTGAAACAGCAATGGCAACCCTGAGTCCCTCTGCAGTAATTTGACCTACATAGTCTAATTACTGTTATTTTCCTTGTTCTTCTGACACATAAAATTGGCTGCCTATTTTCTATGAAGAAAAAGCAGGCGGAAGAATCCAACCCAGACAAAAACATATTTTAGCATTGACACTGAAAATTTCAAAACTTTATTTTCATTTTTTCTAGACCTTTACCAAACAATATTTTTTAAAAATTATTATGTAAAATAAGTGTAACATATAGTAGGATATTACTGAGGAATTAAAATATGTATTTTGAAAAGTGCTATTCCACCTTGTTTCTTCAGCGTAGCAAATGGCTTTAGAGTGTTTTTCTTATAATTTTAGAATAGTTTTATAAACTGATATTTTAAAATATTTTTTTCTAAATAATTACCTAAAATAATTTTTCTACAGCTGACCTTAAAAAATTAGATAACTGAATATTTTTACCATTGTCTAATTTTGGGGAGTTATCACTATATACATTTAAGAAGGATATGTCAAGAAGTGCCAAAAACTTCACAAACATGATATATGACTTTCAATACAGAAATTAATATCTTGACACTGAAATTGATTCCAAAGACAAAATTGGTTTTATGCTGGGGAAGAAGAAAAATACTTTTTAAATTGCCATATTAGAAGTATAACAGAGTCCACAGCTCAAAACTGCTCTAACCCATGGCACTGCCTGCCATCCCATTGCTGTGGGAAGCCCTCAACCCAAAGTGCTGTATGAGCATAATGAAAGCTAGGAGTTTAACAACAAATAGTGGACGGTTGTTTAATTTTCATTGTGTGGATGTTAACAAACCCTGCATCAGCATCTGCTAAGGATGCTCCAGTAGTCCTGCCCAAATCTCTGTGAGAGCAGTCAGAGAGTCAATGTGCCCCTCAGCTCAGTGATCTCCAAGCATGGCAACCTCAGTATCTGCTCTCCAGCACAGGATCTCTTCCTTTTACCTTGTTTCCTGCTCGGCATGGATCCACCGCCTGGGGGTACTCGACACTCTGGCAAAGCAGAACACGGTTTTGCTCCCCACCCCACCTCTGCATAGCCGTGAAAAAAATTTTCACCTCCATTGGACATGTCTCTGCTACATCGAAAAGCAAAATTAAGTCAAACTGTACTTCTTATTGTAGAAAAAGGGAACTCTTTAAAAAAATTTGTTCAGTAAACTTTAGAACATGGTGCAAGACCTCTAACAGGTAATGTGTTGTTATACTGCTTACTGCAATCAGCTGTGTCAGGAGACACCTTTAATCAACCCTATAATTATGCTAAGGCTTTCACAAATGACAAGTCCCAATTGGCTGGGCCAGAGCCCTGCCTTTCTAGTCAAAGATAATTGTTTTGTCCACTCACCTGTTCATTCATTCCAGCAAGACGTGACCTGTCTGGAGGTGAGCATTTACTGATTTTTTTATATGCTGTTTAAATTTTTATTATTTTTAAATTCAAATCTCAGCAAGAGAAGGTAAATTTTGGTAGGACTTTCTAGAAAGATTGTCAGGAATCATAAAGTGTAACAACCACTTTGTTACTAACCTGTGCATTATTTTTATGCTGTTTAAATGTTTATTATTTTTAAATTCAAAAATCTCAGACAGGGAAGGTAAATTTTGGTAGGACTTTCTAGAAAGGTTGTCAGGCATCATGAGGTGGAACAACTGCTTTACTTGTGTGTTACACACACTGAGCTGTGTCTGACACTATGACCTGTTTCTTTCTCAGCATAGTTTTTTTTTAATGCAAATGATTCATTGAAATATTACACACACACAAAATTACTTATTAACTGCACTATGTAGCTGTCAGAAGTATTGAGTAAGACCTATCTCTCCAGATAAACAAAACTGTTAAAACAATCTTGCTTTAAGTAAGTCTTGTTTCAAACTATTTAGGTTGTTAGTCAAGGCAATTTTTCTTAGTGGGTGGGAATATGTTTCCTTTACAGGTAAGAGTAGGCTAACAGGGATTTTCTTTAGGAGTCTACTGTAATAAACTTATGACTGTGAAAGCTTAATAAGAAGTTACTTGTCCCTAGTAAAGGCTTCTAATCAGGGGTAAAAGAAAAGACACCTGCATGTTTTCAACCTTTCAACGCAGGTAAGACAATCCATAAAATATCTGAGGCAAGAGGTTGGAGTGAGAGTTGCTTGTAAGCAATGGAGCACATGCTGGGCTGTCCCACACAGGTGTGGGCTGGCGATGGGTATCCACTGAAGCCTCCCAGGAGGAGAGTGAGGATATGGGTAGTGAGAGCCAGGCCTGAATGGCACATGCTGTCCGAGCCCTAGTTCCCATGCAACTGGTCCAAACTCACTCTCTCAACATGACAGATGTTAAGGTCTTTTAACCTTAAAAACAGTAGACATTGTTATGTTTTTCAGCTTTGCTGTTCAAAGTTTGTGAGGGTTTGCAGGTTGTTTCACTTAGAAGCAGAGACGGTGATGGGGTCAGGTGTCCCAGCTGTATCACCACAGGGACAGCACCAGCTTTGCCGCCCTAAGCAGTGGCTGGTCCAAACAAACAGAAGTCGCTGTTTGCTCAGCTCAGAGCAAGGAGCCCCTGCTTTTAACTCCCGCCTCTAAATCCTTTTCCTCAGGCTTTCTCCAAGGGTTATGCTAATGTGCTTGCTCAGGCGGGCCCAGCTGTGCTCCTTTCTTCTTTTCAGTTGAAACTGTTAATTCTCTGCACACTGGCTTCCCAAAACAATGCTCGATAATGCTAATGTCTCCTTCATAAATCACCGGTGTTCTGCATAGCTTTGTACTCGCTTTTGTCTTGACACTTCTACATCTGCTCTCCCATCTCTCCCACTTATCTCCAGGGATGAGTGGCAATTAGACCAGCTCCTCGGTATTAGTAGGTTTATCAAAATAACAAAAGGCTGTGTGAGGACTGTGAAGAAACAGCAGGTGAAAAGAGACACTGTAGGAAAGAGAAATTACTCTTGAGGCAAGGTTTATTTCTTTACTGCAATTTCGTATTTTCCTCAGATTGTATTTATTTATATATAATCATGTGGGAGAAAGGAATATGGAATGAATTAAAGTCCCAGGAGATGAAGATTAAAAAGAGAGAACATTCAGGTATTGCAGAAGAGAACTTGAAACTGCAACTGTGAAGACATATGTTAATGTATAAGCTGGTGCTGAGGTTAATAATACATATTTATTTCCAAGGATAATTTTCTTTGAGGACTCCCCCCCCACCTCTGCCTCCTGTTGCTCTAGCAACACACTCCATGGAGCGTGGCTACTGAAAATCCAGGAACATTTCATCCATTCAAGTTTCATTTACCCCTGAGGCATATCTGCTCCCTTACTTGTGAAAGGGAACATCACTGCCCTCTTTCTTGAAGATTCTATTTTTTCTAAAAAAGAGGGCATAATTTTGTGACTGAAACAGTTTCACATACAGAACTGACTGCTGTGTTAATTTTAATACTGCAGTACTTTCAAGGATTAATCAAAAAGTCTATTCCGGTCTCTTCCCCAGGCATTCTCCAGAGCAATCTCCCTTTTTCCAAAGGCACAGCTACTTTTGCTACAGTGTAGATAATTTATTCTTTTTCATAATCCCTAGATTAGGGTAATGATTTGTTGGGGGAAAATATATTTTTAACACAGATGTGAAATGCCACCTGCTTTGTACAGAAATGTATTGCAGTTATTTCTGTGCTGCATGAAGGCTTAGAAGGAAAGAATACTGGATATTTTTCTGTTCAGTTCAGACTATTTTCAAAATAGTATTTATAGGGGAGACGGATGATTATACAGGTTTATTAATAGCGTATTATAATCCTTCATATTATAGCCACCTTTGATACTGTCTATACACTTGTAGGTATAACACTGTCTTGTTTTGTAGAGCTCACTGAGAAGATCTGGCAAACTTAGGAAGCCTGTTCTTACGAAGCAACTACAAGTGCACAGTGATCTGCACTACAGCTCTTTGCAAAAACTGCTGTCCAAAAGAGCTTAAAATTGTACTGGAATACAAGATACTGCTGTAAAAACCTTACATTGGGCAGCTTAAGTGGAATTTCAAAGCATTATCTTAATGAAATTATTCACATTTATTTAATTTACTTGGTTAATAACCCCAGTGGGTGTGTGACTAGGTGACCTTTAAAGGTCCCTCTTAAACCATTCTATGATTCTATGAAAATTCAACTTACTACTTTGAGAAGTAGTCAGAAGGAGGAAGAGTTTGAATATACAGGCCCAAAGAAAGTTTGGGTTGTCTTTTTTATGTTTACTTTTTGAAGGCTTCTAATTAGAATTATTCAAGAGGGTTCAGTGTAATATAGCAAAAAATAAATTTGACTAAAATCAAAGAAAACCACTGGTTGCTTTTAAAAACTGGGCTGTGATTTGCCCAGTATTCTATGGTAGGGTAGCAGTGGTATAGTACAATGATCCAAATACACTCAGAAGTCGATCTGTGCTCTAATTAGCTGTATAATAATCTATGTTAATGGCAAATATACTATTATATTTTTAAATGTTATATTGACTAGTCATGTATATTTCTTGCTGTAGAGAATATGTTTGGACTTGTTTTGTCACAAGGTACTAGAGATTCAGCAGATGGTGAACATTTTGCAATAAGATAGAATACTTTGCAAAGTCACACGTGATGGATTCTTTATCCCTGATTCCCTTATACCCCGATTCCTCTGCAATGGAAAGTGTCATTACAGAATCTGAATTCTGCCAAACCTAGTTACACATAACACAGGAAAGGAAATTTTTCCAAATACTCTTGGAAATGTATTTAGACAGTTTATTTGGCTAACTTGCTAAAAACCAATTAACAACATCAGTAAACAGGCTGTTAGGATATTAAGAATTTTTGTAAAATTGATAATTAGAACTTGCAAGAGGAAAAAAAAAAGAGAATGAAGAGGATAGAGATTTTCCTATTTCAAGAAACTAGTCATGGAACACTGCAGTAGTCATCATAAAACTACGAAAATAATTAGAGCATATTAGTAAAAACATATAGTCTAACTAATTTAAATAAAATGAGTTAAAAACATATATTTAACTCATTTAAATAATTAAAAAGTAGTTTGACTATATCTTTTGCATACACATTTTTACAGGGGGTTGTCTACAGCCGGGATCCTCAATTCTTGACCTCTACATCATTGGCACATTTTGATTTCTTCCACAGACAACAGTCAGAAATGCTGGCACAGCAATTTGTTTGGAGGTTTTTTCAGGCTTCAGGTCCTCATGCACTCACTGCCCTGTGCTCAGAAATGGAACTCAAGAATGGGAGTAAGCAATGATGAAAGCGATGGTTTGGCAGTTCTTGATGATAAGAACAGCCCACGGGACTGGGGTGTAGTTTGACAAGCAGTCTTAAATTAGACATGCTGACTAAACTAGCCAGTTTTGCTGGTTCATGTACTTAGTCATAAAAAACTCCTTCCTCTCTTCTACTTTGACCAAGATGTTTTCAACCTAAACAATTCATTATATTAGCCCAACTGAGAAGATTAGACTGAAATGAGGGTGGACTTTCAAAACCACTGTCAAGATCAGTGCTTACGAAATTCTGACTTTACAGACAAGTGCAGCTTAATGCATTTGTAACATGAGGCTACATCCTGTTATGCAAAGGCCACCCTTCACAGGTCAAACCTGCCATCAGCTGTGCCGCCCAGACAGTTCATACTTCCAGAGGTGGATGTTCTTTCTGTGGAGCTTTTTATTCCTCACAAATGTTAACGTTATGATCACAACACCCATGTGTGTGTCGGTTAATTGAGTATCATTGCCTTCTCTTTAAGAAATGCCAAAATGACAGAAGTGGGGATTGCAATATAACTGCAATGTTACTCTTCCCTTTCTTCTGTGGCTGTTTCATGACTCTAACACCTGTTTGTTAACAAACAGTCTCTAGCCCAGAACAGGCACCTCTAAAATTGCAGGAGGCTTTAATTTGAAGTTCCAACAGTGAAACTGTTCCCTTCAACCAGAAGAAAGACCTCTCCAGAACAGAAAGGATGTGAATGGGATCATTTCTCACAATATCACCACCTGGGGCACACAAGGACAGAGCAGGAGGGATTTATCAGTCACCTTAAATATTTTCCATTGATTTATGAAAAACATGAAAAATGTTGACCTTAGGCAGCTTTTCCCAAACAGTGTGGGCTGCTTTGATGCTATTCAGAGACACTAAGTGTATGTCTGTATCAATATTGCTGGTACCTTTTTCTTTTTTTAAAAAAAAGCTTTGGAGTCTGCTTTGAGTTCCAGGTTTAAATATGTTAACATTTAATTTGATGTAACTTTAGTCCATTCCTTTGCTCCTTAAGATTCTATTCTATTTCTCCTTAGGACTTGATTAGTGCTGATATCTTCACAGAAGCTGGAGTTGAATCTTTAGACATGTTTTTACATGTTTACATTTTTCTAACCTTCAGATAAACAAAGATAGCAATTTATTCTGAGAACTTATAAAGGTACACTGTCTAGTAATGTATTTTGTCTGTAATGTCAGGAGTTACTTCTACACTAAGGTAGCTAGTGTTTATATGAAAACAAAATAAATAGGGACTAAATTCTCAATATTCTGGTCCCACCTGCATATTTGACCACACATCTTACATCACAGCTTCAGGGATTTAGGAACTTACATGAAAGAGATAGATTCTTCTGCCCCACCAAAGCTACAGTTCTACATGCAGACTTCTGTATCTATAGTTTCTTTGGCACAGGGAAAAGACCAGCCAACTTTCACATTGCTATTTTTTGTTATTATCACTAATTAATAGGTAGTAGCACACACATTGTTTGAAATGCAAGAAACAGTTAATTAACACTTGAGAACTATAACCTAAAATGATAATTATATTGATGATCTCAACCTTAGAAGCGTTCTTACGCGCTGTTGTTCAACCAGATACCACAACTCAGGAACGCTCCTCTTCTCCCTAAGAAATCATGAAGAGAACCTTTGCTTTCATATGTTCCAATTAAAAAAGGCAAAGTGCAAAATTTTACGGACTCTTGCTTGAAATTTGGTAGGTGTAATTAAGACTATTAACACAAGAATGTCGGATGCTGGTTGTGCTTATTGGTTTAAGTTTAAGGCTAGCAGATCTGACTTGACTAAGCAATGTCTAATTATTTCAAGGCCAAACTTGGATTTTCATGTATAATTTTCATAAAAAACTCAAAGCTGAATTCTTCTAATGTTTAGTGGTACTTTTTGAACATCAGCCCAACAGCATAATCAATGACTTTTGCTGAGATACACCATCCAGTGGTGCAACAAACAACATCCATTTGTGTGACATTCAAGGAGATGCACTTTGGCATCCTGAGGAATCAGCTTGGAAGAATTCCATGGCAGACAGCTCTGGAGAGAAGTGTTCAGGATCTGATTGATTTTTCAGGAATCAGCTTTTCCAAGCTCAAAAATCTCCACATACAGGAAATCAAGCAATGGCAGGAGGAGCTCCTGACAAAATTTCCCCATAAAAAGGAAGCACTCATGAGGTGGAAGCAAGGACAAGTGACCAAGAGACACTGTCTCAGGTGTTGGGACGGGGTTAAGAAAGCCAAAGCCAATTTGGAGTTGATTCTTGCAGGATACGTGAAAGGCAACACAAAGGGCTTCTACAGGTCTATGAACAGCAGAAGACAAGGAAAAACAGGGGCCTAGTGCTGAATGGGGCAGTCAGGAGATCCAGTAGCAAAGGACAAGAAAGAGGCAGAGGTACTCAATGGCTTTTCCATCTCAATCTTTAGTGGAAAGACTGGTCTTAAGAAATCTAGACCCATGAGAAAGACTTACATGGGAGGAAGGAAGATGTACCTTCTATGGAGGAGGACCAGGTTAGGGAACATTTAAACAAACTGGACAAGTCTATAGGGCACAACAGTATATGCCCACAAGGAGCTGTATGTGCTGAAGAAGCTGCTGATGTCATTGTAAGGTCACTCTTGATAATCTTTGAAAGGTCACAGTGACTGGGGGAGGTTGCAAGGACTGGAAGAAAGTAAATGTCTTAAAAAAGGTTAAAAAAGGAGATCCAAGGAACTACATAGGTTGGTCAGATCAGCCTCACCTCAATCCCTGGGAGGTTGAGAGAGCAAATAATTCTGGAAAACATCTACAGGTTAGGGACAAGAATGTGATTGGAAGTAGTCAGCATGTGTTAATAAAGAGGAGATTATGCCTGTCCAACCTGACAGCCTTCTACAAAGAGATGACTGGCTTGGTGGACAAGGGGAGCACACTGTTAGAGAGCACTAGCAGAGAACTTGTTGATCTTGGTTTTGGCAAGTCTTTCAACACTGTCTCCTGTAACATTCTTACTGATTAAGTACAAGCTACATAAAAGGACAGTGAAACTGAAAACTGGCTGAACTGTCAGGCTCAAAGGGTTGTGATCAGTGCTAGGAAGTCCAGCTGGAGGCCCATCAAAGTCCAGCTGGAAGCCTGTTTCCTGTAACGTACACTGAGGGTTCATACTGGCTCCAATGTTATTTAATATCTTGATTAATTAGCTGAACAATGGGGCAGAGTGCTCCCTTGGCAATTTTACAAACAATCCAAACTTGGGAGGAATAGCTGATATGCCAGAGAATCATGCTGTCATTTAGAGGGTGAGCAATGCATCTCTGCGGAAATGAAGACCAAGAGCCTCCTGGATGACATTAACAAGAGTATCTGCCACCAACAAGTCAAGTAATGTAGTAATGTGTTTATTCCCATCTATTTAGAGCTGGTAATGCCACACCTGCAGTGTTATGTGCACCCCTGGGCTTCTTAGTACAATAAAGCAATGGGCATACTGGAGCAAGTCCAGCAAATTGCTACACAGATGAATAAGGGATTATAGTATTTGTCATATAAGGAGAGGCTGAGAGACAAAATTGTTTAGCTCAAAGGAAAGATGTATTTTTTCTAATGTCACCTCTGAGCAGTTGGAAGACGTATATGCAGGCCTGTTCTCTACAAGTCTCACCAAGCTGATGCCATGCAAATGAGGTATTGCTCTTGGAGCAATTTAAATGAACAGAGCCGTACCTTCTTTCCTCGTGATCAGATCTATGATCTAAGTCTAGCTTATGAAACTCATCCTTGGTAGGGTTTCTTTTGGTTATCACATCAGCAGCTGTGGAATGATAAAATATCTGTATGAATTTTTAGATTTCAGTCTACCCACTTCTTCTATATCAAGATTCGCAGTTTCCACTCCCAGCTGAATTCAATAAATACAGACCAAAATCTTCTTTTCTTTGTTTTTGATTTGTCCTCAGATATTTTGCACTGTCAGCCACCCTGTGGCCCTCTTCATGGTGACTCCTATATTTTCACGCACACTCATATAATCCTTACAAACTCTACAGCCTCATCATGAGGCCTCCACAGAAAGTGACAGATTCAGGTTTGAACAATTTCAAAATCAAAAGGTAAGTGGATTCAGGAGTTACTGCACAGAGGACTGCTTTAGCTTCTGGGCTACTATGTAAAAGTTGATGACTGCACCATGGCTATCATCACTAACATGTTTTTGAATGAAATTAAATGTGACTGCTCACTGTGGGCCTACTGACAGCCTCAGCTTTCCTAATGAACTGGGCAGACTTTGACTCAGGGTCACTTAATCTGGAGATCTCAAATGGCCTGAAGCAACACACGGATGACCATATACCAAGACTTACCATAGGTTTATGAGCCTGCTTAAAAGAACTCAGGACAGAAGATAGAGTACCTACAATATTTTAGTTACCTCACTGATTTAAATGAGTCTACATGGATTTGTTTTTTGCAACTGTAAAACAGTCCAGGTTTCAGTTTTGTGTTATCTTATATCTTCCCTTAAGTGCTATGTAAAATCAACACATTTTAAAGCTAGAACTTTGAGGTAGTTGAGAAATATTACATATACATTATTGCTGATTAAGAGAAGCCACTGTAAAACTGCTCATGTTTACAGGCATCAGTAATTGGCACAATCAGGACTACTTCCAAGCACACTTATTCTGATCCATGAGTCACTGAATACCATTCCGCTGTCAGCTTTATATCTACAGTTTTATATATATAGTTTATTCCTCTATGATTGTACATTGTTCTTTTCCTTCAAAAGGGAATTATATTCAAAATCACAAATAGTATCTGTTTCATGGTTAGAAATGAAATATTTATTATTTCTTACTTTATTTACATTTTCCCCTTTTTCTGCATTAGGTCTCAGAAATTGTTGAAGCTTCCTGCAGCGTGAAATGACAGAGAACCCTATTTTATACCTAAAGAATATTGCTTAATAGGTATTAATCTGAAGAAATATATTGTACAGTAAAGCTTTTGACAGACTGCCAACCTTCTGAACACCCAGAGAGTATTTAATTTTTGTCTGATCACAAGCTCCTAATGTCACTGCACACGCTACAATGGAAACTCTAAGACAAATACAAAGCTTTGGCATCTGTGTTACCCGTGCGTATCCCGTAGCATTGGGTGTGCTATTCACTGCTCTTCTAAGTTCTTGCTGCTCATCTCTGACCATAAGAGCTCGTCCACTTGTTCCTAATTCACCTTTTCTTTCTATCTGGAATGCTCCGACAGAACTTTGTACTGAAAGAACTGGAGTGCAGCTGGACATGAATTTTTTTCCTCTCATTGGAAGCACACTGAAGACATCCATTGGGCAAAACATCACACTTTTTTATCCAGACAGACTTGGCTACTACCCTTACAAAAATGAAGTCACAGGCGAAGCATTCAATGGAGGACTCCCTCAACTCTCACTGCTGGAGAATCATTTAAAAAAAGCCAAAGAGGACATCCAGTTCTACATTCCTTCGGATGAACAGCTTGGATTGGCTGTCATTGACTGGGAAAACTGGAGACCTGTGTGGATAAGGAACTGGGGATCAAAAGACATTTACAGACAGGAATCGATTGAACTGGTTCAGCAGAGAGACCTCAGTCTATCTGAAGCTGAAGCCAGAACTATAGCTAAAATGGAATTTGAAGCTGCAGCAAAATCATTCATGTTGGAAACTCTGAAGCTGGGCATAGAAATGAAGCCAAATCGTCTGTGGGGATATTACCTTTATCCAGACTGTTATAACTATGATTACAAACAAAACCCACATAATTATACAGGAACCTGTTTAGATATTGAAGTAGAAAGAAATAATGAGCTGAACTGGTTATGGAAGAAAAGCACAGCACTTTATCCATCTGTCTATCTAGAGACAGCTTTAAGATCCTCCAGAAATGCCCAGCTCTTTGTTCGCAACAGAGTTCAAGAAGCCATTAGAACTTCCTACGTCTCTAATTCTACTCATCCCCTTCCAGTTTTTGTATATACACGTCCAGTATTCACAGATGTCTATGAGGAATATCTCTCTGAGGTGAGTGAAGCTAGACCCTAAATATTTCAAATTTATGTGGAAAGAAACTACCAGGTGACACTTATTTAGTTAAGGTTAGGCTCTGATTAAGGTCCAATCATCTTATTGCAGTTCTGGCTACACTTTTCCATTCACATTTTTATCAGAGCTACCATCGACCTGGGGAATCTCTTCCTGGTGTTCCAGGACATGAGGAAGGGGAAGTTAGAGCCTGTGGTCCTGCTGATGGCATTGTAGCTGATGTCATTTCATATTCTCAATAGAGCATCATCAGGCATTGCCCCCAGCTCTGTGGATATTTTCAGGGAGCAAGGGGTAATGTCAGAGGCCCCGCTGGGATCCTAGTTAATAATTTAATTCCTATAATCTTTACATTAATCTTTTTCTTGTGTTGTATCCCCACAGTAAATTGTTTTTTCATAGTTCTTTTCATTACAACAGTCCTCTCCCACCCAGATAGGCTTCAACATTTTGCTAGGACTGTGTTAACAGCTGACCCTAAAAAGAGAACTGAACAGAAACAAATTTCCCTAATCAATGTCTGTAAAAGACCAGAGCCATTCTCTGGAGAAGAGAGATTCCTGTTGGTGAAGGCTCCCTCTCTTGCTGCTTTTCTGTTTTAGCACTTCCTGGTAACTGGAATTAATTAAAAAAAAAATAAAAATAAAAGGCTGTGCTTTCCACATCTTCTTCCCACAGCATTACTGAAACCTATTGCTACCAACTCTGAGCAGCCAGGAGGCAATGCAGCAAAATTAACCTTAGAATGGTTGGAGGACTGTATGTCATATGCCTAACCACTGGCTCAGTTTTACAGCCTTGTTTTTCTAACTGATGACATATATAAATTGGATATAGTTGGCAACATTTTCTGGCATCACCTGTGCAATCCAATACCAAAATAAAATTGTGCAGTTAAGAGTCAAACATTTGCACCATGTATAATTGCTTGCTGTCTTCAAAATAGTTATTTTGGACATGTAATTTCTATATGCATTATACCTTTTGCCCTTGTACTATAGATTACTTACATTAGGATGATTCTTTGCACATTTTCCCTCAGGATGACCTAGTAAATACCATTGGAGAATCTGCTGCACTGGGTGCTTCTGGAATTGTGATCTGGGGTGATATGAATTTAACACAAAATAAGGTATGCCAGATCAATTATTACATGATATTTTCAAGGAGCAATAAACTGAAAACTATAGAAAGCATTATGATTACTTACATCGTATCTTCTACTTTTAAAATGATGAATCCAGCAGCTTTCTGTAGTCAAAACCCATGCACATCTGAGGCTTATGAAAATCATCACTGACTATATAGAACAAGAGTTCAGTCTTTCAAAGGATCAGTGCAGTTGGTCCTGAGTAACTGGACAAACTATCATGATAACTGTAGGCAAGTTGGCACTTGTTTAATTAATATAAGTAAAGAATTGCTACATCTTCTTTACATTCCAGTAATGAGATAAAGAAAAAATTACTTGGGCTTGCCCAGAACAATTTTTAGAAGACCGTTCTGCTTTTTGAAGAGGTGCACTTGGCAATAATATTTAGAGCACTAGGGGGAGTCAGTCTGTAAAACTTTATCCCCAGCCTGTTCTGTGTGTTGTAAATACTACTTCATTTAACTGTATGAAAGATCTGAGTCAGAAGAGAAAAAAACCTCTAGGTTATTTTAGGACGGGGAAACACATAATTTGAGAAACACTGTTACAAGGATATTCTCATAAATCTTTCTAGATAGATCATTCATAACCAGGCAAGTTAGATATAATGAACTGTGAAGACTCTAGTGAAGTCTTTTGTGTGCAAAGAACTGAAACTCTTCAGCCCTGCCACACCTTCTGTTACAGAAAGCATGACCAAATAAACCTCCACAGCTCTGTAAGAGTCTTATTCCCCAAAGACTTTTTTGTATGTGCCTCCCCTGAGAAAGGATATCAGGTTGCACCTGGAAATTTTTTGCCCATTATCCCAATATTGAACACAGATGAGAAGCAAGTTCTATTACCTGAATGTTGAGATTCCTGTGAGCAAAATGAACTTCCCACAGCCCATTCAGACTATGCATTTGTGCACTAATTGCACCTGTTTTTTTACAGCTTTCACAGTAACTAGTCCTTCAGAAATGAAATACTATTGTACTTCTGCATCAACCAAAATTTCTTGGAAGTGTTTTTATACATACCTAAAAGAAAAACAAAAATACCTACATGTACCTCAGATTCACCAAAGTGATTTCCACAGGTATTATCTGAATCTACATGTGGTACTGGGCAAACTCCCTAAGGAGACACAGTGTCAGAAACAAAGAAAGAGCTCCCAAATCCTCTGGTTATTAAACTGTGCCAAGGATACACAGAATATATGCCAATTTCATAATCAGTTAGAATGATCTCTTAGTATTCTCTTAGTATGCTTTCAGTTTGATCATCTGACCAAAATTCTTTCAATTCCAAAATGCCATGAAAGCTCCCTACACTGCAGCCTAGCTATTCAGGCCAGGAGAAAGCTGAAGAGTCTCACAGAGATGACTTGATAGAAAAAATATCTGTTCAGACTGAAGAAGTGAGTTTTTTCACTGGATCCCTTTGAACTATTCAAGACATAAAAAGGAACTTCAATCCTTCGTGAAACTTCTTTAAATACATTTGAATCAAAAAACTACATGAAATACAGAGATAAAATGAAAGCTTAAAGTTGTCTGCTTTCTGATATACGTGCTTTTTGTAACATCTCCAGCAACTACACAACATAAATTTGCTGTGATCCTTGAATTTTATAACAGCTTCTCAGATAAACTTGCTTCCAACAGTCAGTTATAACTATTATCAAAACCTCAGGAGAAACATTTATAGATATACACTATGGTACTGTTATTGGAATGATAGCATTTTAATGGTTTCCATACTAAACTATGGAGGTATGATGCTCTTTTCACAGAATACCTGTAGAATTCTGGACGACTACCTCAGAAGGACTTTGACCCCATACCTTATCAACGTCACAATGGCAGCCAGAATCTGTAGCCAAGTGTTATGCCAAGACTCTGGTGCTTGTGCACGGAAAAAATGGAATTCCAGTGACTATCTTCACTTGAACCCTGAGAATATTGTAATTCAAATGACAAAGGATGGGAAATACACTCTACAAGGGCAACCATCATTTCAGGATCTGCAAACATTGATAGAAAAATTTGATTGCCACTGTTATGCAGGGCACAGCTGTGAACCTAGAGCTGATATAAATGACATCCATTACCTCCATGCTTGCATTTCAGAAGATATTTGCATTCAGATATCCTCAAATTCCTTTTCTAACATAGAAGCCTCTGAAGAAAAGATCCTGTCTAACAGAACTGCATTTTCATTTCCCTCTGAGAGTAAGGTGACATTATCTACACATCCTGAAATAGAAGATTTCCAATCTACCTTTGGAAATAATACACTTAATATAACAACTGCAGAATATAACACTGTCACAGCTGCCAGTAGATATGATTTAGTAGCAAATGATACCCGTACTTTCAGTAGTTCTTCATCCTATAAGATAAGGATGTTTAATCTGTTTTGCTTAATTTTACTTTTGAGAACCTTAATACAAATGACCCATGAAAGTGAGAATATTTTCCCTGGCTACGTTTGAAATTCTAAAGGTTTTATTTACAAAACAAAAAACGAACAATTCCCTAAAGGCTTATGGTCTTATCTGTATCAGGTAACATTTCATAATTCATAGATGACACTTCAGCTTGAATGAATTTCTTCAGTTTAGTTCTATAAACTACTATTTGTGCCAAAGATATACTGGTCTGTATATGCTGACTATACTATATGAGAGGATAATCCAGAATATGAAACATTTTTTACAGTTTACATTTATAACTGTTATATTAAAAAAAAAAAAGTTGACAATGCTGTTTTGTGTACTTCAAGTCAAGACAGTTAAATATATAATACATAATTCACCAGGTTTGATGCTCTATGCAAGAATTAATTTTATTCCATATGAATGGAATTAGCTCTTAAAAATATTTGGCTTAACTTTAGATCTATGGAACTTTGCAATAAAAAATTTATCTTATGTAATATTTCTCCACTTTTCACAGTATCTATAGGGACACTGTTTCTTCTTGTAATTAAATATATTTCTAATTCTTTAAAAGGTTCTAACTTTAATGTAAATGTTGACTTCAAATATTACAGCTTCATTAGTTAAAATTTGAGCTGTAATGGTTTATCCTTTCTTCTCACAAACTCTCCCCCTTATTTCAGATGTCCCTTCCTTTGCTTCCAGTTGTTTTGTCTGGCCAATGCTACAGCTCATCCGCTCTGCCTCTGCACTCCCTGCCAGAACTGGTCACCAGTTCTAGTTTCCCCATTCAGCCATCCCTAGCAACTGGATAGGGCTCTATGTGCCACTTGGACAAAAGTCTGTGAACATGGGACTTTATGCTTCGTTATTTCCTGAGTGGAAACCAGGAGTTATTTCTTTGGTGGAAACCAGCTTGCCCCTCAGGAAAACCCAGCAGTGGAGGCAGCAAGATGAGTGACTCTGGAAACCTGGGACTCCCTTTATTCACTTCCCACAGTCCCTGATCTCAGAATCACCTTTTTGATCCAGTCTGCTGACAGAACTGAGAGTATTTGCTTAATACTATTCCATTGCCAAAAGCAGTATGAAAGTAGCAGAGATAACTCAGAATAAAACTACTTCCAATATCAGGAATCTGGTTATGATTTACATATAGTCAGTTTAAGCACTTAGAAGCTATTAACTACAGTTTATTTGATAAAATAACCTTTTCAAATTATTATGTCAGATGCTTAATAGACAGTTGGACTTCTGATGGGTGAAGAGTGGCTGCTGGCATGAATACATTAAAAAATTTCCCTTGAGCTAGGCATGATCTGCGTAAATAATTCACCCCCTCCCACAGATAGAGCCTGCCTCACTAGTCAAAAAAACAAGGATTTCACAGTAGCCATTTCTTTATAAAAAGTTCATTCCTTAATCTAGCAGAAAACACAAATTATATCCATTTTCTTTGAATTTTCAGGTTTTTGGTCATAACAGAGGTGCAGAAAAATAGATGAAGCCTTTAGACTTAACATGGAGAAATAGTGTTTTATGGCTTTTGAACAGCAAGTTATCAAGAGGATGTGACAATTTTCTCATCCCAGTTACAGTGATAAGTCCACGAGTCAAAGCTATTTCTGCCATTAATATTCCAAGTGGAATTATGAATAAAAATACATATATGTAGCAGACTGCTCAGCAGAAGAGAATCCAGCTGGTTTTGATCACCTTTGTTAAAACATGCTTTTTCACTGGAAACATGACTGGTAATATCTTAGCAAAACTTTCATGACTTATATGAAGTTTTTTTTCAGAATGCCTTAAGATGGCTAAAATTTTATGCTGGTACACAGAGTTCTCGTTTAAAGGCTGCACAATTTTCTTAAATGTTTGGCAAAGCTTCCTGAGGGTAGGCTTGTTTCTATCCAGAGCTCTGCAAGACACTGGATCTGTAGCACTTTGTGCTAAGACTGCTTGCAGGTTCGCTAAATCTACAAGTCTTGCCATAAATATTTTCACTATCAGCCAAGTAATAGCAAGCAGAACACTTGTGATGGAGAAAGCAGGAAATCATCAGAAAAGGAGGAATGAGAAGTTAAAATCACAGAAGAGTTGAAACAGAGCACCCAGGACCACCCAGTGGATGCAGAGGAAGTGAACTGCAAAAGTGAAAGAGTGAAGCCATGGAGAATGTGGACAGACCAGTCTCTTCCCATTCAACAGTTTTTACCTACTAGGTACTTAATATTAACAACCTTTCCCCAAGGCTCACTGTAAAGATAAAGGAACACAGTAACTGATATGTTAGACCTATTCATCTGACCCCATCTTTTTTTTTTGAGAGCAGCCAGGACCAGAAAAGTAAAAGGAAAGTGAGAGGAAAGCAGACTATTGCAGTAAACTGTGTCTTCCTAAGATACATTTATAAGTAGCTATCTATCTTGTGCTCTGATGCATACTTTACCAATTCCCTTTCAAATGTTCATTCAGGATTGTTTTTGTTATCTACATGCATCTGGAATTCATGCTTGAAATCTTACAAACTTCAGGATTTAGGTCTGATATGTGTTAAATTACATTTTCCAAATATATTATTTTGCTCTGTATTACATTTGTCTTACCTATATGATTAAGAGTCGCCGTGGAGTCAATGAGTCTTCATGGAGTAAAAGCAGAAAAGAAGGAAAGGGGTGCTATACCTTGAATTGCTGGTGACCATCTTATGTTCAAAGCCAAACTTGTATTCTCCTTAAGTGAACCTCCTTCCAAAAATATGTCCTTCCATTCATTGTACTATTTGTAATCATTAGTTAGCCTTATGATTTTAATTTCTTATGTTCTTGTATTTTTCAAAAGATTAAATACTAGAGGAACAGTTCACTTTGATTGCCAATCATTATTTTGTACTTCTGTTCTAGGCTGAACTCAGGCTGGCAATACCTAAGGACAAAGTGGGTTTGATAAAAGAGTCTAAATGACAGCTGCTTAACTACCTGGAATGCCCTCCTTCAATGTCTAGACATTTTGCTAAAATTTTAATTGAATTTCTGCTTCTCTGTCGGAAGAATCTGAGTCTGGTTTATTGTGGTGCTTATTCTGGGACACACAAAGATACTGGCACTTCAAAGAGAGATGGCAGCTGGCACTTAGAGAATCTGAACAGAAGTGAAACGTAGTCCCTGCCTTACTTTTTTTTTTTTTTTGCTTTTCTGTACTAAAAATAACAACATCGAGAGATTTTTTTTGAGAGGTCAGTAAGACCACTTTGTAGACAGCATAGGATGTGACTAGCATCTCAAGGAATTCAGCAAAATTTGCTTTAATCCCTGCATCACACTAGGACACCCTGTTGTACATATATCAGCAAAGAATTGTGTGGAAGATTTCAGACCTCTGCAATAGGTACTAGACAGCTCCCAGACAGATTAGATTTGTACATGTACCTATCCATCACTTTTCAATACCAACACCAAGACAGCAAAGACAGTTACATAATTTTAAAACATATTCAGTTATGAAGCACTGATGACCTTTTTAAGATGACAACTAAATTCCATCCTTCAAACATGCACACCTAAAACTTGTAAGATTTTTCACAGTGTGCTTGTGTCAGCTCCTTTGCACTGGCAGATGCCCATTTTGCCAAAGCAGAACAGCCTGCAAAACTAGGGTCTGAGATTTCAAGTTGGAGTAATGAGTTTCTTTCCAAAAAATAACATTGATAGAAAAAAAATTTTTATTGCATGTCTTAAAAAAAGGGGAAAAAAAGAAAAAGAATAATTACTGCTTTATTTAACAACAACTTGGTCTTCCTTAAAGATTTGTTGTTGTTATTTCTTGTCATTTTTTTTCTACTGTGCTACTGAAAACCATTGTATAGGTGGCTGGAAAGAGATTCAAAAAGCTTCCTAGTCTAACTTCATCTCTTACCACTTCTAAATGATTCCCAATGTGTGGCTATCCCAGATCCTTCTGTGTGTTTTTCTCGAAAGCCTCCATTGAAAATCAACCCTTCATCACAATATTTTTCACTACGATGATGGTCATGTAAACAGGCCATATTCAAGATCAATCCTAAGCTACTGTGTATACCAGTCGAGGATCTGGGTCTTTATAGAACAGTTCTTTTGTGTAGCTGTTCTGAACCTTATGCAGCTACTTTTCACTGTAGTACTACTCAGGACTGCAAAGGCTTCCATTTATTGTCCCCTTGTTATATACAAGAAAGGAAAGGGTAAGGAGGTAAAGGGCACCTATCAATATTAGCATCCTTAAGGGAATATTACTTTGGATTTCATTATACTCACTAATGTGTTACCACCATCACAGTATATTGATTATAGTTCTCTTTGGTCAGTAGTAATTAGATGACATTTTTCAGTGTATGCTTGTATAACCCTTAGTTTATAACTGATAAGGTATTTATTGATTATTAATCAGACACAAACAGACAGTATGAAAATTAATGTGAATCACTACTTTATATATTCAGCCAACATTTTGGCTCTGTGCACACAATTCCAGAGGGTTGTGTTCAGCAGCATATACATGTGGACACTAGAGAACAAGCAGACACCTGTTTCTGCCTTTGTTTTCATATCAGGAAATATGTTTATTCAACAGAACTTCAAAATCCTGCAGGAGAAATATACTATATGTTGGTGGTCTCGTGGAGGACACTGCTCCCTCAGGCTAATAGCAGGTTGAGACAAGATGACAGCTTGCCTGTGTCAAGTGGTGATTTCCTGAGGCAGGGACCTAACGACCACCCATTTAAAGGGAGGCTAAGGGCATCCTGCAGTCCCATAACGATAATATGGCTAATGGCACAACAAAACACAAAGTACCTCAGTGCTGGGGCATCCAGTAATTAAGGGCACTGGACTAACAATAGCCTTAGGCTGTCTCTAAATCCTATGCACTGTTTCAGCATGAACTGCATACACCAAGTTTCAGAATCCAAACTTTTTTTGAGTTAAAAACCTTAATCTGCCCTGTGCTGCCAGTGTAACAATCCTTACAGGAATCCCTTCTCATCTCTTCCTTCACCAGAGCATGACTAGAATTTAAGGTACATACTAAAGAGCCTCTGAGGCTTCAGCCAGCAGAGGGCATGGATGATGCATGCAGACACCAGTGGGTACATCACGAGGCTCTCACTGAAAAGTTCAACACAGTCTTTCTGTTCCCTTCAGTAACAGCTGCTTGACTCTGACTTACAAACAGAAAAGAGGACTAGTCACTCCCTAACACAGTGCCTCAATGGCAGAAAAGATACACGATTTATTCTACAGGGTTTTTTTCACAAGTGTCTGGTATATCAGGACAAATGTGAAAATATGGGTGAGATATTACCTCTTCTCATGCTCTCCTTTCTGAAGATTTCATTCAGCTGAAGTCTTGTCCTTAAGATCTGCCCAGGAAGGCTGTGGAGTCACCATCCCTGGAGGTGTTTAAGAAATGACTGGACATGGCACTTAGTGCTATGGTCCCATTGAAAAGGTGGTCATTGGTCAAAGGCTGGACTCGATGATCTTGGAGATATTTTCCAACTGTAATGATTCTATGATCTTCAACTGTCACTAAAATGCATGCTTAAACCACAGAGAATGTGATCTGATTTCTGGTAGTGCTCTGAACTACAGATCTGAGTTTCAAATACTTTGTTCCTCCCCAAATGTGAAAGATCTGGATATGCAGTGTCAATTCAGGTCAAGTTCTGCTGACCATGTGTTTATAGCATCACCACAGTTGTCACAAGAAACATAAGATACATTGTTGTATAGCACAAATAAGTCTTTGCAATGGAGTAAGCTGCTTTGCTACCCCTTGAGAGACAGAGCACTGGAAGACTCAGTGAGTTAGGTGCTGCCTGGTCCCATAACACTCCTAAACTGCTCCTGCATTGTGTAAATCTCAATAGACAAGACAGAAAAGTGAAATTCTTTATCAACAGTAAAATGTTTCCCAGAAAGATTAAGTGACTTGTCTACAGTCACACAGGATAATGAATTGTGGCCCCAGCTCAGGCTTTTATCAACAAGAACAAATGTCCTCTGATCTGCTAATTTTAGCAAGGCAGCAATATTTTTACATACAATATTCTATTACCAAACTGTCTGTAAAATAAAGAATTGCCTTCCAAAATCATATAGTTTTGCAAAAGATGTAACAGATTTTAGAACAATATAACAGACCTTCAAACTGGGACAAACTCTCCAAGACTTTCTCATGTATTATTTTGGGCCCTGGATACTGTAAAAGACTTCAGTCACTGTACAACTAAATTAATATATTAGAATTTATCTGTATATCCTCTGGCAGCCTTTTATGAGGATATGCTCGAAATGTACTTTTTGAGACTATGCTTCTGTATCTCCAATATATTATTAAACTTCAATCACTATGAACCTTAAATACTATTGAAAAATCTAATTTTTCTTGCAAAAATTCTAGAGACTGCTCAATTTTATGTGAGTTTTCACCCATGCAGTAATCAAAACCACTTCATTCCCAGAAACCACTCTCACAAATGGATGGTCTTTATTCCATAACATCACCAGCTGAGCGATATATAAGATGGGGGAAATTCTTACAGTTATCAGCTTTAAGGCAGCCAGAAACATTTCACCCATTCACTCAAAACTGGTAATTTCTTTGACAAAAGCAATTTTTAAAAATAAAAAGATACATAGCAGAAAAATGAAAAAAAGTTAAATTTTCTTTTGTTTGAGACTTGCCACTGCATTCAAAATCAGGAGGAAAGCGGATATATTTACAAGAAGCAATGAAAAATAATTCCTGTTAGGTAGCAGGGCCAGCTCCAGTGTCCAATTTCCTTTTAGAAATGTGCAATTAAATTTACAAAAGTAAATAAATGAGCATCTGTAAAAAAAAAAATCTTAGAATTAAACTATGAGTATTTTTTACTATATCTAATACTAGGGCATGAAAAAGCATAAGGTTTTTCACTTCTGCTAGCTCAGAACCAGCTACTCTTGAGGGCAGTCTCAAGAGCTTTCAGATTTTGTGGCCCGACTGATGTAACCCATGAGGTTTTGTCACAAACCTCATTCTCTAAATTGCTGAATTATGTCTCTAAAATGACCACAAAAAACAATTTCAAAATGTTTTGATGAATTTGCTATGCTTCAATAGTAGAGGTATCCACACTCTATGTGTGCCTTGTTTTTACTTGCATGAATGTCCTTCATCAACCAATACCACCAGCACTGTAACCTTTACAGAGCATCACATGTAATTTCAATAACAACTTCAGAGATTGCCAGATGGATCTAGAAGAAGTGTTAGCTCCATGTTTATGGATAAAACAAGCCTTTCCCTAATACTCTGTGACAATACTGTATGATAAATGTTGCTTATCCAGTGCGGCAGAAGATTCTAGTGAAGTGGAATGTCCTGCCATTGGCCACAATACAAAACCACTGTCACCAGCATCTCTTGAGGCAAGGAATCATACTAAGGGCGACTCTCCAAAAATTGTCACAGGAGAACAGAAACAAAACCATAGTAAGCCCTGGACCTGAAAGCCTCTCACTACAGGATGAACAACTCAAAAAGAGTTTCATGGGAAGAGTGGAGATCCTAGCCCAGGGGTGTAAGAACTGTCACCCCTGCAGGTGAAGGACCTACAAAATCGATCCTGTCAAGCACCCCAAGCCCGACAACTCTAGTAAGCCAGTGCTGCAAGCGCAGCCCTCGGCCACCCTTGCTGGATGTGGGATGCGGTACAGCCCGCCCACGGCGCAGCTCCGTCCCATCCTGCCGCACGCCGCAGGGACCCGCTGCTCACCCCACGGGACCCCGACCCCAGGGGCCGCTCCCTGCGCCGCCTCGGGCCCTCAGGGCCGCTCAGACTCCCCCTTCCATTCCGTGAGGGAGCCGCGCCGCCGCCGTTCCATCACCGCCCCTCGCAGGGCGCTGCCGCCGCTCCCCGCCCGCCCCGGCCGGGCCGGACCTGCCCAGAGCCCTCCCCTGTCTGCGGCGGCGGCGAAGGGCGGCGGCGCCGTCACGTGAGGGCCCCGCCTGGCGCTCCGCTCCGCTCCCCGCGCGGCCCCGCCGCTGCTGCCGCCGGGCCCGTCCCGTCCCGAGCCCCGCCGCCTCGCCTCGCCTCGCCTGGCGCTCCCATGCCCAGCAGCGAGGCGGTGCCGCTGGGGCTGGGCGTCTGCCGCAGGTCGGGGGCGCTGGGCGGCATGCTGTCGCTGGTGGCGCGGCTGCTGGAGTGGCTGCGCTCGCTGTTCTGGAAGGAGGAGATGGAGCTCACCCTGGTGGGGCTGCAGTACTCGGGCAAGACCACGCTGCTCACCGTGCTGGCGGTACGCGGCCCCCGGCCCGGGGCAGGGCAGGGGCAGGGCAGGGCAGAGGCACGGCAGGGCGGTGCGGGGCCCGCCGGAGGGGCGGCCGCCGCGGGGGTGATGCAGGCGCGGCCGCCCGGCGGAGCTGGCGGGGCCTCCCTCCCGGAGCTGCCGCTCCGCGCCCGTTCCCCGGCAACAAGTGCGTGCTGTGCCGCCGCCTGGCATGGGGTACCGCGGCGGTGCGGTGGGATGCGGTGGGAGGGGACGGCCGGCGGCGTGGGGCAGCCTTTGAGTCGTTTGCAACCTGGAGAATCTCACAGCAAGCTCAGATGGGTGTGGAAGTGTTTTCAGAGAGAAGATACCTCCTGTGTATGACTGCAAAATATGCAGATCTCGGAGCACATTCGCGGGCATGGGTTCTTGATGTGATTCAAGTTGGCTTTTCATGGCCAGTGTATCCCAAAATAAATCATTTTGCATCCCCAAAGGCCACAACTTGCCTGGCACTAATTTTCTCCTCCCATCAGTTGCATCAATATTAATGCCTCCCACAATTCCTCAATAGCTCTTTCCCAGCATTCAGGCCTGATTCCAGCATTCCCTGTGATGATTGCCTTGCAGCCTCTGATGCCAACATCTACCATGACATTTTCCATTTTGTCACCATGCTGAAATGCGTTCTTCATCTTTGTTTACTGTGCCCTCCAACCTGCTTTTGGGTGCATCCCAAAGATTTCCATTGGAAGATGGAAGCAAATATGTATATGTTACATGTGCTTACTGCTAGTTATGAAGCTTAATGCATACCCTTTTATGCAAGGGGATGTCTCTTGTGAGGTGTATTGCATCTTGACTTGCCATGGGATAAAAGTTCTTAGATGTTCTTCAGTCCTTATCTTGAAAAGCTACTAGATCACTAATCAAAAGCAGACCAGGAGGTGTATGGCCTAAAGTCAAAGAGGTTGAGACAATGAAAACATGAGTATATGGTACTTGTTACTTGCTTTTGTATATGATTATAGATTAAGGGAAAAGTAGGAGATCATGCATTAGCATGAGGGAAGAAGTGGACAGAGCAGGAGAAAAAGGAATGGGGTAGCGCAGGTGCTCAGTGAAAATGTGTTTTGGGTGACATCAGCAATCAATGAACAGAATATACCTGTAGCTGGTATTTTAGTTGGTTTTTTAGGCACTCAGGTGGTCCTAATACCACAGACCTCAGTGCTTCTCATGCCCATTGGAAGTGTTCATCTCCCAGGGGTGGGCCTTGCTGAAGAAAGGGAAAAAGGCATAAGAGATTACATTTGCTTCTTGGATTGTTTTCCTGAACAGAGCAAAGAAGAATAGAGCAGTTCAGAGACTTCAGAAATGTGTGCTGTCAGACTTTGTGCATGTTTGTCCATTCCCTTATACTATACCATCTGTGGAGTGGTGTCATAGGTGTTTGTCACTCTCATGCTAATACCTTGAACACCAGAGCACTCCTGTTACTGCAGGTCTGATTTTCCCAGCAAATATTATTGCTTAAGAATATTCTACGAGGCATTCATGCTTTCTGACTTTGGGAGGGCCACAGATTTCAGGTTTTGTAGCTTTTGGATCTTTCAGTCTGGAGATGACATGCCATGTTAATCACCAAAGAAAAGTGGTTGGAGAATTTGGAAAACATAATTCAGGACAAGGAATGGATGATAGCTTACTCTTGAATACCATTGATACAGGAGCTCTATGTGTGTCTGTGTATATATGACTAGAATGTGACAAGATGAAAATAACTGTTGCAAAATAGTGGGTACTTAAAAAGCAAGCTGCAGTGGATCAATAAAAAAATTTATAGGAAATTACTACTTTTTTTCTATTCACAGTAGCCTTCAAAAATCGTATCGTGCTAACACTGAATAAACACCCTTTGAGACAGTCTCTCCCCTTAAGAGTTTGAGCCATATTTAGTTCTGTCTTACAAATGGAAACCTTGGATAATGTCACTGCCTTTTACTGTGGACATGCACTGATGTAATGGAGTAGAATCTGGCCATGGTTGTTGATATGGTAAGGGGTAATGACTGTGCTCATTATCAGTTCAATATTCAAGAACTTTTGGAGGACATTACAAACTTCTTAGCGTCAATTGGTTTTCATCTGCATCGGGATGCAATCTGTTTTTTACTGAGATATGACTATAAACTTTTTTGCACATTTTAAATATTCACAAAAATAGGTAATTTGTCATGTAAAACCTCCTTAGGAAGAAAAATGGAACAGATTTTTTTACTTTATGATGCTTACAGCACTCAAAACACTATAATCAGAGCTCTTAGACTAATGTGGGCAAAAGATTCAAGCTGTTGTTTTCTTCATTGTGTGGGAAAATAAAGAACTGTAAATGTAATACTTTTCTTTGTAGCTGGTTCCATTCAACTAGACTGTGAAATTTTTACAGGAAAAGTACAGTCCAGTGAAGGGGACACTAATTCTTTACATTCTATCCTCAACACCAGAGCAGTTATGATGGTTTGGGGTTTTTATTTATTTATTTTATTTTTACCTTCCAGTTTAGGAGGTAGATGGTGGCACTGTGTGTGCTGAGAGGCACATAGTTGTTCCAATGCACCCTGAAGCTCTGATCCTTTGTTTCTCACATGAGAGGGAATTGATGGAGCATGGCTGCATCCCTCTTTGCCCATATACCCATATTTTCTTCTAGAAAAAAACCTGGGGCACATGGAATGAAGAGGTGAATATGGGCTGATAGATATAGAAGGGCAAGTCACGAAGGTCCTTCTTTCCTTGCTGGATGACTGGAAAACCAGTACAGCTGTGTAGGTTGCAGAGAGTGCCAGGACCTCTATTGTAGATGTAACATAAGTAACTAACTGCATATCTTATTGTACTATGCCTAGGAGACGCAATAACCTGTTAATTATATATTTTCAAGAGGAAGAATGTTACTTAGATTTGAGTTTGTCTTTGTCCTCAAAAGCTGTGTTCTATAGTGGGTGGAAGTCTGTAAGATTCCTGTTAGCATGATGGCAAGTGTCTCTGTTGTGAAAATATTTCTCTGAACTGGGGAAGGAGGCAGAACTTTGGTTTTATGGTTGGGGGTTCATGGTGTGCTAAGTTATATTTTTCTGTCTTAATGTTATTCTCAGCTTTTATGGGGGGACTCCTCTGCTCTCACCTACTCAGAAAGAAAGGATTACATAGTACTCTGTATAAGTAGTCCGCTATTTTTTTTATTTGGAGTTAAACCATTGGTAACAGTAGTGATAAACTGCACAAAAAAATCTTGGTATAGTAATTTTTATAATATTTTATCATATTGTGCATTGGTCTAGACGACTTTTGACGGTTTCTTTCAACTCAAGGCATCCTATAATTCTATATTTTGGCCATGCTCTTTTTGCTTTGCTGAAGGATCAGATGAAGAATTATCTGAAGTCTTGTGGTTTCTGGGGTGATTTTTGTTGCTGAGGAGAATAAAAGCTCATTTAAAGGGGCTGAAATGAGCAGTCTTCCTTGACGTGACAATGCAGTAATTGATGTGCTGGCCAGTGCTCTGGCTGAAAATTAATGTGATATTTTACAGTATTGTAAAAAAAAAAATTTAGATTGCAAATGAGAACCTTTCTTGCTTGTATCAATTGTTTCATAATAAATATAATTTTGATTTTGTATTCTAGTCGGGGCAGTTCACAGAAGATATGATTCCTACAGTAGGCTTCAATATGAGAAAAATAACAAAAGGAAATGTTACCATAAAGGTAGGTATGCATGTTCAAATTAATACAGAGTGAAAAAAAAATGGAGTAATTTTAACAGGAAATATGAAAGCATAGGACATTTCGTTTAAGATTATAGGATCATTTCTCTGTTTTTGTAGCTCCAAAGTAACTTTTTTTAAAGCAAACAGTCATATATTTTTCTGTTACGTTAATCTGTTTTATTTTTTTATATTCCATGCCAGGCAGAAGCTTTGTTGCTTTTTTGGGCTAGAAAGGTCATACAGTTTTGAGATACTAAGGTAGCTGAGTTGACTTCTGGGGAGGAGTCTCTGCTCTCTCTCTCTCCCTCTCTCTTCTCCCCTCTCGCAACTGTAAGTGCAATCCGAAGCAACTTGACTCCTAACATGCATATCTCAGTGGAGATTGTGGTTTAGCTCACAGGCTAAATGTTAGCTATGCTGAAACAGAACATCTAATGTAAGTCAGTTATCAGGGAATCTTCTCTTAGGGCTATAGAGAAATAGAGATGATGATGCCATGTTGGTTGAGATACATGCCATAGGCATCAAAGTAGAGATAAGTCACTCCACTAGAATTAAGGCACTGTGTTGTTTCAATATGAAGGGAGCCTGGTTGATTAGTCTCAGTCAAAGTCACAACTTATAGCTAAAATTTGGTCAAAGGAATATAGAATTTTGTCTTTACCTTGACTTTACCCTCCTTTTCCCTCAGTTTCATAGATACTCTTCCTCTTGTTTGGTGACTCCTAAACCTGTGAGAATTTTCTGAAATTACCTGTAATGTGAATATAAGCAGTTGTTCACTGTCTACCTATTCTCTCTAAGCAGAGAGCAGGTAAAGGGTGGTAAAAGGTGATAACTGGCTTCTGTTCGTTGGGGGATATTAAAGCTGAATTAAAAAAACCTAAACTGGAAATGACTGTAGTGGTATAAGTACTGTGACTACCTGTCTGTTTCTGGTCTTAGTATCTTGCTATACTTTTTCAAGATTTCACATGATTGTAAGACTTTCATCTGTACATTTCACTTGTGTAAGTCCTTCAGTGTTACAAGCTTGCAGAATAATCAACAGATTCCTCTCTACAACTGCCTATATAAGGTAGTCTTTTAAAATCTGTTGAAATGGAAAGTCTCATGTTACCCAACTACTTGTTCTCATCACCCTAGCCCTTCTTCCCATAGACACTCTTGAAATTCATGTCATGTTTGGCTGAAATAAGAACTTTTAACATTACCCATGATTTGATTTGCAGTGGGGCAGTATTCAAGCTGTACAACAGGAAGGTGTACTGATCAGCAGAGAGCTGTTTCCTCTCTTTCCTTGCTGTGGAGTTTCCCTCCAGCTCTCCTCATGCCCATTAGCTTCTTGTCATCAAACACGTTTCCCTCTTCCACAGCCTGGTTTCCTTGTGTCTCATCTGCTTCCATATAGACACGAACACCAAACTACCTGTTCCTGTCCCTTTAAGAGGAAGCAACAATTGTCATTGCTTGATTCAGGAGTGAGTTTGTCAGAGAAGGAGGACAAAAAAGAAATTCCAGCTCTGGGTCCTTCTTGTTGAATGTGTCTCAACAACCATCCATGTGTTGCTGAGAAAAGAGCATAATTCAGCCTAACAGTATTGTGGTACATTCCTGTGTGTCTTCTCCCCAAAGAGTGCCTTTTTAATCAAAAGTCAGAATTTGAGCTTTTTTTCCTTTGGGATCTAAATTCTGCTTTCCAAACAAAGCCTTTCTTGAAAAGGAAATAAAATCAGTACCTCTTAAAAAAAAAAAAGTCACAAAACAAGCCTTTATTACATATGCCCAAGGTAGCACTTCTGAAACTCAGTATGATGTTTTTCATGCTAGAGACAAACTAAACTTATCTTCTGGGAAACTGAGAGAGAATCAGACCAGCCTTGTAGGGTGGCAGAGATTAAAGGTCATCTTTTACAGTCATCTTAAGTATTCATAATGTGTGGTTTTACCTTCTGCTTTAAGCCTGGCCCTGTGCCCTTGCACCCCTTTTACATCAGCATCAGTGGTCACATGGCAAAGCAGTAATCAGATCAGATAACTGGTCTAGGTGAAAGCAGCCTCTAAAAAACCCCCAGCCAACCAAACGAAACACACATCCATGCTGGCTTCTCCTCAGTCAGATTGCCTAACAAGTGTCTTCCTTAAACAGCTACATGATTGCTGGTGCCACCATAGTGTGGGAAAGTAGGGTACAGACACAGGCGAAATGGTGCGTTTCAGGGGCAGCCTGGACAGATTGACTTAGCTGTAAAACACCATATTTAGAGTGCAAAATCTGAACCGGGAGAAAGCAGTCTCTCTATTTGGTGTGAAAAACAAGGTTTTCCTTCATCCTTCCACACTGGTAGCTGCAAGCTTGAATACAACTGCCACCACCTGTTGCTAGAGGACTGCCAGAGTGACATGTTCGGTACCTACACATAGACTGCTCATGGATTCAGATAGATCAGAGACAATATTAAAAAAAAAAAATTTAATGTTTGTTACTAACGCTATGTTGTCAGGATTTATAAACTTTGGATGGTGTTAAGTTTTCTAGTCCTCATGATGAATTCATGATTGAAATTATTTATGAAAGAGAATTTATGGAGGAGTGTCATGGTCACTGATATCAGAAAACAATCTGCTTGATGTGCTAATTTTATAGATTTTCCCCTCCAATATTCTGTTTATTATACACAAATTATCATGCAGACTAGCTATGACAACAAATCAGATAATGTATTTACAATGGAAACATCAGAAATACTGCCTTACAAGTGCAAATGCATCCTGTGGCCATCCTATGCTCTTATACATCAGTGGCAGATGTGCAGGAGAACAGGACCAATAACGAAATTGTGATTAGCATTGTGATACAAAGCAGCAAATGCAGACTCACAAGCAAAAGCTGTTTGTTTGTGTTTAAATAGTCAAACTGTTGTAAGTTTTCGCGTACTCAGAGGTATTTTTTTCTTACTGTTTTTTCAGGCATGCAGGTGTTATTGTCCATCTGCCTGACCCTTCCCCTTTCTTTCAGAAGGGTACATACATTTGTACCAGAGCACTATCTTCCACCTGAGCTTTATCAATGCTTTTTAATTCATCCAGGAGAGAATTCTATTTTGAGTATTCCTAAACGTCAGTTTCATACCCCTTTTATTGCAGCTGCCTTGGTTTACCACTGATCAAAGAAGTCCATGGATGCCACAGTCACTAAAAAAAGTTACTGAATTCAACCCTAGTTCATAAATAATCCACAGGAATAGGAATTTCCTTTCAGTTCTTTTGTTTTTTGTCTTTTGCCTAAAAACAATGAGGCCATGATTTATATAGAGAAAGCATAAGGAAAGTTTGAGTGCTGTACTGATGCTGCTGCACAATTGTGAGATATGGAAGAAAATTCAGAAGTTGTTGGTCATTATTAAACTAGACAAAAGTCCTTTATAAGTAGGCAGAGTCTTCAAATAAAGTAGTTTTTGAGACAGGATTAGTTCAAGAACAAAATGACTAATAGTTTGTACTGGAGTTTGTCTGCACAAAGGATATTACAAGATGAAGATTGTGCAAGAAGGGGGATGTGTGAGTTTCTGTGGAACTGTGCCTTGTTTTATACTTTGATCTCGAAAGTAATTTTATATGTAGTTCTTATAATTTTAAAAATAAGGAGATAATGCTAACATTATTAATGCGTTTGTTGGTTTCAAAAATAATGCTTGGTTTGGAAGCCAGTCTGCACAGGAAAATAACAACTTCTTTCAGTCTCTCTTCTACAACACCATACAGTGAAAGTAAAAGGTGTAGGGGAATATGTATAGATGCATATTTCCTTAAAAGCCTGTCAAGATGAAGTAGTCATATGTTACTATTCCCATATCTAGGTTAAAATATTGCAGCCTAATTGCTAGATAAAATTTCCGGAATTATTTTACTGTGAGAAGAATGACACCATGTGTTGATAAGTTGATGTCTGAGGAATGGTGAGGGGCTGCTCCTTGCTAGAATCCTCTTATGAGCTATTTGTAGCCCAGTAACAAGGATTCAAAGTGAAATTTTCTTTAACCTTTTTATCTCAACAAAACAGGTTACCTTTCTCATAGAAATATTAAAGTATCCAAATGTCAGCTATTAAAATTCCTGGATAAAGTGTTATTTTTCTAAACCTGTGAAGTTCTTTAAACACGGAGGGAACAATCTCCATGCTAAGCACTGATTTGACATTGTGTCTGACCTTTTTCAAAGGTTTCAGGGGACCCTACAAAACATAATCAATTAAGTTTACTATAAAAGTGAGGCTGAGAATCCATCTGGGTCAAAAAGTCATCAAATGAAAAATTGGCATTCCAGAAGTGAAAAATTGATCACCTTAGGCAAAGTAAGTTGCAACACCAGCAAGTAGGTGATACTTTATCTGTTTTTTCTTGTGTTTTAGGGTAGGCCACTAAGAAGGAAGTACTATGCTAGTGCAGTGTCACCGCCTGGTTTCTTTACTATGGTTCCATCTGCATATTCCATACAATTCCAGAATGCAGTCTGATTTTGGCAGTCATTTCCAGAAGCCAGTAGATTTATTCTCATTTTTAGTCTGTAGTCTTAGTGTGTAAAAGTGTGGTCGCTGGCATGCCTGTGTGGCTGAGAATTTATCTGAAGCACGCTAAAAGAACATCGATGTACGAAAGCTGAAATGTTTTGTAGGAAGATGTCAGTGTTATGTGCTCTTAATTAAGTTGAGCATGATCAAAAATTTAAAGCTGTCAGCTTTAACCATGAATTGTTAAATTTTTGGCTTGTCAATATATTTAGTAACCTGTCACCTGTTATTTCCGTAACAAAGAGGCAAAAAGGAAAGATTTTACCACATGGTATTTGAAATCTAAGCAGGAGGCTTTATGTGTTTTTGTGGTAGAGGTATTAGATTACAGATGATTTCTAGCATCAAAATATCTAATGTACTATAACTTAGGAATCTATCAGAACTGTTTTGATGAAGTCCATTACAAACCTGACAGCTATCTTTTTTTTCTTCCCCCAACAAAAAAAATCTAACTGAATTATTTTGAGACTTTAATTCCAAATAAGTTTTGTTTGCTGAGTAATTTGATTTTGATGGATTTTCTGTATTTTTGGATTTTCTCAGTATTAGTAGTCCTTTTGCTTTGGTGAGATCTACTGTTGAACAAGGTAGACAGCAAGTAAAAAAATTTATTTTAACAAGCCAGGTTGCGAGAGCCTCAGGGGTTGTGCATCATGAACTGTTGTTTTAAGTGATTGTGAAACTCCAATTAACCAACTTTAGTGATGGTCTTAGACTAGGTATAAAAAGGAAATAGAACACCACAAGGTATGCATACACACAGCTTCATTTTCCTTGCTCTTGTTTTTCTTAAAATTGCACTGCCAGGTAGATGCTGCACAGCGTGGCTTTTGCAGTACGGAGGAAGTGGAGAGCAGATGCTCAGGGGATGGAGCTGCCGGGCTGGACTGCGGTCACCCCGGCTGTCACCACTAGATGCCAGCGTCCCTCCACCGCACCCAGCACGGCCCGGCTGCAGGAGGGTGATGCTGGGCTTCTTGCTACTTGCTGTTTGCCCTGGTGTGGCAGAGGGGAGGGGCAGGATACTGGCTCTGTGCATTCCTCCTCTAGCTTCGTTGGTTGCAGCACTCCTCCTCTGGACAGTAGTGTTTTCAGGTCTCTACATGTCCACATACAAACAGAATCCTCCTGCTTTGTAATGCTTCATCCCACTATTCAGGATATCTTACCTGTCATGCCATCATCTCGCACGTCATGCAGCAATAGAAGCCTCTGTGTGTACTCCCTGTATAGCTCAGCAGTGTTGCAGACATACTGGCTCTGTATGGCTTGGGTCACTCTGAAAAGGCCATGCCATATGTGGGCTGATTTCAAGTCAAAGTGGCTATTTCTATAAAGAGGAATTTTTGCTGAATGTTGCAGTGATTATCATAGTTGTATGTAAGAAGAGCTGTAATGATGGCTTCAAAAAGGGCTGTGATCCACAGCAGGAAGTCCAGTTACTAGTGATAAATCCCAGGGATTGTTTAGTGTGTTCAGTGGTGACCTGGATGATGGGACAGGGTGCACCCCCAACAAGTTTGCTGATAATACAAAACTGGTAGGAGTGCCTGGTACAGCAGAGCATTGTGCTGCCATCCAGAGGGACCTGTGACCCTTACAAAGTCAAAAAATGGCAAGTACAAGGTCCTGCAGCTGAGAAGGATCAACCTCAGGTATCACTACAGTCTGTCTGTCTGGGAAACAGCTTTGCAGAAAGAGACCTGGGGGTGCTCATGGACACCAGGTTGGTCATTGTCAAGCAGTGTATCTTTGCACCAGAGAGACGAGACCAACAACCTCCTGGGATGCACTAGGAAGAGCTCTGACAGCAGGTCAGGGGAGGTGGTCTTTCCCTTTTATTCAACAGTGGTAAGGCCATACCTGATGTAGTGTCCCAGTTCTGGGCTTACCAGTACAAAAGAGATGTGGAGCTACTGGAGAGAGTCCAGCGAAGAGCCATGAAGATGATTAAGGAACTGGAGCATCTCTCATATGAGGAGAAGCTGAGACATCTGAGACTGTTTGGCCTGGAGAAGAGAAGGCTCAGGAAGATCTCATCAGTGTAGCCAGAAGATGGAGCCAAACTTTTCTCCAAGGTGTCTAGTGGGCGCAGACTGAAATATGAGAAATTCCATTTAAACGACAAGAAAAATCGTTTTCAGTGTGAAGAGGATTGAACATTGGAACTAGGCAGGATCTGGAGACTCTGTCCTTGGAGGAGTCTGCTCTGGGTGACCTTTCTTTGACCAGGGAAACTTGGATTTTGCAGTCTTACGGATTATGCCTCAGTGGTTCTGTGAGGAGGAGTTAAATGGGGGTTAGAGAGTGGAGCATACTTGGAATTACTTAAGGATCAGCTAAGAAGGAAAAATATGAAAGTACTTTCCCCTCTGATAGCTTGAGAAAACCTTTGGAGACTGGATCTGTGCTGGGAGTTGTGTGTTGCAGTGTGAGATAGGATCACATATTACATAGGAACCTCTGCAGTGGTCCAGACAGACACTTGGGGCCGGAAAGCAGTGTCATCAGTTGAACAGGCAATGTTGAATGTTTCACCAGTCATTCAGAATAACTGCTAGGACTCCTAAAAACGAGGACTGAGAGTTGATCTCAAGGGTGAATCAGATATTTACCAAATATCTTAGGTAATTGCCTCTTAAAATTTGTTCTTCCATGAAGAAGGTTCTACAACATCTCTTGTTTTGCACAGTGTTCTTTCATTCGTGTTAGAAAGCTTTTGTCCTAGTATCTGCCATGAGTTGCTGTAATCACAATTTGAGTTGCTTTTTTCTTCTCATATATACCTAGCAGCCATTTCCTGGGAAACATTATGGTTGTGTTCCCCACCTCCTCCCCTCTTTATAGGTTATATTTTCAAAATCTCACTCTCTCTCATCTCATCAGGAGTTTCCGAAACTTTTCTGTGTTCTATAGACTGATTCTCAAAACCAATATAGAAGCTTCCCTGACTCTGAGGACAGGGCAGTACATACCTTCAAAATCGTACATAAAATGCTTCTGATAGTCCATGCTGATTTAACATCTGCAGCACTATTGCAATGCTTATTTAGTTTGTGAACTACTCGGGCTTTTTATCCTGCACCTCTAACTGGTAATTATCCATTTTGTGCAGGTGCATTTGGTTCTATTAGTGCTTTGCATTAAATTTCAGCTGCCTTATTTCAGACCATTCCTCTATCTGGTCCAGATAGTTTAGGATTCTGATATTTTCTTTTTATCCACTCTCAGATTGCAGTTATCTGCAGCTTATATGAACACATGATTTATTCCAGCATCCTGTTGGGACACCTGGGAACCATAAGTGCTGTCCCTGCTTAGCTCTGTCTTCAGCATCTTTGCTTCATTGTTAAATGTTGAGAATCTGTCAGGATTACTCAGACTTGAGAGGTGGAAGATAAGGAGAATACATGAGGAGAGTGCCAGAGAGCTGTGGGGTTAAATCTGTCATGGGAGAATGTCCTTTCCTTGCCCTATCTACCAATATTAGATTACCTTTTCCCAGCACATCCTCTTGGATTTTTCTCTGATGTTGAGCAGGTACTAATTTTGGCTTTCATGGTTGTATCGGTTCTTCAAGGACAAGCAAAAATAATCACTGCAGTAGTTACTGGTTAGCTGTTTTGAGCTATCTGTGTCCTTGCCCCAGTCCCCTTGCTCTCAGTCTTCTAAGTGCAAGTTCTGCCTACAACTTAGAACTTCTATATGCCTGCTTTCACCAGAACCTTTTGGACTATGATGTCCAGAGACTGATTCAAGATCCTGTGAAAAGAGGGTACAGAGGATGGCATGTGGTCCTGCAGAATTGGGGCTTTCTGCTTTGTGGAGGACACAATATTGAGGCTGGGATGGTTTGGGCTCCTTATGTGTGTTATGTCTTGATTGAGAGGTTTGCAATCTTACCTCTGAAGCTGAGTTCCCTGGTACTCTCCTGCCTGAGAATCCAGAGTGCAGGTAAGCACCATGAGGTTCAGGAAACAGTTTCTAAGAACAGACTTTGCTTTTGGTCCTGTTTAAAATCCACCTGTTCATCCTTCCAACATTTTACCTTGTGTCTGTGATAAAATGGCAAATACACCCTTATCATTGAGAAATACTGTCTCCTGTTAAAATGCCTCTGTGCTTGATGTCAGGAGTTGAAGATATTCAGCCTTTTTGTGTTGCAAGTTTATTTCCAGTGAAAGTATTATGATTAAATTAAATAGTGATAAATATTGAAGTGTGTATATAGATTTTTTTTTGTCTGATATGACTAAAATAAAATACTTACTGGTATGTTTAAAAGTTGGACTTTATTGCCCGTGAGGAGTGACAACAGTGTTCTTTAACTACAAAGACTGATTTCAAAGACCATAATGTTCTGGGAAGCATTGCCTGCAGAAAATGTAGCCATGTGGCATACTTTTGTCAGCTTTAAGAGCTGTAAATGTAAAGGCATTTCCAAAATATAGGATAATAGGTAGTAAGTATTCTAAAGTAGTAAGGTATTCTAACTTCCCTATTAAATTACATGGCTGGTCCTACAAGTAAAGTTCTGTTGTTTTGTATACATGTTAAGGGAATTTTAAATAATTCAGGCTTTTTGATGCACAATCCAGTTTCCACGAGGAGCACAGACCAAGAGACCTTGGACGATTCATGGGAATAAAGCTGTGTAGATAATAAGAGTGAAAAACAGCTAAAGCAGCATAAATAACACCTGGTATTTTTCTGCAAGATGTTGACTATCTTATTATGTGTGCTTTTGAGTTTGACTTTCAATAGAAAGAAAGTAACAGGTGCCCTTTTGGCCAATGGCACAGCCGAAATGTGTGTGCACCCGGACAAGTGATATATAAACCGTGTATTTCATGAATAAAGCAGAGCACTTGATACATTACTTCTGTGAAGATAATCAGTGACTCCGAGCTCCTACTGCAACATATACACTGGGCAATTTATTTAAAAAATTATTAGTTTTTTTATTTTTCTGTTTATTAGATGAAGAAGACGAACATTGCTAGTTGAAGATTCCATCTAGAATAGGTGACTGTTTAGGGTTTGTCTCCACTGAGCTTAGCCAGGTGATAAGTAAGCCAGCCTGAGCCAGTTGACTGAACTCAGTGGAGAGCAGCGTGTGCTTTGCAGGAATGGTTCACCTGGTAGGCAGGGTGGGTGAGACAGATAGCTTCCTGCTCTTGGTGCCCTCTGAGATCTTCAGTAGCCACAGAGAAATTTTGGTCACTTGGATTAGATTCCTACATTTTAGGTGTTTGAAGTCCCTTTTATTACACATTTACAATGTGTAAATTTTATTTACACATTGAAGTCCCTTTTATTACACTAACTCATTGCATTGAGTTAGCTATGAATGCAATGACTGCTTGCTGTGTGTGCTTGAGCTCACTGGTCACATCTTAGCACCTGTAGCCTTGTGTGTGTACAACATGGTGGTGTTGGATGTTACCTGTGCCACCTTATTCTGCCCAAATACTGTTCTGTGTTTACAATTTCCTTACCCATTTGTTCAGGTTAGTTTTTGTGGCTGATATTTTCTGAATACTTCAAGGAGAAAGATAAATTTCTGAGTTCAAGTATCTGTAGTGTTGGATTCATCCTGCAAGTTAAGATGTCTGAGTGTATGTCTGCAATGAAGTTTAAGCTCCTTTAATGATATTCATAGGAGCTGTAGTCAGTACTGTCAAGCTTAGAGCATAATTCTGTCATCCTGAAGATGGTACATCTGATCGGCTCAATGTCTGCCTAGACTTTGCTGACTACTGTGAGATTGTAGGTACTGAAGCCACGCATTGACATCAAGATACAAATGTGTCACTATACACGTCTCTGTCCACAAGAAATATCTTACCCAGCATGTCTGAAAAACGCCATGTAAACTATCTAGAAAATACTTTTCCTGCAGCTTTCTCATGAACTGTCAAGCCTTCCCACAATATTAGCTAATTAAAAGAAACACAGCTAAAGTGTTAATGAGCCTTCCTGTAACCAAAAGCTTTCAAAAATCTTCAAGCCTGTTCCTCAGCTGCATTTTTGCTCAACTGTTGTGATAAAGCTCTGTGCAAAAGGATCTAACTGCTCCTTAAACATAGCTAGTTAATAAATACTGTGGTAAACAATGATTCCATGATGGTGATCTAGTTTACAGATTAAAACACTGCACTTTTTAATGAGAGTGTAGAACTGCAAGCGCAGTAAGAATTATTATGCTATAGGAGTAGACAGGAACAAATGAAAAAGTGATTTATAAAATGCAGTACCAACAAGATATGTGCCTTTAAGATTGAGCCTGGACAACTCCTTGAGATTTTGATCTCCTGTGAGGAAAGGGTACCAGGTATCAAAGAAACTTTTTCTCAGTTTGGTTTGGTCATTCTGTAGGCCTTTTGTGATTCTTAAAATTAGCTGGTCTTCTAGGGATAAAATTACCTCTTAAATATTATGAAACTTTTATTCCTGAGAGACCAGTGAAAGCCATGGGAGAAATTTGAAGTCCAGTCTCTTTTTAAAAACACCCAGACAAAACAAACTTATTTTTAAAACTAGCTGTATGTTCAGCTGTTAAGGTGTAGTCTCCTGCCTCTCCCTGTTTACACCCAGAATATAATTTTTACCTGTGTATTAAATATTGGGATACAAAAATAGTTGATACACAAAACACACAAGACTCATGCAAGAAAACTTTAATGCTACAACCTCTCCTCCTTCCTTCCTGGGTACCTCTTGTATTCTCACAGTGCTGTCTGTTCAGTCATGTACTGTAAAAATGCTTTGGGACAGCAATTTGTGTTTATAATAAAGTAGTTAACTCTCGCATTTGCTATTCAGTATAATGAAGAGTATTAGAAAGTTACTACTAGAATCATTTTGGTTTCATAGGCAGAAAGGTGAGGACTTTTTTTTTCATTTCATGCATTTATTTTCTTACCCTATTTCAGATAATTATAAATTAATATATTGACATAAACTGAGTTCTCAGGCACTACTAAAACCACCTAGTCTATCTTGTGTCCTTCATGTTATACTTTAATGAATAGCTGTAAGCCTGATTAGAGAAACTGACTGGAAATTACTTATCTTTCCATTGTTTCAAGGTGACTTTTTCCCCTAATGAAAGTAATCTTGTTCTGCAATGCAATTTAATACAGTAAGATATAGTACATCGTCAAATGAGGACAAAACTAGTATTTTCTTATCTTGTATTATTTATTTTCTGAATAGCCCAGGCTACATAATCTTGTAGATTTTCATGGCTACCAGTGTTGCAAAAATCTAATCTGACTACTGGCCTGCCCTGTCCTTCTTCCCTTTCTTTTTTCTCGGATCTACCAAGAAAATAATTTAGTTTCTTTTTCCAGACACACAGATGTGCACCAGATGGCTACAGATAGTTTCAAGGTCCTGATGAGTTATTGGAATAATTAGTGTTGGTATAAGGTTTGTCATCTAACCATGGTGCTGAATTGTGTACTCATCATGTTCAAGCTTTTATAATGTAAGGGTTAATTTTATTAAGACTTTTGAAACTGTTCTTCAAATGTCAGTGCAGATAATAATTGATACTTCATGGTCAGAAGTTCCCTCAGCTCTTTCATATATAAAATTCTTGATCTTATACAGGAGATCAAAGGCAATCTACATTTAGGTGAAATACTAATTTTATGTCAGAAGAAACTGTAAGATATCAATCAGGGAATGATTTTAATGGTGAATTGGTAAATATTTCTTTCTAAAATATGAACACAAGACATTGAAAATTATACAGAAATTGATACATAAATACCATTTATGAGCCATGAAATTAAAAAAATAGTGGCTATTAATTGCAAAAGGCCTTATCCCAAGGGTCTATTCAGTCTTACTCTTTTGTGCAAGTCTTTGTTGCCACAGCAGGTTTATTACATTTGGATTTATAGTGTAAATGTGAAGACAAGTCTTAAAATTTTGCTTCTGTGTATATTATTTCCAAATTCAGTTTCTTCTGTAATGTATATGCCTCCTAGGTCTGGTATATGGTACCTATTGTTTTGACAGCTAAATCCAGTTGAAATAAATAATTACTTCTCATTGTCCTTGATAGAGCAACAAATCCATGACTTATTTTTCAGTGTTCATCACTATTTTAATAGGTGTGTCACTTGTAACACAACTGTCTTTGGATGCAACAGCTACATTATCACACAGCCCTTGCCCACATGATTAAGATATGTTCCCTGGTATTTTGATCTGGAAAACAGTTTGGAAACAAGGTTATTGTCATGCATCAAAAATACTGAATTTTTTGCAAGCGAAGCAGAATAAGTAACTCCTGTACAGAAAAATAATGTGTTAGCCTTTTAAGGCTAACACATTAATTTAATAAGGAATTTTGTGGGATTGCTGGACACTATTGGCATACATAAGTATTTGCAGGATTGGAGCTTTATAAAATCCCAAGCAGAATGTGAGCTTTTTTTCCTTAAGGATCACACCGGTTAATCACTTGAGGCCTATCCTATACTACTGTTTCCTTTCTGATTCTGATCAGTTAATCCATGTGTCTTTTAAAGCATATTTGATGAACAAATGGGGGAGCTGTGGAAGTGTTGAAGCTCCCTAGAGTGTATCATCCCTTATGTGGACTCAATCTGCTCTCCAACCAACTATATATTTATTTAATATATGTTTTTAGCCTGCTGAAGGTCTGATACATTCTTAACTCAGGTCTCCGTAGCTGCATTAAAAAGTGAGTGGGAAAGGGTAACATTCTTCAAATGGACATTTGGAGCTTTTGATGTCACAGGACTGACTTGCTCTGTGAATGTGCCTGTCCCGTTCCATGGACTGGAAGGGACTGAGAGGACCAGTCTTTTGAGGAAGGTCACTTAAAAAATGTTGGCATTGTCCATACAACCTGCATGCTGCGTGTAAGAGTTCATTTAATCTGTTGTGTTAGTACTTTGTAGTTCAAAAATGTTTTGGCGCTGGGGTGTTCTTACCTTTTGCAGGTATGGGACATTGGAGGACAGCCAAGGTTCCGAAGCATGTGGGAGCGTTACTGCAGAGGAGTCAATGCAGTTGTGTAAGTTTTCTTTTGTATGCTTATGGAAAATGTACTCTGCAATATATATTATTACAATATTATATATTAGATATGAAAATAACATAGATAAGGGTTTTTTTCTGTCCACTTCCATTACATAAGAAGACCCAATACAATAAAAGCAGTGTGTTTTACATACCCAGCAATCCAGACATATAAATAATTGCATATTCCAGGCCATTTTTTCTCCACAGGCTGTATTTAATTCTGTTTCTCCCTGTATCAATAAATGCAGGGTTTATACAACTCAGGACTTTTCTAATGCTCTTGTCAGTGTGAATACATTTGTCACATTTCAGGTGTTTTAATGCAACTTTCTGCAAAAAATGGGCAATACTATGAATAACTACATTCTCGTTGCAGTTATATGGTGGATGCAGCAGACTTAGAAAAAGTAGAAGCTTCAAAGAATGAGCTACACAGTTTGATAGATAAGCCACAATTGCATGGAATTCCAGTAAGTATTTTGGTTATTATTCTTACTAGAATGTAGACAGTAAATCCTCATGAATTGGTTTCTCTGGGCTCTTGAAAAGATGAAGTTAAATGGGATGCAGCCTTGATACATTGAACACTCTTAGAAAAATTATTGTGATATTTTTTCAGAGGACTCAGCATCTTATGAGTGCTGCAGTGTGTTTGTATGTTTTCATGTCTAAAGGTCAGAATAGATTTGGAAAAAATCTGTTTTCGTGTGTGGTATTATCAGACAGTAATTACTTTGAGTCTGTCCCCTTGTTGGCTGGGTTTGAACCAGTGACCCAGATATGTTCCTGAGAGTATCTTAAGGCATGTGAGATTTGTCTTTCTGCAAGTTGGCAGACACATCAAGTAGTGTCCTCTGTTTTCAGAGATTGTGTAGGAGCTTGGCTTTTTGCGTGTCCTAACTTTTTCTTGACTAAGTTTTTCAAACTAAATTGTGTGTGGGGGAAAAAAAAAAAGCAAATTTGCATCTTTTCTTCAATAGGAAATGTCAAAGAATAGCATATTCAGCTGAAACTCTAATGAGGTATTACGGAGGTGGAGACTAAAGTTTAATGAAATGTAATCTGCTAGTTTAGAAATCCATCAGGTTAACATTGGTCTTCATGTTGACACCACCAAGCAAGAGTTCATACTTGTGATTGTAAGAAAGAAAACAGTAGTACATACAAATGAAGAAGAAGTAGCTCACGGCTTGGTGGCTCTTGCTTGGCTTCTGCTTTGGAAGCAGTTATTTGGACACTTGGCCACTGTAAATAACTGAAGTCATCTGAGGATGAGTAGATGGACTGCCAACGTAAAAACATTCCAAGAATCAGGATCTTACACATCCATTCTCAAAGGAGAATTTTTCAAGTGAATATCTTTTTTTATAAGGTTTGCTATTATTGTTGTGATTTTACATAGTAATTACCTATTGAACAAATCCTACAGAAATCTGTAGTCATGCTGTTCATACTGAGTGACATTGCCTATTCCTTGTGCTCTCTTCACATTCTGTTTTACTTCTCACTTTTTCTTCCAGAAACAATAGGTCTTTCATATCTTCAGAAGTATTTAATTAAGTTCCTTGCCTTTTATATGTTATAATACCACATTCCACATGCCCAGCCTGACCATCATGGTAATTTCCAAGGTGCAGTGATGTATTTTTTACTTACGTTTATTTCATAGGTAGTAACTAGTATTGAACTTCCTTCAATTTATTGTGCTCAGGCTTTGGCACTGTAGATTTTGAAGTAACTTTATAAATCTGAGACTGCAGGTAATGAGTTTAATATGTTCTGGGTTCATGGGAAATAATGGGACAATCTTGACTTAGAAAATTGTAGCACATCTGGAAAACATTAATGCAATCATAATTACAAAAACCTTCAGTTGCTTACTTTATCTGAGAATGTGCTGAACCCATTTATCTGATCTTCATTTATACTTGAAGCCTTAAGTATTACATAGGAACTCTGAAGCTCCAGCATCTATTCAGTAAATTATCTGCGTTGCTCCGACTTCTTTCCTAATGGCTTCCTTTCAGATTGCTACCATGGATGCTCAAAGTGGAGGGAGAAGAATTGGTCATTTGGCTGGTGCTTGGGTGATACATGCTTTGGATGCCAGGCTGTTTAGTATTTCAGTGTTAAAAAGCAGGGAAACAAAACTGTAGAGAGTAGCATGTGTGGGTCTTTAGGATCTATCCTCTGCTGCTGGGGGCCTGCTTTTTATTCACATTAGTCTGGTCCTGTGAATTGAATGTCTGTTGGTGGCTTGAGTGCACCTGGTGCATGCTCCCTTCCACATTTAGTTGCATGCAATCTGATGCCATCCTATAATGCCATCCAGAATGGAGGGATTCACTTCCAAAGGAGACTTCTGACACTAATACACTCAGAAATAATAGGATCCAGTTTTCAGAGGTTGTGCATCTAGCATCTGGCCCTGACTAAGAGTGGAATGTCCATGATGCTGCCACAGTCATTGGTCATTTTGAGTGTGTCCTCTATTGCTTTCTAAATATTTAGCTGCAAGAACCAGAATAGTGCCAAGAAACGGTTAAAGACAAAAAATAAACTCTTGTTGCTTGTGCATTTAATATGCATATGAATTCTTTCTTGCAGGTGCTAGTTCTTGGAAATAAAAGAGACCTCCCAGGTGCACTGGATGAGAAGCAGCTAATTGAGAAATTGTAAGTAGCTGGCTTGTGTAAAAAGCTGAGGCACTGTGAAATTTGATATGTAGGAGAAAATCATTGGATGTCTGTATAATGTTAACAGGAAGGGTTCAGGAACACATGCTAAACGACCAGTATGATCTTGCAAAATGTCCAATTTATTGAAGAGAACAGCAGTTCTTATACCTTTCTTCCCAGAGCATAGAGCATCAGAATAGCAGGTGCATACAATTGGATACAAAACATAAACAAGTGTT
>JAWWES010000041.1:20499859-20585365 GCA_035583135.1 Lophotriccus pileatus | reverse complement strand
GTATAAGGATAAGACACACCCAAAAATTACAGAGCACATCAGGAATTGTTCACTCTAACTCAGTTTGTGTCCCCACATCTGTAGCAATAACTGGCTATAAAAGATTCCATTTTACATTCTCAGATATTTCACTTCGAGCTCTGCTGGCACTTGACATAGTGATCTACACTGATAACTGACTGCAGTAGATTTGAACCTTTCCTGATTGTTGTTTCAGTGGTGTAAAGTTGTTTCAGATAATCCTGTTTTCCCATCATTATAGCTACAACTGCTGTGGATGGTAATAGGATCACTTAGACTTTTCAGAATACATTGTAATGGCAGTTTAATGCTTGAATGGCATTAGAACAGAACCATTTCAAACTACGGTCTGTAAATTTAAGCAGTTCAGATATTTTTAGCATATGTCCAAAACATACACTTCTTCACTTATTATTAGTTTCAAGATTACTGAAACTAACAAACTGATGGATTTTGAGGGTAATTCTAAAGCAAATACACAATTTTCTAAAAATGCCCAGTATAGCACTGATTTTGTAGAATAAGATTCTGTGTGACAAGTCACATAATTTTAATTAGTTGGAGTGAAGTGAAGTTTTGGTATAGTAAGGATGGTCTGAAGTCTAGGCAGCTAAACTGGGACTCACAGAATAGCTGAGGTTGGAAGGAATCTTGAGATCATCTTGTCTACCCACCTGCTCGAGCAGAGCTGTTTGCCTCTTAGAGCTGATTGCCCTGGACCACGTCTGGGCATTTTTGAATATCTCAGAGGATGGAGACTGCAGCCTCTCTGGGCAGCCTTTGCCAGTGCTGGGTCACTCTCAAAGGTAAAAAGTGCTTCTGTGTGTTCAGAGAGAGCCTCCTGTGTTTCAGTGTGTGGCCACTGCCTCTTGTCCCATCACTGGGCTCCATCTTGTTTACAGCCTCCCTTCAGATTTTTGTACACATTGATAAGATGTGGCTCCCTAAGTCTTCCTTCTCTAGGCTAAACAGTCCCAGCTCTCTCAGCCTTTCCTGATATGTGAGTTGCTCCAGGTCCTTAATGATTTTAGTACTGAACTCTCCAGTAGCTTCAGATCCCTCTTGTACTGGGAGGCCCACAGCTGGACACAGGTATAGCCTTATCAGTGCTGAGTAAGGTCATCTCCTTCAGTCTGCTGGCAGCACTCTTAATGCACCTCAGAATACCATTAACCTTTTTTGCCACACTGCTAGATCATTTTCAACTTGATGTGCTTTTCTGAAAAGCTGCTTTCCCAGACAGTCAGCCTCTGACATGTCCTGGTGCCTGGGGTTATTCCTCTCCGAGGGCAGAACTTTATGCTTCCACTTGTTGAGCTGCATGAGATCCCTGTCAGCCCGTTTCTCCAGCCTGTGGAGATCCCTCTGGGTGGCAGCATGACACTCTAGTGTATCAGCCACTTCTCCCAGTTTTCTGTCATCAGCAAACTTGCACTCTGCCCCATCATTTGTGACAAATGAAGATGTAGAACAGGATTGGACACAGTATTGATTCCTGGTATACAGTGCTAGTCACTGGGCTTCAGCTGACCCTCATGCCACTGATCACCTGACTGTTCAGCCGGTCTCCAGTGCACCATCTGCTCATCCAGCCCATACTTCCTTAGCTTGTCTATGAGGATACTATGGAAGACACTGTCAAAAGCTGTACTGAAGTCAAGGTGCACAATATCCATTGCTCCCCTGTCACCTACTAGGCTGTAGATTTCATTGTAGAAGGTTATTGTGTTGGTCAAGCATGCTTTCCCTTTTGCGAATCCATGCTGACTACTTCTGAATCCATGATGACTACTCCTGATGACCTTCTGGTCTGTCACATGCCTGGGAATAGTTTCCAGAATTATTTGCATCATCACCTTCCCAAAACTCAAGGTGAGGCTGACTGTCACGTACTTCCCTGTGTCCTCCTTCCTGCATTTTCTGAAGAGTGACATTTGCTTTCCTCCACTATTGGGTGCCTCTCCCAGTTGATATGAGTATTCAAAGGTTCTTAAGAGTGGCCCACACTGACATCAGCCAGCTCCTTTATCACTTTTAGGTGCATCTCACCAGGGCTGACGGACTTCTCCATATCCGGTTTGCTTATTTATTCCTGGACCTGAGCCTCTTCCGTCAGGGGTACAACTTCCTTGCTCCTGACTTATTCTTGGTCTCTGCAGCCCGGGATCTGAAAGCTAATCTTGCTAGCAAGGGCAGCATTTTCATGTCCTGTGTAAACAGGTACCTTGTCTCATTGAGCAGTGGGCCCACATATTCTTCTTCTACTTGTCACTGATGTATTTAGAGAAGCCGTTCTAGTTTACTTTCCCTCATGAGATCCAACTTCAGTTAGGCTTTGGCTATCCTAACTGTGTCTCTGCATGCTTGGACAGTGTTTCCGTGTTCCTCCCAGGTTACCTGTCTCTGCTTCCACCTTCTGTATACTTCCTTTTTATTACTGGGTCTTGCCAGGAGTTTATAATTCATTCACTTAATGCTTTCTTGCTTTTTTTCTGGACTTTTTAGGGCGGATGACTCTTAAGCTTGGAGATATCTTTGAATATTAATCAGCTTTCTCAAACACTTTGCTACAGGGCCTTGTTCCATGGGACTTTTCCAAGCAGATCCCTGAACAGGCCAAGTCTACTTTACTGACATCCAGTGAGGTCACTATTTAGTTGTCTTCTTGATTAGAGTCTCTTGTGGTCTCAAGACTCTTTCCTTATCAGTGCCTCCACTCCCCATCTGCTTCAGGAACAGTCTTTATGCATGTCTGTGTTGCTTGTGTGAGGATAAATAAATGAAAATATAACAAAGTGCTCAGAAACACTGAGGGGGGGCGGGGAAATTCCCAGAAAGAAGTTAATTAAGAAATCAGTTTCTTCCTAAATGTAAAGGCATCCTTTCAATAGGAATCAGATCTGATATATAAAGTATGATAAACATCCTGAAGATAAATGGTGTGATCATTTGAATGCTGTTACTTGATTATGAGTTATTGGTGAGAACTCTGAATTCTAAGTGAAAAGATTTGCCACTACAAAATGGTATTTTTAGCTCATGGATTTTTGTGTTTTTATTACTCACTATTACACTGACTTATTGAGAGATTTGAATTTTGTGAAATGACTTTATAACCTTTTAGTCTATAGTTTAAGAAATGTGTGGGTTTCTATGTGGCATATTTTAAGAATTTAACATCTGAGAACAGAATTGAACCCACTGAGTAAAAAGTGAAAAACTTACATTTAATGGAAACTTGTCAGTTTTTGTGACACTATAACATTACTTATTATTTTCATTTCTGTAGAAACCTTTCAGCTATTCAAGACAGAGAAATCTGTTGCTATTCTATTTCCTGTAAAGAGAAGGATAACATAGGTAAGGTTTTTCCAGCATCATCAATATATGTTTTGTACTTCGGATCAGATCTTAAAAATGTTAATGAGATTTGAGCATCTACCTCCAATATATTATTGAAAATCTCATTTTACGTTGAAAAATATTCTGCAGATATTGTATGCAACTGTATTTGTTTCAACATAGAATTATGTGTAATTTAAAAGTAATCTGTAGAATTAGCAAGTTCCATGAGAAGTTAATTTGACAAGGACCTTGGAGAAGCATATTTAAAGTCCATAGTAATTGAATCCTTTACAAGAAACCTGTGTTACTTTTGAAAAAGCAGTGGCTGCATATAAAGAGTTATTAGGTGATCGTAAAAAAATTTGGGTGTTTCGCTCCATACACGATTTTACTTGGTAAGCAGGTTTTACATGCGTGTGGCTGTATGATGGTGTTCGTCGAACTGAGGGCACAGTGCTTTTGTCCCACTGGAGATGAAAAGGGTGTATCCTCTAGTAGGACCTATAAAAGCCCCATGAATTTGTCCTCCATCTGCCTTTGTTTTTTGCGTTCTCCTATCTTCCACTTTCCTGTTCCCTTTCCTGCACGGGGCAGGAGAAGGGAATGAAGCACAGACTGAGCCAGCAGCAGCAGCAGTTGCTGCCTCTGTGCCACCCTCCTTCTCTGCATGCTGCTAAAACAAGTGGTGCTGAATGGGAGGGATACAGCCTGGGTTCATATTTATAGCTGATACTTGAGGAAGCCAGACTTGCTAGAAGAGCTGGGCAGCTCTGTAGGGCTCAGCTGAATGAGAGACTGTGAGTGGAAACGGGAGGAAAGCCAGTTTCTCTCAGCAGCAAGGGAAATTTCCATCCTACATAGAGAGGACCAGGTAGTGGAAATGGTGAGGAGACTATGCCATTACACCTTAGTTCAGTGAGCTGTGGAAGATTTCAGCTGTGTGCAGAGATGTGTTAGGCAATGAGGGCTTCTCTTGAAAGTGGTGTATGTGATTGGGATGTATTAGTTTGAAGGAGACCAGCCCCAGGTCTGCTGCAGTTTGGAATGCAACTGTTATCTCAGAGCAAGGGGAAATACACGCGTTTACATTGGGGAAGATTTTGACTTCAGGATATAAAGACTGCGCAGGACAACAAAAGATAATCTCAATAGGTGAAAGGCAGTGAAGGTGATTGAGGTTTTTGAATTGCTGTGTTAGATCCTTATCAACTTGGCAAGACTGCAATGAAGGTTCTCACAAGTGGTATTGTGACTGGAAACTGGCAAAACCAGCTTAATTTCCGAACAAATCCTGGAGAAAATAGGTTTTGATCCTGGTTCATTTATATAGATGTCCTGGAGAAGAAAAGCGTGCAAAAAAAAGCATTCTAAAATTTGCAGACAGGGAAATAATGAAAAGAACGATCACTAATGCAGAACCATGTAGATCACTTACTTGTGGAAGTTCTGGGAGTAGTGATGAAAAAGACTGAAATCCTAACTGAGAATCGGTCAAGCACCTTCCAGTGTAACATTATGCCTAGAAATGCTAGCCCAGTTCCTGAATATTTGCTCAAAGAAATAATAAATGGAAGCAGACTGTGTATATCATTTGTGTTTGGAACTGTGTGGGCATTGCTGGAGCAGTGTGTGACATATTTTGAGTAAGACCTTGAGAAACTGAAAAGAGGTTGAACAAGAACCTAGGGAGATCAAAGGGCTGAAAAGTATCATTTATAATGAAAGACTATAATGAAAATATATTTAGCTTATTAAAGTGATGAAACTACTAGTTTGTTAAGGAGAAGACTGGGAGCTGTCTTCTTCCTATACATTTTTGATTAATGTCAGTGCAGTTGAATGAGATGATACTTGTTTTTCAGTGCAAACTGCAGCCTAGCTGACTGGTCTCATCATGAGATGTAGGTGTAAGGCTGCCAGTTTCTGTGTCCTGAGAGACTGGAAGATTATTATATAGTTATTGGCTTTGCTTTAGATGCTGTGGGATGCTTTTGTTTGCAGTCTCAGTGCCTAAGCCTGTCTGCAATGATATTCATGGAGTGCTGTCTTGAACTAAGTACAAATATGGCAACAAATTTCAATTTGAGGGCTAGAGCTGTTGCTGCCCCCTGACATCCTTCCTGCCTTCCTGACAGATGTTACTGCCTTGAGGCAAAAACATCTAATCTGCTCATGAATCAGTTTGTGAACTGCTGCAGATTCCAGCTCAATGCATTAGATTGCATCAGGAGGGGTGCCAATTTCAGCTATCAAATTTTAGTCCAGTGTTGCACGTCTTTCAGAGACCTTGGACTCCTACAACCTACCTAAATAGCTTTCTAATATATTGTGTTTAATATATTGTCACATGTTTGCCCTTCTCATCCCTTCTGTTTGTGTATTTCTGCCTTTGTTCTCACATTGCATTTCATTCTCATCTGGATTTTACAGTTCATTTTATGGTCATCTTAAATCTTTGCTTTTTCAACAGTTCCTCATCTATGGCTTAGAGAACTTGATGTCAGTCATCGTATTTCATGAATAGAAAATGCACATAATTTAAAAACATAGTAAAAATAAGAAAAAACCCACCTAAGTGCTGAGCTTTAATTACATGTAAATGAGAGCCTGTGGTTTCTGGGTTTTGTTTGGTTGGGGTTTTTGTATTTGTATTAACCTGCTGGTGTTCTTTAGTGCTTCTACAGTCTGCAAACAGGCTGTTGAGTTTTTCATTTTGTTTCATCTGTCCTGGCAGACATAACATTACAATGGCTTATTCAGCACTCCAAATCAAGACACTGTTGAAGAAAACTTTGGCTGAAGATAACTCTTCCCCAATCACTTTGACTGCTATCAGCTGTACACAACTGAAAAGAGAAAGAATGCAACTGCATACTACCAGGACTCAGTGTGGTCGTATTTGTTAACAGAAGTATATCTGAATTGTAGCTTGTCTCTCTATTTTGATTGGTTTTGTTTTTGTTTTTTTTTAATTGAGATATTTGTCTGCCTAGGTGAAATTCCTGAATGCCTTAATACAAGACTGGAAGAAATCAATACTTTTTTTGGCTGAAATGTTTGAGTTTATGCATGCAAATTGTCAAAAACATAGTAATTTTTTTCTAATTTGAAACTGAATAAACTGCACAATGGAAACAGAAATGACTGGAGTTTTTTGAATGTAGCATATAATTATTCATACATAATGTTTTCCCTGAAAACACATGTAGTTAAGTATCAATAGTCAATTAACACTATAATTAAGAGCTTCTGATTTGAACAAAATGCTGATACTCAGAACACTTTTAAATACTCTGGAGAGAAGTTATTTCCAAAGTCATGCATCTGTAGTTACTTAGTTTTCCCAGTCACTAATGTTAATTATTTATATGAGTATTGTTTTGGAATTGAAAAATAAATCAATTTTAGACAGTCCTATCCTTCTTTATTGAGAAAGGAAAGAGTCTAGAATTGCAGTGGATATTTTTCTTTCTTAAACAGAGAATGAAATAGAGACAGGGCAGGTGAGATCGTGCATTCTCTTTGACATTATAAACCCCAAATTAATGGATTTCTTAACCACTTTTACTGTAAATGAAATAGTTTTCATGGTGTATTCTTTCCATACCTGAACCTGTAAAATTTTCAGGTATACAACCTAAAATAGCTGGGCTCTGAAGTAGAATTAGTCCTTTTGAAACAGATTAAAGAAGCAATTCACTTTTTAAATTTTGATGCTTTTCTAACATCTTACATGTACCTGCTACCAAGTGCTTCACTTAAAAGGCACTCTGATGGGAACTTTTCTGTGAGTTTGGATGTGCTATTAAATATGGAGAGTTCATGTCAAGAAATAGCAGATAGATGCTCAATGGCCAAGTGTTTCAAGGACACTTGCAGATCTAGGAGGGAGAATTTCTGGCATAGTGTTCTAAAGATGTGGTAAATTGATGGATTGCTATAGTATTGAAAGGGTTATTAGTCATTTATGCTGTTCTTGCACTTAAATACATGAACTATAAAAATAGCAACTTTTTTTGTCATGTCTGTTTGAGGATGCTTTTAGGCTGGTGGCTCTGATAAGCTGCTAAAAACATACGACAGACTTGATAAAATCTTTTTTGAGTGTCACAGGAATGCTACTACAAACGTGATAAGTCAGCTTATAGTACTTATTCATAATGTTTGCAGTCTTAACTTGCAGAAGTGTGGCCACAGGGGCTCATTGTTCTATGGTAACATGAAAACAATTTGACTAAATGCTGAATGTAAATAAGTACATGGTGGATGCTCCTGAAATGGGATGTTGCAAATGACCTTCCAAAATCTGACATGTAATCTATCTAGTGACATTTTGTATGCTGAAAAAACAGCACTAGACGTCAAAGGTGATGAATTTTGAATATTGTTGTTTTTCATGGACTTGAGGAGGAGTAGAGCAATTGCAAAATACACTAGAAATGCACTCATTATGCATATAACACATAAGAAGAGCCACTTCTGTACCAGTTGGTTGTGCTTTTTCATGGTAGTGCCTCATAATTCCGAATTACCATCATGGCCTGGAAGGTCTTGCTTCTGCCATAAGAGCTCCACATAAAATCTCATTACATCACTCCTTAATCTGGACTTCTCTTACCCTTTTGCTGCAGGAGGTTTGTGGGCATGGACACAACTTCGTTTCAGATTAATTTGAACCAGGCAGTTTTCCAGGCCATCACTGGTGAGAAAAGTGGTGTTGGCTCCTATCCTTCCCTTGCTTTGCTCAGTGTAGCATTTTCTTGAGAGATAACCAGAGAAATTAACTTCTTATATGTAGTATACACATCACCAAGTACCCAGTGCAAGCTAAGGAAAATCTGTGGAGGGAGGAGGTTAGTTCCAGGTTGGCTGAATGAATCTCTGTGAAAAAAATTGAAAATTAGCAATTTTGTTATAAAAATTTTCCCATTAAACAGCATATGCTGATTTTTTTTTCTCTTTTCTCCTACTATGTGACCTTGTATCCAAACCTAAGGCAAATCAGCACAGGCACTGTCTCACTGTTCCCATTTGAAAGAGCCTGTCTGTTTTTCAGCAATTTGCCTTCAAGTAATTTTTCAGAACGAGTTTAGCTGAAGGTGTTTGTTGTCATACTCAATAGCTTTGTGGGAAAGATGAATTGTAGGTGACTGACAAACTGACATCTTATTTCTGAGACTGTATATGGCCAGAAAGGGTTACAGAGATGTAGACCACTGGAGACAGCATTTCAGCGCAGTTGTTCGGAGAGATCACAAACATCTGTGCCCAGGAGCCTCTGTGCAGGGGATGTCCCATTGCTTAGACAGCAACACATAATGCAATGCCTTGCATGGATCCACATTTGGTGTGTTTCGGAAGCAGAGAGGGCATGGAGAGACACGGAGTGACCACACTTCTTTCTGCTTCTCAGCACTCCTGAGAAGCTGACTGTGACAGAGCAGTAGAAGCTGCTGTTGTGCTCTGGCTTTGCCTGGGAGGTGGTAAGTGCCCTGCTGTGCTCCGAGCTCCTGATTCTTAGGTCTACTTGGTGTTGGTAATCTGGTCTACTTGCACAACATCCTCCAGGCTGTGGGAAAAGAGCAGTATTGGGGGATGTGGACAGCTGAGGAGATAGGACTAACCTTCAGTTTAGGCACATCTAGTAACCCCGGATCCTACAGTGTTGAAAGCCCTAGAACAGCATGAGTGCAACAGTAATACAGACATGTTTCACTTCCCTTTTTTCCTTCTCCAAGTGTAGGAAGAGCTTAACTGTCTCCCAGGGATATAAAGGACCACCAGGTGCCAACTATCTGTTTTACTTCCAGCACATTTTATTTATTATTTTTTTCCCTGCTGGTGATGTAATTTCCCCATATTTCTTTTCTATTTGCATTGTGTATTGTAGGAAGCAATCATGAACATAAAATTTTAGTTAAATGATGTTAAAAAAACGCCACAGAGAAGTTTTTTATCAAATGCACTATAAAACTTTCTACATTTATTGCAGAGAGCAGTGACATATACATAATTTGCTCCTGAATAAGCTATTTTGTAAAATGCTGGTACTTCAGTCACCTGAGCAGCATATTAAATTGAATGCCTCTGTTCTGTGCTTTAGGACAGAATGTAATACAAGAGTCACAAGACTTTTGAGCAGGCCAGTGGAACATAAACAAGAGTTGTGTATACTGACCCCAAAATTTTAATGCTTGTGAAACAGAACAGACTGGCTGATACCTCTCCCAAGGCTCTTCTGCCTCTTGCTGTTCCCCAGCCTGATCTGTAGCGTGCACACTGATCAGCAAACTGCACCTAGCTCAGGCCATAACCTCATGGCTTGAAAGCCATGTAAGGAAAGGGGGTTTGGGCGGTGGGCTGTCTCCTTGCCCTTCGTTTTCTGCACTGTAGTTTCCAGTCCTATTCGTGCCTTGGAGTCAATAGGTAGCTGTCTATACAGTTACACCTGTGCAGCACTTGTTTCCATGGATCTCTCTTACTGAAATGCCATCAAAGAGCAGAACAGATTTGTACTTTTTGCTTCAAAGATCCCAGGATACACTGGCAGGAGCCTTAGTATCTCTCCATTACATTTTTATGTTTGGGACCTAAGGCTCAGAGACTCTTTTATGGGGAGTGCCTGCAAACCTGGCCTAGAGCCAGAGGTCATCGGCACAGAGTGATGCAGGACAAGATACTGAAAGCAAGTATGAGGAGAGATGTCCTTACACCCTCCTTATTTATGGGGAAGGATGGTTTTGAGATCTGTGGGACAATGAATGAGAACAACATCATGTGACATCAAATATGATATGATCAAATTTTATCCCGGGCAAGAGATGGTGTTGCATTATGTTCCAAATCAAATGATTTATGTCATCATGCAGTTAGGCTACAGACATAGACCAACCATCACTAGTAACCTAAAAGAAAACAGTATTCCAGGTTGTCAGAAGATGTGGTCGTATAAAAGTCTTGAGGCATGGGACAGGGTGGACCTTCTTTCTTCCTCCACTGAAGAAAAAATAGGACATCTGTGAGGAGTCACAGTCCACTCCCGCAACACAGACACAAGGGCTCCATGAGAGATTGCAGGCTGGATGTGCTCTGTTTTCAGCTTTCAGCAGAAGCCTTTCCAGATTACTTGTGACCTCCTGGAAATGGTATTACCCTCAAAAATGGTGAGCTCTGCCTTTCTCATTGGCCCCCTGCCAAGAAAGCCATTTTCTCCTGCAACTCAGGCAAATGACCTGACAATTGTCCATCCTGGCTTTAACCCTTTTCAGGAGCTGTTTGCAGCATTTCATGTAGCTTGGGTTGTGTGAGAGCCAAATTCAGACTTAGACAATTCCAAGATAGGTCTGAGAAAGTCTTGGTCTCATTTTTGTGTGCTTTTGCCCAAAATGAACCCTCTCTTCTATTGTTTCCTTTCTGTCTGCATTTCACTGCTTCCTGGCAAAATGGGCATAATCTGAAGAGACTCTTCTCAGTGCTACAGTCACCTTGAAAGAAAATATCATGTCCCACTTTTTGAGGGCACTGTCTTCATTGTGGCATCACATACCACAATCCAATAGTAAAAGGGAATTTGGAGTTGGGTTAACAAGAAATGCTGAAGAGGAAATGCAGTCCAAGTGGTATGGGCATGTGAGAAAAAATGAGATTGTGGTGTATCGCAAGAATGGTGAAGATTCCCTTCACCAGCCTCCATCTCTGCAAAGAGCCAAGGCAAAGCCAAGCAGCAGGCAATGGCAGTGTCTGCGTGCTGCATACAGTGTCCAAGCCCCTCACTTTTCTTAACCTTTTCTCTACCTGTGTGGTTGTATTTTCATGGCTCTGGCAATGCTGCCTCTCTTGCCTTTCAAGGTGCAGCTGCTGAGTGGGTCTCCACTGGTTGGCTGGGAAGGTGTAATGGTTTTGTTTGCCTTTGGAGCTATACTGGAATTTTCCCTTCCCCTCTCCCACTGTGTTGGAGGGATAGGGATTGGGCAAGGTGACTGTATCCAGGCGACTAAGTGGCACAGAAGAAAAGAGCTTGTAAGACTACATGGCTTAGTGGTCTCACGGTCCTCGTCTCCTGGGAAATGGGGAAGGAGTCTGGGGGTTGCCACGGAAGCCGAAAGGAGGTTTGGGCGTAACCAGAGCTGCGTGGGGACTTTTTTTTGGGGGGGGGCAGGCTGCAACTGGGAGTTTTTGCTTGGATTTCCATCGGAGAGGGATGAAAACCACACCGTGCATCTCAGCCACCAGGAGAGTTTCTCATTGTGAGGAACCGCATCTTTTTCTTTCCGTCCTCTTCCTTTTTGGTGATCCAACAGCACCCCCTGCTGACGGAAACAACTGCAGGCTCCACATCTCCAGTGGTTCAACAATGCCTCCTGCTGACTGTGGTTATAATTACCCCAAAGGGTGCAAAATTGAACTGTTTTCACTGTTGGGTTTATTTGTTTGTCTTGAAGGGGATTGTTTCTGGGTGTAGAATTATTGTTTGGATGTTTTAGTTGTGTTCTTTCGTTGTTTCTGCCAATACACATATACCTTTTAATAAAGGACTGTTATTCTTACCTTGTTATAATTTTTTTCCCTTTCACACACTGTTCCTCAATTGGAACCTCTTAATTTTGGATTTACAATTGCTTAGAGGGAGGAGTTTGGGTGTTCCTCATAATTCATCCTCAGCAAAACACTTGTGTCTCATTTAAACTGAGACAGAAGGGAAGAAAGCTGATACCACCACAGCCATGTCTCAGCTGAGGGGATTCGGGCCAGCAGCCTTTCAAGGCTCAATGCTTGCTGAGCCTTTCAGGCCTGGTGGCTTGAAAAGGGAAAAGGTCAGGAGATGTACAGCTCACAGCAGCCATCTGTGGGTCTCTGATCTCCACTTGGAAGGGAGAGAGCAGGATGAGGAAGACTGCAGTAGTTTCCCCAGGATGAGCTGGGTGCCAGGCTCTTTGTGACATGGTTTGGTAATTCTCCTTGCAGGCACAAGGGAGTAAACTCAACCTGATGAAGGACAGGACTGGGATCGTCTGAGAAATTTTGAAGAAGCACAGCTTTTGAGAGAGTGGACAGGCAGTTCTGTGACATCCTATGGTGCAGATTCTGCCCAGCTGCTACTGGGATGCATTGGTGGCCTTGTCCCCTCTGGAGGGACTGTATCAGCAGAAGCATTTGGATTTGCACTGAAAAGACATTCAGAAGGGTCAGCTACCTCTGTGTAGATTTTGCCAATGCATCTGCAAAGTCATGATAGTGTGGACAAGGTGTAGGACCTTGTAATAATTTAGTTTGAGAGCTGCTGCTCTGGATGAATCTGCTTTTCATGTGTCCAGCACACCCTAGGATGGAGTTCAAACTCCAGTGACATGAAGAAATAGGGAGGTGATTTCTCTGTTATCCCTTAGTACTTAATCCTTTCTACTAGAGGCAGTTTTTCCCTTGGACTCACAGGCATTTAGAAAATGCTTTTGTTTTTTGACTGAGTGGACCAGATTGCACCTAGTGCACATAATTCTGTAAAATTGTCCCCAGGGAGAGTAGCTCATCTGCCTTCTAGTGCTTTCAAAAACTGAAGCACTATGATGCACCTATGTAGACAGTATACTTTGTCAGGAGTAAGGTCTTTACAGATAAGTGCACTTGAAGCAAGTAGGTTTGTTAAGCAGCATTGCCTGACTCTTTCCTCATTGTTATCTATAGATTTCACGGAAAGTGTTTTCACTCAAGGGGAAAACAAGTCAATATATTTCCCTAATCCATCGTTCAATGTAAAACCAGGCACATGCACTGCTGGTATTTAAAGTTATTTACCAATTAAAGGACGAGGAATCCAGGTTTGCAGCATGTCACTTGATTTGAGGCTGCACGGTACAGCGGTATTGGACCAGGTAAGAACTTTGTTACAGAAATTCAAGAATAAAAGAGCTTCCATGTTTTGGACAGCCTAACGATGGTAGCATTACCTGTGGAAGGTTCTCCCTCATGTATGCTATGAAGAGGTTGTCCTCTAATATGAAAGAGACTGAAGTAGATCTCAAGGCAGTCAAGACCATTTATGCAGTGTCTTGTACCTTCCTTCATCTATCTTATTTCCCAAGTTTATGGCAGTAGGACTTGAATGGAATGTTTTAAAACAATCAAATAACTGTATCTTTTTTGTTCTTTTTTTGGGGCATCTGTGGTGAATTCTAGTGGTGAGATACTGTGTGTCAGCTTTTCTTCCTGTTTCTAGTCACATATGGGCACAGAAAGTCTAGGGATGAGTAGATCTCACAGAGTAAACAGCTGCTTCTGTACCCAGCAATGCAACTTTCTGGCTAAGAAATTAATCTGATGCCTCTATAGTTCAGAAGACAGCATAGAAATATATGTCTGTAAATGCATAAAGTGGCTGAATATTTATAAATCGTAGACAAAGGGGATTTCTTGACATTTGTTGCACCATATGTAAATGTGTGCTTCAAAAAATGGCTAAAATGAGACCTTTAGCAAAAGAGTAGTTCCTTTTCAGTCTCTAGAGAGGAGTAAATTGTGTTTTGCAAGGTTAGGCTTTATCGTTATGTTTAAACACACTAGGTTTTGATCCATTCACAACCCTAAATACCCATGCAGGGATTTGATTGGATATAAAAATGTACATCTATTTACTTTTAGTAGTGTAGTTGTACATGCAGATGGGTAGTCGGCTCCCTGCCTACTTGAATAAGGTCAAAATTAATCAGATTTTTGTAAGGAGAGGTCATAAGTCACAGGGAAGAAAGAGCCCAAGATGTCCTTTCTTCTGTAGAAAATAATGTGGATTATGTGTAAACATTTTTGATGTACTCATGCTGTATGGAGGTCTGTGAGTGCTCCAGAAAGAATCTATCAAGATGGTCCATGTTAATTTCAATCTTTTTTTACACTGTGCCTCATAATTCAGCTTCCAGATAAGATGAATTAAGAACCTGTAATACCACTCCACATCTAACAGCCTTAGGTATGTGCCATCGTGGATCAAAGTCTCCTTCCTCAGCACTCCAAAGTTCAGCTTTTGAACCGTCACTCTGCCCATTTCCTTGGTGCTTGGCATGCAGCAGATGAAAGATGCATTGAGCATCCTGAGTCTTAGTATTAATCTGAAAACTGCCACACTAAGACATCTTTCATCTTTTTACAACTTTAGCTTCCATAGTGAGTGAAGGAAACCAGATTTATCATGCACCTGTTTATCAGCCAGTTTATTCCCTTGTGTCACACAGAAAACTCCACCGGTTTGCTGTAGGACCTCCTGAGGAGTAGAGAAATGGCTTGGTCAAAAAGTGTGTTTCATTTGCCTTTCAGAATTCCATCATCTTTGAGAAAGGTGAATTACTGTCACTGTAAAGCAAGTCTGCCATGAAATGAAATGAAAGAAAATATGGTTTTACTATAAAATGCTCAGGAGGGCTGTCTTCTATTTGCAGGACCTGAGAGCTTGATTTTGTTAGTTTTGCTTGTGAGGAAGTCAGAAAGTCCAGGCAATGAGCCTTTTAACCTTTTTATTACCTCAGATCCTATCCCCTAGCTCTGACTCTTCACAGCCTTCCCTACACTCTGAGATTTTCTCAATGTCTATGAATCAACCTGTATTGAACTTCTGAAACCCTATGAATCATGAGTTTCAACCTTTGGGTTTAGGAGCTGTCTCTTTTCTAAATGCAGTAAATGACAAAAACCAGATGGATGGAACGTAACATGTCTGTGTTTGGGGGTACATTTTAGTTAATATACCAATGCTTTAATAAGTGCCTAACATTTAGAAATGCTTTGTGTTTTGCCCACAACCACCAGCAAATGAACATGACCTGTTCTAGATATCGTTCATATTGCTGCAAGTTTCCTTGGTCTGTTTGTTGTGTGGTCTAGGAGTTAAAGGTATTTTATCTGCCAAAACTTAAACTTAGCATATCACACAGAATGGGTAAGGTTGGGAGGGACCACAGTGGGTCACCTGGTCCAACCACCCTGCTCAAGCAGGGTCACCCTAGAGCACACAGCAATCTGGGCAATCTGTTCCAGTGCTTGGTCACCCACACAGTAAAGTTCTTCCTTATATTTAGGTGGAACTTCCTGTGCGTTGTTTTCTTCCTGTTACCTCTTTCGTATTGTTCGCAACCACTGAGAAGAGCCTGACTCCATCCTCTTGACACTCTTCCTTCAGATACATATATACATTGATGCTGTCCCCTCTCAGTTGTCTCTTCTTGATGTTGAACAGCTCCAGCTCCCTCATCTTTCCTTGTAAGAGAAATGCTATAGTCCCCTAATCATCTCTGTGGCCCTCTGCAGGACCCACTCCAGGAGCTCCGTGTCTCTCTGGTACTGAGGAGCCCAGAACTGGACAGAGCACTCCAGGTGAGGTCTCACTAGGGCTGAGTAGAGGGGCAGGATCACTTCCTTCAGCCTACAGGCAGTGGTTTTCCTCAGGCACCCCAGGATACCATTGGCCTTTTTAGCCACAAGGGCACACTGCTATATCACGGACATCTTGTTTTTCACCAGGACCCCCAGGTCCTTCTCCACGGAGCTTCTTTCCAGCAGGTGAGCCCCCAGCCTGTACTGGTACATGGGATCATTCCTTCCCGGGTGCAGGACCCATTCAGGCTTGGAGGCAGACAAGGATATGAAGGGCATTTTGATCACTGGAAGAATGAAATCACCTAATGTGTTCTTAACCTTCTTTAACTTCTCAAATTCTTTTCATTTTCATTTCTTCTGTTACTAGGAAGCACTCAAACCATTTTTCATGCGTTTGAGAAAACACTATTACATGCTTCATTTGCATCAATTACACAAAAATCAGACCTGAATGGCCTGTAAGTGGGGGTAGAATGCCCCACTTTCTTTAATGCCTGAAGAAAGCAATATTTAATAAAGACTACTTAGATCTATAGTGCTAGAACCAACCATTCTTTCTGAAAACATTGTGTTTTGGAAATATAGGAGTGGAGAAAGATAATGGAATGCATTTATGACTTATATTTTAAATATATTGTTGAAGAGATTAGCAATTAATCCTATACACATTTTCAGTTTCATTGCTTAAAAACTTCTTTAGAGTGTTTGTTTGAAATCACATTACAGTAAGGTCACTGAAGCCCTTTTTGCCTTTATGTTTATACGAGGATCTGGAAAAAAATTTACAAGTGAGTTTATAAGTCTTGGTAAAAAAGACAAATTATAGGACTTGGGAAACAAGTCAGGCTTCATTTAAGGGAGTGACTATCATTCAAAAGGATTTTTTCTATCTAATAATTTTCTGACTTATATGTATTTATTGTTTTTCACTGAGAATAAAGTCAAGCTGGCACACTGCCTTACACATACCAAAACAAAGTTCAAAGTTGTAGTTCAGTCTATGCTGAGCTAAGCATAAAGTAGGCAAACACTAACAAAATAATGCTCCAGTAGTTGAACTGTTGGAAAACTGATTTCTAATTAAATCTAGCATAACTGTCAAATTAACTGTGCAGCACATTTGAGAAATGAGACTCAGAAGTCACGTGTAAGAAGTCTGAGCATCAGGATTTCTCAATTTACTGGAGCTGTAAACTAATAAATCAATGTCTTTGAAACAAGAGATGAAAGATGAGGGAACAGCAAGAGATATTTTCACACTGTATACAGAACAAAATGTATTAATAATTTTAGTGGATAGTTTTAATGACATTTAATTGTTGTACTCTAAGTCTTAAACAGAGAATTTTAATGGACACAGTAAAATCTTTGTCAATAGTTTTTATTGCAATAAAATTCAATGCCTGATGCCAAGCTGCTATAAATCAGTGAAATGCCACTGAAGTCAGTGGAGTCACAGATACACTGAGGCTCAAGACCCTTATTTTTCATCAGGTGCAGCCAATCTGCACTATCAAACATTGCAAAACAATAAAGCATGCTGTGTAAAACCTGGAGTGTGAGAATGGCACCTTTCAGGGAGGAGAATTGGAGGTCATCATTGGTGGTTAAGGTTTGCTGGTCCAGGGGCTAATGAAAACTGACAGATTACTCCTTGGGGGAAAAAAAAATCTCGTCACAAAAATAACAACCATGCAAATTAATATGATACACAAAGGGGGTGAAGATTTATGTGACTGTTTCCCTCATTCCTTTCATCTGGCTTCCTTTTTCTGTGCTGCTCCTTAATGATGCTCATTTGTCTTCTTCATTTTCTTCTGCCTGCCCTTCCTCTCATGCCACTCCTGTGTGCAGGGCTCCACTACTGCTGGGGCACATGGGCCTGCATCTTCCTGGCCTCTCATTCTTGATCCCACTGAGGTTTTTTTGATGGCAGTGGAGCTGTAGCACTGAGGAAACATTTTTGCCCATATCTCCAAGCCACTTCTCTACCAGAGTTGATCTCCTTGCAGCACAGGTGCTCAGATGGGCAGCAGCCCTACACTGCAGCCACAGCAGGTCAGAGCTTTGGTGTTGCATTCGACAGATGCAGGTGGCAATTTAAGTTAATATAACAGTCTGTGAGTTGCTGAGCCGGTGTGAGCTGTTTTACTGCTGCCTTGGCTGAACTGGCTGCCAGGCTTCAACCTGACAGAAACAGTGAGGCAGAGCTGTCACGTTGATGCTGCAGCCCAAGTCTGTGGAGATCAGCAGGAAGATTCCTACTGCTTTTAATGACAATAGGACACTGGCTTTAGATTACCCACAAGACTCAGTTCTGCTGTGACATTTACAAAGAATAAGGAGATCCACTTGAGCAAAACATGAGTCAAGCTCTCATTTCTGTCCAATCATATTGCATCTAAACTCAGTTGAGAAATAACGCAGTTACCTCTCTCTGCATCTAGCTCCCTTCCTACGGTCCCTCCCTATTGTCTCTATTCTGGTGCATCTGAAATGAGTTTCTGGTTTCTTAGAACACAGTCCCTGCGTTTCCATTTAGAGTGCAAGATGTTAGCCTTTTGGGAATGTCGTGAGATGATAAATGTGTAATAGAAAATGTGTCTTCTGCACTTAACTGGAGAGTAATTAATTGTGGGGCTTTTTCCTTCCTTCTGGCAATGGTACTATCAGCTACTTCCTGAGGATGAGAGGCAATTGGCAGGAGGCAGCCTGCTTGACGAAGTGAGATGTCTTGTGGATTTCTCTGAAGATAATGATATTGAGCAGGATCTATTTACTAAAAGAATGAAGCGAAAGGGAAGTAAAGGGATGAGAACTGAGCAAAACCTCACCATTGCCCCCTTGTCCCTCAAAGACAGGGACAGCTCACCCCAAAAGTTGCTGCAGAGTGGTTGGTTAGCAGTTGTATCTGCTCTCAATCTAAAGTAGCAGAACATATGTAAAAACTACATGTGTAGATACACACACACGTGTACACATGCCTATATATTATGATAGCTGATACATTTTTTCTTTAAATATATGATATAATGTATTAATGAGCTTAGGTTTGAAGTTAGAGGTTTTCACAGCACAATGTGAAGGGCTGTTGTGGTCAGAAACATTAGCATTAGATAACTTGCTAAATTCCTTACTCAAGCATGGGAGAACTATTACAAAGAAGTGCTCGTTTACTTTCATTTCTGCACATCTGTGACTTTGCATTTTGCAAATGTGTTTTCTGCTTTGTGTTTAGCAAATAAGAACTTTATTTGCTTTCACCCTAAGAGATACGAGATCACCTTATAAGATAAAGCTATTTTTAGAGATTTCACCTGATGAGATAAAGCTATTTTTAAGGTCACATTCAAATGTAAAGGCATCCCTTTCCTGCATACATTGTCATCTTTTGTAATAGGAGGTTGGGAAAACTAGCAACTCCTTGACTCTCCAGAGCATTTCTTCAGGTTGGGAAGTGTTTAAGAGTGATGGACATGTTTTTATATTAGCTGCACATGTTGGTTTGCAAACCACTAGTGTGGGAGTCCAAGAGGTTGATGGGTCTTCCTGTGACCAGCAGAGTGCAGGGAAGCTCACTGACCCATGGCAGGGTATGAGGCATGCATGTAAAGTGCAAGAGTTTTCAAGGTGTTGTGGAAGTCACAGCACTAGATGTCTGAGAAGGTTTGTGAAATCTGCTGTTAAATAAACTTGGAGATTTTTTCATGTTCACAAAACATTTGTGAACGTGAAAAATATTTTAAGCAAATATTGCCATAGTCTAAAGTAGAGACCTCCAAACTGTTCCATGGACTTGTATCTACTGGTTTTGCAAAGATTTCTGTTAAATACTGAGCATGTGAGGAAAAAACCCTATACTACCAGTCCTTGACAGGTCTACCTCAAGGCAAAAGACTTCAGAACCTTCAGATTGCAAAAGAACAAAAAAAGTGCTTAAATTGCAGTTGAACCATGCAACTGAACCGTCATTTGGTTTTGGAAGTTTTAGCAACTCAGCTTAAGCTGTTATTTATACCTTTGGGATTGTGTTGGACAGTCCCTTGAGTGTTATCCACTTGGTTTAGTCTCTTCTGCAACAAGTAATGATCCTTTTAGCATACATATAACATGGAGTTGATATAGCAAAGAACTCCTTTCTGTCTCTTGGAGAAATCTCTTTTCTTTGCTACCTGGAGACATTTGTGTCCTGCTGTGTTTATTAAACTGCTGGCCTAGATATTGCTGAAATGGATAGCTTGGGGGATATGTATGTATCAGAAATATTTTTTATCACTCGTTTGCTCTAGCTGAGATTACACATAGAGACAATGAATCAAAGAAAACTCAGCATATATTCTTTCGCAGTCACAGAGAGATGAAATTTGCTTTGTAAGTCAATGGCCTGCTAGTTTTATTGCTTGTTTTTCTTTTCTACTCTCTATTAGCAGCTGAATATTTAACAAATATAATGCAAAACTTAATCTGATGAAGTTATCTTCTGAAATGCACTATACCAAAACCAGTAAGCAGTGCAATGTGTGTCCTATTCTCCTTTCAGGAGGGAAAAAATAAAATGTTTTAAGATATAGACATACTGGCATCAAAATACAGTAGTTATGAAAAACAAATCTTATCCTGCTTTTGATAATGGAGTAAGCTTTGGATGGATACTATAGCTCTGTATTTGCAGCCTAGGAGGGTTAAGTGGCAGAAAGATAAATTGGTTATCCAGAATAATTCACATGTTCTGTTTGTCACCAGCAGTTGTACCTTCATTATTCTCCTCTGAGACTAATAGTGGTATTTTCCATTGTCTTTGGTCTTGTGAAAGACCCTGAGCTGAATTCAGGTACTGCAACAAGATGAATCTATTTAAACCAACATAAATCACTGGTAAGACTTGGGGCTATTTCTTTTTTTTTTTTTTTTTCTGTAGACTTTCCCGGGCCCTGCTTCGCAGTTTGTTAGAGTAAATGCTATGTCCATTATTGGTCAGACCAGTAAGTTTGCTGCAATGCTGCCTTTTTGCTGAAAAGAACAGTGATCATCACTCTGTAGTTTGGGAGAAACAGAGAAATAGTTGCACTCTAATTACTCTATGGAAAGTCTGTTCCCGTCTTAACTGAATTGGATAAAAGCAGTGAAAGCAGGGACTTCCTTAGTTCTTCACAGTTCCTTGAAAATATTAGATCATCTTTTCTATATCTAATCTTAGAATGGTGGCTTTTAGTTAATACCTTTAGGAAATGCAAGTTGTCCCTTGCAACATGAACTAGGATCATGCACTACCTGAAGAAGGGGAATAGTTTTCAGTAGAGCTGAACTTGTCTGCAGTGTGACAGTGACACAAAAGTTTTGGTTTAGGATGTCACTGACTGTGAGCCAGACTTCACAGAGCAAGTACCAGGCAGATCCTGCTGGCACTTCAGGCCTAATAGGAGGAAAGAGCTCACAGGTTTGGGATGGATCAATACTCTCTCTGCTCATGCCACTTCAGACAAAGCTGTTAATTTAGAGTACCTTTAGCACACCTTGGATAAACACAAAAAAAAATGTTGGGTATCTTCTTTATTGCTGTTTTGCAGACTACAGTCACTGATGTATTCAAGCTACAACCTTTCCTCTGCCTATTGTATCGTGATAAAATTGGGTAGGAAACTGAACAAAGCCTCATTTTTTCTGTTAAATTCCATTGCTTTTTAAAAATTTCAGCTTCCTACCCCAGAGAGCTGTAAATTCTCTGAATAACTGTCAGGACTACATTCAGGATTTTGAAGGACAAGGGCACAGCACAATACTTCTGGAGACGTCTCCATCATCCCAGACAGGTACCCTATATGTGCACAGGGGGTTATATAACACACACAGTAAAATCCAGTCAGCTCCTTTGAACATATGGCACAGCAACAACTGCACAGATGGAGCGAATGGGGTGATTTATCTGTTCATGTGCAGCATCAGCTTCTGAGACACACCACAGTCAGTATGGCCATGGAATTACATGGAAGATGCTAGCTGGGATGAACAGCCGTTCTGGTACTGATTAATGGGTCCTAGTGGACATTCCAAGCAGGCTTCCTTCCTTATACTGAAAGATGACATTAGCACTGTGTTACCTGCATATATGGTGTCAAGTGTAATAGGCACCCTGAGCCAGGCTCACAGGTGTTAACAGGAGAGAGGGAAATACTGACTTGTATTTAGTCTTGAAAGTTACCTGGTTGTGGGAGCCCCTGGTGTCAGTGTCTCTTTCAGCAAGTTTTCTCCTGGGGCTCATTGTTTTATTAAGAGACTGAAGAAGAGAGTGCACTCAGCTGTCTAAGGAACAATTTCTTTTGTTGTTTTAGTCAACCATTTTCCAACTGCCTCTACTTGGTGATTTCCTCTACAGACCATCAGCTTTTGCATTTCCTTATGTTTTTCAGGATAGAATAAAAATTATATTATTAGGAATAATAATGGCAACCATATCATAATCATGGCATTATACTGTGATCAAATAACCCTTGCCAATATTCTTTGTAATCTACAGCAGGAAACCTTAGAATCTTCCAAACTTTTTTTATTGAACTAAAATTATTACGTTTTAAATAACTCTTTAATTATTCGGTAATTTTTTTAAGTTCAGCAAAGCCAAGTTCCAGAAACTACTGATGTGTTTGTGAGCGCCCTCAAAAACCTGTACATCTCTCTCCTGTCATGGGTGGCATTATTTCAAAAGCTGCCGTATGCTTCAAAGCCCCAGACTGTTGAGTGGGGCAGCAGATTTATCCCTGGTGGAGAAATGAACAACTTTAGTTTTACTGTAAAGCTCCAGGCATTATAGACAGCCAGGTAATATCCTGACTCTGCTTAAATCACTGGCAAAATGTCTGCTGACTTCAATAAAGCCAGAATTTCATCCATGACATCTTTAATAATCTGTGTCAAAATGAGATCAATGCTTTACTGTGGGTGAGAAGACATGAAATTGTTCTAAAATGGAAAATGGACAAGTTGCCAATAACTAAGAGACATCAGGGAATTTGAGAAGCTTCCATCTGGGAAACATCTTTGGTTTGTCTTTCATATATATATAAAATATGTTTCCTGTTTTCTACAGATAATTAACTGGGAAAAAAAATGTTCTTCTGGTGGGTGTATCCAGTGATCAGACTATGAGATAAAACCAGTTAGTCTATCATTACCAGAAATACTGCTAGAATTTTGAATTGTATTGAAGTATCACTGTGTCCCCTTTTTCATTAATCTGTACCTTAGTCTGTGTTGAAGCGAAACCTACGCTGCTCTTTACAATTAATTAATATAATCTAATATTATGGCAAGATTTTTTATAGAATAATTAAGGTTAGCAGATAGAACTTGAGTCTTCCTAGGTTTCCAATAACATGAGCTCCAATCCAGAAAATACAGTATATACCACTGCTAATTTTGGCTGAGATGTGCAACTTCAGTGGCAGAAAAGACAGACCAAGTATGACATTTTCAAGTCACACGAGTGAGGAATTAACTTTCCTGCTGTCTTCAAGACATCAGTAACACTAAGATAATGTTGCAAGAGGGGACAAATCTATTTTCAAAAATATATGCACCAAAGGTCACAGGTTTGACATTAATTATGTAAATTATACAATTAAAGAACTACAAGGGTAAATGAAGTTTTCTAATCTTATTACGTAATAAAGTAGTTATTAAGTTATCAATCTATTTTTATATCAATAAATCAGCCAGTCAGGCTCTCTAGTAAGTTTTTGCCATTCTGTAGACTTCTAAACATATATGTATACATCTATATATATACACATATATATATATACACCCCAAAATTAAAATATACTGATTTTGTTGTGAAAAGCAAACAAATTCCTTTTCAATTGGTGTTCAAAATTTGTCCAATAATTTTTACCTTATATATTTACTTTTTAAGCAATGGTTGGTTATCCATCTGTGCTCCTCTGTGATAATCACAGCTGGATTTTTTTTCTCTGTTTAATGGCAGCAATTATAAGAAAGTAACTGCTTAATGGAAGTGGCTTTCTTTTCAACTCCCTCTTCAGTGGAGCTTCTATAAAGCCAAGTCAAATGCTCTGTTGCATGCGGGAAATATTTCCAGAGAGACGTTACTTCTACAAGTTAAACAGAGAGCATTCTCTGCTGAAACTTGAGTTTCTCTATTGCAATATAGTGTGCAAAAAAGAAAGCAAAGCCAATATAGCCTCTGAAAGAGCTGAATTGCTCTCTGCTATGTGGTAAAGGGAAGAAAACAATGCTAGAGTAGTCTGAAAAAGAAGGAACAAAGTGTTGGTTTCCTTTATTGGATTAATTGCTTCAGTAGTAGAACCATAATATTTGGATAGAAAAAGCAGTGTCTCCACCCACTAGTTTGACAATAGCTGCTGATACAATAAAATTTAAAGGCTTGCAAGAGCAGGCCTTTACCTCATCTACTGTTGCTTGCAAAGCCAAGGTTTCTGTAGTACCAACGATTTTTGTGTGCTCTTACTGGTGTTGCTGTACCCCAGCAGAGACAAACAAAGGACTTAGTTAGACACACACTCCCAGATACTGCAAATATACACCCAACGAAGTCATGTTGTATGTTGAGGAAGATCATGTGATCGAATGATCAGGCAGAAGCAAGAGGATGTTCTTCATGCATACTCTTGCCAGTCAGTCATACCCACCCATGGGTCCCTTCCAGCTCAGAATATGTTATGATTCCATAAGAGTGTTTATGCCTCTGATGACTGTATGAAAAAAGCAGAAATAACTCAAAGACACTACATGATTTTGACATCCTCTAATAATAGCATAATTCTCTAGATTAAAATCAGATTTTCCCAAGCTACCATTCTCCCAGTCCAGATTTAATGTTCCCCAGCTTTATAGTGGTCTGGACTGAGTAGGGAAAAGGAGGAGTGTTCCCACTGTGAATGCCTCATCTTCTGATATGTGGGTACCCTCCATGGACCAGAGAGCTTGGGCCAAAACCCTTCCAGGTTGGAGACAGCCCAGATTCAGGGCTTGCTGTTGCTTGGTAGGGGTCCCTGGAAAGTAGGCTGCTGTGCAGGAAGACCGAGAGCAGCACTGTTGTGTTTCACATGATAAGAGCAGGGCTGAGAGCCTGTGCTAAGTGTTGGCTATTGATCTCTCTAGCTGGCTGGCCTGCTCAGCCATGCAGGGACAAGTGGCCCTTTGAGCCTCTGTGTACACTGAGAAGTTGAGAGATGCAAACTCCTAATTTAGGCTCCCTAAATTGCTCTCTGGAGGTGTTCAGAGCTGTCTTGTCCTGTCTGTTGTGCATTTAAAGCAGCTGGACATGTTTCCTGCGCAGCTTGCATTACATTTAAAAGGACGGTTGCCTGATTTTAAGATGAGCTTGGTTTGGACATAAGCTCGGGGTGGAGTGGAATCCAACTAAGGTTCGCTGTGCCTGTGTTCTCCATCTGTGAAATGGAAATGACAGCACTCTGCAGGAAAGTTGTGTAGTTTTGTATACATTAAGAAACTGATGTGCCTCTGATTATGCTGATACCTACATTTGAGAGACTGAATCCCTTCACATTCCCCAGCTCCTCTGGGCTGTATCTTTCTGTTAATCTTAATGCTCAAACTACATCTTTTCAGTGCCTTTAATGAAATATAACATCAATATATGATTGCAAATCTATGGCTACTGGTGGAACGTAAAATTTGTGGAGAGGAACCACTCTGTTCAGGCTGTATTTGCTGCAGTCTTTTCCATGAGAAACATCACATATGTCATTTAGCAATTGTTAAGAGGAATCAGAAGCCAAATTGGCAGCTCACCAGATGAACAAAGGATATAAAAGGGTACCAGTTTCCCAAGGATATGCCTAGATAGCTAGGAATAAGAACACACATTCTGCAGCTCAGTTTTAACAAATAGTGAATTTGTAGCTGAATTCAGCAGTTTCATGTGGTCAGTTGCTCTGCAATGCGGGACCTAACCAGTAATGCATATAAAAGTTACAGCACATACTCTTGCACTTTACTCTAGCACTAAGTTGCACTGTGCCATACTTCAAGGATGGACACAACACAAGCACACAAAACCCCTCTCCTGTAATAATGCTCAGTGTTCCTGGTTTTGCTTTTTCTGCTTCTTTCTGTTTAAGAATATGTTCTCAGACAGAGACAAATCAGCTGCAAGGATTCAAGAATCACAGTATTGTTACGGGTAATTAGCACTCCAGATGGATAATAAAAGATTAATAAAGGACTAAGGGTCAAGCATTATAATTGTTAAGAAATGCTCTTCATTAATATATATCACAGCCTCTGGGATTATATTTTCTCTCTCTCCTGGCACGGATGACAGAATGGGGTGTTCCATCCCTTCTCCATGTATTCGTCTTTGGTTTTTATTAGTCTGTGTATGCTTTCAAAAACATATGACAACCATTTCAATGTCTGGATCTGTTGTGTCTTTCAGTTTACAAAAATTAATTTTTGTTGGTGCTTTGTTTTCTCAGGAAAGGCAGTCCAAGATGATGGGCAGTTCAGTAAAGTCTGAAAGGGTTTGGAATAGAGTGGCTGTTTTTCAGAAGAGGAGAAAGCATTGATGATAAGTAAATTCACTGTTTTAGGAAGAAAGGAACTGCTGAAACGCAGTCAGACTTCAATAAGGGCCTTGCCTTGTCTTAATGAATGCAGGAATGCAATGTTGAGTCTAGACAACTTCCTCTTAGATTTAGTATAACAGGAAAGAGTTGGTGTGCCTAGCAAATAGATGTCTCCTGGAAAATGTATACCTACTGCTTGTGTCACCTTGTGCTGTTTAAATACACATCCCAGTAATAAATACACCACTTCGTTTTTATTACCAAAGTAAACTTTGAAATCCTTGTGTCACTAGTGGTTTCTTAATATCTGAGACAAAACCCTGCCAAATTCCAGATGGGTTTAGGTTTATGCTTTTTTTCCCTTCTCCCATACCCATGAAGAAGTTGTGAGTGCTATTGTTACAGGACAGAAGGACTCAGAGACCTCAGTCTGAAAGCCCTGCTGTGATAATGTGCAGTGTAGATCACATCAGGCTAAGTTCTCACTAAGTTCTCACTAAGTTCTCACTAAGTTGAGAACCTACAGCCTGCTGATATGTAAACTGACTTTGTCTCAGATACGTAAACTTAAGAAAAATCTCATTGAAGTATTTTTACCTCAGAATTAATGACCTGCAGTGGCTGGCTTTACATTTTGGAGATAATTTAAAGCAATCAGTCAAGAAGTATTATTGCATGAAAGAATGTAAAAAAAAAAAAAAAAATTGAAAACAAGTTTCTTTTGGCACAGATTAAAACAGCCCCATCATATGTGGCAGGTGTCTATGTGTGCTCAGTATGGCAGTCGGTACTGGCACACAGCCCATCCTTCTCATGTGCCACCACTTCATTTGTTCAAATTCATAATTCAAAATTATCCTGTGCTTTAGCAGGTGCCCATGATGTTAAAATTCAAGTAGGTCAACAACAGATGTCCGCAATGGTTTTTTTGTTAGCATATGTCTGCATCTTCTTTTATTTACCATGGAGATATTTCTAGTGGATGAATGGAGGATAGGCTTCCTACCTTAGCTGATTGATGCTGATAGATGGACAGTCTCTTGGAGTGGTTTTTATCATGGGGTATCAGAAATTTGTTACTGGAAACAGTCAGTTGGATCTAAGAGCAGAGATCTGATCCTTCATTGTAACTCTGAGAAATAAGCAACCACATGAATCGTCTTCATAGAACAGAGGTAAAACTCAGCTCACAGGGGAGTGGACTCAGGCTTCCTTTATCTGCTTTAGCTGACAGAGCACCATCTCTTCCAGATGCTGTTTGCTGACAGATTGTATTTTCAACAAGATGTGCCATCTCAGTGTTCTATTTATGAATACATTTAATTAAAATCCATTCATTCAGATGTAAAAACATTTACCATTTAAGGAGGCTATGACAAGGACACAGAGAGGACTTCTATTCCTGTAACTTCTTCACTCTGTACTTTGGGCTTTTCAGTTCCTATCTGACTTTTCCAGGATATTCTTAGATTACCTGCTTGACTAAAGTGGCTTTCAAATATAGATGCTACAAATGAAAATGCTTACAGAAAAAAAATTCAATAATCAAAGTCTTTTATTTCCCATCTCTCAGCTATCTGCAATTTTTGAAATGCAGCCTCATGACTCTGACAAGGGCTCCATGCTTAATTGCCAAGATTGAAAATGGTGCACCTGCTGCAAAAAAATAAACCACCACTTCACAAAAGATTTAAAGATATTTAAAAAAAACCAGCATCTCACAATAAAAACCCCTCAAGAGTCTCATCCACATTAGATCTAATCATACAAGACAAAGAAATACTCTGATAGTATTAATCTACGGAACTAAGCACTCCAAAATGACTCATGTCAAGAATACCCATACATCCCAAGCTGTTCAGGGATATCACTGTTCAGTCTTTGATTACAGAAGCACATCCTATTTTTAGAGAATCTTTATGTATACTACACTGGGAATGGCTTGTGATGCTTGGATCCATAAATATTTCTCATGCCAGTCTGAGATATCCTCATGATATTAATGGTGAGAAGACCAGGAGGATGGAAAGGGATGTCTGCACAACATCTGCAGGTGGACAGCAGATTTGGGATGTATAAGAGGGATTCGCAAATGTGCACTAGAATTTCATCAAATTATGAAGAAGTCTAGAACTACAAACATTTTAAGGACTCAGAATTAATGCACTGGTTTACCATGCCAAGTAGCTTCACTGTTTGGTGCAGGGTGGCTTCAGTGGGTGGCTGTAAAGAGAACATTTTTTAATGAGTAATACAGGTAAAGACTAAGATCTGATCTGCTAGTAAACAGAGATTTAACAAAAAAAAAAAACCACCCACCTTATATCAGTCTGACTCATTTGAAAATGCCCAAATATGCAGAGCAAGTAATTATTTTTTATATATATAGCCACCTGTCTTTGAACACCCACTAGTGAGCATGCATAGACAGGCATGGGAAAAAGGTGAAGTCCTTTAAACTGCAAGGAAGAGATGACATTTGTTTTTTCTGATGCCACAGTTTTGAAAACACACACAAAGTCGAAAGAGGGCCAAAGAAGTTCTTGAAACCAAGAAGAAAAACATTTGAGATTCTGGAAGCAAAAGAAATAATGGCATTAAAGAAATGTAAAACTGTTCAGAATAACAGCAATTTGCTACTGTTGCTGTTGAGTAAACACAGCAGATTCTTCTGCCTGTGACAGTTCTGCCATTAGCACAAGAGAATCATTCATACCACAGCACTGAAGAAAACAAACAGATCTGTAGTTAATTTGCAGTGAAACCCTGAGACAGCAGCCTCAAGAAGATGGGGACAAAGGACCTTGACAATACCCTCCACAAGCTGCACCTATGAGTGAAAAGAATGTGTGTGTGATCAGAAAACCAATGAAACAGCCTGCAGTTCTGTAAGAAACAAACCAAGGAACTGCCAACCAGAAGGAGAGGGGTACACAGTATGTGTGTGCTGGGTGGGCTTACAGCACAGCCAGGGCAACCAGGATAAATCACTTTTAGGACTGAGGAAAGGTTGCAAGAGACAGGGATATACATTAGGATACAGAGGATGGAGGTAGGTGGAGGTAGAATAATCTGAAGAATCAACAGAGAAAATCAGAGCGAAGGGGAGCTAGAGAAGTCACTAAATTCACCTGCTAGCCCAAGGCACAATCAAGCTTTTCTCCCATCATCCTCCAGAAAAAGCAAAGTCCACATTCTAGTGGGTGTAAGGATGCTGAAATGCCCAGGAAATCCTCTTCACTGACCCAAGTATCATCATTTTGCATTAGTGTGGTGGAGGCTAGTTGGTATTTTAAAATGTCAAATAGCCACGGCAGTCCCTCTCTTCATTGAGACCTTTCACTTTGTGAATTACTAATTCACCTCCAGCCCTGAGGTCAAACAAAATAACTACTCATTAGACAGATGTCCATTCCTAATACGGGCAAGGCCATGTGCACAGCCCCACTATGACTGACACGAGCTGAGTCATTCTGCCAGAGGACCTTGCAAGCAGTCGGAGGACAAACCCTTCATCTTGGGTAAGCTCTGCACCAGTGCATAAAGCAGGCTGAAAGGGCAGAGCAGGAAAAACAGCCTGTGTCACATCTGGTCAAATAAGACTCTACTTTCCAAAGCTGGCAAGCTGGCACTTTTGACAACCACTTGAATTCACCTCTGAAAATGGGAGATATGAGTGATGTGACTGATGTCAGTACCACTGGGGCTGTCTTTTCTCATGGACTAGCTAGTTGCCAATGAGCAGTTGATATTGTCCATCTTGTCTGGGATTGTTTGGTTCATCTACAGTTACTCCAGCATATAAAGGCTGTGTAACAGTAACAGCTACAAAATACAGAGAGAAGATGGGTTTTGAGATGGAAGATGGTGCAAACTCAGTCAGTGACTCTCCCACCTTTCAAGAAAAGTGAATACTGGAAGTGAATAATGGTAATGATTTTTACCTGAGTAATGCTGGGTAGAGATTAATGTTATTAAAAAAAAAAATCAGGTTTTGATTGATTTTTTTTCCAACTATACATAATGAAAGGCATAAAATTAACCATTTCAGTCTAAACAAAATGTAAGAATCCAACAAAAATTCAATTGCGAGAAAAGTTCTTTGACAGTAAATAAAATTTTATAGCATGTGTAAATAACAGTTCAAGTGGTTCAATTTAGCAGTGACAAAAGCTGTTTTCACTGCAAAGTAATTGTTCAAATTGCCTCCTTACACAAAAAAAAAACCCAGTTAAAATGAACCAATTTATGTAGCACTGACAAGAATTGTTTTCAACTGTAGGCATTCTGTTAAAGCTGTTTAAAATTAAGTAGATGGTTGCCAAATTGATGCAATTACTTAGATATCATAAAAACGGTTTTAAAACTATAAATGCATTTGCTAACAGTATTAAATTGAGGCAATTAGCCAACAGGAGTTTTAACCTTCCTCTAGACACCAGGAATCTCTTTGGACATGAGAAGTGCTTTCATACCTGTCTTATTGTACTTTATGTTGGTGAATAAGGAGGGGAATTATCTGGAGACAAATCACCACCAGCAGCTTCCAGAGGTGTGCCTGTTTGCAGCCAGTGTTAAGCCATGCATTGAGGATGCTGTGTTCATGTTAATTGGTGCTGCATGAATTGTGCTGATATTACTCACTTTTATGTTTCATGTATGCACATTTTGTTATTTAGTCAATAAGTCTCTTACTGGAAAGCATGTGGAAGCAAATGAACCCGATTAACAGAGAGCAATTGTAAGAAATTAGGTCTGTGAAATTCCTCCAGTTTTCTCCATTTCTGGAGTCCAGCTTTGTGCCATACACCCCAGGATCCTGCCTGTTACACTGCTGACTTGGGAGGTGCTGTGTGTGTCACTGGTCTTACAGTCTTCCCAGAAAGGGCTATCTGGTATTAACTGATGTCAGTCAGGATGGTGGACTCTTGCTGATCTTAGAGCACTCACTTCAATCCATTCTAGGACATTCTGTGTGGCACTGGGCCAGTCACAGACACTGAGAAACACCAAGTCATATCAGCGCCACTGACACTTACACAAGGTTCTTTAATACTCAATATAAGTTTAAGAGTATGAGTCAAAAAACTTTTAAGTAAGCCCTCAGAAGTGCAGATTTAGGTCACCAAGTTTCCCAAGCCACTATGGTCCTGCTCTTGCAGACGTTCATCCCAAACCACTGAGGTCCCTTGGTTGAGGACATCAAATCCATCTACCTGTTCTTATTCTCTTTTGAGAGTTCCAGGTGCAAAAGGTTTTCTGACATGCATACTTTAGTTTGGTAGCACTTTGTGCCCTTATCCTGAGCCTTGATAAAGAAAGTTGGGGTTTATCTGAACCTTTCTATTTAGCATTTCCTAATGGCTACCTTAGGCAGCTCCTAAGATACACTATTCAGTTTAATGGGTCTTATCAACCCTATTTGGAGATCCTTGACTTCACCACAGGCTGCTCAGGCACTTCTGGGCAGCAAATTCCTGTCCAAGATCCAGATATGCTGCAAGAGCCTTGCAGCTTTCAACATTGCAACACTTAAGCTCATTTCCAGATAGTTATCTAGTTCCCATCTGTTAGTGGGAACAATAGTACTCACATATCTTGCAGGAGTAGTGCCGGAGGGTTTTAAAAGGATATCTGGTTGTCAGATGCTTTAGCAAAGAAAACCATATGAAGGAAAAGAAGGAATAGTTGTGTAGGACTTGTAATGGATTAGCCTGAATCCTGATCAGTTTTGTTCAGCCACGCTCTCTCCTAGGATGAACAAAAACCTCACATGAGAATAATACATGCTCAAAAAAACCCAAAGAACCCCCCAAAAAACCCCAGTGGTCTGAGTTGTGTTTCCCTGTGAGCCTTTTCTGAGCATTTCTATAACAGCTTTGAAGTTTCAAGTTTGGACACTCTGAGTGGGCTGTTACATCAGGGAGGACAAGGGGTACTTAGCAACACTCAGCTTTGCGACACATAGAAAATGCTGCCTTTTGGGCTCAGTGTTCTCTACTGACACTGAGGGACTTTCAGGCAGGTTTCTTTACATCCATCATTTTTGTGTCCTTTCATTTTTTGGGTGTCCATTCCTTTTGTTCCTTCCAGTTAGTCAAACTGTAACAAGGCAGAGAGATTTCCTTATGATTTAGAGAGCCAGGTAAGAATTGTGGCTATGTAGAGATTCCACCCTCCAAAACCTAAAGTTCCTACTGCAAAAATTTACTACAATCTTCTAAATGACTTGTGAGAGGTGCAGGGTACAGGTCTGGTAGAGAGGAAAGTAACAGGAGAGCCACTGACCATTGTTCTCAGCAGATTTGCACCCACCAAAGAAAATGTTACTAATCAAAAAAGTCTGGATATCATATATATCTCATGTATATGCATAAAAAAATAAGGTGGCTTAACAGCATTTCAGATATTGTATTTCAAAGTGCTATTTATTAACTGCAATCCAAATAATACATCTTAGAGAGGTAAAATAAGAATTACAAAACATTATAAATAACTCCTTTTCCTCATTAAAACTTTCTTCCCATATATTTAAAATTTTGGGCAGGTATCTTCCTCACAGAGTCTGCTCAAAAATTCTTCCTGTACTGATCAGATTCTGATAATTTGTCTAAAATAAAATAATTTATGTAATCAGAGAGCAGCTGTCAATATTTAACTGTCAGACTGGAAAGTTTCACACCAAGTTCTGCGAAGCTCTGTTGTGAGTCCGTCCAAAACTTTCATTAAAGTCCTGGATGTAGGAATTGCAAGTTTGCTATTAAATCTTCAGATAAACAGAGGCCGGAAAGGGTCACAGGCATTTGTTATGATCTGATTATTAAGAGATGCCCCTGCCTGAATTAGGGTGCAAACAAGGCCATATGCCAAAGTCAATAGTATGGATTTTATTTAACAATAAATGTGAGGTAGAGAGATAGAAAGAAATAAGAAAAGGGATGGTGGGGTGGGGGGAAAAGAGAGAGAGGGAGAGAGAGAGATAGAGATGAAGCATAAGATAGACACCACCTTGTGGATCCTGTGGTGTCCAGTTGGTCCTTCTTCACCCTGTGCTTCCCAGTGGTGGGGGTCCTGGAGTTGTTCTTCTGGGATATCACCTTCATGCCGTCCAAGTTCCAGGTATCCATAGAGTGTAGATGCATTCCCATAATTTGGGATGGTATATGTATAAATAATTGCTTACTTTACTACAGTCTGCCACTGCTGGAAATTTTGTCTGGTGTGGTAGCCAAACTTCACCTCCATTAGGCCTGGAATTAGTTCCTTCCTGTTGCAAATTCATCTCTTCTTAGCTTGTCTCAAGTTCCTTCTCTGGTGGCTTATCTTATGGCAAGTTTTTTCTGTGGCTTTGACAGTGTTTTGAGACAGTTAGTTGCATTCTTTAAGTCCTTACAGCGCTTTGGAGGAGACGTCTAGAATTCCAAATTGCCTCAGCAAATTCAAAAAATGTTCTTGAAAAGTAGGAGGCTGTTCAACAGGGAAAAGTGAAAAATATTAGATATGCCTAGGAATAATCAGTGGCACAAAATCAAGACAGGAAAAGAATCACAGACCTCTGAGAAAAAAAAAAAGAATTTTAGCAAAATACATAAATAAGAGGTAGTGTAAATACTAGTTAACATTTCTTTCATTATAGGCAGACATAAATAACACCTCAGCTGAAGTTGTCTATGTGGGGCATTGCACATCAAGACAAACGTGGACAAGGTCAATCAAATTTTAAAGCCAGTCATCAGAAAAATCAGGAAAACAAAACTTGAGGGCAAAGAACAAAGGAGGTAGATTTGTTTAACATAGAGAAGGGACTAACTCAGGAGACATAGCTATAATGTGAAAATTTTTTAAAGGTTTTTGCAAAAGGGAAGCAAATAAGCTCTTCTCATACATACTGGAGATAGGGTACAGTCTGAGAAACTTGAACTGGAGAAAAGAAAATTTAGGACAGATACTCAAAAAAATCCTCTAACAGGCAGGAGAGTTGAGAACTTAATAGACTGTGTAAGGAAGCTGTGAAATCTCTGTTTGTTGAGGGTTTTAAAGAACAAATTACACCAACCTCTCTGAGGAATGAGATACTGTGAAACCTGCTATTGAGCATGACAGAGGGAAAATTAAGTGACCACCCAAGGTCTCTTCCAGTGTTGTTTCTTGTAATTCTTCACCCAAGAGCACCCTCAGCAAAATATTCAGGCAAGAAGTCTTTCAGCCTCACATGCCACTGCCCAAATTCTAGACTGTTCAGACTCTGCTCGTGTTGACTGCCTTCTATTTCAAAAGGAACTTAAATTGCAAACAACTGAATTACTGTGTTGCATTTATACTACTGATCAATTATTTCTGTCTGATTCAGCATAAGATATCCACAATTCTGCAGGAAATATACAGACTTTCAATTTACCAGAGCACGCTCTCATCAGTGAACAGCATGCAAGAAAACCTTTTTTGTCTATCAGCCTCTGCTTTTTCATCTTTTTCTACTTTCACTTCTTGTGGTATCACAGTTCAATGCATTTTTTATGAAGGTTTATTCTGGCTTCTTGTCTCCAGAGCCTCTTCCTGTATTTCTCAGGCAGGCAAGCTGAGCCACTAGGAGTTCACAACATAATATTTGCTTATTTCTTCTCTGCTGGAAAGACAGAGCTTGCTGCTTTCCTGCCTTCCTTGCCTCCTCTTCTGTGCGTTCATTTTGTTGTATTTTCTCAGTCTGGGGAGGTCATTATGTGAGGCATGGTATGTTAACCACTGTGTAATTCACAAAGGAGTTTCTTGTGTCTTGACAATACAAATGTTTATCAGTGTAAATTTAAACAATCAACTTTACTAAAAACATTTTCTGGACATTTTTTTTTTTTGCTCTTACTCCTCATAGATGGACTCTCAGTGGTCTGTGGCTTTGTTGTGCCAGGAATGGTGAGTCCATACTGGTCAGAGTGCTTCTACTGAGACCTTAGCTGATGTACCTTTCCACATTTCTTTAAAAAAGAAAGAATATAGTATAGGCTATAGTATTGTTTATTCATGTGTTTTGGACCTTTCTTTTGTTTGTCTGTTTGTTTGTTTTTCAGTGAAGTTTCTAGGCATTGAAGTTTTAAGGTTCTTAATTGGGGAATTTCTGATTATTGACATTTTTTTGTAAGATAGCAAATCAAAATCAAAACTACTGCTGTTCAGTAGAACACAGAAGTTGATGTCTCCATGGTTTTATGCTTCCTGAGCTGCTAAGTGTTTGTTTTTTCATTTTGCCAAGCCTGACTGTAGCATACTTTGTAGAGGATTTTTTTACAATTACATTCCCCTTTATATTGTAGCTCTACAGTGAAACAATTGACTTCTGTTTCTGTGCTATGCCTTGCACCCTGGGATCATGCTGTATTCCAAGGCTTGAGAACTTACTGTACTAGAGATAATGAATGAAAACAGATCATGCTAGTTGCATGACCCAGATGCAACATAACAATTAACCGTGGAAATCACAATGACTCTTTCTTGAGGTCTTAGTTTTCTCCTATTGGAAGGAAACCTCTTATCAGTAGAGTTTTGAAGGAAGAAGAATTGTATTCTATAACTAATAGTTTCATTTATTGTATTCACTGATCTGAAAAGATCTCAAAGGTAGGAGAAGTGGCCGAGCAGGGTAACACTCCCTAGATATGTCAAAAACCTCTTTCCCCTAAGAAGTAGCAGAGACTGCAGTTTTCCCATAATACCTGATGCTGCCCTAAGTTTGTGGCTTTTTGTGGGGTCGTGTGGTCCTTTGTGCATAAATATCACTGTGAATGGATTCTATTGTGTGCAAATGTCTGGGAATCACTCAAACATGTCAGTGTTATTTTTCTGCTAGTGATTAAAATCTTGGACTTGTGCCTGTCATTCATTATTCATTATTCAACATGAAAAAAGTTTGGTCACAGGCAGAAAACAAGAACAATACCAATAGGCTTGGGTAGCATAATGTATAATTAAAATGAATAATTTCAGTCAACAAATTAAAAATGTAGTCCCTAAGTAATGTTTCCAAATAAGCCATAGGTGCTGAGAAGAAATTGAATTGCAAATTTTTAGCAAAAAGAAAATGAAAGGGGAAATAAAATCCAACGATATTTAATAAGTAAGTCAATTAACCACTTGTTTTTCCATTGGCCCCAGCTTTTAAGAATTTGTATTGCCGAAGCTACTGCAAGCTTTAGGAACAGATTCAACTACTGGGAACATTATATTTCCTTTTCCAACATCCATATGAGTCTACATCAATGAATATTAAGCTACTCAAATTACCCAACAGTTTTACTTCTAACAGTTTTTGCAGAGATAGTTAAACTTATCATTTTTAAGTCTTTGATATTGTAGACATAGCATCATTTAGGATAATGCCAATGTGCAAGAACTTCACTTAGTAGGAAAGAAGAAATAAGACATTTCAGTGGTTCCACTAACTGAACTTTTAAGACAGATATTACCTAGAACTGAAATTTGCATGGGCAGATTTAAATGAAGAGAACTTACTACTTCTGAATGCTAAAGTATCATATAGTAGTTTCATATCTTTACTTGAAAATTCAATATTAGAATTTAAAAGACAAGTAGCCTGGGATGTTCTACTGCTTTAAGACATAAAACTGTCACTGACAGGATGCCTTTGTATATTGACCTTCTTTTGTACCCTGTTACTCAGATGCATCCCTTACTTTTAGTGCGCTAATGTATTAAGCAAAATGCAGCTGCAGACATGATCTGAACAAGGTTGATAAAACCAGACTGACATCTAGCTTCTCTGAACCTCTCCTGAATGCAAATTACAAAAAAAAAAAAAAGTTAAAAAAATCAGCTTCTCTGAGATGCATTAAACATATTTTGGAGTTTTGATGGTCTCAGTTATGTGCAGCAGTTCACAAATTATAAATTCAGAGTACATCACATAAAAGCCAGGCAGCTACAGTGAAGGCCAAAACTTTCATGATTAACTGCAAAAGATGATCTGAAATGAATTTGAGTAGTAATTGTATTAACAGGGCAACACTCTCTGCTTCTCAATTTGGATGAAGAGAAAATTGTATTATAAACTTTCCAACTCACATCACAGGCAGAGCAAGTGTAAGGATTTTTGCTGTCTTTGTTTCTATTCAAATTCATTTTTAGATTGTTAAAAAAAAACTGGTTTAAAACTGGTTAAAAAAACTCTTCTTCCAAAAACCACTTGCAAAAACCAGCAGGTTTTCTTCAGAAATTAACTTTAACCATAAAACCCCCACCTTATCAGTTTAAATATTTATTTGTTTACTTATTTGTGAGTTATGAGACCTACTGTGACTTAACTCCCCAGCTAAATTGACCACTGCAGCACAAACTGATTGGTGTATCCTAAGGAAGAGACACTACCTTTCTGAGTAGTCTCTCCTCTGCCTAGGACAGCCACTGCAACTGTTGAGCTAATGCAAGGATTCATCTGCCCTAAATTAGCCATCTCAGCAGTTAGACTTGTGTATCTGAGTTTGTTCCCCTTGTGTATTTTTACATTCAGTGAAGAGAAATGCTAATCTCCAGAAAGTAACTTTATCCAACCCTCATAAGGAAGATAAGACACAGGAATCATCTCCTGAAAACTCTTCCACTCTGTCGACTACACAGAGCCAAGAATGATTAGCAAGGCTCTAATACATAACTGCTGCAGGACTTTAGTTGGTATAGATGAATCCCACACAAATTGTTTTTTTGATTAATTAATAAACTTCTTAAAATTAGAGACTTCAGCTCTGCAGGAGAATTACCAATGGGAGTTTTCTTGGCAGACTGTTAATATGCATATGCAGTGGGTCACTAAGTTTGGCTTTGGGTCATATTGCTGACTGTTTTATTCTAAGTGATACCACTCTGAAGATAATTACAGAAGGAGTAAAATGCCAGACAATTTGCATAAGGAGAGAAAACTATGAAATAGCAGCATTTTTAGACTTCATTCATAAAAGTGGCTGAGGAAGGAACATCTTCATGTTCCTCCAGCTGATAAAACTGAATCCCTTAGTCAACTAGTTCTTTTCCACTTCATTCATGTATAAATATGCATATAAAAGTAAAATGTCTTTTATGAATCTTTCTAGTTCTGCCTTCTTTCTCTAAGCTTCATTCTGCAATTGCAGAATTCGAGAGAATTTTCTATTTCATAACTCACAGAAACAAAAGCTGCAAATTATTTGTTTGGGGGTACCAGAGGAAGTCTAGAAGGCCACATGAAAGGAAGAAAGTAAGAAACAGGAGGAGCATGTAGTTACAGTTCTGGTTTTCATTTTGGATTTGAGATAAAACAAAAACCTGGAAAAGTGATAGGGAGATAAGCCATGATACATGCTGATCACAGAACGCTCCTTGATGTCAACATGTTTAACTGAGGAAATCTTAAAAACAAATATTTCAACTCCCTTCCCTCATTTTTATGACCAAAATAATTTTCTAATTGAATGATAGTAGATTCAGTGTCTCTGAATTAATTTTTTTCCACAGCTTAGCAGTCCAAGAAAGGTTATCCAGTTTGCTTCAGAAGATCCAAATTTAGTGGTTGTCTATTTCAGCTTTCTGAGAGGTAAATAATCTAAACTTAGGACCTAATCCTGTCTATCTCACTGCCCTGTTGGAACTACGAACCAAATAAATGGTATGTATGTTCCCTCTCAAAATCCTAAAGTCATACCAAGTGCACTGTGCAGGCAGAATTGCATGGCTGTCGCTTTATGCATTAAATGAATCCCAGCAGACATTTACTGTGACAGTGTTAGTCACCTGCTGTGTTCAGGTTCTTGAAGATATCATAGCACAGCCCTGTGAATAGGAAAGCTAAATCTCTTGTGGTTTTGGTCTTCTTTGTATGTTTACACTATATGAGGTAGGTAGAGCAAGCAGTAGCTAATCAGAATAGTAACAGTTTGTGTTCATTTGCATCAGCACATTTGTCTGCAGGGATGCAAGACAATAGGGAATCCAAATAGGAGCTGAAAAGTTTAGTTAGAAAGAAGCAGGAGAACACTGCAAAATTCATATTAACCTTCTTGTGGCAAATTTCAGGGGCCTTCATATTGCTTAAAAATGCACCTGTGGACACTCTTTTAAGGGTTTAACTAAAACTTTTTTTTAATTAACACATAAAAAGATAGGACAAGCTGCATAAAGATGGAGTTCAGGGTAGCTAAGGTGATGCCTTTCTCATGTTAGTTAATTGAAATATGCTTTCCAAGTAGAAATGGCTTTAGGAAGTGACCAGCCAAAACACCCCCAGTGGTTCAGGCACAAAGATTTTCTTTTTTATATATTGAGAAGGTTATGCTCTTTTAGCTTAAGTGCTCTATTCCCAATATTCAAGTTTCTCTAAAAGTGCAGTTTGGTTAGCAGGAATTTTTCACCTCATGTTAGCATGACTATCCTACAGTATTTCAAATTTTAAGTTAATCTATGGCTTAATAAACTCAGTAACCTCTTTGACCGTGGCTAGAATAAGATAGTTGCAAAGTATGCCCTCTAAATCTGGCTTGCCAAGGTTATTATACTTGTCAATATGTCCTTTCACACATCCAGACAAGAACATATTCTGCTTTGGAATATTCCTAGTATAAGCAGTGCTGTCTTAGGTAATGATTGAATGTCAGGTCCAGTATTAGCACACAGCTGTAGTACACAAGTGCCTGACAGAATTTAATGAATATGTTATGGCTCTGAATCTTTTACCTTGACTTTGTGATTTTTCTCATGACTTGCAATATCTCTGGAATGACAGTAAATGATAGGATCTTATTTTTTCCCTCCTGTGATACTTAAGGCACTATTTATTTTGATGTTATTTCATTGCAGAGAGAAATGTGATCTTCACACTAATTGTGACAATCAAAGGCAAGCTAATAGCTCCAGGGACCATGATGATTGCTCCCTTTTAACACTAGAGGGAAGTGTGTGTAAAGGCACTAAGGGATCATGCAGCATGCACTTTGGTAATTCGTTAGATGAACAATTTTTTTTTTTAAAGGTTAAGGACTTGGGACCATTACTGATGAAAGGCAAAGCAGTGCAATGTATCAGGAAGTGGTGTAGGGTTGAGACAACCTGAATCCTGTAACCAGCCTTCCAGTGATTTCTGGCCAGTCCCATTTATCTGTTTAGACTGCCCATTCTTTAAGGGCATCTGTTTGGACCAGTTTTAGAGTTGACAGAGAGCAGAACACACTCCCAGAAGTAGAAGCATACAACTGTCTTGAGAATAAGGAACAACTTAAACCCAAGAAAGAATAGACACATTTATGGCTTATCAGATGCCATTCCTATAGCTGTCACCCTGTGGCCTCTTTTATGCACAGATACTGTGGGCAGCCCACCAGTCAGCCCCAGAACCTTTCCAGTACCATTAAGAACTTCAGTGGTATTCCAGCTCCACTTTGGTATAGGGACACAGAACAAACCTTTGCAATAGAGAGGAAAGACTGTTAACTAAATGTTGTAAGGACATTTGCTATATGCTATTTATGATGGATGAGAAGTACTCTCTCCATTAACAATAAATAGAAGTATTAATCTCATTTGCAGGAAAAGCTTTACTCTGTAAGTGCTATTCTTCACTGCTGTTGGCAGATCACGAGGTAGGAGTTTGAATATAAGTAAAGAATTCCTTGGTGATGTTATGCTGACCCATGTGAATCCTCATCCAGTGCCCACTTCAGCTAGAGAAGAAAGTCCCATGAGTTCAGTGAGCTTTAAATATGTACATGGATATACATAATCATACTGCTCAAGTGTCAGGTAAAGCTGAAGAATTAAAGGAAATCAGAAGAGACTTAGGAAAAAGAATTGCACTCAGTGGGTATAGACTAACTGAGAATTATTTTCTAACTCTGGTCATATGTGTGTTCATCTGTCTTATACTAGTATCTCAGCAGAAAATCTTGTACTTTCTGAATATTTCACATGGAAGTACTAGGACAGTCAATAGACAGGTATGGCTTTTGGGGCACCTAATTAAACAGTGGTACTTCAGAAGAGGTTCTTACAGTTTTTGATGAATGCTAAAATAAATTGAGTTTTAAAAAGTTAAAGAACTTTCATTTAATTGTTAAATTAGCAAATAGCAATGCGTAACATGAGGAAAGTAGCCATTTGTTATAGAGTTAAAGTGTTATAAGATTATATTATGTCTTCACATACATCGAAAACATTGAAATGGCAAGATTATTCTAACAAAACACAAATCAATGTGCATAATAAAGTTATCAGTCCATGGAAAACACTTATTTCTTAGTCTTGGTTCTTCCTTACATCTGCACTGCTTTTGGAATTACGCCTTTTACATATCCCATGCCATTTATGGCCTTTTTCAGACTACTTACACAATGCTCAGGAATTTCTACAGTTCTACAATACAACGCCTCACCTCACAATTATGCCACATATGGCTTCTTCAAATCTTCACAGACTGTGTTCCCCCAGTTGTGCTTGTGGTGGACTTCACTGGATTTACTCCTGACCAGTGTTTCTGATCCCTCTGTAATTTTTTTAAAAAATCCTATTGTATTAAAACTATAATCCCATTCAAGAATATTTTCTATGTGATTTTTTTGCTTTCAAATGGAGAAGAGAAAGTGAAGACTTCAATTGTAATTGAATGCAAAAAAGAAATTATTCTTTATCCCTTGCCAAAATAGTAAGAAATATAGTAATCTACTAATTTATATTGGATGAAATACTCTACTAAGTCAGCTCTCTCCCTCAGTGCACTTCTCGCATAAGCAACAGAGAAAAAGTTGGACTTATCATGACTGAGGGAACATTAGTATTTTATTCAGCTACTGGCAAACTGGTGTTATCCAGCTACTGATTTACTCACCTTCCGGTTGGAGCACTTGTTTCCAACCAATAAACTGAAATTTAGCTCTACCTGAAGAAACTCAAAAGTTCATCTTCTAGAATTGAATAGGTACATTGGATACATTGCTTGATACTTTCTTGCTCATTTGCTCAATATTATTCAGTGAAGAAAAGTCACCCAAATCTATTAAGAATACTTATGGGGGACCCCAGCTGGTTCTGGGATCTCTGTTTGTTAGGTTTTTGTAGAAGGAACATCTGTGCTTAGTTAAGGTGGCAACATCGGACAAGAGAGACTGTAACACAAGGTATGGATTTCCTGCAGCTAGCCTGCTTACTTCCTGGACTCCTGCTGAGTCATTGTTTAAGAACATGTGTGGTCGTGTGTCCAGTGATGAATTGTTTATGTAACCAGAAGGCCAATTATACTTTGACACGTGTAGCCTGAATGTGTATAAATGTAGCAGTATTGCTGGAATAAAATGTTCCTGTGCCTGTTCCTGGTTCCTGCATCACAGCCACGTCACAAGTTCGTTCCTGACCGTGACAAATACTTACTATATGATATTAAGAAAATAGTATAGTTAAAAATCTGCAGTTATATTAAGACATTTGCTGACTAGCAGATAAGAGAACAAAGCACAATATCAGAGAACAGTTCTTTTTTATGAGTCAACAACATAATCACTGGATTTGGGGTATAGTAGTTAAGCTATAATCTAACTGTCCAAAGGAACCTTTTTGAGGATCCTGCATCATCATATTAAAAAAGCAAGAAAGGGTGATAGCACTCTGCTGGATTTGGTTTATCAGGATAGGAATGACCAGTATTATCATCATCTGTAGGTGGAAGGAAAAGCAGATCTCAAAGGCTTCTCAGAAAAAAAACCATATCACCCAAGAGACACTTTTTTTCACAACATCCAAGAGCATGGGACTGTTGAGTTTGGGAAAGTTTGAAGTAGCATTCGAACTTGGAATTTCTTGAGACATTCTTGTCACTTGATTTTCTGTTTCATTTAACCTGAAACCAGTGTGGATTCACGTGTGCATTTGCTTAACATATTCTGCACAATTTTAATTCATTGGCTTCACTTTACTATTTACATATCACGTGGGGTTCACATTTTCCATAGGAAACAAATGAACATCTCTCCTTACCACCACTGTGATTTATTTTCATACCTCTCAATTTTAATTCTTTACAGCTGCCAGCATATCTGTATAATTCCCTCCCCCTCCCCCACCAGGTAACTACCCCTTAAGGAGAAAGCAGAGGGTAGGGGAAGAAACATGCAATATGGAGCATTTTAGTCATATAGATTAGGCATCAGAAATCATTTAGGCACAGGTGATTGAATCGACATCTTTAACCCTACTGGCATAAGGCTACCACATCTTCTTGCATGACAGCAGAGCCAAGGGCTGTGATTCAAGGGCATTTGAAACTTACAGTTCTCTACTGTCTTGTCACGTTGAATAAAAGCAGCTCAAAGGCTTATTCTATAGGAGATATTTTTTAGTTACCTGGAAGGCCATTTAGACTCGTTTTTGTTTTGTTTCATTTGTTTTTTTCCCCACAAAGAGAGTTTTTTGCAGTTTTCATTAGCCTACAGGTCTCCCTTAACATTGTAGTGGTGAATAGCTGTGGTGGACACCAGGATTATTATTTAGCTGAACAGCAAAGCTAAGTGGGTGATAATTTCAGGTAGTCAAAGGAGAGAAAAATCTGAATAATAGAAAGACTTTTCACTTCTGTGCACTAAGTATGGGCACTAAGTATTTGCACATATTTAAAAAAATTATTACTTTAATTGTTCATTAACGGCAGGTTAGTCAGAAAGTATGAAGTACTATCATTTCTCGCTCTGTAAGGTCTAAAAAATTTTAGGTGTCAGAGCAAATTTTGCCACCAGGAGTTATGACAACGAAAAACATATTGGTTTCAAATAACTAGTCAAGAAGTCTAGAGTAGAAAATGCAAAGGAATCTAAACATGAACATCCATTTATAACCAAAAATGCATGCAGCTGCATACTCAGAGTGAAAAGATGGGTAACCTGCTAAAAGAGAAGAGATCCCCCTTCATATCTATTTTGTCCAGAAATGTCAGCACTACTGTGGAGCAAACCACAAACAACTTCTTTCCTCTGATTGAGCCCTGATGTACCACAGGCGCTCTTCTACTTTCCTGAAGTTTGTCTCTGGGGTGTTTCTGCCAGGCAGATTTTACAGACTGAAGTTTCTTTCTCCTACACCTTACATATTTTTCTCATCTTTTTATTATACTGAAAAGCATGACAATGTCAGGGCAAGGGGGAGGTAAGCTAAGAGGTAAAACAGTGCTCGTTTAACACCCAATTAAGAAGAGGCAGGAAAGCTGGAAGGGAGGATTTTCCTTCCTCTGCCCAAGATTATTTCTACTTTTAAAAAAATTATTTATTTTTGTTCCCCTCCCCACACCCCCAAATGTGAAGGTTCCTGTAACCATGTACACTTCCCTTGGGAAAGTTTTGCTCTTCTCTCTCTGTAATTTTGAATGTGATGCTGGTTAGATGGAGATATCTAACATTTCCATTTGAATTACTTGTACTCTCATTGAGAGTAATGGTTTGCAAATCTAAGCAAAAGGACTGACTTCAGTCACGTAAGTCACTGGAGAAGAGATATCTTTTTCACAGAATCCCAGAATCATTTAGGTTGGAAATTGCTTTTAGGATAATCAAGTCCAACCACAAACCTAACATTGCTTATTCCACCATTTAACCATGTTCCTTGGCACCATGTCTACAAGGCAGACTGGACCTTCTGCAGCTAATTTTTTTTTCACCATTAACTAGGCAAGAATTTGGACAGTTATATGAGGAGGGTTGGAAAACAACTCCTCTGCTTCCCCTCATCCAGACTAAAATTAAGCCGTTTTGAAAGTCAAGACATGAACTGTTCAAATGGAATCCTATCCCTCCTTATCCCTTCATGTCTTAAAGACCTAAGAGAGAAATGGCACTGCAGGCAATAGGGCATCTTCTGCTGGCTCCCACCGTGTCAGAGGATGCCAGCTAGTGCTAAGTTCAGTGTACCAAATCCGTCACAGAGGTATGGAGAGAGGCGGATATGTTGTATGAATTGTGCTATGATTTCATGAAATAAAGTATCTTCCTGAAACACAAGGAAAATAGTACATTATAGAATGTTATTTGTTGTTCTAGCATCAAGGAAAGCTCTTATAGGGAGATCAAAGAAACTTATTTTGGCTGGACTTCTAGCAAAAAAACACAGTGCCACCCCCCTCCCAAAACAACAAAAAAGGGAAGAGCAATTCCTGTTTCCTTCTACTAGCTAGCATTCCATTGCAGTCTTATTTAGCACAGCTAGTAGCAGTTTTTTTCCCAGCCAGAATAACCTGACAATCTATTGCTGAGCACTCAGATTTCAGTGCACAGCTTTCGATACAGCCGTGTTTAAGTAATGAGATAGCTCCTGGGAAACACATGCAGTTTTTGTATCAGAGGAACATCTGTAGATAATCCCTTCAAGTAAAAACTTGGTTTTCAGCCACTTTAGCAAGCAAATAAATGACATGAACCGTATAACAGTCTTCCAGATGTGAGCAGTTGTGATGAATTGGTGCCACAGCTGATTTAGCTGTAGAACATAACCTAGCACTTGCAAGGCTTCAGATTTGTCTGGAAGAAAATCCCTCGGAGACAAAGCAAAAATTGATTGTATGAAGCACATAGCACCAAGAGAAGTTTATTTTTATCATAATTTCTGCCATTTAGGTATGTTGTTCCATTTTTTTTCCTAGTCCCCTGTAGTGATTGGTAGCAATACTGAATTCTGATAAATGTTTATATCTCGTATAGGTTGATTTATTTTAAGGGATTAATTCCTAACCTGCTAATTATGGATACAAGCAGATGAAATTTTATGATTATCCACATTTTTAGCTGTGCTGGAGCATGCTTAATCAGAAATTATATTAGGGTACAAGAGTTGATGGAGGATAGACTGGCATATTGCTGAGTTTCATGCTTTAAATGCTGAAATAACTTAAGAAAATGAAAAGTAATAAATTTAAAAAGTAAAGTCCTCAGATGGCCTTTCTTCACCCTGCTATTTGGAATGCAATAATCAGCTAGGATTCCTTGATGTCCAAGCTCTGATATATCATTTTAATATAAATGCTACAACTGACCAAAATCAAAAACTTGCAGTAGGAAATATTTCTTCATTCAACCTATTCTACATTCCTATATGTACTGTGCTTAGAACAGGTCTGAACATCACTGCTGTTTTTCCAAAAACTGATTTTGGTTTTATCTGTAGACCAGATCTGCAAATTACTTACATTTAATCAGAACCTTTTTCTTCTTTATCATCTTTTTCATTTACCAGAGTAGAACTAATTAGATAAAAATCAAGAAAATTAAATTTAAACTCCCTAAACCTCCATTCAGCTTTGCTTTTACCTTGAGTATATTTTGGTTGATGAGAGTATATTTACTCAGGCTAGTGTGAGACCTTTGGGGTCAGCTTTCTGCAGAAACTGAGAGGGTGGTGTGGGCTTTGTGCAGGAAATCACCAGGATGAGGAGAGAGTCTTTGGTGATAGTGAGTGGCTAACTCAAGCCACCTTTCTCTCTCCAGTGGATGGTGCTGAAGAACAAACCCACCAAGAAAACCTGTGGGTGATGGAAAGGGAAAGGGGGAGAATGAGAGTATAAGAGCTAAAAAGAACAAGACAAAATTTTGGGAGGATGGAGCAATAGGGTAAGTGACCTGGAGGTGAACAAAAATCAGGAGTAAGTGATATTGCCGGTTCCAAGAACAGAGGCAAAAGGAGCCTTGATGAGTAGAAGATGAGAGGAAGGCCAGAAATATTAATCATGGTGACAGTTTGGATCATATTTTCAGATTATGTCCCTGCACTTTCTCACAGGCTGATTTCTTTATACGCTGTCTTTTCTCTTTCTTCCTCTCTTATTCTCAAATAAGCTCAGCTGCAAGAGCTGAGAGTGAAAAGTCAGTGAGATGAAACTGGAAAAAACCTGAAGTTACAGCCAGTAAAAGTATATATAAAAAACTATATGCCAGTACAGTATATATGATATCTCAAAGTTGTCCATTATTACAGAAAGATCAACATCTGCAGAATAGTTTTCTGCACAGTTATGTCAGTTCTTTGTATTTTTTTTCTCTTCTGCTGCTCACAAGAAATGAACTTCAGTAACTACAACTTTTGCTGTGGAAGGGTTTTTAGGTAGATATTCCTTGAAAAGGGAAAATAGTACTGACAAAGAATGAATCATAGTGGTTCATGGCAGGACTGACTTCTCCAACACTTCAAAGCTCCACAAAACTTTTAATGGGACTTTGCATTTTCCTGCTTCTCAAATTGTTCTTTATAGTGAAATGAAGATAAGATGATTATTCCTCACTGAGACTGTGAAGCCAAAGTGACCTGTGATCTATTTTTGTCTTTCAACAGATCTTATCTGTTTATTTGATAAAGAATAATGGTGACTGACATATAAAATTGGAAATATGGATTTCCCAGTATGGAAAAATTAAACATGATTTAAATACAGCCATGCCAAGTACTACTGAAATATTTTCATGAATGCATAGGAATATAAAAATGGCCAGATCATAGAGCCTAATAAAAAGCAAAAAATTTCCAAATCGTCATACTGATTAGAGATAGGCTTAATTCATTTAAATGCCAGCTCTACTAGTGTTAGTTATTTAAAGGTCTAAGCAAATCTTTACGATCATAGCTCAGAGAATGTGCCCAAGTGGAAAGACCTTCTTTTTATCTGCTCTTCTCCCTCATTAACTACACTGGGAACAGTGAAACCTGCTCAGATTAAATGAATTGGTTGGTAGGTCGAAATGCTACATGATCTTAAGAAAAATGTACATGTCAAATAGCTACCAGAAATCAGCTTAGGCAGAAGATTTGGATATATTATTTCAATACAGTGAGATAGCACCCCAAAAAAGTTAGTTGTGTGATCTTTCAGTCCTGGTTAACCAAGGATTACAAAAATTGGGAATTTAAGCAAGAGTGGTCACACTGAATTCAGCTACGTATTTGTGAATCTGGTTGAAGAATAGGAGAATGACAGAATAAATGGCAACAAGAGTGTGACAAAGGGAATGAGTTGGGTTGTCTTATGGTCTCATTTAAGCCTAATTTACAGCAGAGTCATTTGAAGTAGGACTGAAAAAAATCAGACGTTTTTCACTTTACATTTGCTTTACAATCAAACAGCACATATCACTTCCTCAAAGAGGTTTTTGATGACTTCCAGCCTTCCCATCCTTTTTCTGTCGACTAACTCGTAAAGGGGATAAACTTCTCAGAATCTAAGAACAGAAAAAAATTTATCTCTCCATCTCTCCCTGCCCAGACAGGCCACAGTAAACAACTTCCTTCTGATGTTAGACTATTTAGTTCCAAAAATCAACTATGCAACAAGCCACCCAACCAACAAACCTGCTTGCTCAAAACAAAGCTTTGAACAAGCAAATACAGAGCTATTGCTAAATGTTATTCCCCAAACTGATACTGGGTAATGCACTGCTCCTAGGTACCCTTCCTGTTTATATAAGGCAAATTGAAGTAAACGCTAAAATGAAATATATGTACTTTTACCAGCAGAGAAAAAACTGTAGCCAGTCAATTTTCCTTTGCCCGAAAAAGAAAATGAGTGAAATGAGCACTAAAAAGAACTTTGCACAATAATAGCTGCAGGGAACACAGATTGATTGCCCTCTCAGTAATTAAAATCACATAATAAGTTTTCAGTCACCACCAGTGCAATTATTCAGACTTCACTAAGTGCACATCAAAGGCTTGATAAAGTTTTTAGGTGACAATTGAATACAGTGCTAAGGAACTTACCCCCTAAAATGGAACCAATTAAAGATCACTGAGCAGTTATTTTCTCTTCACTAGCTGAATAAAGTAATAAATGGAAATCCATTTGGTTCTAACAAATTTTCCATTTTGGTTTGTTTTGTCTTTGCCAAATCAGAAAACAAATGAAAAATTGTCATGTGTTTACTGAAGCATTACATTGAGCATGAACAGCATATTTGATTTTCAGATACTTTAGGACACGTAATAAAATGAATAGCTAAAATGAATGATAATTCACTCATTGATTTCTTTTATGCAATTTATTAAGATTAGCAAATTTCTCAGGAAGACCAAAGGCTCGTGTTAATTTCTGTGTTATACTTGAACAGATTTGAACCAATATATATCAGGAAGCTTCCCTAAATACATGCCATGCTGGTATAAATAACATCATCCTACACTGAGGTGTCCTTCCTCTGTATTGTTGGTCATATGCTGTTTCATGTTAATATTGAAAGACTCACTGGAGCAGGGACTGGAAAGAAAATGTCCAACATCCTATGAGAGTGCCCAGCAGATCAAGCTAGGTAGTGAAATAATTCACTCCTTCACATGATAGTTCAATGAATTTTAAATAGTGTACACTGAGCACAGCAGCTCTAAGAGACTGATAGTACTTTACTGGTGTGTGGCAGATGTGAGTTCAGATCCCTTCAGGCAGAAAGACTTGATCCCTGGTCTCTCAAACAGTGAATAAGTGTCTAAGCTAGTGGATAAAAAGGAATGGTGATAACACCATTCTCTCAAATACATTTGTTAGGCTGCAAATATCTGGAGAGACTGGACCAAGTTCATGAACAATTTCTTTTGAAAGAAGAAATTTTTTAAATGCAAAATTAGTCACATTAAAAGCAAAAAAGAAACAGTTGCATACAGGATCTCCAATGTTTTGTTTTAAGAATGTTAAGTTTTAGGGGTATATCTTACTAAATTCACATCATTCCATATGAGTCTTCCTTTCTTCATCATTAAAGATCACTTCTCAACTGTTATGCAGCATCTGTACACTGTATCAGCAATTATTTCCTATATGACTCCAAACCGGCTATGAAAATATTGAATAGTGGAGAATCAATTACTGTCCTGTTCAGAACTCCTGAGACAGATACATCTCAGATAAAAAGCCCTGTGAACTTTTCACCTCAGCATCCTGTGCCTGAATACTGTGTAAAACCTTTTGGTGGCCTTAAAACTGCCTTCCAAGTGGACAGATTCCCATATGACTAATCTTTCTCACCAGGACCTGATCAGCAGGGCTTTTGAGACTTCTAAACATAGAGGAAAAAGACAGAATAGACTCAACTACGTTAGAAAAGTGGTTACTGCATTTCACCTCTGAACCGTATGGATGACACAGCAGGGGAGAAGCCCTGCTGCTGTTAGCCATGCCATGGCAGTTTTTCTCTTCTGTCTCCATTATTGTCACTTTGACTTCACTCATTATAAAATTATGTGGGAGGATGGGGGAAATGAAGACCTAAGACTCCACATGCTTGTTATTCTAATGAGTTAGTTCTACTGTCATCAATCTGCCAAAGTGCGGAAGTGAGAAAGTAGAGACCATATAAATTCTTGTTCTGGTACACATGCAGTGCCCCTCTAACATTACTCAAATTTCCTGTAAAGGGACTTTTCTTGTGCTGGGCAGAGGAAGGCTCCTCCAAAGTCTGATGTGTCTGCTTGGTGTCACTGAAAATCAAAAAGTCCTACACAAGAGACATTGTTGTTCTTAAGTTAAAGACACAATGAGATTTCTCTGTTTTCTTTTCTCTTCTTTTTTTTTTTTTTTTTCCTATTTGCCTTGGGGCATGCAGTTTAAAATCTCAGACACTCACAAGATCTGTGAGAACTTATCCAAACTGACAGGAGATATGGTGTTGCCCTCTGGGACTTTCTAGCTTTGTCACACACAGTGTAAATTATGGGGTAAATGAGAGAGCTTTTCAATTTTAAATTAAAGTATGGTAGGCCCGGTGGGAACTCTCACTGTATTCTGTGGTGTGATAAGCAGCAAGTTATCTGGTTACTTTGGGAGTTTTACTGTTTGATGATGAAGAACAAAAGCCAGGTTCCAAGAGAGAAATTACTCTGAAAGAGGGAAAATCTCATTTCCAGTGATTTTCTGAATCACATTTACTAAATGACAATGATGAAATGAATGAGGTATGTGTTGGGGATCTGTCCAAAGTACAATGGGACATGTTCCATATGTTTTTGCTGAGGTTATCATGAGAACTTTTTATTTTTGATATTTATTATGAGCTGTAATTACTAAAAATCAAACTGAAAAAAGCACCATTCATGGTGGAGAGTTTCTTCCACGGGCAGGTTAATTTTTGCAAAACATTTCCTCAAACTGTATAAGATGACAATTTTCATTGCTTAAGGAACAGATGCCAATATAAGAAATGGAAAAGGAAAATACATTTATTCTGGTTTTAACTACCTTTTGACATGTACACCCTAATTGGTTATGTCCTGTGGGTTATATGTCCCTCCTTCACACTTTTCAGCCTCAGCACTGGCAGGTAAGAGATTCTGGATGTTACTGCCTCCTTTTTATATCTGGACTGCATCCTGTTTCTCTTATTCTGTGCAGCTACTTAATCCACAGGACAACAGAAAGGAATACTACCACCCTCCTCTTGCAGTGTCCGAGCTGACGGTCTGCAGATGTCATCCATCTGTCTGTCCCACCAGCACAGCAGACGGGGGGGCTGAGCCCAAAGTGTCCTGATGTGGGCAGGACTGCTGCCCTCAGCAGGGAACTGCATGCAGAAATAAAATGTATGGTGGGCTCCACTCCCCAGAATCGGTACCAAAAGGAATTTAATTCAGACAAATGATTTGGTACAAAGATGTGCTGAATGGTTCAGGTCGGTGTCTCAAATGAAAGCAAGAGGAGATAAGGGACTGTAAGTGAATCATACACCATTGCAGATCAGTGCAATAGAAGGTCTAAGTTTGCATGCAACAAAATCAAGAAAAGCAGTTGTTCCGTTCTGGGTCGTATATTACAGAATAAAGCCAGTCCATGGTGCTAATACTCACTGCTGGTTTTTAAAGATAGGAACAGACAGACTAACATAATATTTTCAAACACAAACACAGCAATTTCTAATATATAACCTGAGAAGTCTGTTGCCCAGTACATAACTTCCTAACTGCATTCCCTGACAATAGCAATGTTACTGTTTGGATCACTTAAAAAAAAAAAATCGCAGAAAGTCAGATACTCACAAATTTGTACTAATTATTGTGTTTCATGTGAAGGTAAATTCTGTATGTTCTGAACTATAAAGTCCCATTTTCTGTTGAATTATAGTATTTTACAAATGCTATAAATGTGAATATGCTGAAAGCAGAGAAGTTTAAAGTACTTTTGTGTATAGAAGTGATAAACAATTGTGGCAAACCTGCCAAGGTTCAGCACTTCAGGGTACTTAAGATAACATTGAGCAAAGCCAAAGCAATAAAGCCAAATGCTCCATACTGATACTTCAAACTTTATATGCGTTTATGACAATACACACAGAGCAGTATCTCATCCATAATAATGAATTTCTACAAAGCAAGTGATTGGAGAGCCTACATTAAGTGCAAGTGATGCTTTAAAAACAGTCATAAAAATAAAAATTCAACCAAATCCTCTCTGTGCACTGATTCAGAAAAGATGACAACTTTTATAGAATTGCTAAATTAATAGGCCATTCTGATTTTTTCATTGTTGTTTCATTCTGACTTACTGTCCCTCTCACCTTTACTATCAGCAGGGCAGTCAGACCAGGAAGGCAAAATCTTCTTCACAAGGAATTGAGCTGGGCTGTGAAATCGTCGTGTAAATCTACTTACTTGTTTCTTTCAAAGAATCAAAAAATAGTGAGGGTTGGGAGGGACTTCTGGAGATCATCTAGTCTGATGAGGGTTCCTACACTGCGAGAGCTAGTAATTTTCCCTTGTTTTGAAAAAGGTGAGATTTTTTTCCTCTCTGACTACCTTTACAGAGGATAAAATAAATTGTTTGGGTTTTACTGGGGGTTTGGTTTTGGATTTTTTTGTTTGTTTGGTTGGTTGGTTGGTTTTTTGTGTGTGTGTGTGTGGTTTTTTTTGTTTTTGTTTTTGTGGGTTTTTTTTTTTTTTTTTTTTTTATTTAAATAAATTTACTGTTCATACAACTCACTGGGAGAAGTCTCTGAAGCCATGCACTGGTAGTAGTAACAGGGCATAGCACAATATTGTCCTCTTCCACACAAAGCTCTACAAGTCTCAGCTTGGTCGTAGCCAGAAGAGTGAAAGCAATACTTCTTGAGCCAAATAGCTGAAAACATACAACTGAGTTCAGCTTCCCAAGTGTGGGCAGCCTGTGTTCTTTGGCAGCCCGCTGATGCAGTTGTGTCAGCTTCAACATGCCACGGTTTGAGCAGACAGGTAAGACTTGGATGGCACACTTGCTTAGGATTGATCAACACTACTGGTAAAACACAAATTCGTTTCGCATGAGGAAATAATAGGGTTGATGGATTAACTGAAGGCAGGCTTCAGGCAGTGTATCCTCTAAAGGATTGCAGATCAGCCTACAGGTGACGCCAAACAATTTGCTTGGCAAGGTCCATTTTGAAAGGTGCCACAGGGGTTGCTATGGAAGCTTAATAATATGACAAAGTCCAGTTACAGTGCGGGTAGAACCCCTCACTGTCAGTGCTATTACAGTGTGGTTGCTAATTACCTATTTTATGGGCCTGCTATGGGGCACAGCAGGGTACATAGACTATACCCACTCTACCTGCTGATCACCACACAGTGTTCAGCAATCAGGAACTTGATCTTTTTCATGTTATCTATCAAATGGCAATAGCTGTATTTGCCCGCTTGCCTGCTAGGTGTTATAAAGAATAACAAGTGTCTGTGAAGTGCTTTAACACACAAGCCTATCAGGAGTTATTACTGTTGCCCATTTTGAATGCCTTAGGTACAGAGCTCTGGTTCTAGGTACCAGGGCTTTTTTATTTTTATTCATCATGTTATTTTCTTCTTTCCAGATGTTCTGAAGCTTTGATCACAAAGCAATAGAAACCTTATGTGTTATTGGCTGATCAATAAACTTGAAGGTATTTCTTTGTTCAGTAGTGAAAGGTATGGAAGGGGTTTTCATACTGCCTTTATTTATTTCCTAATAAGTTCAGAGACTTTTTCAAACTCTTATTAAAACTTTACATGAAGAACCAAACATTTGATTGTCTTTTCTCCATTGTAATTCAAGGATATTTTGAAGTATAAAATGAAACTGATAATTCCTATGAAAAAATACTGAGAAATGAATGCTCTTAGGACTGTTAACTACCTGTGGTCATCTTCTCTAAGGAGATAATAAAGAAAACAAAAAGGCATTAACCATGAGGTTCATGTCACACAGAAGAGTGTCTTTCAGTGAGAGATGATCAATATAAGAGTAGGTTTTAAGAGGGCTGATTTAGAAAAGCACAGTGGACAAAAAAGCAAAAACATTAGCCTAGAAGGTTTTCACTTCCATTTGATTAGCACTTAATAAGCTATTGCAAGTTTATAGTAATGGAGGTGATCAGAAAAAATTTTAAAAAATACTTTGCCTTTTTTCTGCTATGTGAATAATGACCTTTAGCATGGTGTGCAACTGCTTATTATAACCTTCTACAAGGGCAAGTGCCCTTCTACAAGATTGTGCGCCTGGGATGGGGCAACCCTGATTGTGTGTGTAGACTGGGCAATGAGATGCTGGGGGTCCTGGTTGATGGCAAGTTGCAGGTGAGTCAGCAGTGCCCTGGCAGCCAGGAGGGCCAACCCTGTCCTGGGGGGCATCAGGCAAAGCATTGCCAGGTGGTCGAGGGAGGGGATTGTCCCACTCTGTTCTGCACTGGTGAGGCCTCACCTTGAATATTGTGTGCAGCTTTGGGCACCACAATATAAGAAAGATATTAAGCTATTAGAGAGTGTCCAAAGGAGGGCAATGAATATGATGAAGGGACTGGAGGGGAAGCTGTATGAGGAGCAGCTGAGGTTATTTTGTTTGTTCAGCCTGAAGAAGAGGAGACTGAGTAGAGATATCATTACAACTTCCTTATGAGGGGAAGAGGAGAGGTAAGTACCAATCTCTTCACTTTTGTGACCAGTGACAGGACTTGAGGAAACGGCATGAAGCTGAGTTATGGAAGGTTTAGGTTGGATATTAGAGAAAGGTTTTTCACCCAGAGAGTGATTGAACACTGGAACAGGCTCCTCAGGGAGATGATCACAGCACCAAGCCTGTCTGACTTCAAGGATTTGGACAACACTTTCAGGCACATGGTGGGATTCTTGGGGATGGTCCTGTGCAGGGCCAGGAGTTGAACTCAATGATCCTGATGTCTCCCTTTCCGCTCAACATACTCTATGATTCTATGAACTTTTAGTGCCTAGAGCAGAAGAGATATTGAAGCAGCTCCTGGAATTCCATAGATGGTTGTGATAGGTTGAGTTTTCTGTTTGACAAGAAACATCCTTGGAAGAGTCCTTGCCATTGAATCCTCCCTTTTTCGCCATCACAACCTCTAGCTTATGTAATATTTAATTTACTCACTGGCTTTGTAAAAGAGCTGTCTTGAAAACTTAGATCAAAGTTAATATCTAGTTAAAAAATTCAGAAGGGTTGCCCTTTTATTCTGTGTCTCCGTAACCCTTTGGATCCTCTGTCTCCACAATGTAGTAAAAATAGAAATTCAGAAGTCAACATTAACAACAGTGTTGTTCTCTTTCATTTTGTGTATTAACTTCTTCATGAAGGATTTGATGCTGTTTTTGCTGCAAAAACAGCAGGATTGGTCCCCAAAGATGTCATCTACTTTTCTTTCTTTGTTATTCAGTTTTGTGATCCAAGTACAACTCTGAAGATGGAACTACTGAAGAAAACAAATATTAGGTTTTAGATAAATTTATTCTCTATCCAGTACATGTAAATCTAAACTGCCAAGAATAAGTAAATTGTAAACAATCTATGTCCTTAGTAATGGACATAAAATGCTATTTATCAGTCTCTGTGGTGCCAAAATGAGGTACAATGCCAAAAAAGCTGTAAATACTGCTATTTGTAGTGCCATTAAAATGGAAATTAAGGAATCAATCATGGCTTGTTTTACATTTCATAATTTAGGTGAAGCTTGTGCTACTGTTTAATGCTGCAGATTCAGATTTGACAGTCCAAAGATGGTAACACACCATTTTTTAACAAGTATTTTTAGGCCATGATGCTTTACGTGGAATTTACAAGGCATATTTTCAAGTGCAATGAAATGCAGATGTGCCCAAGATAGTAACTAATCTCTTATTTAGGCATTAAATAGCAGTCCTGGCCATTTGGGATAATTTCTTCTATAGTTTTATCTCCATAATATCTCAGGACTTTGTAGTAATTGACTAAGCAGCTTGACAACCTTCTGTTTCATGTGATAAATTCTCTTCCTCATCCTCTCATGCATACAGTACAAACACTGATTTTTAACAACAGGGTCTGGGGTTTTTTAAGTATACTTCCAACTGCCAGCCAATACCCAGCTGAGGAATGTGCCTTGCCTGTGGAGGACACAAATACAGGAATGTTCTGCTGATAAAGAACATGAGAATTAAATAAGTGGCAAAGTACAGAACTTTATAGCTTCATTTGATATTAGATCTGGTACCTAATAGACTTGGTCATTAAAGCAAAAACACTTTGCAAAATACCTGAGGAAAAAAAAAGTGTGAAAATTTAACTACATTTCTTTTCCAAATCGTCATTTTCATTGTCACTACAGTCTTTTCATTTACCATTTTTCTTCAGTAGCGCTGATATTTTGTAAAAATAATAACCATCAACCCAAGGCATTTTTGATTCCTCAGACTTTCATGTAGCTATAATTTAGCATCTGCCACATAATTCCATGTTATCTTCCACAGTAAGATGAGGAAGATGTTGAAACAGTTTAAGAGAAGACAAGTTACATGTTTTGCTCTACTAGAAACCTAATTTCCATAAATGTGTTTGTGGGAACACTCTGGACATAATTCTCACTTCTGGCTTGTATTAATCCCTTTGCTGATTTTTTTTTTTTAATGCTTATTATTCGCTTAACTCATGTATTTATAGAAAGCAATAAGTTGCCCTCTCAGGTTTCACTTTGCCATGCTTAGAATCTTACAAAGTACAGAAATTCAGCCCTATACTCTTTTTTCCTTGTCTCTTGTGGTTTGACCTCATATTTTCTTTACAAGGCCAGGTTGGATGGGGCATTGAGAAACTTGGTCTAATGGGAGCTGTCGCTGCCCATGGCAGGGGGATTGGAACTAGGTAATTTTTCACATCCCTTTCAACCCAGGCCACTCTGTGATCCTATGGTTGTTTAATGTAAAGGATCAGACAAATTCTATGTATTGTTGGCAAGTGTTTAGAAATGCCTTGTTCAATGAGACAAATATCAGTAGTTTTATTGTTCTTAAACACCTTAGAGTCACTTTTACATTACTCTGATCACACCACATGGGTTACTGAATTAATTTTGAGTTAAAAACCACATCATCCTTATCTGCTGTTTCTATGTTAAGAGTTCCTAACTTAATGTTGCTTCTCCTATGAGTTTAGAACTGATACTGCTAGTTAATTTTACACTATTTTGTTACTTACTATTTTCTTATTTATATATTTCTTTAATCATGTCTTTCTCTGTGTATGATACATTAACCTTCACTGTCTTGATGCTACTTTCAGTGTTGCACCAGGAGTGAATTTCGTGAGCATGGACTGCAGTCTTTTATAGTCACTAATGTAAACAATGGCTCCTGATGAACTTCACTGGTTACCTCTTTCTCCCCAAATATCACTCCCTTCATCCCTACCTATTTTCATTTATCTTTTATGCCATTCTCTTCCCTGGCATGACAGGACCCTGAGTCATCTACAGTTTTAAATCAGATAGGCAAGAACTTCTTTTGCAAACTGCCTCAAAATTTTGAACTAAAAGAAAAATCAGCTTTAATTAGAATGTGAATAATTAACTTCCAAAACAGAGAAAATGCAATGTACATAGGAAGGAGAGAGTAGTAATAAAGTGCCAACTGATATTTTCCTGGTGCCCACTTGGCCCTTCTGGAAAGCCCATGACTTCTGTGTTTACCCTCACTTAGCTCAACGACTTCTGAGTTGTAGCAAATTTCCTGGTCATCTCTGGTTGACTGGAAACGCTTTCTGTCCCCTCTGAGACATGCCTGTCCTCTCCTGTCCTTACAGGAACCTTTGAGTTTCTCTGCTTGAGCTCCAGCTCCCAGGCCTGTCTCTTGTCTCTTTCTTTCCTTGGCCTGTCACTCACGGCAGTCTCTCAAAGCTTCTGACTTCAGGCACATTTTTTTGCCTCCAAGAGAAGGGACAAGCCTCTGCTCTTCCCTGGTGTTGTGCCTCACCTACTCAACTCTATTAAAAGGCTATAACATAAATGAAGAAAAAACAATTAAAATAAATCACATACTGTTTAGAATTTTTTTCTTTAAGGTTCCTTTATTAATCTCTACATTTGCCAGCTTAACTAATATTTGTATATTTACAGGAGAACATTTAGTATTTATTAAAATCCAGATAAATGAGGTATACTTCATTTAGTTTGGCCAAAGACCATAAAAGAAAACTTCCAGGTCAATCTGTCAGGAAGGTTCCTTAGCAAACTATGTTACATTTCATCTCAGCTACCTCGAAGTTTTCAGTTATCCCTTCCTTCCAAGTCTGTTTTCCAGGTTGTTATATTAGAGTTTAGACTGAAATTGCTCACATCACTCTCCCAAATATAGATACTTCCTTGTTATCTTCAATTATGCAGAAGGACTTGCTAAAATACTTGCTGTGGGATTTACAAATTCAGTACCAGTTCTGAGAAAATTATCTCACTACCTGACCTATGTTCCATGAGCTTTTTCTCCTCTGCTGTTGTGACAATTTCTAGTTTTACACATACGTTCTCATTATTTAGTTTCATTTTTCATTAGTTTTCTATGTCGTCAGTCTTGAAAGCTAACCAGAGTATATTTAGCTTTGGATTACACCATCACTATATCCCACTTTACGTCTTTAGTATTCTCATGTCCCTGTTCCATAATAATTTATTTATGTGGCTGGACAAATTTTCTCTCTGCTCTCTTTCAGGAAGCTGAATTCAGATTGGTTTTCTTTTGTTTGTTTGTTTTTTGTCATTACCATAGTAAACTTTGCCTGACTTGACATCCAACATATAGATATTTCTGTTCTTTTTCCATTCTCTTCTTATTCTTGGTATCCTTCCTATTCTCAGACTTCTTTTCCCTAAATATTGCAGTGGATCAAATAGCTTTGTTCAAGGTTTTCATTCATTGAGGAATACAGACTCTGGATCATGTTAGCTCCTTTGACAGAAAGAAAGTACATTTTCAAGATTTTCTGTGTACCTTCATCTGTCCATTTTATTATGAAGTTTCTTTAGTTTTCAACACTTGGTTATTCAAAACAGTCTTAGCTGTAGACTTACTTTTTTATATTTTGAGTTTTTTTGACCAGAAGTGATCTATTACTTCACAATCCAAGATTGTTTTCTACAACAAGTTTCTGAACTGTCTCATTTCTTGATAAAATCAAGTCTAAACAGCATCCTTTTTCTTATTCCAGTGACTATGTAATGAAGAAATCTTACAACTTTCACACCCAAGAAAATGTTTTCCAAGCTGCTTCTACTAACACCCAGTGTGGAACATTTTTGGATAATAATTCTCTCTCTAATAACATTAAAGATTTCCTATCCATATCCAAAACGCACCAAGAGATTCTCTGCCAGCCTGCTGGCATTAGTCCAGGGGAAGCTGTTTTACCATCTTTGTTTTATGTCCTTATAAAAAATATGCTGTAGGAGATAAAATGTGAAATAATTGTACTCCCACTTAAGAAATTTTGCCTAAGTGGAATTTATCATTTGTTTTTGGGACACTATGTGGAGCTTTGACTAACTCTGGACTCTGCATCCCCAGGCAAAATGATTAATTTTACATACATCTTAGGTATTTCACATCTGAAATAGGCTGCTACAGTAGGAGCAGAGAATGCATCCTGCATCTCAAGAATAAAGATGACAAATACCTGTTTTCTTTCACAGTACTGGAGCAACATGCCAGCTTGGGGCTCAATGCAGTGATGATGAATAACAATACTGAGGGATAGCAAATTACACTGGGTCAGGCAACTTTTAAAATTTTAGTAGGTGTTCGTGTGAAGAATAGAGGCAGAAATTTCCTTTGCATTTTAGTAAACCGAGAACAATTCTGTATGTGACTCTTTAATGAGTGGGAACAGCAGAATACATTTGGGAGTGAGGGAGAGAGAAAACAAATATAAATAACATTGAACTTGATATTGCTGATTGCACAGTATTAAGCTCTAACAGCATGTGATGCATTATTTGTCTCTCATCTAATTAAAGATGAATCAAAACAAAAAACATTTTTTTAGTCATCCAAAACCACTCATTTTACACCCAATTAATCTCACTTGGAGTGGAGTTTTGCCATTATTTTTTCTTATGGTGTAGTTACTTAGTTGATCTAAGTTCACAGTACTGACACAGAGCTGATCCCTTCCCATACCTGCTAAAACCCAGCCACACACCTGATGGCCTCATTAGAGCCCGTACATTCTGGGAGGACCTCATCCAACTGAAATATCATTCACTAAGTTATGATTAATTCTCAAGTCCCTTACTGAGTACCCACTTGCATACTAGAGCCTGCAGCTCCCATCTGGCACCACAGAAGAGGTGTGGATTACCTTAATTTGGTTTTGCAAATGATTTTTCAGAAAATAATTGCACCTCTGCTACAGTCCTATGTCTAGCCATTAGGTTCAATTTAATATGCTGTAAACATGTGTACAGTTCCTGGTGAAGGTTACATTTGCCTAACTGTGGTTATGCTTCTTTTCTACCACTCAAATTGGTGAGAACAAATTTAAACAAAGTTTAAATACTATAACATCTAAGATGGATGAAGATATTTCTAGGCTTTGGTTAAAAAAAAAAAAGAATCAAACAAAAAACCAACCCCACAACTGAAACATTTAGAAAAGCCACTCTGGGTTGCTTTTATCTTCATACTATATTAGGCCATCTAAATGCAGGTCCATAAGACAAAGTATTCTGAGGTGTATAACGATCACTTCCTGCTAAAATATGTTTGGGAGAATGTATATCCTCTGCACCAAGAACAAAATCAAGTACAAATATATGGACAGGACTAAGTAAGGCTTTTTTGACTTTTGTTGCCAAAGGAGATTGCAGGGAGAAATTTGTTTTCAATTTCTTGAGAGAAAATTGCAAATTTAGGATATGTTTCTGGAACTGCTACTGGCTCCTACAAGAGGTTGATTTTTTCCTTGAACTCTTCATTTTTTTCCATATCTGGTTTTTTCTCTGTCTGTTAGATTCTGGGAAGAAGAATGTCTGCAGAGGCAGGGACAGTTTTCTTTCTTGACTGTTTCTGTTTGAAAAGGTTTTCCTGCAACAAAGAAAAGAAGAGATTTAGGAGTCAGACAGTGCAATATAAAGGACAGAATAAGTCTAGATCTTATATGATCTGTCTTTACTTTTTTTTTGGTACTGAAATATTTTACACTTGGGATAGTTTTTTGCTTGCCATAGTTCTGCTACCTTGAAGAAAAGCTATAGTCTATTGGGTTTGTTTGGTCTCTGTTTAAACACTGGGTGAAGGGAAAGCTCTTTCCACTTCTAAAGAAGGTTGCACTCACTGGTCATAACAATTAAGGGTGCCTATATGCAAGGAAGGACTTTCCTATAATGCACGTATACGAAAAGTTCTTGTATGAACAGCATTTGTGCTTGAGTGACTTCCTGCCTATCCCTTACTTTAAATGACCTAGTGAAGCATTTTCACTTCCTAAGAAGCTTTACAAACTCTCTGTCAAGCAGCACAGTCAGCACTGACACAGCATGGAGAGCTGTGTTACAGCTGTGTGTGTAGGTGTTGCCTGGGATTTGTGCAGTAAAGGTGTGTGGCCACTACGACACAGTGCCCATGGCTCCTCAGTAACTGTTGTTTTGCAAACAGCCACCAAATGAGCTTTCTCTTCCCTCTCTCTGCATTTCCTTAGGTGAATGTAGCTGGCACAGATAGTTTCTTTTTGACTATGCTTTTGAATGAAGGTATCATAGATATTTGATTTAGGGCAGTATACCTGTGAGTAAATGTTATTTGCATGAATGCCTCGGGATAGCGTAGTACACAAATTGAGTGGAGATGACCTATTTTGTGTGGGATGGCCTCAGTGCTGTGAGAACTGGGGCAGATCTGAGCAAAACATTCTAGTTTTGAGCTGTTTTCAGTTCACTTTGGATATGAGCAGTTTACTATCTGAAATTTCATTCCCTTTAATACATTGGGAGATTTTTTACACATGCATAAAAACCTCCTTGTTGTTCTGGAATTGCTGGTGCTTGAAATACAGGGAGGGATGTGCCTTCCTGTTACTGCAAAAGAACGGACAGACTTTATTATAGGAATCTGAGGCATTTCAGAGTTAATTACTGTCAAGAACGCACACAGATCAATAAAGTCTTTTTTCTTAGAACAATCTTTTTTTTTCCTCCTGCATGAGTGAGCCAGAAGTCTGGATTTCCTTATTGGTATCCTGGCTGATGCAGTCACCACTATAATATAGCACCTGAGAGTCTGTGAGGGTGTTCACGCCTTGAGCATTTGTCATTTTGTGAACAGTTTCTGTCTGGTGGGGCTGGAGGTTCCCTCTGTCTGACCCTACAAGCAACAAGGGGATGTGGAAAGAAATGAACTAAAGATTTACTGTTCCTCTTGCAAGTCAAAACTCCAGTGGAAAATAATGCAGAATGGGTAGTTGGAGCTGTCTGTAACTCATACAGATTCATGGGGAGATGCAGCCAATGAATTTAATCTCTTGGTTTGTGGGTGGTGAGGAGCAGGGCCAGGACAGCATGCCAATGGCACACAGAATAGTAAGAAGAACAATAGAGAAAAATATTAATGTAGAAACTGTTTTTATTTTTGAAAATAAGTTTGTTTGTTTGGAGGGGGTTTGTTGGTGGGTTTTTGTTTGTTTTTATTTGTTTGGTTTTCTGTTTGTTTGTTTTTTTAACCTAGGGTTTACACCTTGTGAGTGTCCAGACAGGCTGAGAGGATGGGTTATTTTGTCCCACCTGCCAGATGCAAATGCACAAATTCATTTTGGATGGGTTAAAATAATTTTGTAAGTCATGTTGCCATGTTGCTCTCTGCCCTATGTACCTCCATATTTGCCTGTATTTTGGAAGCACTGTCTTCAGTTATGTGCACACACACACACACACACACGCAAACACTGCAGAGAGAAAAGCTGATTAATTGGAAAAAGAGAAAACAAACAGCTGCCAGTCTTAAATTTGCTAGTCACTGCATTCCCCCTTCTTTCCTGGATGAAGGTCAGATGAAAGTTATTCTCTAGGCAGAAGAGAAGGTGCAAAACTCCAGGCTGCCAAGATTCAAATGTGTGGTGTCATCCTGAGTATATATAGATGCTCAGAGGAGGCAAGCCCCCAGGCCCCCTCTGTTAAATTTCAAGAATTCAGCTCAATTCCACCTCCTTCATTGCAACCAGAATCAGAAAATAGCCAACCCTGAGGGCAAGATTTATGTCAAAGGCTCTCCAGGGGACCTAAAGTAGATTAACAACTTAAAGAGAAAAAGATACAGAGGTGAGTTGTGTGAATAAAGCCTGACTGGCTTATTGACCCCTGCTGCAGTGCTACCACTGGGTTGACTAGGAGCAATCCCATAATTTTTGTACCTAGAAAAGAGGAATGTTGTAAAGCACTTAAGCAGGTAGTCCAAAAAAGGCCATAGGTGTTGTGGTCCTGAACGTAGAGTTGAAGGAGAGATTTTGATATTTGGGAGGATGATTCACATACACTTCCCTGAGCAAGCAACAAGTAAAGGGGTGTGTTCATGAAGAAGCTGGCTACCAACCATGAAATTCTCAACACCTCCCCTTGCCAAGGACTGCTAGGAATAATTACTATCTAATAGCCAAACTCCAGAGGTGACACCAGAACAAGGAAGACACTGAAATTTGCTTTCCCTATTCCTTTGTTGTACCATGAAATCATTATGTCCAAAGATGTGTCTGCACCTCTGGCCTGACTGTGAAGAAAATGGTAGCCATGACTCCACTCTGTGCTGAGACCAAGATTGCCTGCAGATCTTTCAAAAATTGGAGTGGAATGAGCCATGGAGGGAAGTCAGGTGGAAGGACTCGGATTTTGCCTTCTCACCCTGAAGCAGGTTCTTGGCTGCCCAGCTGTGCCCATGCTGACATACTTGTAATTCTGTAGTTGAACACTGCTAAAAACTGAAGTGTATCTCAGGGCTTCTGAGGAAGCTCTGTAGGCTTCCTTCAGAAGGAAAGAGTCATTTGCAGGCAGCAACCCATCCAAACTATTTTGTACATCTCCTTTAGACGCAAAATTCCCATGTGAGGCACTTGTTTTTTTTCTGAATAGAGCTCCTTGACTATCATTCTGGATGGTGTTCTTGAGAACTTGAGACTACAGATGCCCTGCAAAAATGCATGACCAGTTTTTATCTGCTGCATTTCTATGACAAATAACTCTAGGGGTGAAACAGAACGTTTTTCCAGGAAAGCATCTTTGTAATCTAAATATTTGGGGCTTTAAAAAAAAGGATACATTTCAAAGAAAATATGTTTTCAATTTTTAAGAAGATTTTTAGTCTAAATTAACTAAAATTCAATAAGCTGCTGATGAAAATATAAAGATGATCTTTCTATATGTTTTTCACCCAGGAAATGAATCTACTTTCCAAACTTCCCATCATGGGATAGATTTCATTCTTATCTACATCCACCCAGATCTGTTGGTTCATTACTACAGGCATAGCTGCAGACACAGTTTAGCCCTCAGATTTAGAGTTAAGTCAGAGTCAGTTTCAAAGACATGGTCAAAATCTCCCTTCAATTATCTTTATATAAGTCTCCCCCTGCACAGAATAAATGAATTTTATTGCTTTGTGGGTTTTGCCAAGCCCAAAGCATTATTGTGCTGTGGGTTTTATGCTTTGAAATAGGTTACAGGATAAGAAATCATAAATATTCATTATTTTAGCAACATCTTCTGAACAGCTTCCTCACTGCTGCTGTCTGGGGTCTGCCCATAATCGCATGCTGTCAGGCTCCCTGCCCTTTGCCCTTCTCCCTCAATCAGGACAGGAAATAAGGTAAAATAATGAAGTAGGGAATTTTAAATATTGATTTCTGTGCATGGGCTACAGATTGTGGTATTGCTCTCAAGGAAAAAAAATCTCTAAAAGAGGCATTTTCAACTGATGAAATGTCACAGATAAACTGTGGAAAAGAGTTGCTTGCCATGGGTTCCTAGACCAAGAAATATGCTGAAACGCACCTTGACACACTGGTGGGAAAAACACAGAATATACAATTGCTCTATACTACGTGAGGGTAAATTTCCCCTGAACTTTGAAACGTGTCTTTTGCTGTATCACAGGCAGAAAGGGAAACCCAGAGGCCTGTGCAGAATTAGATGGAATTGCCTTCAAAGGAGAGGAGTGCATAATGTTACTTCTTCCTCTTGATATGCTGTGAGCTATGGGCAGATTATCTTTGTCTTTTTCAGCTTTTGTAAATTCATACTGACCTTCAAATCTTTTCTTTTTCTTTTGAACTTCGAAAATATCTCCTAACACTGTCTTCTCCCGGACAGTTCACAGATGATTATAATCCTGACAAGTCACATCTAGTTCGTGTATGAGTGCTCTCTCTGCCTCTGTCTCTCTGTGCTCCTCATTTATTTCCCAGGAATTTTGTCATTCAAAACCGTATTAACAAAACCCCCAAACAATTTCCAACTATGAGAGCACTCTTGACTTGACTGATGTGGGTTCATAGCAAAACAAGTATCTTCTGAACTTTTTTTATCATTTGAAGTTTCACACAGTTCTTTGAAGTCTCCAAAGACAACTCACACACTAGCATACTCCATGGCTACATCTCACGTCAATGAAATGTATGAAGCATCCATTTCAAAGTTATCAGTTTCTAAGAACCCATACCGAGTCACAATGACTATTGTTCTGAATAAATCAACATTCAATAAATGGTAAAGCAGTAATAGAGAATCCTTGTGTCTATTAAAGATAACACAGACTAATGCATTTGTTGCATAGATTGTAACACTGTTACAAAAAATTGTGAAACCACATAGTGGTAAGAATAGTCCTTATGAGAGCAATCTCCTTGGATTCAGTGCAATGATTCACACGAGGAGGAGTTTGCAGGAGAAGACAGCTGCTAGAGTTATTGCTAGATACATATTCCTGAGTATTTTTTCTGTTAGCTCTGCAAAATCACATTGCAGATGCACTGTAAAGTGATTATAGAAGCTAGAAATACATAGAATAGAAATACATATTTAATTAAGACAGTGACAGTGTAAGAAAGTTACTTCTTTAGGTTTCCTTTTGTCTGCTATGCTAACAGAATGCATGAGATGTCTGAAGTTGTTAGCAGTGGTTGGTATACAGCCCTCGCTCCTTCGGCATAATTGTATGAACCCTAAATGAGAAACTGAGTCTAGGTATATGGACTCACAGCATTGCCTAGTTGTTTAATTTGGCAATTGTACAATAGCATTTTTGTCTTAGGAAGTAGTGATAAGTTGAGCAGGGTCTCAATCTGCAGTGCTTTGCTGTTAAAACTTTGCTCTGAAGATCAGAGATTTTCCCTGTATTTTTTTTTTGTTGCTGTTTTAAATTACAATGAGTGCATGTTAATGAGGCCCTGCTGTTTGTGCTTTCCAGCCTGTTATCAAAAGCAAATGCCAGCAAGAATGCCATGCTCTGGAAAATTTTCAAAAGTTAATGCTTTCATTTGGCCACAGTTTTCTACAGGCTTAGCATGACTAGTCTTCCCCACCTGTGGGCTGAACTCTCAGAATTTTAACTTGCTGTAAAGCCTGCTTTATGCTACTACAGTTATTGACACTTTCTCTACAGCACACCTACGTAATAAGCCCTGCATTGCCTAAGGACTACATATTCTCTAATTATCCCATCTTGTATCTTTATCTCTCTCTGTAACCTTGACACTTGCATGGTTTCAGAGTAATACACTGCAGACTTTCTCATTTCACTACCCCTAGGATCTCCTTTCTCCTCTAAAAGTAGTAATAATAATAACAAAGCAATGATGATATTATTTATAAATGACAGACTATTTATGACTAATTACTTCATCAAGTGAATGACATCGTAAAAACCTTCACAATAATGTTTGAGAGGGAAACAAAATAATCATATGTCTTCAAAAATGCCTAGAAAAATGAAATATGAAAGTAGTTGCTCCCAGGGCTGAGATAAATAAACAAAAAAGAATGCACATCAGAATCATCAATCAATAAACTGCTCTAATGATTAAGAAACGTTTATATACATTTAAGGTTGTGTCAGATCATTGTAGACATGCAGTAAAATAAGTAAATGATGCTGTGTTTCTTCACAAAGCTTATTTCAGAGGATTTGGGTTTGAGAGTTTTTATCTAGACTGATTAAAGCATTCACATTAGTCACTGTGAAATTAAATAGTAAAATCTCTTTCTTCCTTAAATGATTGTTACCCTACTGCTATAAATAAGATGGGGAAAATAAAAAAAAAAATCATTTGAAAAAGACCATGTAGTTCCACTCTCTGCATTACTGTTATTAAAGATGAAGCAGTGCTGTAAAACAGCTCCAACACTGCTAAATTACACACATGGTGACAGAATAAATGGGTCCCTATCTAGCAAAAATTAGCAGAAAAAGTCATAGTTAACTGGTTTCCGTATGGAAGGTTACCTTGGAAGTGCTTATTCTCTGCTCTTTTGTGCCAGTTTGGTGCTCCTCTACTACATTCTTCATTCTGTTTTTGCTGTGTGAATTTGTAGCAAATCAATACTGATTTAAGAAAAAAACCCTGAATTTTTCATCAATGAAACTTCTGGTGTGCATCAAATGAGTGTAGATAGTGTCAAACCTTTGGCTCTGGGAAGTCTTACAGACAGACAAGAAAATATTACCTGATACTTTTAAAATAAATCCCTCTGATACTTATTTTTATACCGGTGATTCTTATGTTGAAGGAAAATCGAGGTCACTCAGCATGAAAAATGGACATAAATGGGTAGCAGAGTTATAATGGCTACTACTGTTATTGTTTCTATTTTTTTGTATCCTGGATGAAAAAGTTGGGATTCATCTAAACAAGATATAGACACTGTATCTTTTAATAGCTAAGCTAGTTATCAAAAATTTCCTGTATATACCTTTTCTCCACTGAGAAAAAAAAAGACATTTTATGGTGAAATTTAGCTCCTCAAAAGTAGATGTTCTACTTAGGCCAGGTTAGGTCAGATAATTCATGTAAAAAGTGTCTATTTCTCTACACTGGTTATGAAAACGAAGGCATCTTGGTCCTTGATATCTGAGAGGTGTGTCATCAAGGGACCAAAGGTTTAATGGAGCCACATCAGCTGCTGGATAGAAAGCACCTACAACATCAGTTCAGACACTTGGAGTGAATACTGGGTCAATATAAACCACACAGAGAGCTCTTACAATCTCAGCAGCAGCTTCTTTGCCTTTTAGCATGGTTTTATTAACAGAATAAAAAGTGTTGGCTTAATCAGTCACTCTCTTCCCTTGCAAAAGAGTCCACCAATGTAACCAGAGGTGGCTTGTGTACAGGTAAGGCAGCATAAATCTCTTGGTAAACTCAACAGAACATGCAAGAACATGGGGTTTTTCACCAGTGCAACCTTTTACCTATGCTACTGTAGGGTGATGGTGGCTTCCAAAAAATGGGGCAAGACCAGAGCAGTAGAGGGTTTCAAAATTATTTAAGAGGGATTTCTGTGTCTTTTTACCATCCTGTGTTGTAAAAGGACATGAAAAACTACGCATGTGTTGTCACCACTACAAACGTGTTTCAAATCTTTTGCAAATCAGATATCAAAGCAACAGAACTCTGTGCTCAAAATGATTATTGTGTCACGGCTGGCTCCTCTGCTGGCTGCCTTGTCCAACTCTAACACAAGCTGACTGTGTCCTATCCAGTCCTATGCTGTGTGGTTACACCTTGTTTGTGACAGGTTAACTGAAAGTATGGAGTTGCACTTATTGACAGTGGAACATTTTATGCCTTTGATCATATAAAAAATTAATTCATGTTGTCAATACATATTAATTTTAGTCTATATGAATTTTACCAAGACATTTGTCCCCAATAACACATTTTATCAAAGTATGAATTCTCCAAAGAAATTCTAATGATTTTTTTTTCTCAACAAGACATGTTTTTACGTCAGTGAAAGTTTTAACAAGTCATTTTTATCAGTACAAACTTAGTAATAAAACTACTTTGCAGCAAAGAGCTATCCCTGTATAATGAGTATTCTTAACAACAGTCACCACTATTTTAACTTCAAATATGCCTGAAATTCATTAATGGCAGAGCAAATGTACAGTGAGTATAAAACAGAATTTAAGGTACATATTATGGTCCAGGAAAGCTCTCATATTGCAAAGCAGGACTTGTTTGTTCATGTTTATGAACAAGTGGTAATGTTTTTCTGGCCCAATAAGCATCAGAAAATGTTGCTTCAACAATAACAGGTCTTGGAGACCATTTGAAGTGTGTGTCTTGTTCTTCAGTGGAACAGTTTTGTAATGTATAAGGCCCAGAGGAATGGAGACATCTGCCTCAAATCCTAACTCACTGAAGAACACTTCTAATGAAGAAGCTGTGAATTGCAATGAAGTAAAAGGCAGCTTTTTATTTGGATGAAGCTACTTTCTGCTATTCAGTGTGAAGTAATTATATGAGGTACTTCAATATTATTTTCTGATCCCTTTTTCTCTTCACATTTTAATCTTATATACAAGTCCCAATTTATTATTAGGATCATTTTGTAAAGCAGGTGGATAACTAGCTCAAAAACTGCAAATGAGAATATTATCATTAACACTGAATTTTTATATTTAAATAAGCATTTGGATCAGTGTGTAACTCTTGTTTTTCATGTTTACCACAAGCTAATGAGGGAAATGCATCCTCTGTTCTTGGCAGAGGTCACTGATTTGCAGGCAATGCTGGGTTACTGTAAACTTGAAAACCATAGACACAAATAAATCCAGTTTTTCTAAATGGTAACTGCAGTGGTTATCATTCACTTTGGCTTACCTCAGACATAATTTGAGGCCTAGATGTTGTTTCAGTTCCACTTCTCCCTTTGAACACAGCATAGAAAGTAAAAATGGTGGTATTCAAGATGTGTGTAACACTTTCTTTCCAAGCACAGATTTTCTTTCCTGAGTTTCAGCATCAAAACTCTGTTATGAAGACCAGATAGTTTAATTATTCAGTTTCAATGTACCAAACTTTAACCTCAATCTCTGCCACGCTGATGCCATTCCAGAAGTACATTAATTTCTCTCTCTAAAGGTTCATATAATTTTGGAATGGTACAAAAGTCCATCCATGTATTTATGTTGTGGTTGGGTAACAAGCTCTATGTTTGTCCTGAAGGCAGTCTGGTGTCCCATGGACTTCAGCTAGTCCTACTTCTGCTGGATCCTTCCTGTGAAAAGCTCACACTACTTCTGTGATAGGCTGTACAGAAGAGAAAGATTTCTTGCCCTATTTGTGTTGAACTTGTTCCTGAGACTTCCAGCAACAAATAGTGACATGTAAGAGCACATAAACTTAGAACAAAACTCTGCCTAAACATGAGAGTCCTCGAGGCTTGGAGAGAGGAAATGAACCACATTTGGCAAATGACCATCCCCTACTAAATGCATTGCAGAGAGGCACTTAGCTGGCATAAAGCAACGAGTGCAGGGCAAAGAAAGACCTAGAGTGGTGGAGGTATTTATCACTGGCTTTCGGGATGAAGGTTTCTGTGAAATCTCTACAGTCCTGACATTTATGTTATGATTTCAAAGAGGTTGTTAAGCCAAACAAATTATTTGCTTTTGAAAATATCCCCAGTAAACTGCCTTATTTTTCTCCCCTTGTATGCTTTTAAACCTTGTTCTATTTTTTTTTGGTTTAGCTGAACTTGTGCTCTGCCAGGTCTTTGAATGAGTCCTCTCAGTCCTCCCTTCTCTGAGCCCAGAGGTTCTTAACAATGTTTAACATCTTTTTATCAGGAAGCTATTCAAAAACCTAACAGCAGCATGCTAAGGCAGCTGATGGCCTAGCCAGTCTTGTATACTGGCTCTCATTGCTCTATGTCACAGAGGAATTTGCAGGAATCCCTTCAGCAGGCACTGACAGAGGTACATACTCTGGAAAAGCATCTATCTAGCTTCTCCTTTTTGTCATAAATAAGGCTATCCTTGAAAGAAGAGGATTTAAGCCTCCTTCAAAATATTTTGTATATATTGTATGTTTATATATATATTGTATATTTATATATATATTGTATGTTTATATATATATAGTTTATAACTTTGGTATTGTTAGCTGTGCATCTTTGTTAACTGTATACTCAGACCAGCTTTCAGATTTTACTAAGAGCTTAACTTTCTGTTGTTTTCTCTTCACTTCTTGTCTCTTTTAATCTCTTCTGGAATATTTACTTCCCTTGAACATCAATATCTATGTCTTTTTTTTTCATTCTTATTTGCTTTATCCTTCCTAAGAAAGTGCTTGCATGAACTAAATAGAGACAGCCGATATTAGAAATGATGCTTAAGGGAAAGTCTTCCAAATGAGGAAGTATAGTACCAATTTAAAACCAAAGCGTCCCCAAATAAAGAACCATAAATGGATAGTTGGAAGCAAGCAATATTATTCAAGCAAAAGACAGTTTACAGTGTCTGTGGAATTATTATTTAAAACATATGTGAATTTATTTAATGCTTATAATAAAGGGTCTACATTATACATATATTTTATCTGTTAAATGGAAAACAAAAATTTATTTATTTTTTTAATAATTATTTCTAAGATTAAATTGCTTTCTCTTACCCTGGATTTTTTTCTGTATTAATTAAACAGAGATCAGTCTTCTGAGCAGGCTCTGTGTCAGATACATTTTTGAATAGTGACGTCATTCCATATGATGTGTAACTCACATTAGAATTCATAAGTATTATCCATGCAAACACTCATTTCAGGGGAAAGATACATACTGCTCCTATTTTTCTTTTCTGAAAAAAAAAAAAGCCTAGAAGGGGAGGAACTAGAAAAGCTTATTCACTGGTCAATGCTGCTACATTTCAGAGTATAAATGCTAGAGGGGCGTATCGGAGAGGTAATAAATTTATTCATAGTCCTGAAGCATAAAAAGGGAGGAAATTGAGCACAGAGATTGATTTATTCAGAAAAAGGATCAAAGTTAAACCTTATTAACTTAATAATACTCTTGCTCAGAAAGCTCTCAAGAAACAGAAAGAGCCAGGACTATATAGACATAGGATTCATTCTCTAAGACATAAAGAGAAAGGAAGAAGAGAAAATGTTCAGAATGAACCCAAAAGAAAAAAAAAACCCTCTGTTGATGAGTTTATATGTGATCAAAGCATGTGCTCAGAAGGACAGAAAAATGCCTTCTCTCATGGGAGAACTCACTCATGTGTCTCAATGCTGTCAACTATCCGAAACCATCCTAAACATAGAAGCCATTTAATTATGCATATGAATAATATAATCTTCCAGTTGGGTGCTTATGTTTTAAAATCAAAATCTGAGTTGGGGTATATATTGACTGTGACATAGAAATCGTTTTACTCCATGCAGCTCAATCATCGACTCTTCTAAATATAGCAAATATAGATTTTATTATGTAAAGGAATAACATTTCCTAGCTGGGTGCTTATGTCTTAAAAGTGAAATCTGCATTTTTGTGTTTGAAGGCTGACAGCTGCAGAGGCTCTAGGAACTCAGGCTCACATCCTTGATACTGAGGCTTTGCACTAAATACTAGTACTGACAAGCTTTGGTGTTTGCGCTCTATCTCTAATGCTGTCAGTTCAGTCAGCTGCCGCGGCAAAGCGGCTGTGGCAGGCTGCTGCAAAGCTTCCTTAAAGCCACTACAGATTCCTGGGATGCAGGTGTGGGGGTGGTAGGAAAATGCTGTATGCATGTCTATATCTATATCTGTATACATGGAGTACATAGTGAAGAATTTTGAAAGAAGCCTGCTGAACAGCTGGTGTGAACTGTTTGTGTGAGCTTCTTCCATAGAATTGATGCAGCTCAAATTTTGCAAGGAAATTATGAGTCAACACATAATTCTGTCTGCCATTTGCAGCTGAAATAAGCGTGGTACCAAGGATATCTGCAGTTCTGGTGGTTCAGAATTTGAAAATGCCAGGAGAAACTATTTCTTGTTTGCCTGAAAGGCTTAGGAGGCCCTATAAGAGGTTGGGAGTGAAATGCAATACTCCCTGGAACATTCTGGTTTGAACCTGTTGTTTATCATTTTGGCTGGCAGCTTGCTGAGAGAGAAATAAAGAGGTTTCCCTGCCTCTTGCGTTAGTTTCCTCCTCCCATGTTCATTAATTTACCTTGGCCATAAAGACACATTCCCAACTCGGTGTTGTCCTTTATTGCCATCAAAGAGCACTAAAAGGTCCATCAGCTTTCTTATTATTTTACCTTTTCCTTCTCTTGTCTACACACTTCATCCTACTCAACCAGACACTTTCAAATTGGAGGACATGAGAAGTGAAACAACTGCCTCCCCATTCTTTCCTCTGTAAAGCAATATGGCATTTTAGCAGCCTTACTTAAAAGCTTGTGACAGAAAACGTGTTGCTTGGATTTGCTGCAGATACTCTTTCCCCCCAGTCAATAGGACTCAATCCAAACAGGATAGTTCTGCAGAAACCATAGTAACTAAAGGGTACTGGTGTTTCTTTATGTCCAGTCAAATACAAATCTATTTAAAAGACATCAGCCCTGAAGCTGTGAATCCTATCTCTGCCAGCCTGGAGGGCAGCATTCCGACTGTCTCCCAGCAAGCCCATAGAATGCAAAAAAGGAAACTTTCAAACTGCAGACTTCTACCTTCACCTCCAGTTTATCTCTTGTTCTTGGGAATGTACAGGAAAACTGGAAACATCTCAAAATCATGGAAAGTGATGTTCAGGCTACTGATAAGCTTTCTCTAATTATTTCTGTCGCATCTTTCTCACATGCTCAATGATAGGTTTTGATCCACATTCAGGTTCCGGCAGATTGAAAGACATATAACTAATGGACCATGAAATTGTTGTAGGTGTAATTAAAAAGATATTAAATCAGTAAAAATAGATTCATGCAATGACATTTGATACCTAAGCCTGTCAACCTGCAAAACAGGAAACATTCCAATATCCTTAACATCTTATGTCTTTCCTTCTAGCCTTGATTATGTAAGTCCAGACTTACAGATCTCACCTTCATCACTTCTACAGCTGGATAGCAAGAGTTTATTTGACAAATATCCCCTGCTCCTTTGTGCATATGTGTCAAGTGTTTGCAACACACTATTATTTCTATAAATGTGCTTCCTGTTTGTAGTTAGAAGACAAATCCTATGTGCAAACTATTTTAAGCTTTATCAGTTCATCACAAGTTATTTCTTGTGGTTTTCTTCTGAGCATCCTGAGTTTGCTAATGGGATTATGTGTGTAGTAGTATGGCATCATTTATCCTGCTAGTTTGAATGGCTGATGATTACATAAAGAACATTGCTCAAACTATCAGTTTTGTTTAATACCTTTTGATGTGTTAACAATGAATTTGAGAGGGCTAGAAAAGGGTTGTCTCTCTTACTCATACCTGCAGCAAGGTCCTTGAGCCCTAGTACAAAGGAAGTGGAAGGATCTTTCCAAGAGAAAGCAGTTTTTCTTCTGTTTCCCATTAATCATTTTTTTCACCAAATTTTTTATGTAACAATTTTTATGCTTTTGGGTTTTTTTCTCTGAAGTTTCATATTCATTATCATATCATTGAACCAGCAGTTTTGGACCTTTTTTCTTTTTTTTCTCATTCACTTATGTTTCTTCAGATCAAAACCAGTCAAATGTAAATTCTAAATGATGTTTTTAAAGGAAGTCATCTATGGTCTTCTGAACAGCTGTTTGTACTACCACATATTCAGTAACATATTTGGAAGTAATGAGCTGCTATTTTGCTGAAATTCTCATATGAAATGATTCTTAAATGAACAGAGACCTATTACTTGAAACATTGTGTAAAATAAACATTTTCTTCAAATAGATTATCTAAATTTGGGGGTATTTCATTAACTGGAGTAAAAGGTTGAGTAGGGACATTTGCGTTTTGTAATATATATATACTTTTATACTGAAAAAAACCCCAAACAATGTTTTGTGATTTATTGTGCACAGATGAGGCTTGAGCAGCAGAAGTGTTTGTCATATGTGCCCTCTCTTGCCACCTGACATATAAATATCTGTGACAACTAAGTACATGCTTCTATAATGTTTTTGAAAGTGAAAATGACTGTGGATGTTACTGGTACGTTCTGCAGTCTTGAACTTCTTGGCATAACAGGATAGTTTTTTTGTAACTCATTGCTTTCCCTGACTGGAAATTTTCAGATCTGTCAATTCTGTCTTTCATCAGGACTCATTTACTCCTTCAAGGACTTGATCCCCTTGTTTTACATTCAATGTGTTCACCTCATGAGGACCCATGCTCATTCTGCATGTTCTTTCAAGGACTGGGGTGTCACTCCTGGGGCTGTTTGTGAGAGACATTCCTTTGCTGTAAGGTTCCTATTCTGGAGGAGGAATCATCACACTGTCATAACTCTGCAGCTGCCAGTGTATTTTTCTCTTTATTGGGGATTTGGGTTTGGGGAGTGTCTTCCTCTTACATTTATACATCACCACAAAAAATAGAAGTCTTTAGAAAATAGTTCTAAAGGAAATTTCAAACACTAACCAAAGCATCCAACCAGTGAGAAGGATGGCTAAGAGGTATATCTAACTTGTCCTTAAGTTCTTCTTTTGGAAGAAGAGCAGTGATATTTGCTGTTGTAATCTGTTGTCTGAACTGTTGTCCTCATATGCAGCAACAGTGAAGTGAGCAGTGGTGCTTACTTCTCCTGAGCAATCTTTCCTTTATGATTTCAATTAGCAGTAGTCTAGCCACAGCTCTGCTCTTTCTTTTGATATAGACAACTATTAACTACATCTCACTTAAAGCTCAATTTGTCAAAACGTTGTTAAGTCCAAAACTTATCCATACCTAACAGCAATACTTCTCTCCTATTTCAGTCATGAATGCTTTAATTTGAAGAAGGACTACATGTACACTAATAGCATAGAGGAAATAAAAATATGTCTTGTCCATGACCTATCAGGAAGTCAAGGACAGAGATAGTAAGTAGAATCTGTGCCATGGTGACTCTTACATGATCACATGAATAACCAACTGAAATATTCATATTGCTCATTTATTTCCTCACCTCATTCACTGTAATGAACTCTTAACTGACATCAGATGCTGATGTTGGACATTTCATCCTTTACCAGCAGTCAGCCTTCTCAGAAAAACTCTGTTTTTTCACATTCAAGTCTTGGATTTCATGTAGGAACACAGAGAGTAATAGTTCCTCCTCCTCCTCTCAAGCAGTAGCTATTTGGCTTTTCGGGTCTCCTCTTTGGTTTGTGGCTGCTTTTGCTGAATTCCTCTACCCTGCTCTGATCTCAAGTCATTAAACACATTCAGTGTTACTAGGTCAGCACTTCTAATTGGAAAATCTTTGCAAATTGTTTTTTTTTACATATCTCCTGGACCCTGTCCCATAGAAGAAAACACTCTTGGAAGCTGACAATATATGCATGAAAAATTACAGAGCAAACCTGAAGATTAATTTCAGAGTCTTTCTGTCTGCCCCTTTGTGGTATTCACCCCCCCAGCCTGTATTGATACTGGGGGTTGCCTCAACCTGTGTGAAGGACATCACACTTGGCCTTGTGTAGCTTCATGAGATGCACATGGACTCTCTTCTTAAGATTGCCATATTTTGTTATTATTATTTAATTTTTATATATTAACAATTTTTATATTTATTATTTTTTTTTACCCAGTGAAATGGCTAGTACCTAACATGGGATCAGTCTGTTGCTGGTACTAGAACCATGTTAGAAGACGGCCTGGCACTTGCTTCCATTTCAGTGGAGAACACACACAGGTCATCACAGGACCAAGTCAATTTTTCATTTTATCTTTCAGCACAAATTCTCCCCCAGATGATCAAAATAACAAGGAATGGTAATAAGATTCTGATCAATATCTCAATGCAATAACTCTGAAGTCTGATCTTATTGAGGAAAAGTCTCAAAATGAAACATTCTAATAAAAACCTTTTTAATCCCTCAAAAATAACAAGTACAAAATCCTGAGAAAAGCAGTTTTTTGTTGAAACACTGAAGCTGAGAGTAGGTATTTCTGAACATCATTTAATAACTTTTCCTCAGATATGTCATTACATTTTCCCTAGAAACTGCCCAGTTCCTTTGGATCCATTCCAGTCCTTTTTGACCTAAAGTGTAGGAAATACTAAGCAGGTTTTATAGCACAGTAGTGGAAGAAATATCTGCTGATATTGGCTGGTTGAATGCCACAAAGAGATGTATAGAAAGACTCTTTGAAATTAAGTCTTCAGGTTTGCCCTGTAATTTTTCATGCATATATTGGCAGTTTCCAAGAGTGTTTTGGACTATGGGACAGGGTCCAGAAGATGCATATAAATAATGATTTGCAAAGATTTTCCAATTAGAAATTCTGACCTAGTAACACTGAATGTGTTTAATGACTTGAGATCAGAGCAGGGTAGAGGAATTCAGCAAAAGCAGGGATAGATGCAGCCACAAAGCAAAGAGGAAAGCCAAAAGGCCAAAAAGCTACTGCTTGGGAGAGGAAGGGGAAAGCTGGAGTTCAGGGGGTGGACTTTGATGATTTTAGTTCGTTGCTTCCAATTCAGAATATCCTGTGACTCTGTGAGAAGGACTTGGGGATGCTGGTGGATGAAAAGTTGGATGTGAGCTGGCAATTTGTTCTCACAGACCATAAAACCGAACGTATCCTGGGCTGCTTCAAAGGAAGCATGGCCAGCAGGTCAAGGGAGGATATTCTGCCCCTCTACTCTGCTTTGGTGAGTGGAGACCCCACCTGGAGTGCTGTATACAGCTCTGGAGTCCCCAGCACAGGAAGGACATGAACCTGTTTGAGTGGGTCCAGAGGCAGGTCAGAAAAGTGATCAGAGGTCTTGGGAATGTCTCCTATGAAGACAGGCTGAGAGAGCTGGGCTTGTTCAGTATAGAGGATAAAAGGCTCCAGAAAAATTGTGGCTTAAATGGAGCTTAAAAAAGATCAGGACAAATTTTTTAGCAGGGCTTGTTGCAACAGGACAATGGATAGTAGCTCTAAACTACAGGACAATAGATTCAGACCAGAAATAAGGAAGAAATTTTTGACAGCGAGGGTGGTGAAACACTGCCACAGGTTGTCCAGAGAAGGATAGATGCTTTGAAAACATTCAAGGTCAGCGTGGCTTTGGGTCTGAGCAACCTAAGGTAGTTGAAGATGGATCTACCCATGACAGGAGGGTTGTTCTAGATCATCTTTAAAGGGTGCTACCAACCCAAACCTTTCTATGATTCAATAATTTAAAAAGCATTATTGGGGCCAGAAGAGAGGACAAACTCAAGGAGACTCAAACTGTTGTTTTCATGACTGTGTTATACTGTTTCTCACTTTGAAATTGCACTACATAGTTTCTCTTTTTTTTTTTTTTTTTTTTTTTTTTTTTTTTACAGAAGGTATAGCTATTTCAATAGCTGCAACTACCTGTTTAGTTTTAAAAATTCCAAATGAATTTGACAAAGTTTAAGCACTAAGCACATCAGAGGATACCTCCTGCAAATTCAATACCAGCTGCTGTATGCTTTCTGTTTGATATTCTGAAAACAACATAATTTATCATTTTTACTGGATTATTACTTTAGAAGTTCTACATTTTTCATTAATCAGTGTTCAAGAAAGACACTAATCATAAAAGCATCTGATACTAATATAAGAAAAATGGAAATAAGTAAAGACCTCAAAATGTCTTGGGATGCAAACAAAACAAATGTAGGAAAAATTTGCATAATCTCCTATAAGCATTATCCGGGCAGAGAAATCCAGTTGTTCTCACATACTCTGACATGATGAGTTTTAGAACAGTTGAAGAGACTACAGGATAGCTGGATATTTACAAAGCATGGTTGTGCAGTCTACAAATAATCATGTTTATTATCATTGCTTGTCAAGCAATTGAATTAAAATATCATTAGCTTTAATAGAAGGTAAGAGAAATTTTAATTAACAGGAAAATTTGCTATGTATATTAGAGGAAAATTTGTTGACAGAACTACTGCCAGTTGGACTATAAAAATTGAAACAGACCTATCCTTTGGACACAGGCAGTAGCAATCTTCTCAGGCAATCCCCAGGCAGTGTTAGCCAATGTCACAGATGACATCTCCTTTAACCTGTTCTTATTTGTCACTACACTTGTGAGCAGTCTAAAGCTCAGATTCCTTCAATTTATATTTATACACTCAGTATTTTAATTAGTATTGCAACCACAGAGACAGATAATTCCTGCAGCTATAGATACAAGAGGTCTGATGTGGGGGTGCTTGTCATTCTCCATGGGCTATAGATCACATCTAACTCCTGGTCTCACTGGTATAATGGCTACCTCAGCTGTTTCTTGTTTTCAGAGTCTGATATTGAAAAATTCTGCATGCTAAAATTGAGTGTAAGCATATTAAATAACATACTGAGTAATGAGTTTTTAATTTATGTTTTGTGGATGCTAGAATGCTACAGCTCATGTCTAATTATATCTTTATCAGCTTTAGCTAAGTCAGTAGGTTAACTGCTACCCCCAGGTGATGAGTGCATACAACCAACTACATTGTGTGCAAATAAAGAAGAAAAAACCAGCATGTTTGTTTTTACAAAAATATTTCAAATATTAAATGGCCTCTGCTGATGTAAGGGCAAAAGGCTCTCTGCCTGCATAGATTTCCAGTGTCTAGTTTCTGAGTTTTGACAATTTCTTCCGCAAAATTTTACTGACGGCACAAGCCTAATTTTTCGTTCTTAGTCATGGAATCAGCTGAGTTCTGAGATCATCAAGTCCAACCCTTGATCCACTACTGCTGTGGTTACTAGACCATGGCACTAAGTGCCACATCCAGTCCTGGTGCTCTTCCAGGATACCCTTCTTTTCTGGATCTCAAAATGTCTCTAGGTTCCTTAATTTCACAGTATTGAATGTGGCTTTGGAGCATGCTCCTGCCTCATTCTTCAGTGTGACTCATGTTCTTTCTTCTTTGCTTAGCTCATAAGTTCACCTATGAACCAGACCTCGTAGTGGAAGGATCTTTTGCTGTTCCAGTTCTGCAGCATGCCCTGTCCCAGCTTAGGCTTTACCCCAGCTGCAGACCAGCCAGGACCACAGCTGGACACCTCTATTGTGCTCCAATTAAAATTTGGTGACATGCTAAAGATAGTTAATGGCCGTATAACTGACCTTATATTGAAAAGTATTGGGATTTTGTTATCAGTGATGTTTGAATGGGACTGCACACACATGATTTGATTTTCAGGATTCTGCTGCAGTTTCCCATTTATTAGTGATATTTGGTAAACAGCGCCTGGTGTGGTCATTCAGTCAACCAGAATAACCAGGATTCTTGCTGACCCAGTGTCTTGACTCCACACAATCACATCATCATTCTGTGACTATTTTCAGCGATGGTAAACCATGCACACTAAATTGCAGGTGTGGCTGGCTCAGCTTTTTCCCACAAGATGTCACATTGAATCTAGACGTTGCAGGAGCTGCTGCGCCTCAGAGATTCCTAAATTCTGCCTTCAGGTGAAATCATTACCAGACTGTAACAGCTTGTATTAAAGTCTAATATGTCAACGTGAATGAAACTTTGGTGTGCAAAAAAGCATTTTGACCTGCCTAGACACGACAAGAAACTAATGCAAGAGCAACCAAATGTAAGTTGAGTACCTGTTGAAATTCAATCAAGAAATATATTTCAATCACATTTTGAGCAACACATATAAACTTTGTGGCTAAAAATTAAAACAAACTCCTATTATTAGCTAAAGCCATTATTTTAAAATAATTATTAGGATCTATTTTAAATAGCTCCATGTTATTTAAAAAAAGGAAAGTGAGACCTTCCACCCCAAGCAACAATACATTTTTTTCAGGAAAGCTTGGTTTGCAGTCTGAGATTTGCCAAGTGGTGGGTAGAGCAACAAAATTTACAATAATGAAAACCTAAAATAATCATATCTTGGCTAAAGAAGTTATTACTGTAGCTTTAGACATACAAACATGTAAACCGAGATAGCAAGGGTACCAATAAAAATCTCCTCAGGATTTTCTATATATTACGTAGAGGATTCTACCATTAGTTTTATCCAGACATTCATCTGGATCTTTATCCAGGCTCACAAAACTTCAAGTTGATAAAATTGCTTGTACACTAATGATTCAGCCCAAAGCTGCAATCTCAGCACGTACTGTAAGTGAAGAATAGTTGGGCTTGTGATGTGACTGGAAGAAGTCCAAAGAAAACTGCGATTCCTCAGGATCTGGTGGCTGGCATTCGGCATACTTTGTGTCTCTAGTGAACAAATAATACCTCAGTAAGGGGGAAAGTAAAGCTCCACTCTCCTGGAGATAACGCTTTCTGAATAAATACTGAACTCTCGGACCCAGAACGCAAATCTCTTCACAGACTCGGTAGCAATGAAGTGTCCAGCTACACATTTTGGCTATCCAACACTCACTCTTTCACATCTCATTTTTCTCAAAAGGTTGCTGCTGATGTCACTTGCTGATTAGTTTGAAGATAAAACTTATTGCTGTTTCAGTTATCCGCTACATTATTAAGTGATAATTTATGAGAAGTTTTAATGTAAGAACAGGTAAATTCCTGACAAAGAGAAACAGAGTCCCTCAAAGAAGGAAGAGAGTAACAAGAGCGTGGGTATGTTCAAAAGGGAGACAGTCCTGTAGGGAGGGACAGATGAACAGAACTGAACCACTCGAGGGCTGCAGGCTGGGATTGGCTGGGAGAAGAGACAATAACTGGAGTGATGAACAGGAGGGAAAAGCATGAAGATTGTTGTACAGGAGTGAGTTGAAAGGATGACAGAAGAGGACTCTGCTGGGAGGAGCCTATGGTCACTGAAGAACATGGTCCCCCAGAGCCTGGAAAGGGACCTGTAGTTCCACAAACCCACAGAAACCCAGAATTATTAGCATTGGAAGGAATCTCTGGAGATCACCTAGTCCAATCCACCTGCCAAGGCAGGGGCACTGAGAGCAGGTGACACAGGAATGCATCCAGGTGGGTTTTGAATGTCTGCAGAGAGGGAGGCTCTATAGCACCTTTCGACATCCTGTTCCAAGGCTCTGCCACCCTTAATGTAAAGAAGTTTTTCCTCATGTTAAGGTGAAACTTCCTGTGTTTTAGTTTATGGCTATTACTCCTCATCCTATTGCTGGGCACGATAGAAAAGAGTCTAGCACCATCCTTTTGGGGATCTGCCTTTGAGATATTTATATGCATTAATATCATCCCCTCTCAGTATTCTCTAGATTAAACAGGCCCAGCTCCTGCAGTGTCTCCTCATAAGAGAGATGCTCCAGTCCCTTAATCTTGGTGGCCTTCTGCTGGACCCTCTCCAGTAGCTCTTTGTCTTTCTTGTACTGAGGAGCCTAGAACTGGATGCAGTACTCCAGATGTGACCTCACTGGGGCTGAGTAGAGGCTGAAAATCACGTCCCTTGACCTGCTGGTAATCCAAGTTACCACTGGTCCTCCTAGATGCAAGGGCATGCTGCTGACTCACAGTCAATCTGCCATCCAAGATTCCCAGGTCCTTCTCCACAGAGCTGCTCTCTAGCAGGTCAGTCCCCAACCTCTAATAGTACTTGGGGTTATTGCTCCCCAGGTTCAGTACCCTACATTCACCGCTGCTGAACCTGGTTAGGTATCTCTCTGCCCAATTCTCCAGCCTACCATGGTCTGTGACCTACGTTATGCTTTTGGCTTTGTTATTTTGTTAATTAGTGGCTTTTATTTGTTTTGTTTTTGTGGTGGGGGTTTTTGTTTTGCTTTACTTTGTTGGGCTTTTTTCCTTTTTTAAAAAAAAAGAAACTAAAGCACCGAAATACACAAAAGAATTCTAAAGTCACTGTAAAGTTCATTAAAATTAAGTGATCAGAATTTAGGAAATGCCTTTGGGGGTATCTGAGTACCTGTACAATGATCCCAAGGTGCACATGCAATAAGATTACAGAGGAATGGTAATTTTCCAGGATATGATTAACAACATAATGTTGTTAACATAACTGCTGATCCTTGAAAACCAAAATGGTTTATAGATCTCGATCAGATTAATGGAGTTAAGTTAAAATACAGTCCGAGAGGTTTCCTGCCCTTTACACTGCCAGGCTCACAGGATCATGGGATCAAACACCTGAAGCATGTGCAGCTGTCCAGCTGTGCAACTTACCTTGGCCCTACATGCCCAGGACTTCTCATGTCTGTTATTTCCTCATTTGTTCATGCCAGAATCAGGGTTCTCACATCTCTTCTTCAGTGCAACCTGAGCCCCCACTCACAAACCCTTTATTTTAAGTGGGAGGGTGTAAGAGGATCTCTGCTATGTAGACAAGACTAACAGCTCTGGCTCTCAGTGCAGATGTTTCCAGGGATGGCCTTGGGATCTCTCTTGGGATCAACATATTTGCAAGTGTGTTTAAAATTAAATGCTTTTCTAGCCCCTTAGATTTTCTCATTCATTGGAATTTTGAAAATTCAAGTATTTTAAAAAGCCTGACCCTTTACCATCTCCAACTATGACAGTCTTAAATTACTTCAAACTTCACAATTTTTCTTCTGCTTTATCCAGTGCAGAGGATAGACAGTATCTACTTAATGAAGTAGTACTTGATACTTGTTTTATGTTTAGTCATTTAGTTTATGACTCCCTGGGTATTTATTGCATATTACTGTGAATAGATAATTAGTATGGACAGGGTCTTTTCATTGCTGAATTTAAATGTTTCCCAGAAACTAAAGTGTGATTTTTTAATTATGTAAACATTTAATAGTTGATACCAGCATAGCCATTTCCTGGTTTTCATGTCCTTTGCTTTCTAATCCTTTCTTAAAATATCTAGTGCATGTGCTTCAGAATCCAATTCATCATGCTTTGAAAAATTTCATTAGAGAAGATTATTCAGCATAAAGTAATAAGTGATCAGACCACCTAAAATTTATGTTAAACTTTCTACTACATAAATATAGATCAAATAGTGCTAAAAATCAGAGTATTTTCAAGCAAAAGCAAACACAAGCAACACTGGACATAGAATATGCATACATTGTACAAACCAGTCCCCCTGTAGACATTGTAGAAGTTTTAGGAATTTTTCTTTTCTCCTTTTTGTCCCCTTCACTGTACTGTAGGAAGCAAACATGCTTTAAGGTCTAGGAGGGGAAGGGCCAGCTCATAACTCAAAAGCTGATATATTTCTGTTGAGATTGATTTACATCTCTGTGTAGAGGCACTGTTAGGTACTGTATCTTAAAAGGTAGGTCATTGTCCTTGAAGGAACTTTCTACACAGCAATGCAAGAAAAAGCAGACACATAAAAAGACACTCACAACCAAAGGGATTGGAAACAATGATCACTCATTAAAAGACTTTTATTATTTTTTAATGTTGGGGGGTGGGGGTTTGTGCCTTTTTTTTTTTTTTTTTAGTAGTTTTTTTGTTTGTTGTTTGTTTCTTGTTTCCCCCCCCACCCATCCCCCCCGACTCTCAAATGGGCTGCCAAAAGAATGGTAGTTTAAATTTCCACAGGGCAAAAATCACTCATACGAATATAAGAAGATACAGCATCATTCAAGTAAGACAAAATTAGGAATGAACTGGACTTTCATTCCTCCATTAGGCTTAAGTTCCAAATTTAGGCAAGAAAAGAGGGAGAGTGAAAATTGAAATAATCAATAAACAGTCTGGGATAGTCAAGGTAGAATCAAGTCTGCTCCTCACTGAAGCTTCAATCAGCCTTTAAGAAATGCATGTTCAACTTTTGGCAATGCAAATTACTACGTTCCAAACTTCTGTATCCAGTGGGACAGTGTTTAGCCATGTGTCTATAATAATGTATAATAATAATGGCCCGTCTTCGCGAACGAAGAGCCGGGGAAGGTCCTTACCCGCATATGCAGATCAGGCCTTCGAG